>OY390718.1:5095833-6335991 GCA_959613365.1 Balanococcus diminutus
CTCTCGTCTCGAGTACTGTAGTCACTCCTCCAGCCGGAGATGAGCTGGGGCACTTTGGGCCCGAAGATGGCGCATTCGAATAATCTCTCGAAGGTTTTCTCGCAAGAGTAGATGGCTGAGAGAAGGGTGCAGACCATCTGGGTGTCTTGCAGATCCCACTGGTGGCAGAGTTTGGCAGCTACGTAGAGTAAATCGTGGTATTTGCCCATCAGGCATACTTGGCTATTGTTGAGTTTGGATTTTTCGTGGAATTTCAGCACAGCTTCGACTACCTGGAGGGGTAAAAGAAGGAAGGGGTTAATTCGGGATTTTTGGAGCGACCAGGGTGTCTAAATTAATTTTTTTTTTTGAAAATGCATGACTTTTTCATGACCTTTATTCATGAGAATCATGAACAATATTTCAACGTTTTCAGGGGCCCCCTTCCAGCATAAATGTAACTTGGCATGAATATGGGGGCAAAATTTTTTCCCCACATTTCCCCCCTATATTTTGTGGTAAATAGCTATTAAAAAAATTATCGAGGGAGAGGGCGAATGCCCCTTGAACTTCCCAAGTTATGCCTATGCCCTCCAAAACCCCTTTTTTTAATAAAAAAAAATCTATACTATTTTTAAAAAAAGTGAAATGAATACTTGGAATTTTCAAAGGGTGTAATTCGATTTCATCCCTAAAAGGTGGATTCTTCAAATTGTTTTCATATTGTAATGTGAGAATGAGTTTCCTGGAAATGAAATGAAAAATTTCAACGTAAAACATACTCTGGAAAAAATTTATAACAGCTTTTTCAACAAAACCCCTTTTTTTCTTTTTTTTTTGTCCCAAAGTTTAGAAAATATTTTATTTACTCACTTTAATATCAAAGAAAAACAAATTAATCCCCAAAAAATTGAGATTTTGTTTCATTTCAGAAGAATTTTCAAAATTAATGTTCGAAAAAATCTCAGTTTTTTTTTCTTCAAAAAAGAAACAAATTTTTTTCTTCACAAAGAAAAAATTATGAAACTTTCCCACAGAAATTTTAAAAAATATCTTCACATAAGAAAATTTTATAACATTTTTTTAACCAAAAAAAAAGAAAAGAAAAGATTTTTGGATATTTTTTATTCCAAAAAAATCCTGAAATTTCTTCTTTTGAAAAAATTTCTGCTTCAGAATATTTGAGATTTCTAATTTTTTCTATTCCAAAACAATTTTCAAAAATTTTTAAACCAAAAAATTTGTTTTTAAATCTTTTATTCTAAAATAATGAGAATTTTTTCTCCAAAAAACGGAGACACTCCTTCCGAAAAATTGAGATTTTATACTCTAGAGGTCGAAAAATATTTTTAATTTCAAAACAATTTGAACGATAAAATTCAGATTTTTTTTTTAAACGCCTTGTACAGTAACTAGGTACCTGAGGCTAGTGGCGTGAAAATGTTTTTTATTCCAAAACGATTTTTTAAATTTTTTGTACCAAAAAATTCATTTTTTTTCATTCCACAAAATTTTCATTCCAGGAAATGGGGATTCCCCCCCCCCCAAAATAGCGATTTTCATCCCTTCGAAAAAAAAATCTTCAAGAAAATTTATTTTCTTCTTCAGAGAAATCACAATATTTTTGTGTTTTTTTTTTTTTTTTTTTGAGAAGATGCAACAGTTTGAAAAAATTTCACTTTTAAGCGAATTTGTAATTTTGTCCGGGTAATATCATGAAAAATTCATGACGTCGAAGAGCAAAATTCATAACTTTTCATGACCTAGTAATTTTTTTGAAAAATTCATGACTTTTTCATGACTTTTATGACCCACTTTCAAATTTCATGACTGATTTTCATGATTTTCATGACCTGTAGACACCCTGAGCGATTATAAAATCGCAATAAGGAGGTCACTTACCTGTTTACATTCGTCTTGACCATTGCTCACGATGGGCTCGTTCTTTTTGGTAAAGTCTTCGATGACAGTGTTGAAATAACTCACCAATTGCTGCCTGGTTTTTTGCTCGAGTAAATAACCGCGATCCAAATTAACGAAAATATCATTTAATAACCAATCTATTGACATTTTGAAATATTCGACGAAACGACACAACAATTGGCAAAAAGATTCGTTGTGATATTTTAAACAGCCATTTATTATTACCAAATTCGATTTCGAAATTATTCATCCACAAAACGTTGTTAAAACAACTGTAAATATTTTCAAATACCATATTATGTTTTTTTTTTCACTCCTTATTCTTTTCTTAAACACGTTCGCAAGGAATCCTTATAAACGAACTTATAAGGTTGCTTTACATCGACACATTCTTTAATACGATTAAGTAGGTATAATAGTCATACGGTAAAAAAAAAAAAAAAAAAAAAAAAATATTAGTGGGAGAGAAATTTTTACTATCACCAAATCGATATTTTGATTTCAGGTGTTTAAAAGATGCTGAAAACAACGACCCTCAGTTTCACTTCCAGTATCGAGGACCGGTCGTAATGAAGGGTAAATCTGACCCGATGAAAGTATGGTTCTTGACTCGTAACAAAGAGTACATGGTTTAATTTTCCATTTCAATCATCTTCGGCGTCGCTTATAAAATAATTAAACAATTACACGCGATTGATTCGCATTCAAGGAAACGCTAGTCTATTAAATAACAATCACAATGTAGGTAACTCTGCTCTCAGCTGTCACCTCGACTGCATAAGAAATTTCTCTTTCTGTATAATTTGTCGCAGCGGACGAATAATTAGTGAAAAAAAAAGTTATCGTAATGATAATTGGTGGTCAGAAATGAGCGCCAAGGTGTTGCATTTATTTTTCTATACCTAAAGTCTAAATTATAAAAGTATTTTATTACCGGTAGTGCTGGTAGGCTACCTTTAGTCGTATTTAATTTTCTTTTTCATTTTCTTTGTTTCCATTCATTCTTTCGATTCGAATTCGATCGTTCTCTTTGTATGAAATTTTCATCAGATTACAAGCTTCTGCTGTGTTTGAATTATATTTTAATTAATTTCATCTAAAAATAATAATAATAATAATAATAATAATAATGAAAATAAGAATGACTCTTGTCACACTTTTGAATTCCAATTCATTCTCCTTTGTTTAATTTTTTTTTTTTAATGTTTTGTAGAAAATGAACAGAAAATTTTTGTATACCTATTCTATCGTTTCCATTACCTATTTTTATACGAAAAATAAATCTTTAAAATTTATGATATCAGTCCTTTACAGTGCAACCCTAAATTTTTTTTTTTAAATTACCGATAAAAATGTTATCTATTAGTTATTGAGTTTTTGTTTTACGTATATCTTTAATGACTAATCTATCATGATTAATTTACATTAAGTACCTAATACACTCGTAATTACATAGTTCTTTTTTCCTTCTTTCAATTATATTTGTTTTGTGTTTGACATGCCTATGTATTATTACTTCTTTGAAATAAAGTTGTTATGTATAAAAAAAAAAAATTAAAAAATAGTAAGTCACATAATTATAGAGGAAAAAGTAATCGTATCTCCCAGAAAACTATAGAAATTTTTCGCAGAAAATGAAAGAAGCTCCACACATATCAACAAAGATCCACTGCTATGCTTCAATTTAAGGTTTAAAAATGACTTGAAAAAATGAACTGATTTTTTTTTTTTTTTTGAAAAATTTGTGAGGTAGATAATTACAAATTTTTTTCCGAATGAAAAAAATATAGTTACCTAGTTTTTTCATTGAAACAATTTTTTTCAAAACTTTCCCAGTTGATTTTTTTTTATATCAACTTATCGAGAAAAAAAATTATTCATTATAACTTTTTGCCAATATTTTTTACTAGTGTCTAGTTCTCTAGTTTACTTATTTTGTTTACATTGTGGTGGGTCGTTGTTGTTGAATACTACATACATATATACTTGATATTCAAAATTGTAGTGAAACAAGGGATCCGATCGAAATTTTTGTAATAACCAAAATTATTCCTGAGATTTCACGCTACAACTTTTGTTTGGAAATTTTTTCAATTGGACCTCTACCTCCCCTAGTTTTTAATAATATAAGTATCCAAGTCATATTATGCAAAATTGGAGGGAATGGAAGGGTATAATCGAAAATTTTATGATAACAAAAACTATTTCTTGGACCTCAATCTACAACTTCTGTTTGAAAATTTTTTCAATTTGACTCCATGTTCAATTTTGAAGAGCACCTATCTATCTGATGTTATGTGAAATCAGAGGAGAGAGAGGGTTCCAATCAAAATTTTTATGAAACCAAAATTATTTTTAGGATCTTAATCTACAACTTTTATTTGAAAAAAAAATTAAATTGGTCCCTTCATGCATCGGAGCGAAATTTGAAAAAATAAAAGTAACTTTAGTAACCTGAAATTTCAAAAAAAGTAACCAAAATTATGGAAAAAAGTAACCAAAAATTTTCCATTTCCACTTGAATATAATGACTCATAACCCCCTCCCCTCTCCTCGTCACCGTTTTTCTCATATTTTCGCTAAATTTGACGTTTCACAACTCTTGAAATCAATGGTAAAAATTTTGAAAAAATCAAAATTTTCAATTCAAAAATAATAATTCATGCATTTTTTCTTTTTCTATAATTATGACGAATTTTAATAGAATAGTTGGCTTAATAGGTGCTCAATTTTTATATCATAGGAAATTTCAATTCTTGAAAAGCTCACAATAAATAATTTTTGAGTTCCTATCAAATCTTAATTTTTTTTGAACTCAATATTGAAAATTCAAAAAAAAAATTTTTTCTTCTTGAAAATACTTGATATCAACTTTTTTAAGTTTTTGAACTCTTATTTGTTTTGAAATAGTTTTCAGTTTTCAAATAATTGTTGATTTCAAAAAACGTGAATTTTAGAAAAATTTTAAATTGCAAACAATACTGTCCTTTTTTTAATTTTAAAATTTTTTTTTTTCGATTTTTTTTATTTTTCAAACAATTTTTAATTTCTATAAATTTAAATTTATTAACAATTTGTAATTTCTAAAAAGTTCTGGATTTCAAAAAATTAAACTTAAAATTCTCAATTTTTTGATTTTTAAACAATTTATATTTATTCATGTTTATTCAAATAAAAAATTTCCAATTTATAAAAATTGTAATGCCTAAGAATTTAAAGGCTAAAAAAATTAATTTTTGATTGGCTTATTGCAAAATGAGTAGATACAAAAAAATTTTAATTTTTGAAAAGTCTTCATTCTCCACAAAAAAACAATTTTTCAACATGTGAAATTCACAACTTTTCAAAATTTTTAAAAGGAAAGTTTTGCTCATTTGAGAAATATCAAATTTTTGAAGCATTTTAAGTTCACGAGTTGAAACGATTTTATGTTTCATTTTTGAGGAGTTCTCTATTTTTCAAACATAATTTTCAAATACTTCGAACACATTTTTTTTTTTAATTAAAAAAATTACTAGGTATTCTCATTTTTAAAAAAAGTTTTTAATGAGGAGAAATCGGTTTTATTCTTCGACGGCCTCTACTTTTTTTGAAAAGAAATTTTGAGAAAAAATCGTTTATTTGTCGAGAAAAGAATTTCTCAATTTTTTCAAAAAAATACGGCTTATCTACTTACATTTTTTTTCTTCAAGAAATGTGGCTCATTTTTAGACAAGAATAAATCTTAATTCTTCAAGAAAAAAAATCACAATTTTTCATACTGACTTGAAAAATGCCTATAAAAGAACTTTCAATTTTTTTAGGAGCAAACATTTTTCTACCTTGAATTTCAATACATAAGTACAAAATAAATATTCCTGAAGTTCGAGCAGAAAAAATCTCAATTTTAAAAGAAGATTCAATAAATTGTTCAATTAAGGTCAGTTGGGGTAACTGGGCCACCAAATTTTTTTTTTATTAAGGAAGATTCAAGATGTGTAATTCACTTACCCCCACTCAAATCTGAGTTTTGGGGTAACTGGGCCACAGTTGTTGGGGGTAACTAGGCCATGTCATGTTACTCAAATTACTGAGGCCTCCTCAAGGGGAGCTAGGAACCGAATGATAATTGTTATGGTGGGCTTACGATGTCAGTGTTACCATGCAACCAACCATTTACGTCAAGACGATTTTTGAGGGGATTAGGAAGAATGGCCCAGATACCCCGGTGGCCCAGTTACCCCAACTGACCTAACTTAATTCATTTTTAAATAAAATATTTCAAATTTTTTGGAAGCAAAATCTCTGAAAAAAACTTTCAAAACGTTTTTAAAGAAATTTTAAATTTTAATGGCAGCTGTTCGTCAGATTTTTGACGAAATAGTAACCAAAATGAGTCCAAAAGTAACCATAGTAACCAAAATGAGCCCAAAAGTAACTAAAGTAACCTTGCCTTTAAAAAAGTAACCAAGTTAATAAAAAGTAACCGTGTTCCGATGCATGTCCCTTCCTCATTCACTCCTCTCAATTTTCAATTATTATCCTGGGAGTGCTATACAAAATCGATAATGAGGAAGGGGTCCAATTGAAAAAATTTTCAAACAAAAATTGGAGTTTGAAGTCCTTGGAATAATTTTGGTTATTACAAAAATTTCGAATTTTAAATATCTATGTAGTATTGGACTTCGTAAAATTGTAGAAAAACGATCCACCACCATCCAGCAATCACCACTGGTAAACAAATTGAGTAAACTAGACACTAGATAGTAGGCAAGGGTAGTAGGCATATTTTTTCAAAATTTTGTATTATTTTATTTATTTATTTCCATCTTACAAAATTTGTAGAACCAAGTTCTTGAAAAAGCACAATTTTTTCGTCAAAATTTTCCCAGAAATATTTACTTAATACAAAATTAAAATTTTCTAATTAGTTGAAAAAGAACTCATGGTTTTTATTATTTTTTTTTTTTGCACAATTAATTTTTCAAAATTTACTCAGAATTGTTATTTTACAGTAAGTATATTACATTATTACATAAGGACCAAGGCACTTTCAAAAATATTTTATGAATTTTTTGAGTTTTGAAAATAACTTAGTTTTTTATAATGACTGCGAGAATTTTCTTGTTTTTTTTTTCACCAAGTACCTTTTTTTTGAACTACTTACTTTTAACCAAACATTCAGAAAACTAGATCCCAAAAATGATATAAAATTGAGAACCTTCCTTCTCAAAAACATTAAAACTCAAATATGTTGGGAAAAATTTTTAATAGGTAACAGGAAACCAATATTTAAATTTTGTTCAATATTAATGGACAAACTTCGTGTTTTTTTTTCTTTTCACCACTGTATTGAAATTTTGACAAAGTTCACTTCCTTTTCATTACTTTTATTAGTTACCTGTAGACATTAGACACTGAACACCTTGTTTTTTTGTAATTTTTCTTTACACAAAATTGATGAAAAATACGTATTTGAAAAAAATTCAAAAATTCTATTGTTAAATCAAAACTTTCCAAGTTTTCAAAAGGAGTTTCATTTTTTTCATATTTTATGCATAAGTTTCACCATATTTTTATTTTTATTATTATTATTTTTTTAATAGGTACAAAATCGTCTTTTAAGAATATTTAACATTTTTTTTTTAAATTTTGAAAAAATCGTAATTCTTTTTTCCCAGAATTTTTTCATGCCAAATTGGTGACATTTCTTTTAGAAATTCCGCAATTATTTATTTTTGTTCAATTTCGTTTTCAAATCAAATTGTGTTGAACTTTTGGAAAAAGCTCAATTTCTTAATTTTTTTGCACAAAATTATACTCGTATTCCAAAATTTTCAAACCTTTTGTTAACAGAATATTGGATCGTTTCGAAAAAGATTTCTCAATTTTTCGCGCATAAAGTTTCTTTATCGGAAGACAACTTTTTTCAATAAATAAAGATAGGGCATACTAAATAAAGATAATATAATCTATACCGACCGACCCATGCCGCCAAACCATTTTTTCAAATCGGTCATGTATGGTCAAGTGAACAATTAAATACACACTTCGTTCGTCCGAGTTTACTAGAACTGCCTTGAAAAAGAGTTAATTTTAACCACACATGTCATTATCTGAAATTATAACCCGAGTATTTGTTTCAAGTGGAATGAAAAATTATAACCTGAAGTATCACCCGAATAACTGAACGTATTTCATGGCGTTCTATGTACGTATAATTTGATGAACTGCAGTATGTTAAGATAATTTTCAAAATGAATTTTTTGTATTTGTTTTCATTTTTTGTTACTGTCAGTGCGCAAGTATTTGGTGAGTTAAGCATCAAGTTTCATTGTAAATTTAAATAAGTGACTATAAATGAAAATTTTTTCAATAGAGTTTCATGTGAATGATGCGCGTATACAGTTGGACCCCCCAGAGCCTCAGGTAAAAAATTCTTTTATTATAAAATAATTATTCCTTGGATGTTCGTTTTCCTTTTTTTTTTTTTTTAATGAGAAACAATTTTTTGATTGTAGAGCATTGAAATTAAAGATGAACACGGTGAAGCTGAAAAATGTACACAGAGATTGAATTTTGAAAAACCATACTATATTATAAATGATGAAAACCCCAAGGTACAAATTATATTTATACTTTACAGCCACATCCTCAGCCATGAGGGCTCTGTCCCCAAAGCCACGGCCGTTCCTTGGGCTTTGCCCACAAAACTCGATTTTTGAAGTTTTTTTTTTTTTTTTTTTTTTAATTTTGGCCCCGTGCCTAAAACTTGAATTGAGTACCTATCGAAGTTCTGTAAATAAATAATCGTTCAAGTTCACGAATTATGTTAAATAAATTTTTGGATCATCTCAAGAATTTGGGGAGGGTTACGAAAATTTCCAAAATTTTGGTTTTCGGAGCAAAAAGCATATCTTCCTTCCTATGAGACCTAAAAGATCCAAATTTTAGATTTAGACTTAGATTCAAATTGAACAGAAATAAATTTCTGGAGATTTCAATATCTCAATTTTGGCACACTCTCAAATCAAAATTTAGGAAATCCAAAATCCAAAAATTACCTATTTTTATGAATTTTGACTCATTCTCACGCCGAGAACCTTTAGATTAAAAGAAAAATTACCCTCCTATTACCTATAGCATTATTGATAGTGCTTTAATATTTTTGATTTGCAGTTGAAAATTACACGTAAACCATTATTCAATGTTCAAATGAATAGAGACTTAGTAAATGGTGATTTTAAATTAATTGATGTTCAGAAATTAGGTATGATTTTACTTTTTGAGTTTTTCCTTTTATCGTATTTAAACAGCTTAGGTACCTACTTTCAATTTTAACCTGTTATAAGATGAGAATTGTTACTTTCAACTTCAATTGTTATTTCAGGAATGGAGGAATATTTTACTGTATCTTCAGTCGATAATAACAAAGTATCTGTAGATATAAAATCTGATATCAAGGAAGAAAATCTAAAAGATAAAACCCACCTGATATTTCTACTGGAGGTAACATCTTCATTTCTTTATTTAAAAAAAAAAAAAAAGTAAAAGTTAATTTTTATAAACGTTAAATGATTTTTCAAAACTATCAAAATTTGCTACCTAATTTCCAAATTTTGGAGAATTTTTTCAAGTTTGGATACTTTTTAAAAATTCAATTATAGACTTCCAAAATTTTTTTGAAATTCAATTTTATAGTTTGATAGATTTGAAAAATTTGGTAAATCATCGAAATGTGGTAAAAACTCAAAATTTGTATAAATTTTCAAAACAATCAATTTCGAAAAGTTAGATGGTTAAATTTTTAAGATTTTTATATTTTTGTAAATCTTTGGAGTTTAATATAAATCCATAAACTAGGTGAATTTTCAATATTTTGAAATTGGAAGTTTTGATAAATTTTTAAAATTTTCAACATTTTTTGATGATTTGAAATTAAAATTTTTTTAAATATTTGTACACCTACTTGAATAAATTTTTGAATGTTGATTAAATTGAATTTTCCAAAAAAATAAATGAATAAAATAAAATTATAATAGGTCAACTCTTACAATATGTATGATACGAGTAAATTTGATAATTTTTGAATTTTTAACAAAATATGAAAAAAATTGAAAAATTGAATAAATTTTTATACCTATAGTTCTAAAATTTTAGTATTAATTTTTTCAAAGTTTTGCTATTACTTCTTTTCGACAATATTACTTTTACTACCATTATTTATCAGTTCATACCAGAAAACAATGACGACACCATTCATACAATGCTCATAATGTCTCTGCCAGGTAAATCCAATTTACATATGTTTTATTGCACTGATAAAATAAAAACTTTCCATTTGGAATGGCAATTGAAATCATCACTTAAGTAGTTTCTACGTAGGTAGGTACGTAATTTAGAGGTGACGTTTTTCAATATAACAAAGAGATAACGATTTTAAATTACGTAATTACTTTTTAGTATGGTTCAAGTGAATCGCCTATTTTGAAAACCTGCTAAATCCACTTTTGTTAATTTTGAGAAAACCGCGAAAAACTGTCATATTCTCTGAGAATGGGGTAGAGCGGAGTTTTTAAGTTTGTATACTGACTGGAAGCAGTGCTATAGAATTGCTTACAAATAAATTCCAACAAGTTGATAGTTTTCTGCAAAGCAGTGTTTGAAAATCGCGTTAGCAGGTTTTCAAACAAAAATGGCGTTTTTAGCAAGTTATGAAAAAAAACCAACCCGAGCGGCACACTCGATCGATAATATCGGAAGATGTAACGTATCGATAAAAAATCGTTTGAAAATCTATAGATGTTCTCACGATATTATAAAGATTTATCGGTACAACTTCATAGGCAAAAAATCTAAAAACTATCGAATTCGATATTATTAAGATTTTATGACGATATTCGTCAACGATACTATCGACAAAGAATATTAAATTTATCGATTCCGATTTTCCATCGATTTTGTGCAGATATTTGAAACTACATTATCGACAAAGAATATTAAATTTATCGAATTCGATTTTTTAACGATTTTGTAAAGATATTTAAAACTATATTATCGACAGACTATATGAAATTTCTCGACTTCGATATTTTACCGATTTTTTGACGACATTTGAAACTATATTATCGACAGATTATATTAAATTTATCGAATCCGATTTTTTACCGATTTTGTAAAGATATTTGAAACTATATTATCGACACATAATATGCAATTTCTCGAATTCGATTTTCTAACGATTGCGTGAAGATATTTGAAACTATATTATCGACACGTAATATGAAATTTATCGAATTCGATTTTTTAACGATTTTGTAAAGATATTTAAAACTATATTATCGACAGATTATATGAAATTTCTCGACTCCGATATTTTACCGATTTTTTGACGATATTTGAAACTATATTATCGACACGTAATATGAAATTTCTCGAATTCGATTTTTCAACGATTTTATGACGATATTTGAAACTATATTATCGACACGTAATATGAAATTCCTGGAATTCGATTTTTCAACGATTTTGTGGCGATATTTGAAACTACATTATCGACAAATAATCTGAAATTTGTCGAACGATTTTTCAACGATTTTGTGACGATATTTAAAATTATTTCCAAATTGGTGAAAATTTTTCCAAGTCCAACACGTCTGGAAGTACTAAACTGCCTATTATAAGCGTTTTATTGCTAATTCCTCAACGATAAGGTATGGCATAGTGGTTAAGGAAGAGGATTACCATGCAGGAGGTAGATGGATCAAGCCCCACGGGTGGCAGGTTTTTTATAATTTTTTTTTGACTTTTTCTGAAATGATCCTCTTACCGTAACATGAATAATGTGTTTAGGCATAGTTTAATGTATTAATTATGCTAATTAATGATTTTTAATTATAGAAAAAAGCTAGTAAAAGACAAAAAATCGACAGAATATCGAATTCGATAAAGTGTCGCGAAAGTTCCGCCTAAATCGTGAAATTATCTTTCGATATTATAGATAGATTATCGATAAAATATCTTACTATAATCTCGAAGTTTTTTTTAACTATAATTCGTCGATAATCTATCTATATATCGAAAGATAATTTCACGATTTATGCGGAACTAACGCGACACTTTATCGAATTCGATATTCTGTCGATTTTTTATTTCGATAATTTGTCGAGTGTGCTGCTCGGGAATGATGGTTTTAGCAGATTTTGAAACAAAATGATATTTATTTGAATTACAGGCTTTCAATACGCGTCGATAAGCACTCTTTAACAATTTTAAAAATCATAATAAAATACCTACTCATTTCTCAATATTTTCACTTAAAACAGATATTTATGGTTTTTAGTATGTTTTCATTCAAAAGTTATTGGATTTATTAGTTATTGATAGAAATAACTACTTTAGTAGGTTTTGAAACTCTATGGGAACTGGCATTCAGCAGGTTTTCATACAAAATCAGATTTAGAAGTTACAATTTAAATAGGATTTAGTGAATTTAAAAAAAATTAAAAATTATCAATCGAGTCTAGAGGTTTGAAACTATTAGAAACAATGTATAACTCATTTTCGATAAATTTGGCGTTTAGTAGGTTTTCAAAATAGGCGATTCAAGTATTAAAATATCATAGTTTTTTTTTTTTTTTCAATGCAAATTCTGGAAAATACATAAAAAAAGCTCCAGATTCAGAAGGAAGTAATGGATCGAACTCGTTTATTTTGACGAGTATTTTATTGATGCTATTAGCTTTGGGGTTGATTGCTATCATATTACATTTGGTACATTTGAGGTAAGAGCTTTTAATTAAGAAAATTTCTGAATAAATATTTTTGATAATAATAAAAAGGATGGTACAGGAGAATAAATTCACCAGCGATTAGAAGGAGGAGGAATGGCAACAACAGAAGTCCAGTCACTGTTTTAGAAGACGAGTTGGAACTACCGTACGTGTATTTTGTCGTAATTATTTCTTAATATAAGTAGGTTATCAGGTATACATGGTAGTTTGAATTTTTAACAATTTTTGTAGGAGTCAAATCAAATACATCGATGCTGAAGAGAACGAACGAGTGGTTAGAAGACTCGATCAAAAGAACGGGAACGCATTTCTTAATCCTGCTTTCCAAAGGTAATTTTTATAATCCACCCCTATTTCATTACCATTGATTATACGATCGAGGCTTCGATCGAAAGACTTGATCGAATTTTTATTTCAAGATAACGAAGTAATCTTTTTACGTATTACGTCGTATAGTACACAAAGCGTCGTATATTCGGATACAAGAGACACAGAAGAAATTGTAATTGTACGAAACAACTCACAAACAAATACGAACGATTTCCTATCATCGGACATTTCAAGTTTCAAGCCGAGCTCAGCTAATGCAAATTTTTCTTCGGGTAATACGACCGCGAGTACGTCAACATTAATTTAAATATTGCCATATTAAATAACGTAAATATTCATTGATACGTTATGATTCACATTCGTAGAAACCTGAACCGAGATTTGAAGTTTTCTGGTAATGCAGCAAGATCATCTAGTTCGAGCAATACCCCTGTCATGGACGTTACATTTCTGCCCTCTGTTAAAGAACAACAATTGAGCTCATTATTTACTTAATTTAGATTATGACCAAAGAATTCATCAACTCGTACTTACTCGATGACTTAATTTTAACAGAAGGAAAAGTAAACTCTAATGAAACGAATAGTTGGTAAATTTTGAAAAATTATTATTTTATACTTGACCATTTTTTTTTTTTAATATACCTACATAAGGTATACTTAACCAAGTTAAAAAATTTATTCTAAATCAAATTCTAGTTGAGAAATATTTTTTAAAAATAACCCAGATTTTTTTCGAAACCATTTTTTGCAAGTATTAATTTATTTCCTTAAATTTTTGGTTCACAATTATTTCTCAGTAGGTAGTTTTAGGTATTTATTTATTTTTTAATTACTCTAGCTCATAATTTTTCTTAAGTTTTATTGGAATTTTCAACACAGAATTGTGCCCAACTATTGCAAAAATACATAATTTTCTCAGTCAAATTTTTCAAAAATTAAATTCCAATTATCCTAGAATTCTTCAAATTTAAAAAAATACTTATAATGATTTTATGATATTTTCATCATTTTTTTTTAAATTTCAATTTTTTCAATTTAAAAAAAATCCAATTTTCTCAATTAAAAAAAAAAAACAAAACAATTTTCTCAACTAAAAAAAAATTTCAAACTAAATTTTGTTTCAAAAAAATTTATTCATTTTTTTTTTTTACAAAAATTATAGGTACCTAAGTACTTGATATTTTTTGAAAAATGTTATAAATTTTATTGTTCTTAGGTATTTAAAAAACTTTAAATCAATATTCATGTTTTCTCCTAATTTTTTTCATGAATTTTTTAATTTTCTCAGATTTTTAAAAATATAGAATTACCCGAGTCGTGTCGTCTGTCAAAATTAAAAAAAAAAATTTTGTAAACATTTTTACGAATTTTTAAATTGTTTTAAATTAAATGTTTTTTGAAGTAGTAAGTATTTATTGGAAGATGATCCCTACTTTTTTAAATTTTTTCCCTGACTGAATTTTAAGTTGTGTCACTATGGGCTCTAATTTCGAAAATTGGTACCTAATTTTTCATTTTTTTTTTTCAAAATAGAGTCTAGTGGCACAGCTTAAAATTCAGCTAGGAGGCAGATAAAAAATATAAAATTATCTTCTAATAAATTACAATTAGATACTTCAAATGGCAGGTAAAAAAAATTCGCTTTGTTTTTTACTTGCATCTGTGTGCAGACATATTTCGTCACCAAATCCGGAGTACACTTCGGACTTCGTCGGCTATGTTCGAGGTTTTCAGTCTTGAAAATTTTTTTACCGAAGTCCAGTGCTACATAAATACTTTATATCCAAAATTGGAGAGGAGGGAGGGGTCCAATCGAAATTTTTGTAAAAACCAAAATTATTCCTAGGACTTTGAGCTACAACTTTTGTTTGAAAATTTTTTTAATTGACCACCCCACAGTTTTTAATAATGTATTTTGAATAAGTGTGAATAAGTTATATTACTCAAAATTGATGGGGAAGGAGGGGCCCGATTGAAATTTTTATTATAACCAAAATTATTCCTAGTACTCCAAGCTACAACTTTTGTGTGACCATTTTTTCAATCGGGTCCCTTACCTCATCCCTGTTTTTAATAATGTGTTTTGAATAAGTTGGATTATTCAAAATTGAAGGGGAGGGAGGGGCCCGATTGAAAAAATGGTCACACAAAAGTTGTAGCTTGGAGTACTAGGAATAATTTTGATTATAACAAAAATTTCAATCGGGCCCCTCCTTCCTCACCAATTTTGAGTAATATAACTTATTCACACTTATTCAAAATACATTATTAAAAACTGTGGGGTGGTAAGGGGCTCAATTAAAAAAATTTCAAACAAAAGTTGTAGCTCATACTCCTAGGATTAATTTTGGTTATTACAAAAATTTCGATTGGACCCCTCCCTCCCCTCCAATTTTGGATATAAAGTATTTATGTAGCACTGGACTTGGTAAAAAAATTTTATGACTGAAAACCTCGAACATAGCCGACGAAGTCCGAAGTGTACTTGCGGATTTGGTGACGAAATCTGTCTGCACACAGATGCAATTTAATTTTTCGTTGTTTTTTTTTTTTTTTTTTTTTTTTGTTTGAAAAAATGGAAGCCTTTTGAGGTACTACCTAAAATTGAGTTTCGGGAAAATGAAATTTTTTTTTATAAGTTATAACCAAAAATAGGCCGAGATTTTGAAAATCAATCAATTATTATTTTTACCACGCTTTTATATACTTGATATGTATGTATGTCTCATGGAACCAAGAGTATGTTTTCGTCCAATCCTCTCTCATTTAATATTTTACAAGAATTGAAATACCGAAGTGCTCACATTAGGGGTTTTCGAGGTTCGCTGAATTCGATTTTCGAACTTAAATTTACCCCCGACCCCAAATTGAGCCCCCATGAGGGGGTTCAATTTTGAAAATTTCGAAATTCACAACATGGGTATCAAAATGTAGGTTTTCGAGGTCGCTGAACTCGATTTTCGAACTTAAATTTACCCCCGACCCCAAATTGGAGGGGGGATCAATTTTGAAAATTTCAAAATTTACAACATTGGTGTCTAAATCTAGTTTTTGAGGTCGTCGGATTCGATTTTCAAACTTAAATTTACCTCCGACCCTAAGTTGAGCCCCTGGGAGGGGGTCAATGATTTTAACCTAGTAAAACTATGAAATTCAAATATTTTCAACGACAAGAAGAGTTAAATAAAAATGTAAAAAAAATTTAAAAAACCACGCTTTTATTTAAAGTTTCGGTCGCTTTGTAAAATGTTCTTCATAGGGAAGTAGTAAATAATGCCTTAAAAAACAAAAAATAAAATTTACTTAAATACAAAAATGTGTCATAGAAGAAATTATGTTTTTTTCAAAAATTTTAATGATGAAAAGCGTGGTGGGGTGTGCGAGGAGCTAGCGAATACCTTGTCGATTAACGCCCCACCACGATTTCATCATTAAAATTTTTGAAAAAAACATAATTTCTTCTATGACACATTTTTGTATTTAAGTAAATTTTATTTTTTGTTTTTTAAGGCATTATTTACTACTTCCCTATGAAGAACATTTTACAAAGCGATGAACAGGGGCCACAATTTTTAAAAAGAATTTTTTTTTCACACAAAGGAAAAACTTTGGGTGGTAGATAAGAAAAAAAATCTCTAAGTCCAAAATGAGGGCCACTCTGTATATCTTCAAATTTTTTCCAAATAATCAATTTTCTCAACTTTTTTGTTGAAAAAAGTTCACTTTCTTTCCTTTTACCTTCTTTTTTTTTTTTGTAATATTCTTTACACAAAACTTCGTACCTATTTTATTACGTATTTTTATTATTTTTTTTTTTACAAAATTTCGTCAAGTAGGTACCTCAAAAATTTTAACAATTCTTTAGTAAGTATAGATTTTTCAAGTATTGGGTATATTTTTGAAATCAAATTTTTCATCTTTTTAGCTGTAATTCTGTTCAGAAATTTTTCATATTTTTATACAAAATCTGTTGAATAATTTTATCACACTCAGCTAATTTCAAAAAAAAACAAACCACCAACGTGCAAATTAGAATCATCCTATCATCGCAATAATCCCATCGAAATACCGCCTTCGTAATACGCATTACGTACACCTATCTATAGGTACCTAAAATAGAGCTGATGAATCGAAAAACTAATCAGCTATTACAAGGTATTACACAACACCGCAGGTTCTGGCACGAGAGATGCAAGATCGACCAAACTACCTAAAGAGAGTGAGTTAAAGAAAAAGGGAAGAAAAAACGCATCGTCAAATATTTACAATTCTTTATCAATTAACGAACCCAACGGGGCATGACTGCGAGTCGTCCATAACGCCGAATACCACACCATAACCATAAAATCTAGGGACGCGACGCGAAGCCACGAGTGCGATTGCGACTGACTTTCCATCATCTCAATTCTCAATCAAATATCACTGACCTCGCCAACACCAACGAACGGTAATACGATTATGGCAACAAATAACTCATGAAGTGTGCGATCGTATCAGCATCGCTGTAAGTACTCGTAATTTGGCAAAAATACCGAGTATACCGATTACTTCGTGAAAACACAGCAGACGTAGTACGCTAAATTATATGAAGTATAATCTGCGACGTGCGACTATTAATTGATACGCTCGATTTCGTAATATAGCTTCAACGAGGAAGGCCCATTAAATGATACCATCGATGGAGAATTTTTTTCTCGGTAAATGCAAATTTATTTTTTGCTTAAATACCTATTAAATCAATTTGATAAATTATTGATAAAATTATTTCAAAATTTAAAAATTGAGCATTTTTTTTTTTTTTTTTTTTTGAAAATTTACCCCAAGATTTTGAAAGAAAATTTTTAACTGATAAAATTCTGAAAAGATCGAAATTGAGATTTCGAAAAAATTATGAACTAGTTTTTAAAAAAAATAAATAAAAGAAATGATTTTTAATCAAAATTGAAAAAATTGCAACAACAACGAAATTGGAAACGTTTTTGCTCAAGCTAAATAGTGAAAAAATTATTTTTCGATGAGATTTCAAAAAATTACAGAAAGTAGCTCGATCAAAGTTTTTAAAAATTTATTCTCAAACGAAACTTTTAAAAAAAAATTCAATATTATCAGAAATTTTTGTGTTTCACCAGAATTTTGAAAAATAATTTTTTCTAGCGGTTTAAATTTTTTTTTTTTTTTTAAGTCAAATATAATATGACTTTGATCAAATTAAAAAACAACATTTGTGTTCAAACCAAATTTGGAAAAAAATAACTAATTTTATGATAGAAATCAAAATTTTGAAAATTTACTCTTGAATTGAAAAAATTCAGTGAATTCATAAATTTTTGTATATTAACAGAATTTTGAAAAATTATTTTCGATTTATAACCAAGAAAAAAAGTTAACATCTGGTTTTGATCAAAACTTCAATTACCGATATAAATATCAACGAAATTGAAAAATTACATGGGTACAGCCTGAATTAAAAAAAAATAATATCAACAAAAAAAAAAAAACTGTGCTCAAAAAAATTTGACAACATAGGTACATCATTTTTATTTTTTTTTAAATGATAAAACAGGAAAAATTATTTCTCGTCAAGATCTAAAACATTATGCTCAAGGAATTAGAAAGTTCAAAAAATTTAATTTTGATCAAAATTTTAAAAAAAAAACAACTTTTGAACATAATTAGGTACCTATGTACTTGCTCATTTTTTTTCAAATTAACAAAATTAAAATTTTTTTTGATAAAACCAAATTTGGAAAAATGGTTTTTGATAATAAGAATCGATGTGTTCCGAAAAAATCACAGAAAAAAATTATAAAATTCTATGCTCTAATAGAATTTGAAAAAAATCAATAAAATGTTTAAAAATTGAAAAAAAAAAAATGAGTTGAAAAAAAACACTATTAAATAAATTTTTCAAAAATTGTTTTTCATTTACATTTTGATTTATGTAGAATAAACCCGAATTACTCAACTCAAATTGATCACAAAATACGAAAGTTTGAAAAAGACCATAATTATTATTCACAAATAAGAGAATTTTTATGAAATAATTATTGACAACAAATTTTTTTGAAGAACTTGAAAAAAATAAAAATAAAAATCGAAAGATTTGTGGGATTTACACAAAAAATATTTCAAATCCCCCCCCCCCCCCCCTCCATAAAAATATCATTTTGTTGAAAAAATTAAATAAATCAAAAAAAAGAAGATTTAAAAATATATATTTTTCGAAAAAGTTTTACGAGTATGTCAGAAATTTTTTACAGGGATTTTTATTTCAATTTTTTTTTGGTTTTTTACAGAATGGGAGAAAATTTCAATTATCATCAGGAATTTGTATTGATTTTTTTTTTCAATGAAGTTTGCAAAAAAAAAATATAATATATAAAGGAATCGATCAAAAAAAATCTGAAGATCTGTGGGAGCTTTTTTTTGAATAACGAATTTTTGCAAAAACTCAATAAATTCTATGAAATTGCATTTTTTAAACTATCTGATGGGAATTATTTTTAAACGACGGTTTCTGTGATTTTTAAAAGAATTTCACGCAGAAAATTATTTTCATCAATTTTTTTCAACAAGATTTCTATTCATAAGAGAGCTTTCAAGGAAAATGTTCTAAGAATTTTTTTTTTTTTTTAATTTTCGATTAAATTTTTTGAAGAAATTAAAAAAAATGATCACGAGAAAATTTTAATAAAAAGAAAATCTGAAAAAATGAGCGATTTGTACAAAAAATTAGCTCAGGAATTTTTTTTATTAAAAGTCATGTTATTGTCTTGATTTTTTTTTTTTTTTTTTTTTTTGAATAATATTATGCTGAAATTTTCTCTCATTTTTTTCCAAATTGAATTTCCTCCGAAATTTTTTTATTAAAAAAACTTCAATTCTCATCAGGAAATTTTATAAAAAATTTTGTCAACATTTTTTTTTTGAAATCATTTTTTCCAACAAAATTTTTAAGAGGTAAGTACATAACATTTTTTATAAGATTAGGAAGAAAAAAAAAACTTTTCAAAATAATTGAACATTTTTTCCAAAATTTCAATGAAAAATTTTAGATTTTAATATAAGAATTTTTTAACAGACTTTTCAGGGTTTTTTAGAATGAAAATTTTAGGTATCAAGTAATTTTATGAAGAATTCTTTGGAAAAATTCTTTCTAAAATATTTTTTCAACAGAAATTTTTATCAAGGATTTTTCTAAAAAAATCTGAAGATTGATTTCAACATTAGAGAATTTTATTTAGGTACCTTGTGATTTTATTCATTTTTTTAAAACTTTGAAGCATGCAATAATAAGAAAACAATTTATTAATCAGGAATTCGTCGCATTTTACCTCTTGTCCCAAAACCCACGTAAAACCATATCGAAGCCCACATAAAACAAAAAATCCAGCACTGATGAAATATACTTATCCAAAATTTTCACTTACAAATAATTCAATTTCAAACCTCTACAACCTCTTGCAAACAGAACAAAAAAGAATATTAATAAAATTAAAGCAAAATCCAAACCATAGTTTAGCGGCACCTGGTATTTCAAGTAAGTATAATACGTAAAAAATCAAAAAAAAAATCAAAAATTATAAATCATTTTAGCACATTGCACTACGTGCTACGTGTACGTACCTACTAAAACTACGTTTCGGCAATTCAAATCTTTTTGGAAAAGTTCGCCAAGCGTTACATGCCATTTGAGATTAGCCGATAAAAAGTTTTCAAATTATATATATTTGCATTAAAATTTATAAGGTCGACAATCAAATTAACCTTGCGAGTTGGAATTTCTCATTCGACGAAGACAGACGCGAGCGCGAGCTGCTCGATGCTCACACCGGCTTTACTTTCTATCTCACTTTCGCCTTCCATCGATATAGATTAGGTGTATACTTGTAAAATTATCCAACAACCACGGTACACAAATGGGGAGAAAGGGCTCCGAGCAGAATTGAAACTTCAAAATGCAAACAAAGAAAGAGCCAGCTGATTTTATAACAGGCAATTTTTACAACACCTCGAGTCTCTCTCGATAGGTATAATACGTGCTCGAGAAGTTTTTATAGCTGTTCCTATCATATCGTGTACCATGAAATTATCTCGATAAAAAAAGCACAACCCTTTTTGGCGTAAATCGCAAATAATATGAAAACAGGATAATCTCATCGTAAAAGTAAATTTGTTTCGGTTCCAATTTTTTAACAAGCGAATATCTTAGGCGGATACTGATTACTGCGAGCTCGGTTCATTATTTGCTATTTTCGAATCTACGTTTATACGAGCTCGTGAAAAAAGCACCTAGAAACATAATCCCGACCTTCGAACGAAGATTTTCTCGTCGATTTAGTAAACCTTTGCCATCGAGAAAGGAGGAAGTGATCGAAGGAGTTACTGCCACAGCTCCCAGCATCTCGCGAGTAAGCCGATTATGCATATATTATTTACTTTACTCGAAACCTCGCTACCAAGTCCTGCAACAATGTCTTATACAGGGTGTCCCAGTTGAGAATAACATCCTTCAACCTGGTAAGAGGGTAACTTATTTCAACAACGTGTAGGTATGTTTGCATACCCTTACTATTGAAGGGGCTGAGATACTGCATGGTGAAAAAATTATTTTTTATTTTTTCACTTGAAATTAAAAATTTATTCATTCTGATTGGAGACAGATAGAAAGATGAAACTTGTGGGAAATGAAGTAGGATAGTTGCAGCAATGTGTGAAAACATTTTCATCAAAATCGATGCAATAGGGTCGTCAACAACTTATTTTTATAAAAAAAATTGGGTAAAAAATTCGAAATTTTGCAATTTTTAAAAAAATTTGCATCATTAACCTAGTTATTTTTTGTCAGCAGATGATTCCCCTCTACTTCCTATACAAAATGTTCCTCACCATCGTCTTCTTATCTTTATTAGTTTTTGAGTGAATAATTTATTTATGAGTCGACATGTAGGTCAAAATTTTTTCAAATTTTCAAAGTCAAATTTTTATAAATTTGTACTCATTAAAAAAAATCTAACTACGAAACTAAAAGAGATAGGAAGGTGATTACAAATTTATAAAAATTTGACTTTGAAAATTTGAAAAAAATTTAGCCTACATGTCGACTCATAAATAAATTATTCACTCAAAAACTAATAAAGATAGGAAGATGATGGTGAGGAACATTTTGTAAAGGACGTAGAGGGGAATCATCTGCTGACCAAAAATATCTAGGTTAATGATGCAAATTTTTTTAAAAATTGCAAAATTTCGAATTTTTTACCCAATTTTTTTTATAAAAATAAGTTGTTGAACACCCTATTGCATCGATTTTGATTTTTAAAAAAATCACACATTACTACAACTATCCTACTTCATTTCCCACAAGTTTCATCTTCCTATCTGTCTCCTATCAGAAAAAATAAATTTTTAATTTCAAGTGAAAAAATAAAAAATATTTTTTTTCGCCGAGCAGTATCTCAGCCCCTTCAATAGTAAGGGTAAGCAAACATACCTACACTTCGTTGAAATGAGTTGCCCTCTTACCAGGTTGAAGGATGTTATTCTTAACCGGGACACCCTGTATATCGTCGAAATTATTTATATGCTTTCATTGAGCAATACGTCTTTTTCTTTCTCTCTATATGCCCGTGTGTCTCCGTATCTGCTTCCATATCTCCAGCAATTCTCCATCTCACTTCGCATGTGCCAAGTACACTTACACTCGTGTAAATGTACCATTTATTTAAGATTATTTACGCTACCGTAATCCGTTAACGTGATAAACTGGTTTATCTATCATCAGTCATCAGCAGTTCACAACACTACACCACAGTACAGCAGTGTACACATGCAATATACTATAAGTGATGGTATGTACTTCTACACTTACCCTCTCCTTGCTGCCACTTCTTCTTCATCGCATCGTCGCGTCGCGAGTCTACGTTGTCAGCCAAAATAAATACGTAAGTATCTTATTTCGGTACATTTCGGTGCGAAGACGTGTGCTTCAAGGTCGTCCCATTACACATAGTTCGATGCTCCATAAATCCACCCAGCGCGAGATGTCATCTGCAATGAAAGAGAAACCAATTACAATACGTATACTTGGCATTTTCACAAAAACCAACTCATTGTTGTACGTACGATAACGTGACTTGAAATTGTTTACACTGTAAACAGATTTTCAAAGTAAGTATACGATTTACTCAACCTTTCAAAATCCCATTTCACCAAATACGAGTACGATTCTGCGAGTTAATTCAATGTTACGTAAGTTGTGCACTCGTCGAATTCTTCTCGTGAAGCGAAGCAGCGAACAAAGATGCATCAAGTACCATCTCGATTACTTTATGCAGCAAAAAGAAATCGCAAATGGAAGCAGTGAAGTATAACTAAAGCTTTTTAGAAAATGAATTAGCGATTTTTTTTTTTTTTTTTTAAATAAATCAGAATAAAAAAAATTTTCAGAAGGAGACTAATTATATGGGAAACGTGCCCACTCAGAATATAAAAACAAAGTTTCCGAAAAATCTCATAATCAAAAAGAGAGGAACCTTTGCAGAACCTTTAATCTGACTTTTTCCAAAAATTTATCGAATTTAAAATCGTAATAATAAAATTTACGAAATTTTGAAAATCGATCGAGTTTTTAAAGTTTAAAATTGACCAAATATCAAATTAAAAAAAAAATTAAAATTACATAAATGCATTTTTTTTATGTTTTAAAAATTGGCTAAATTAAAAAAAATGATCAAACATTGAAAATTTATTAAAATTCAAGAACTATCAAACTTTGAAATTTTAGCCAATTTTAAAATTTTTACAAATTTCAACATCTGAATTTTTTTTAATCTATAGCTGGTTATGAAAAATAAATTATTAATTTCATGATTTTAAAGAGAGTCTATATTAGAAAAATTCATCATTTTTTTTCATCATTTCAACAGGGTCTATAAAATTTTTCAAAAATTTAATATTGTAAAGGGGTCCATATTTGAAAAATTCATTATTCTATTATTTTGATTGTTTAAAATACATAATGTAACCTTTTTTTGTTTGCTTCATAAAAACCGATTTTTTTAAAAAAGGGATTCTAAAAAATAGAAGTATTTTTCATTCCAAGGAAATTAAAACATTTTTTCCCAAAAAAATAAGTATTCCTTTTCTATGAGAATGCGAGATTTTCTTCTACAAAAAAAATTAAGGAAATTTTATTTTTTCAGGGAAATTAGAAAAATTCTAAGAATTTTCTTCGTTTTCGTTTTTCTTTTTTTTTTTTTGAAAAATTTGAGATTGATTTTAAAAAATAAAAATGAGAGATTTTATTCTAAACAAAAGAGATTTTTATCTTCAAAAAAATTGACCAAAATATGATCAAGATTATAACTTTTCTGGAAAAAATTTGACTATTTTTTTTTCTTGTAAACGATGAGAGATTTCATCTTGAACAAAAATAGAGATTTTTCACCACAAAAAATGTAAAATTTATTTTTCAAAAAGAAAAAAAATTAGAATTTTTTTTATTTGTTATCTCCCCCCCCCCAAAAAAAAAATTTTTTATCCAAAAATTTGAGAAATATTTTGTTTCGGAAAAAATTTAAAAATTATATTCTTCAGAAAACTGTATTTTTTTTTTTAAATTGAAAGGATTTTTTTTTCTCTAAACATTTGGAAATAATGAAATTAAACATCTTTTTTTTTCTTATATAAAATAGTTAGAGACAATTTCTCAAAAAAATAAAAAATAAATTTGAATAGGTAATTTTCATTCTTTAGAAAAACTGAAAAAATCAAAGAATTTTTTTTTCAAATTTTAGTAAAATGGAAAATCATTACATTTTTTACGAACCTCAAAGGTTAAAATTAGGCAAAGATTCTTCACAAAATGAGAATTGAAAAAACTGTTAAAAATGTTCCTTATTAATTATTATCTAATATAATTCATGTCATAAAAATATACTTAGTTAAAATATTAATTGATTTTAACATAAAATTCCAAAAAATTTTGGGTAATTTTTTTAGCGATTACATAATATTTTAATTAAAATAAAATTATATGTATAGGTATCAATTTTTTGAAGTAAAATATTTTTCAATATTTCAGGGGTAGAAAATTTCTCGATTTATTCAGAGCAGAATAATTTTTAATTTTTCGGAGTAAGTAATATTCTCAACATTTTCCAAGCTGGCATTTTTTTTCGCTTTTTTGTGGTAAGTATTAATATTTTCAGTATTTTTTGAAACCAAAAATGTTGCATTTTTTTTTTGATTTTTTTGAAGTATAGAAGCATTTTTTTCCTCAATTTATTTTAAATCAAAAAGTTTCAAATTTTTTTGTAGTGAAAAACTTCTCAATTTCTTTGGAATAATGAAACCTAAATTAATATATTATTTCAATGAGAGGGTCAAATTTTCAGAGAAAAATTGAATTTCTCAAAGGGGTCCAATAAGGTCCATATTTGAAAATTCATTATTTCGAGGGGATCTGTCAGATCCGTGTGTTCAATAAAAAATCTGGAAAATCCCCTCTTAGTCTTTTTAAAAGTTTTTTTTTTTGGACTGAATGTACTTATTTTAATGAATAATTTTTTTTTCAATTGAAAAAATTAGTACTTTTTCTGTTTTTTTCTTCTTCAGAAAATTTACTTCAACAAGGTCCATATTTGAAAAACTCATTATTTTAATCCTTATAAGATGGTTCATGTTTGAAAATTGAACATTTCAAAGATTATTAAATTATTAGGTAGGTATGTTAATTCGATGTTATTCGTTTCAACCAAAAAATCAAGTTATTAACAAATCTTTTTCCAATTCCCAGAAAATATATTATTGTTATTTTTCAACAATAGCATTTTCTCTCCATTCGAGTGTAATTCCAATACTACATTAGGCAGATAACCCACTCATTAAAATTTCTACGTTTTTTCGTATAATAAATCAGTATCCCTTGTCTGTATTCACGTACGATACATAAATACGTACAATCACCGTTTCTGCGGTTGGCAAACCTTTTACACGCCAACCAAGCTGACACATCTACTTACATTTGAATTGAAAACGTAGGTTCTTCATAAGTATACCTACGTATGTACGTATGAGACACAGCCAAACCACATAAATAAAATTTTCAGTTATCTGATACCTAGTGAGTTTTATTTTACCGCATGTTTTGAACTTTTGACAGCTATTCCGAAGCCTTGTTTCACCCATCTCGAGACGAGAGCAAAATCGGTTCATTGTTTGTTTTATTTATCCTTAGATGAGAAATATTGCTTCGCAAATAACCATAGTGTATAAGTAAGGATGCAGCCGAACGGGGCAAGAAATCTACTCGAAGAAGTCAACGAGCAGGCAAAAATCTGAAAAGTTTTATTTATTTTCTCGCTCGATAGTTTTTTCCCTCTCAAGTATGTCCAAGTGAGCGATGAAAAAATTCACCAAATTTCAAGTACGTATGCTCTTGATTTAAGTGAATCCAGATGGAAGACAATACTCTAAGGTATGAGACGTGATTTTTTTATCAGCATAGTATCTACAATAAATAAGACCGCAGTGCCGGCGTAGTGCCTTACTTATTGAATATAGGCTACTCGTCGACTTTTCATATTTTCATTATCATTGCCCGGATTTTGCCTAAAAAAAAAAAAAGTCAAGACCAAAGTATCTTTGAAAGAAACCAATGAACTTGGAGAAGTTTTGAAGTATTATGTATACGTAGTACTTCTGCTTATTAAGTGGATGTTATTTTTGGCCCAAGTGTTTGAAAGACCTTTTTTTGCTTGAATAATTGAACAAAGGAGTAGACAGTTGAGAGCATAGCGCCTCCATCCATTTTAGTTCAAACATTGAATGAAAATTAAAATTTTTTCAATTTTCAAATAATAGATTTTTTTTTTACTTAATAAAGTTAATTTATTCAATTAGGTATTCTATAGAATAATATTTTTATTAAGTTTTTGAGTAAGATTTACTTTGTGAATTTTAAGTTTATTTTGTAGAAATTCCAGAAATTGGAAAAAATCCTAGCGGGAAAATTTTTCGAGTCATAAAATTTATTTTGTAGAAATTCTGGAAATTAGCTGAAATATCCTAGAAGGGCTTCTCTAGGATATTGAAATATTATTTCAGAATCATGAGAAAACTTACATAGCATGTATATACATGAGAGTCATCAAAATTAAAAAAAAAAAATTTCACGTCATTAAAACCATTTTTCGAGGATTTTAAGTAACTTTTGTAAAAATTCCAGAAATTGGGAAAAATCCTATTTTCAGAATCATGAGAAAACTTGCAGAAACTGCGCTTTGGGCATAGAAACAATTCTACAAAATTTTCCGAGTTATGAAAAAATTTATCTAGAGTATTTTAGGTTTATTTTATAGAAATTCCAGAAATTGGGAAGAATCCTAGAGTGGCCCCTTTAGGATTTTTAAAATATCATTTCAGGATCATGAAAAAACTTGCAGAAACTACTTTGGGAAATGGAAAAAATTCTACAAAATTTTTCGAGCAAGAAAAAATTTATTTCTAGGATTTAAGTTTATTTTATAGGAATTTCAGAAATCGGAAAAAATCTTATAGTGGCCTTTTATTATTTCAGAATCATGAGAAAACTTATGAAAACTGCTCTTGGTGGCATAGAAAAAATTCTACAAAATTTTCCAAGTTGTGAAAAAATTCATTTTGAGGGTTTTAATTTACGAGTATTTTGTAGAAATTCCAGAAATTGGGTAAAATCCTAGAAGGGCTCCTCTTGGATTTTCATAATATTATTTCAGAATTTGAAGAAAACTTACAGGTAGTAACTACTGCAGCTCCAGGGTCATCAAAAAAATATTTCAAAATTTTCCGAGTCATTTCATTTCGAGTATGTAAGCAAATTTTTTTAAAAATTCTAGAGTGGCTACTCTAGGATTTTTAAAACAATATTTCAGAATCATGACTTCATGGAACAACTTGCAGAAACTACTCTTGAGGGCATAGAAAAAATTCTTCAAAATTTTTCGAGTCTGGAAAAATTATTTTTTTGGATTTCAAGTTTATTTTGTAGGAATTCCAGAAATTGGGAAGAAGCCTAGAGTGGCCCCTCTAGGATTTTTTAAATTACTATTTCAGAATTTTGAGAAAACTTACAGGATGTACTCCTGTTTTCATAAAAAAAACCGAGTCATGAAAAAATTTATTTTGAGGATTTTGAATATGTAAGTACTTACTTATTTCAACGATTTAAATTAAAATTTTTTTTGTACCTACCAAAAAATTTATTTTTAATTTTTTTTATTCCAAAAAACAGACACCCCAAATAAAAAAATTGAAGTATTTTTAAAAAATTCTTCAAAATTTTTCGAGCAAGGAAAAATTTATTTTTTGGGTTTTAAGTTTATTTTGTAGGAATTCCATAAATTGGAAAAAATCCTAGAGTGGCCATTCATTATTTCAGAATTTTGAGAAAACTTACAGGATGTACTCCTGTTTTCATTAGAAAAAAATCCGAGTCGTGAAAAAACTTATATTGAGGATTTTGAATATGTATTTCAACGATTTACATTTAATTTTTTTTTGTATGTACCAAAAAATTCATTTTTTTTTTATTCCAAAAATAAGAATTTTTTCTCCAAAAAGACACCCCCCCCCCCCCCCCGCCCCCCACAATAAAAATAAAATATTTCTATTTTTTAGAAAATTGAAAAAAAAATCCAAAAAAATGAGGTTTTATACTCATACTTACTCTAGAGTTAGAAAAGTTCAAAACAATTCAATTCCAAAACGATAAAATTGATTTTAAAAAAATTAGAATTTTTTCGCGAAATTTAAAAAAATATTTTCATTTCAAAAAATTGAGATTTTTTTAAACGCCTTGTACAGCAACTACTACCTAAGGCTAGTGGCGTAAAAATGTTTTTTATTCCGAAACAATTTTTAAAATTTTTTGTACCACAAAATTCTTTTTTTTTTCATTCCAAAAAAATGGTTATTTTTTTACAAAAAAAAATAAAGATTTCCCTAGGTACTTCTTCATTTTTTTTTTTTTTTTTTTTTTTTTCAGTAAAAATGCAACAGTTTGAAAAAATTTCACTAACTCGTATAAGCGAATTTGTAATTTTGCCCGGGTAATATTATCAAAAATTCATGACTTCAAAGAGTAAAATTCATTACTTTTCTTGACCTAGTGATTTTTTTTGAAAAATTCATTACTTTTCCATGACTTTCATGGTCCTGTTTCAAATTCATGACTTTCATGACCTGTAAACACCCTGCCCATACATAGTGAATTTTTTACAAATTTTGAACTTATTAAATTTCAAGAAATAAGTATAACTTTATAATTTTTTTAAATTGATTAAATTTTTGCAAATGAAGGCTTTTTAGGGAGAATTGTATTTCACTGATGTAAGTATTACCCATTTTCAGTGTTGAGCAGCTCCTAAGCTCTTAGCTCAGAGCTTGAGCTAAGCTCTGAGCTTAGCTCTTTTTTTGTGATGAGCTTAAAAAAAGAGCTAGCTCTTTGGAGCTAAGCTCTCAAATTTATAGGAGCTAAGAGCTAAGCTCTAAAATGAAAAGTTTTGATTAAGCTCTAGCTCTTTTCTGCTTTTAGGTTTTCATGAAGGTTTTTAAAAAATTCGATTTCCTAAACTGCTATTACCTGTAATTACATCAATAACAAAAATATTTTGTAAAGTTTGGTACTTTTTTGTTGAAAAAATGTAATCGGGTTGAATGTTGTTCAGTGCAAAAAAAAAAAAAAAATGTTAAATTTAATTATTTTTGTACTCGTAAATTTCACATTTTGAAGAGCTTTATTTGAAGAAGAGCTTTTTGAAGGAGCTTTGAGCTATTTATAAATAGCTCAAGCTCTTGAGCTAAGCTCTTTTTTTGTAAAGGGCTTGAAAAGAGCTAGCTTCTCGGAACTAAGCTCCCAAATTTATAGGAGCTAAGAACTAAGTTCCAAAAAACAAAGAGATTGCTTTACCTTGCCTATTTCTCTCACCCCTGGTCAATGGTTGCTCGTCAAAAAATCAATTTTCAATTTTTTTGAGAAAGATTTTCGTACTTGTCGTCGACTGAATACTGTACATACAAGCACGAGTACATACAATGCAATTGCACGTATGCAAGGTACTTTCCAGTTGCATCGAGTCGAGCACAACACAGCCATTCTACCTGCTCGTCCTCTTCGCGTCTTAGCAGCTAGCTCGTCCCCATCCAACCCACCTGTTCGATGCTGGTCCGGATTGGGAATGCCGACCGAATGCACGGTGCACGATACCGTTCTGCCAAGATCACCGAGTACGCTTTGTGGCTTTAGTTAGCACTTATCGATCGTACCAAATCGACCTGTGCATTGTGCGTCGCGTCGCGTCGTAACGTTCATGTACATAAAAAAAAAATCGCGCGCATATCGGCGCGTTTAAACCGGTCACCGCGTCGTCCGGTTCAGTGTAATTATTTTTACAATATCGCGTTATTTTAAAATACATCTATTTACCACTTTCGATATTATTAAATGCCATTTTAAGTCTATTTTTATCAGTGCTACAAATCGCCAGGAACGTGTTGCGTTCGCGTTTTGTGTTGGTTGTTTTTTTGTACGGTGCGTTTTACATAAATATTTTCATTTTTCGCGCTTTTACCTAAAATATACTGTGCTGTATCTTCGAAATCTGCCAGACTGAGCCAATCGACCGACGAGCTGATAAGCGAACATATACGTTAAGGATATACTGGGTACTTCGCGCCTTCTTCATATTTCATCAATCATTCGAGTGACATTTTTGCAAAGGTTCGTGCTTTATAAAGATACCTACTACGCGATCGAAACTATACTCCTATCTACGTACATACGATGCTATTAAACGTTATCAATCATAACTCCAATCTATAGATGAGTCTTGAGACATGTACCTCTATATATTCGTCCTAGACGTACGTACACGTTCTCTCGACCACAACAGTACAATACTGCAATCCAACTCGTGATAGTCAATACTGATCTTTGAACTTCCAAAATGGGAAAAAATAAAATATCCGAGAGAAAGTTATAGTACAATTTTGAACTTAAATGCGGCATTATTCGATTTCTTTAATCGAATTTATATTTGAACTCGTATTATGATAAATTAAACATTTTATCCCAAATCTCGATATCTTCATCCAAATAACGGTTTAGAAGATTCTACCCCCCCCCCCATATGCCATTTTATTCGGCAAGAAAATCAATAATATTTCCAGTGCTTAGTCATTCCATTATTTTGTTTTCGATTTTCCAAAACCACTTTTCACTCGAAAAGCCAGTAGAAGTAGTTCTTTCAGAAGATTTTCAAATGTTCTCAAAATTCTGAGAAATTTTTAGCAAATATTGCAAGTTTTTCATTATAACCCTCCCCCACCACCTCCACCCACAAAAAATCTCAAAAAGTACTTCAGAAATTGCAAAAAAGAGACATTACCGTGGGACTTTCTAAAAAATGATTACGGATGTTAATAAATTGAATAGATAAAAATAATTTCAATTTCATTAAATTATATAAAAAAAAAAAAAATTAAAAAAAAATAAAAATCGAAAGAAGAAGAAAAAAATTGAACGAAATTTTTTGAACAGATCAAATAAAAGTTAAATGATTGATAAAAATTGTGATGCATAGAAATTTAAAGAATTAATCGACTCATTGAAATCGAAAAAGTAATCGATTTATAGAGATACAAAATTTTGAAAATTGAAAGAAAAAATACAATAAAAAACTGAAAGATTATTAAAAATCTAAAAAAATTATCGATTTATTTGATTTATTAAAATTTATAGAATTATTTACCACCATGAAAACATTTTGAATTGAAAACAAAATCACAGAATTAAATCGATTCATCGAAATCAAAAGATTTAATTAATTTATTAAAATTAAAAAAATAACCGATTTGTAGAGATTTAAAAAAGAAATAATATTTAGATTTTTAACAGAAAATTGCCAAAATTGAAATAAAAAATTGAACAATTTATAGAAATAGGAAATGTTATCGATTCATCGAAATCGAGATTTATTGGACTTATCAAAATCGAGAAAATAATCGATTTGTCAAGATGAAAAAAATTAAAATTTTTGCATCAAAACTGATCATATATAAAAAAATAAATAAAAAAAATTAAATTAAAATAAATGAAAATAAAAATAAAAATAGGTAATAACAAAAAATAGGTACAAAAAAAAGGAAAAAAATATTGACGAAAAAAAGAAAGAATTATTAATCAAAATCGAAGATTTTGTCAATCGATCAAAAAGGAGTGAATTTATCGACTCTTTGATACAGAAAAAGTGGCCGATTTATAAAGATACAAAATTTATTGAATTTAAAAATTTTATTATACCTACAATAAAAAATGTCTTTGATTTGGAAAAAAAAATAAAAAATTGGCGAGTGATCAAAAACAAAATCAAGTATTTAAAGTAAAAAAAATGAAAAAAAAAAACAGAATTATAAAATTGAAAAAATAATTGATTTATTGAGGTACAAAATTTTGAATTGACGAAATTGAAATAAAAAATTGAACAGTTAATCAAAATCGAAAATTTTTTTGATTAATCGAAATCGAAAAAAATTTACTTGTAATCGATTTGTCAAATATGTAGGTATAGAGAAATTTTGATTTGGAAAAAAATTAAAAAATTGGCGAGTGATCAAAAACGAAATCAAGTATTTAAAGTAAAAAAAAAAAAAAAATTAAAAAGCAGAATTATAAACATTGAAAAAGTACAAATTGATTTATGAAGGTGTACAAAATTTTGAATTGACGAAATTGAAATGAAAAATTGAACAGTTCATCAAAATCAAAAAAAAATTAATTAATCGGAATTGAAAAAATTTTAACTGACAAAGTTAAGATAAGAAATTGAGCAATTCATGAAAATCAAAGATTTTATCGATTATTGGAAATCGAAAAGTAATCGACTAATCAAAATTTCGAGGAAAAATTCGATTTTGTCGAAGGAGGGGGGGGGGGGGATTCCACGTGCAAAATTTGAATAGAAAGTAAGAAAAAATTAACAGCATCAAAATCGAAAATTCAATCATTATATACAAAGCGAGAAAGCGATCGATTCATTAAGATCAAAAAATTCTGAATTGATAAAATTGAAATGAAAAATTGAAAAAATTAATCAGCATCGAAAAATGTATCGATTCATCATAAATGAGAGAACTAATCGATTCATCGAAATCGAGAAAAACACTGAACTGACAAAACTGAAAAATAAAATGAAAAAATCGAACTAAGTATTACCAAAAATTAAAAAAAATATCGACAAATCAAATTTTAAAATATTCTAATCCTTGAAACTATACTTAGTTCAGTGGTCCCCCACTAATTCCCGAAAATTGTCCAAAAAACAAACCAACCGTTTTGTAATATGTACTTTCAACATATCCAACTTCATAACACCTAATTTCACGAATTAAAAAAACAAACAAACACAAGCTTGGATTGTGGAAAAGCAAAACGACATAGCTCAAGTCAGTCAGACCCATACCACCAAAAAATGCGGGCGCAAAAAACCACATATTTACACATACAGGCATCGAATGTCACGGCTTAATTACCATCCATGTCGTGTATTTCATTTTCATCGTATTTTATTTTTCTCATTTTTCATTCGAAGAAAATAATATACGTACTTCTCGTAAACTACATAAAACTCGAATCCACAAGCAAGATGCGCAACAGGGCGAAATTCGAAGAATACCTCGGAGACGAGTTATTCGCGGTCAATACCACTCGACGATGAACTGGACTCTTTATACACGTATCGTATCGTATATGTATACTGATCACATTAACCTGAGCCGGTTTAATGCAACCCGTTTATCTCGATAATTAGCATATCGTGTATGTTTTCAAAAATGAACACCGCGCACCGTATCTTACTAAACGAAGATGGACGACGCGACGCGGCGTATATAACCTTACACCCGGATTGTTGTGGCTTTTTTTCCTCTCTTATTGCTTCTTTTTATTTTTCCTAAAGTCGAATTCCAGAAATTTTTTCAACCGGCGAGACGTGTTCGGTGCTATAGACATAACATAGTCTATTGGCACGCGATCGTTTCGGTACGTTGGGTTGGTAAAGTAGGTTTGCAGGTTGAGGAGCGTTTTAAATTTATATTCATACGTACGCCTATGTGTTGTTGTTTTTTTTGAGTGTCTAAGTTAATTAAAGCCTTCCCTTTACCCCTCCCCATGAATCTATCGTCACAATTTGCAAAAATCCCCGCTAATTTGTGAATTCAAATTTTCGTGAATAGTTTTTAAAACTTTGAAGAAAAATTTAAAACCTGAAAATTATTGATCTTGAAAAAAAAAAAAATAGTAACTCAAGTAAATTTTAAAATGACTGCAAATTTAAAAAAATAAACATTAGTGCAAAAAAAAAATTGAGGAAAATTAAAAATTACAAAAAAAAGGGGGGAAATCTAAAAATTACAATACAACTGAAAAAATTAAAATTAAAAAATTTGTAATAAAAAAAAACAAAAAATTGAGAAAGATTTTAATTTTAAAAAATTTTAAAAGTTGGAAAAATTGAAAATACAATTGAAGAAATGAAATTTTACAAAATCATCGGTATTAAAAAAATTGAAGTAGGTAGATAAGAATTTTTTTTTTTTAATTTCAAATTTGGATAAAAAATTGCTAACTGAAAAAAATAAAAGTGAAATTGTAAATCTAAATTGAATTTTGAAATTTAGAAAAAAAAAATGAAAAAATTGACCAAATCGTAAAATTGATAAAACATTAAAATGGAAAAAGGAAAAAATTGAGAATTCGAAATCTAAAACGAATAAAAATTGAAGAAAGGAAACTAGAAAAAATCGTAATCAGAAAAAAAGGAAAATGAAAGAAAATTTTGACAAGTTAAAAATTCAAAAAAGAATTTCAAATGATTAAAATCAAGAAAAAAAAATAAAAATTGGATAGAAATTCAGACAAATTCAAAAATGACTGAAAATCTTTTGAAAAATCAACAATGCAAAAAAAATGAGACGAATTTACAAAACAAAATTAAAATTGAGAAAAAACAAAAAAATGACAAAATCTTGAAGAAATAAAACATCATTACAAAAAAATTGAAAAAATTGACGATTGAGAAAAAACAAAATTTGAAAAAATTAAAATTACTAAAAAACTAAAAAAAAACTACAAATTTAAAAATTACTGAAATCTTAAGACATATAAGAACATAAAAAAAAAAAAAAGTTGGAGTAGACAAAATTAACAATTCGAATTCAAAACAAAATTGAAATGAATTCTTGAAAATTGACGCAATAAAAATTTTAAAACCCAAGAAAAAAAAATCTAAAAATTAACACTTGAAAAAAAAAATGGAATCAAGCATAGGAGAAATTTTTTAAAAAACGAGATGAAAACTGAAATAATTATAACTAGAAAAAAAATTGAAAAAAACGAATAAAAATTTTTAAAAAAATTTGAAAAATTTGAAACTAAAATAAAATTTAAAAAAAACTAGACATGAACAAAATAAGCAAAATAATACATACAGATTTTTTCAAAAAGAAGCAAATAAAAAATGGAATAATTCAAAATTCAAAAAAAAAATCAAATTCACAGAAGAATTCATACTATAAGTACCATAAAATGAATTGATGAACATTTTAAAAATCTATAAAAAAAATTCAAAAAATTATTAACGTATTGAAAAAAAAAACATACTTATTTTTCAAAATTTAAAAATTAGCATAAATTTAAAAATTATTGAAAATCTAAAATAAATAAATAAAAAACAACATCAACTGAGAAGATTCAAAATAGAAAATTCATATTCAAAATTCAAAATTCAAAATAAATAAATAAAATTACTAAGAACATGCGATGAGTGCAAATTTTAACCAGACTCCCAAAATTGAAGAAAGAAAAACTAGAAAAATTGTAATTGAAAAAAAAATGTAAAAAAAAAACATACTTTGGGAAAACTGAAAATAAATAATTTTAAAACGAAATGAAAATAAAATAAGTACGTACTTATGTACCTAGAACAAAAAATGACTGACAATTGAAGATGAAAAATCTTTAATAAATCATAGGTACCTACATGTGGAAAAAAATTGAAAAAATGAACGATTAAAAAAAAATTGTGAAAATAATTAAAAGCTGAAGTAAAATTTTGAAATTAACGAAAATAAAAAATTGAAAAAATCAAGACATTCAATTTTTTTTTTTTAAATAAGCAAACAAAAAAAAACAAGGCTAAATAGAAGAACTCAAAATAAAAAAATTAAACTAAGTTAGAAAAAAACCACTTTTAAAATGCCTAAAAATTGATGAAACAAAAACTTGAAAAAATCGTAAGCAATAATCAGAAAGAACTAAAAATTGAAAAAATAATTATTGAAAAAAATTGAAGATTTTTAATGATACATGGACGAAGGAAAAAAATCAGAAGAAATTAAAAATTATCTGCAACGAAAATTTCCAATAAATTCTGGAATTGAAAAGAGCAAGAACTTGGAAGAATTCAAATTTTAAAAATAGCGAAAATTCATTAAAAATGACTAAAAATGGAAAAAAATTAAATAAAAACAAAATACTACCAAGCGAAAATTCAATTGTGAAAAGTTTCATAATTTCATAATTCAAAAAATTAAAACACTGTAAAAATGAAAAACTGAAAAAAATTATCCAAAATTTAAAATTATCAAAACTTTTAAAAAAAATGAAAAACTGAAAAATTTGGGAGGTTGAAGTAACAATGTAGACCTGTGAGGTGCAATTTGAATCTCTCCTGATTTTTGAAAAAAAATACAGTTTTGGCCAACCCAGGTAATTTCTCAGACTTCACAAGATTCACAGAATAGTTACGATACCAACATAATTTTTAATACCAATTGTGAACCATCTTCAATAACTTTCAACAATTTATTGATTTTAAGATACATTTTCTCCAAGTTATAAAATTTACGTGCAAACAGAAATTTCAATATTCTCTAATTTTCTGATGAAATACTCAGCCAAGCAGCTCGCAAGGATCTCTTTTTGCAAAAGGCAAAATTTTGATGATAACAAACCCTCTAAAATTTCCAAACTATTCATTTCCTATTTCAACACATGTCATTAAACAAGTAAGTATATGTGCATCGAATCCACTTGAAAAAAAATTCAGCCCCCAGCCAAGTGCTCTGCAAACGATCTTGTTGAAACAAGTATACACTTACGGGGACGAGGATCATCCATATCAACTCAGCTGTTGGTTAAATAAATATATGCGGATACCGATTACCTTCCGTTGAAAAAGCCTTAATAACGGAACTATAAACACGAGTATTGTACACGGATACGACGATGGCTGTACAGTTTAAAACACGTCGAGTGCTCCCCTTCTTTCTCAACCCAGTGCTCTTCAAGTTGGAAAATTATTCGCTGAAAATCTTCTACAAATGCGACTCGACTACATGACAAAAGAATGTTTGAAATCTTAATAGTCTCCGAGTGTATTGTGGCCATGGCTTCACCTTTTTTTTAAAAAGAAAAATTAGCACGAAAAAATTGAAATAATTAATAAGAGCGAATATGAAATTTGTGTAAAACAAACGAATTCGTACTTATGCCTCGGTAGCTCACAGAGTACTTCAAGTATAAGTATAGCTCGTAGGAATCTACGCACATAGTAAAGCTGCACAATATACGTTTTAATGAAAAATAAACATTGCTCAGTGTTCCTACCTACATTTGAAATAAACGAATGTTTTTAAATGGCCTCTTGAAACGAAATGCGAAATTAGCGAGTTTTTTGCTGCGTATTCGTATATACAATAAGTCTACGTATTTTTCCAACTATCGCACCAATAACAAATTGCACGATTCGATGTTTTCAATTTATTGGGAAAAATTTGGATGTAGTTATTTCTCGCGACGTCAACTATTTTCCCTTCGAAAAATTGTAATTCGTCCAAACGTGGCTTTAAAAAATAATTTCCTGCACGAACTTCTTTCAAAGCTTTCCAAATGAAGTTGAGAATTGAAACGCGCGAATTGGTGTGAAAATACGATGAAAACTTATAAACGTACACTTTATCGCATTACCATCTCAAAATCGGAAACAATTTCGCAGTTTTTGGTGTTGATTCGCATCAGGGAGTCGTAGTATAAGATCAGGTAGGTACACACGCCTACACAGTACACACGAAAAAAGAGCAACCTTGATGCTGGAACAGCATCTGCGTGTCTTTGCTCGTTCTTATCAACGACCGACAAACACCTTCATTCGACGTCGTGTATTCAAAACTTCGGTTTCGGTTCTCGCTTCAATGTGCGAAAGCGAAAAGAGTTACATTGTTCTAATTTCTTTACTTTGCTTGTGTTTTTATTCACCTATACGTAGCTTTCGATTATACGAATTAATCGTGTAGGTACTTTGTTTACGAAACAATTTTCAACAAAGGAAGTAGATATTTTTAGTATATCTTGAAAAAAATATAATTAGCAAAAAATCTTCTTGAAAAAAAATCCAAAAAAAAGAAAACTCGTTGTGCAAAATTTTTAAAAAAATCCACAGAAGAAAAATTTTCTAGTAAAAAATGCTTTCATGAAAAAAAAAAAAGTTTCAAAAAGAAAATCTCTTTAATGATAGACAAAAAAAAAAAACCCAAAAAAAACAAAGATAAACTTGTCTGTGTCAGACACAAATAAGCTGAATAATTCAACACAAAATTTTGAACATCTATGAAATTAACTATGTACTTAGTCGAAAAATTAAAAATTTTCAAGAACTCAAAAAAGGAAATTTTCAATTAGCTTAGTATTTTAATAAATTTTTAAAAAGTTCAATTTTCCAAAAATTAAAAAAATTAATTTCCAAAGTTCGCAAATTTTTATGCAGGTACAATTTGAAAATTTTTATAAATTTGATTGAGACTGTGAAATATTGAAAATTTTCAATTTCAATAAATTTTTTCATTTGGAATAATTTTAAAAATTTCGTGCGATTCCCATAATTCAACAATTTTATTTTTATTTTTAAAAGGTCAATTTTCAAAGTGTTAATTAATGTCATTTTTGTTAAACGTACCATCCAATTAATTTTTTGAAAATTATTTCATTAAAAAAAATTTCAAATTTCAAATGTATGTTGATATTTTGATGCTCTTAGACCTTCTTGATGGTCTATACAGTATACACTGATCAACGAAAAGAAATGTCCTCAAAATTCACTTTTTGAAGCCCAAAAAGTGATGGGGATGTCCCGTAAAATTAAGGTATACAGGCGCACATTTTGGAGGTAATACGAGTTCTTATTGCTGGAGCAAAACTTGTCTCAATTTCATCATTTTAGGCCTCCCTTAGAACACCTTCCAAGAAAGAGGTCGTTCTAAATTTGAGCCTCAACGATCAAAATCTCCGAAAAGCACATCAGTGATCTACATAGTTATCAATTTTTGACCCTCAAGGTCTTTGGTTTGGTTTATTCGCTAATCAACGTATCAAAAAAGACAGTTCAAGTTGTGAAAATTCTTGATTTTTGACCCTGCACAAGGGTCAAAGGAGGTCCAAAGATCAAAAGCCAAAAAAAGCACATCGAGAACATGAAATTAACCTACTATGAAATTTTAGTATCCCTATAGATACAACTTTTGGGAGCCTTTGAGCTGCTCAACATAAAAAAATGTCCTCGAAATTTACTTTTTGACGTCAAAAAAATAGTGGGGATGACCAAAAAATTAAAAATTTGCACATGTTAGAATAAATCTGAGTCTTCATAGCTGGAGTGAATTTCAAGAAGTTTTATCATTTTGGACTTTCCCTAGAGCTCACCCCCCCCAAAAAAAAAGGTCGCCCTAAATTTGGGCCTCCAAAGGCCAAAAGCACCGAAAGACACAACAGTCATCTCTATCGACTCTACATTTATAACAAATTTTGATTCCGTAGGTCCTTTCGTTCAGAACGGATGTTGATCAAAACATGTAAAAAAACGGATTAGGATGCAGAAATTCTTGATTTTTGACCCTGTACGAGGGTCAAAAGGTGCCCAAAGGTCAAAACCATCTGGAGGCTCATCAGTTACTCCTAGCCGTTTTGCATGCCAAATTTTGACCCTCTAAGTCTTTTGGATCAGAACGGATGCAGATCAACATATTAAAAAGAGAGATTAAAATGTAAAAATTCTTAATTTTTGACCCTACACAAGGGTCAAAAAGTGTCCAAAGATCAAAACCACCTAAAAGCCCATCAATTATCCTTAACGACAATACATACCAAATTTTGACCCTCTTAAGTCTTTTGGTTCAGAATGGATGCTGATCAACACATCAAAATGACGGATTAAGATGTAGAAATTCTTGATTTTTGATCCTACACAAGGGTCAAAAAGTGTCCAAAGATCAAAACCACCTAAAAGCCCATCAATTATCCTTAACGACAATACATACCAAACTTTGACCCTCTTAAGTCTTTTGGTTCAGAATGGATGCTGATCAACACATCAAAATGACGGATTAAGATGTAGAAATTCTTGATTTTTGATCCTACACAAGGGTCAAAAAGTGTCCAAAGATCAAAACCACCTAAAAGCCCATCAATTATCCTTAACGACAATACATACCAAATTTTGACCCTCTTAAGTCTTTTGATTCAGAATGGATGCTGATCAACACATCAAAATGACGGATTAAGATGTAGAAATTCTTAATTTTTGATCCTACACAAGGGTCAAAAATTGTCCAAAGATCAAAACCACCTAAAACCCCATCAATTACCCTTAACGACATTACATACCAACTTTTGACCCTCTAAGTCTTTTGGTTCATAATGGATGTTATTAAAATGATGGATTAAGCTGTAAGATTCTTAATTTTTGACCCTATACAATGGTCAAAAAGTGTCCAAAGATCGAAACCACCTAAAAGCCCATCAATTACCCTTAGCCACATTACATACCAAATTTTGACCTTCCAAGTCTTTTTGTTCAGAATGGATGCTGATCAACACATTAAAAATACAGATTAAAATGTAAAAATTTTTAATTTTTGACCCTACACAAGAGTCAAAAAAAGTGTCCAAAAGTCAAACACCCTAGAAGCCTATCGGTTACCCCCGCCCACTTTGCATACCAAATTTTGACCTTTCAGGTCATTTGATTAGGCATGTAAGCTAATCAACACGTCAAAAGGTGTGTTAAATGTAAATTTTTTGATTTTTGATCCTACATAAGGGTCAACAAGCATCCAAAGGTCAAAACCTAAAAAATATAACTCACGGGCATACATTGAGCCCACGATGAAAATTTGGTGCTCCTAGCTCAATTTGGAGGGGTTGTAGCTTAATCAATCTGAAAAAATCCTCTTAAATGGTGCTTAATAAGAAGTGGGGATGGTCAGGAAAGATAAAATTTGGATATGTTGGAGATACTAAAGATCCTCATCGATTCTACAAATTAAAAATAAAATATTAATCATTTTTGACCTCCTTCAAACCTCCCTCGAAATAAGGGTTCACCGAAAATTTGGACCCCAGAGCTCAAAACCTTACAAAAGCACATTAGAAATCTTCACCGATTCCATATATCATATCAAATTTTGATCTCCTAGGATCAATATACAGGGAAACAGGAAAAAATGTGAAAATTCTAGGTGACATAATCTGTGGTTCTGTGGACCAAAAGCGTGACCAAAAATGTGCACAAGAATTACTTCAAAATCTATACATTATTTATCGATATATGGAAACCATAACACAGGTACCATATCACCAACACCAACGACGATACCGTGGCAACGAAAAAAAAAAAAAGTCAATTAAGGAAACGAGGAAATTACCATCGAAACCGGATAATTAAGCATATCGAGCTGATTATAATTATGAGAGATGGCGACGAGCGAGGCGTTTAAAAATGAAATAAAAAGCCTCGCCAAACCGAGAATTATAAACTGCCGGCTTCAGCATCGGCTTCGACATCGACATCGACATGAGTTTACCGTTAGGTACATACGTCGAGCTCTGCTCAAGATCTGCCGGTCGGCAGCGGGCTCGTTTCGGAGTTAATTCATAAAATTAAAAATCTCTGGCCGATGGTCGATGATGACTGCCAGGCCAGCGAGTAGTAAAATGAAGGGAAAAAATGATTAAAAAAGCGTATAACTGTTGGCAATTACACGGTATATAGAGCGAGAGTGTATTAGCGTAACATATAAGTAACTGGTTCGACGAGGAGCAGAGCGAAGTGGCAAGACGCGATGCGCTGTACTACGGTGCGAATTCTATCGGAATACGAGCAATATGTCAAACAAGCATGATATACAGTTAATCCTTTAACGCTGACATGTTTACTCAATGATGTACGAGTCTATATAAATCTACCTGTATGGACATGTGGTGTCCGTGCGCGGATGCGAGTGCAAGCAAATGTGAAATGCACATTTATGCGAGCGTAGTCGTACGTGTAGCTACGTATAGACGTACAAGTAGAAGTACACTCATATGTAACGTTATTCCAGTACACTATTATACGTGGACGTACATTATGATCATGATGGACTCGTAGCTGCAATATGGTATGGTCTTCGTTACAGCTATAGACCAATGCAGCGTGTTGCATATTTTTTCAATTAATACGAGTGCATCGGTCGAGCTCCAGTATATTCTTCGAGGTACAATGAGAATCCTACTGCCAAATACGAGCACAGATGTGCTGCATACTGACAATGCATACTTAGGAAGTTAGGACACATTCAATACGTATCACTGGGTATTATGATAGGTACAATCAGTGCTGCATTTTTTCATAATATTTGGGCCATAGAAAGCACAACTGTCAACTGCGCCCAGCAACCCAATATGTAATCAAAAATTTTCGATTTTCAAAATTTAATACCGCGGAAAAGTTTTGTCTTGGGAATACATGAAAAACAAGAAAAAATATTTTCAAATCGAATAATATCTTCCGATCGCGCAACAGCCCTAAAACTTTTGAAAATTTACAAAAAATTAAAATTTGAAAAAAATTTCAAAATGTTACAGAAAGGGTTTTATGCCTTTGGTTGGCAAGTATTATCATCGTTAGTAATATTTTTTTGGAAAAAAATCCAGAATTCATCAGATCATCACATTTATAAAGAATTTAAAAAATGTCATATTTTACGTTTTTTTTTTTTTAAATTGAAAAAAATTGATTAAAAATTATGGAAAAAATGTTTGGAATTAACATGGGTTAACATACACAGTTTTGTTCAAAAAGACAATTTACATCGATTTTTCATATTTTTCGTACCCTTAAAAATTTTTCAAAAACTACGAAAAATTGAAAAAAATGAGGAAAATGATGGTTCCTGAAAATGAAGGTAAAGATGGAAAATCGTCGTAAATTGTATTTTTTGGCGAAACTGTATTTTAAACCCATTTTAATTACAACTTTTTCCCCAATTTTTATTCAATTTTTTTTTATTTAAAAAAAAAAAAAAAAAAAAAAAAAAAACGTAAAATATATGACATTTTTTAAATGTCTCATAAATGCGATGATCTGATGAATTCTGGATTTTTTTCAAAATAATACTTGCCAACCAAAGGCATAAAACCAATTCTGTAACATTTTAGAATTTTTTTCAAATTTTGATTTTTTGAAAATATTCAAAAATTTGAGAGCTCTTGCGCAATCATAAGATATCATTCGATTTGAAAATATATATATTTTTTCATGTATCCCCAAGACACAACTTTTCCGCGGTATTAAATTTTTAAAATCGAAAATTTTTGATTTTTGCTCCACACTAGTGACCATTCATTTGTTATGAAGAAATCTTCATTAAAACGAGTAGAACTAAATAAAAAACTAGGTATGTACTTTTTTTAGAAACAAAATTGAATATTTCGATTCCCAATTTGGATTTTTTTTTTTTACTACATTCATTAGCTGGTAGACACCCTGTATCTCTTCGAGAAATTCTAATCAAAATTAGAAAACTTTTCTTAAACAATTTCACAAAAATGTTATTTTTAGAAAAGAAAAAAACTCGAAAGAAAAACACGTATGGTATGAAAAAAAAAACATTAAAAATATTTTATTTACAATTTTTTGATTTTTTGAAAGATTCGAAAAAAAGCTAAATAGGTAAGTACATTTTTCTAGAGAATTTTTTTAAAATGGAGATTTTTTTTTGAAAATGGAGCATTTCTTAAAAAGCACCTAATTACTGCTGAAAATTAAGAAAATAGTTTCAAAAAAATTTCACAAAATTAATTTTCCTGTAAAATAATCAAAAAAATTAGTAAACAAATCAGAAAAAAATTTCTAGGAAAATGAGTAAAATGTGTTGAACAAATTCTTTGAAGAAAATGCTTTTAATATTAAAAATTTCACATACACACGCAAAAAATGAGAATTAAAAAAACGGTTATCATTGAAACTTCTAATTGGGTAAGCCAAAAGGAGTGAAAGTATTTTTGGTAAAAAAGTTGAAAAAATCATTGTACATTTATGAAGAAATTCATTTTCTTTTTTTTCTTTTTTTCAATAAAAGAAAAATTGAAAACAATTTTTTTTTTAGTCTCTTATAGAAAAATTATTTTATTATAGAACGTCCTGAAATAATTATTTAAAGCAATTAGAAAAATTATATTGAAAAGAAATTGGAGAAATATAAGTAAGTAATGTTTCTAAAAAAAGTACCTACCTAGAAAAAATTACGTTGGAAACCTTTTTTTAAAAAGAATTCTTATAAAAAAATGCTACATCGAAAAAAATTAATAATGTAGGGTTATGGTTAATGTGAATGAAGTTGAAGTAAATTTTTGAAAAAAGTGGTGAAAAATTTATGAAATTTCAGATGAAATCGAATAATTTTTTTAAATTACAATTCGTTGAAAAATAAATTTTAAATAAAAAATAATTACTGATCTATTCGATAGTCATCTTCTAAAATTATTATTCAAAGTAAAATTCCAGAAAAAACAACAGAATTTTTTTAATTTTTTAAATTTTAATTTTAGTTTTAATTGAACTTGATCTTTTTCAATTTCGATTGAGATTGTTTGAATTGAAATTTTTGAAAATTTATCAAAATTAATTTTACGCGGACGCAATTTTTTTTGACTTTTTTTAATTTTAATTTTTCAAATTTTTTATTATTTTTTTTTTTTTTGTTAATTTTGGTGAGAAGTGGAAATTTAACTATTCTTTTATTTTGAAAAAGTCAATTTCCTGAAATTTTTTTTTGAAATCCATAAGGATAAAAGTTATAAATCTCATTTTATTTTTTGAATTTTTTAAACTGGAAACACTTACCTACTTTGAATTTTAATTAAGATTATTTAAATTTTAAAAATTTGTAGGAAATGTTTTTTTCTAAATTTATTTTTTTAATTTTTTCAAATTTAAAATTCTCGATTTTTTTCAAATTAAATTTTTCAAATTTTTCAAATTTTTTAATAACTTTTTAAACATTTTTTCTCAAAAAACTAAAAAGAAAATTCTATGCAAAACTTATATATTGGAATTTTTTTTGAGTATGTATCCAAAGGAAAATTCATATTAGAAAGTCTTTAAAAATTTTCCTTAAAAAAATAAGGCAAAATATACATTTTACTAATCAAAAAAAAAAAAAAAAAGTACAAAATTCTTTAATAAGAATCAATATGCAAACAATGCAAAAATGGAAAATAAAAACTTAAGAAAAAAATCGTGTTAAAAAAAATTCATAAAAATAAATAAGGTTTTCAGATACTGGAGTTCTTATTTTGATTTTTAACGATTTTTTTTTCAAGAATACTCCTTTCCCTGCCATTTTTATATCATTTTTATATTACAAAAAAATTCTAAAAGTTGATGAACGAATTATAACGTCTAAAAATTTGAATCAAGGGCTTTATCAGCGCGATTTTTTGTCAATTTTTTTTTCGACTAATATATTTTTCATTCAAGAGAATTTTTCCGCGAACAAGTTTTTTTGCTGGTTACATTACCTACGTGGAAGATTTTTTAAGGAAAATTTTAATAAAGATGAGACATTACTCGTACTTTGTTCTTTCTTCGATATGATTATTTTTAAATTTTTTTTTCGATAAGGTTTTCTTGCTCTGATAATTATTTGAGACGAAACAATTTCTACCTCGAGCGAAATTCTTTTACCAATTTTTTGGATTCTCAATATAGCACGTGAATTTCTTTGAATACCAACGCCAAACCGCATAAACATCGAGTCGAAAAAATAATTATAATTTCAACAACGTTGCTTCAATGTCTAGACAACTTTCAACTCACCACCCCTCCCTTCTACCAAAGTGAAAAAAATTGAATTTGCACACGTTCGCGGGGCTATTGCACTCTAAACTTTAGCTCATTTCGGCACCCTTTCCCCCTCCCCCTTCGCCTATACGTCGACCTTTCCCACGTAGAATTTTCTTTGTTTGCACATTGCATGTAGCTTGATACCTTGGGATATTCGCGGCGTAGTTAATATCATTACGGTGCAAAATTGAAAACTTTTTCGTCGAGTCTCTCGCAAAGCTTCGTCGTTGGTATTAAGTATACAAGAAAGTATGGGAAACTTAATCACTCGACAAGGTGTTCGCGTATAGCACAGCATAGAATTTCCACCTAGTCGCGCTGCAGGTATGCTTATAAGCGAACGAATGAAAGATTTAATTTATACAATTTCGTTTCTACGAGCCTGGTTTTCTTGTGAGTTATAGGTACGACACGACTCGAAAATTAAATAAAAACATCTCAATACGCGATGCTTTTCAATACTTACTTACTCAGATTTTTGGGTGCTGCGGAATTTCATTTTTTTTTTTTCAAAATGTCAAGGTTCGGCTCTCTAAAAGGAATTCTTCTGCTGTAAAATCAATTCCCTAATTTTTTTTCAACAAAAAAAATTTTGAGTCGTGGCACACTACTCTCTTTTTTTGATAAAACGAAAAAAAAAATCAAAAAATTGGAATGGAATTTGTTTTCAACATTTTTTAACAAAATGGTCACTACATATTACATTTACCCAACAAGACCATCCCCTGCATATGAAAAAGCTTCTTTTTAAAAACAAAAATCACCTAGAATGAAAAAAAAAGAAATCATATTTTTTTAGGGAGGATGCATTTGTTCAGGGAGGGGGCGAATGCCCCTTGAATCTCTCAAGTTATGCCTATGCCCTCCGAGACCCCAAAATCTGTACAATTTCAAAAAAAAGTTAAATGAATATTTAGAATTTTCAAAGGTGTAATTCAATTTCTTCTCTAAAAGGTGGATGCTTGAAATTGTTTTCATGTTGTAATGTGAGAATGTTTTTTCCCTGGAAATGAAACGAAAAATTTTCACGCAAAAAATTTTAACAACTTTTTCAACAGAAAAACATTTTTTTTTTGTTCAAAACTTTAAAAAAAATTTATTTATTTATTTCACTATCAAAGAAGAAAAAAAAATTGATCCCCAAAAAATTGAGTTTTTTTTTAAGAAAAAAAATCTCAGTTGTTTTTTCAAAAATGAAACGAATTTTTTTCTTCACCAAGAAAATATTAAGAAACTTTTCCACAGAAATCTTATAAAATATCTTCACATAAGAAAATTTAATAACACTTTTTCTCCAAAAAAAAGAAAAGATTTTTGGATATCTTTTATTCCAAAAAATCCGGAAATTTCTTTCTCTGAATAAATTTTTACTCCAGAAGATTTGAGATTTCTTTGCTTAAGAAAAAATTTAATAGGTAGGTAGGTATTTTTTTTTATTCTAAAAATGAGAATTTTTCTCCAAAATACAGAGATCCCCCCCCCCCTCCCAAAAAAAAAACTAAATATTTTTATTTTTCAGAAAATTGAAAAAAAAATCAAAATATTTTTACTTCAAAACTATTCAATACCAAAACGATAATATTCAGATCACCTAGGTATTGATTTTTTTTTAATGAGAATTTTTTCGCGAAAGTTTAAAACATGACCCTTCCTCAAGAAAGGATGCTCGTGACTAAATTTTCGATTTTGGGGTTTTGATGATTTCGGACACTTCAGACCTTCCTCTTTCCAATGGAATTGACCCCAACTTTCTATCTTCAAAATTGAGTGAGGTATGGACAGTTAAAGATATCACCTCATGTTTTTTATTACCTACTTTTTATGAAATTTTCGTAGCTTTTATCCCTCATAGGAAAGGAAACACTTGTGCTACGGTATTTTAAATGCGATTTTCGAATTCAGGAGGTCAAAATATTCCAGTATCACCAAGTTGAAAATTTTTTCCATCACAATTTCATTTTAGTCATTTTTTTGCTCCGCACTGCGGCACCACTGATATGAAGGTGAAAAATCTCAAAAATGTACTTTCTTCTGAACCAGATCTATACATTTTTAAAACTTGAATTGATTGTTTCTGAAAAACATGGTTTTAGTCATAAGCACCCTTTTTTGAGGCAGGGTCAGATATATTTTTACCTACTTCAAAAAAATTGAGGATATTTTTAAACGCCTACAGCAACTACTTAAGGCCAGTGACGTAAAAATGTTCTTTATTCCAAAACAATTTCTCAAATTTTTTTGGTATTTTTTTTTTCATCACAAGAAATGAGAATTTTTTCAAAAAAAATAGGGGCCCCTTCTAAAAAATTCTTCAATAAAATTAATTTTCTTCTTCAGAGGAAAAAAAAATATTTTAAGTAAGTATGCTTTTTTTTGAGAGAAAGGAGAGAGAAACTACATACCTGAGGTTATAGTGGCAAAAAAATGGTTTTTATTCTAAAACAACTTTTAAAATTTTTCGTACCAAGAAATTTATTTTTTACATGCCACAAAATTTATTTTTTTTCTTTCCAAAAAATTTATTTTTTCATTTCAAGAAATGGGGATTTGTTCCCAAAAAAATAAAGATTCTCTTCCCTCTCGAAAAAAAATTCTTCAATAAAATTAATTTTCTTCTTCAGAAAAATCAGTAAAGTCACAATATTTTATGCATTATTTTCTGAAGATGCAACAGTTTGAAAAAATTTCACTCATACCCAAGCGAATTTGTAATTTTGCCCGGGTAATATTATCAAAAATTCATGACTTCAAAGAGTAAAATTCATGACTTTTCTTGACCTGGTGATTTTTTTTGAAAAATTCACGACTTTTCCACGACTTCCATGACTCATTTTCAAATTTCACGACTTTTTCATGACTTTTATGATTTTTATGATCTGTAGACATAGTAGACACCCTGGGATATCTAGATAATACTTCTTAATCACTTGCGTATGATTTCCAAATACAGAGCACGATCTTTATTAATCTTGGCTGGCTGGTATGTTACAGATTCGAACGGACGCGATGTACCATCCACATCTGGCGAACTGGTCGATTCGACTGTATCATCACTAATCGTTCGTGGTAATCGGGCACTGGTCGCGCGAAGAAGCGAACGAATCGAATCGAATCGAACCAGAACAATGGAAAGTTACCAAAAAGCGGTGGCCAAAGTGCCACCTCCGGTGCCGCCGAAATACCGTCACCTGATGACGCCTTCGCTGGCCTCGGTCGATCAAAAAGCGGCGGCGGCAGCGAACTTGATCGAGAACTACGCAGACGCTTCGAGTCCGGTGACCGGTGGCGCTTTAATCCGAACAAACGGTACGCGCGTCAAGATACAAATCAATCCAGAAAATCCAGTTTGTGAAAATACCAACGACGATTACCAGCACCGGACGACGGTACTTAGGTCAACTAGTCAGTCCAACGGAAAGGCTGTTAAGATAAACATTAACGGTACCGAGACTACCATCGGCATAGCAAAGTTGAACGATATGCTGTTGAAATCCGCCTCGTGCAACAGCTGCGTGGAAATCGTCAACGACCAGCACCAGAAGCACAAGCGATCCGGCAAATACTCGCTGAACGGCACCACCAACGGGTACTTCTGCAACATCTCCAGCGGTCAATCTTCGCCCAGCGACAACAGCGATACATTGGACAGTGGCACGTGCAGCGACGTCGACGCCGGAACTCCGCCTTCGTTCGGTTCGAAGAAGAGCTCCAGTTCGAAGACGTCTTCAGCGCTGCATCAGCGTTCCGGCAGCGTCAACAGTTCGGGCATCGGCATCGACAGCGACGAAGAGGACAACGTGAGTTGCGACTCGATCAACAGCAGCGAATACAACGGCGATGGCGAGCACACGCTGCCCATAATATCGGCGGCCATTTTGAAATGCAATGCCCAAAATATGGTGGCGGCAGCGCCGGCCAAGATCATCGAACATTACCAAGACCCGGAGCCGGAGCCTGCGGAAAACGTCCCTCTAGTTCAGCTCCGTTCGTACGGCATTGTTGAGGAGCTATCCGAGATGAAACTGCAGCCGGACGCCGAACAATACGACGATCAGTTCGAGAACACCGATCGATTTCTACACTTTCATTTGAACGAGAACAATTTCGACGAAGAGAAATCAAAAAAATCTACCACCGACGACGACGACACGTTCGCCGGATTCAAATCGATCGCCGAAAAGAATACGCCCGCCGCGACCATACGTAGTGCCAAAGGAACCGTCAGAGGTGTCAAGAATCGCGTCAGAGCCGGAATCGCTACCTTTCTCAATAATCAAACCACCAAGGTAAGATAACCAGTTCATTTCATTGTTATAAGTGCCTCCGACGTACTTGGTACCGATTTATCTAAAGCTTATCTTCGAATCAGATTCTTATCGAGTAGACTCTGCCTGTGGTGTATAACTTTAATGTGCCATCGTCGCGTCGTTTGGTTTCCGTTTTCTTTTTTCACATTTCGTTATCACTTGTGCTACATTATACTGATTGAGTTTTGAAATTGGACCAATTTTTAAAATTCCGCTAAATTTTTGAAGAGTTTTGAAATATGCATTTTTGTGATTTCCAAAATTTGGTAAATCTAGTAAGATATACATGTCTGACCTTTATAATTTTTTTTAAATGTTGAAATTTCAAAATTTTTAAAATTTGATAGAAAATAAAAATTTGATAATTTTTAAATTTCTAGGTATTCATTTTAAAAATTGGATCTAATTTTTTTTTGTATTTTTACAATTTGCAAACTTTGGATATTTTGAAATAGACCACCTATTTTTAAAAATTTTCCTTGAATTAAAAAAAATCTACTAAGTTCATAAAAGAGCAATGTTTCAAATTTCAAAAAATTTCAAAATGCAATAAACTCTCAACATGGATTAAACTTTAAAATTTTATTTTTGCTTTAAAAATAGCCTTTCCATAAAAATAAAAAAAAACCACTTGACAAGCAAAGCTTATACCTAGGTACCAAATTTTAAAAATCTAAAAATTTTTCAAGAAATTATCCGATATTTTAGAAATTTATTATCAAGATGATCAAAATTCCTACTTGTATTGTTATCAAATTTTTAAACTTTTCTAAATTTTTGGATTTGCTCCAGAATTGATACATTAAATTTGATCAATATCAAAATTTATAAATTCACCAAAATGTATATTTTTTAATTTAAAAAATTTCCCAACAACAAGAAATGTTCTAAATTTTTGAAATTACTGTAAAACTTTATTAAACATTGAAAATTCAGCTTTCATCAGTTTCTAAAACAAATTAATTTCATAAGAAGTGATTTTTTTATTGTTGAGAAGTGAGGATCAATGATCTGCAGTGATCACAGCGCTGGAAAATGAGAATTTTCTGGGGCATAGCTTGATTTCCTTTCCTCAAAAAGATGACGAGTTGAAACTTTTTTAAATGTTAAACACGAAACTGATTTTTTTTTTCTAAAAAAAAAAAAAATTGAAATAAACAATTGAGATTTTTTCCCAAAAAATAGGTACCTAATTGAGTTCTTTTTTCTAAAAATGAGAGATTTTTTTCAAAAAAAAAATTAAAGATTCTCCGAAATTTTTTTTATTGATTGAAAGATTTTTCTCTGTCAAGGAATAAAAAGATCATTTTTCAAAAAAAAAAAAAAAAAAAAAAATTGAGGTATTTACCTAGACATTTTTCTTACCTTAAATATTGGGATTTTCCCTTGAAAAAATTATGATTTTTTATTTCATTTTTTTTTTAATTATTTTTTTATTTCAGGTATTTTCTTTTTACTTAAAAAATTGAGATTTTTCCTCCAATGCATTAGTGCTTTTCCCACAACATTTTGTCAATTCCTAAAAAATTGTTGCTTTTTTCTCTAAAAATTAATACTTTTTTTTCCTCCATTCTTTCTTCTACTAAAAAAATTGAAATTATTAATTCTCCAAAAAATGAATACCTAATTTTCCTTCAATTGTCGAGATCTTTTCCTACAAAATGACTTGAAAATTTTTTCCTTGTAAAAATATTGAAAGATTTTTTTCAAAACAATGAGAGATTTAGGTACCTAGGTATATATTTCTTTCCCAAAAATGTCTTTCTTCAAAAAAATTGAGTGACCCCCCCCCCCAAAAAAAATGAAAAATCATATTCAATCCAAAAAATTAATATCAAATTATTTTTCTTCTAATTTTTTCCCCATTGAAAAAAATTGAAACTTTTTGATCTTCCAAAATTTTTTTTACCTACTAAAAAAAAACTTCGATTTTTTGAGAAATGAATGTTTTTTTTGTAAAATTTAGAGACGTTAAGATAGTTTTCTCCAGAAATCAAAATTTTTCTTCAAAAAATTAAGATTCTTGCTCAAATTTTATCTTACTTTAAAAAATTTAAGAATTTTTGTCTCTGAAAAATAAAAATTTTTTCACTATTTTTTTTTCTTCAAAAAAACTTCAAATTCTCTTCAAAGGCATTAAAACATTTTTTCAAAACGAAAGATTTATTTCTAAAAAAATTATATTTTTTATCCGGAAACTTGAAACAACGCCCCCCCCCCCTCCACACATCAAAAAATGAAAAATTTATTTCAACCTTTAAAAAAAATTTCAAAAAATTAATGATTTTTTTAATTTTAAAAACTGGACATTTTTTCTACAAAAAAATTGAAAAAAGAATTCCGCTTATTAAATTGTTTTCTTAAATTTGGAATAATGTTTCTCTCCAAAAAAAATTAAAATAAATAAATAAAATAATAATTTACTACAAAAAATTGGAAATTTTCCACCATTTTTTTCGACTCTATAAAAAAGTTGTGAATTTATTTCTCCATAATGAATCAAGATTTTTTTTCTCCGCAAAAAATTGAAAATTTACTTCTTCAATTTTTTTTTTCACTGAGAGATTTGTTCTACAAAAATTACGATTTTTCTCCGATTTTTTCTACTCCAAACAATTAAGAATTTATGTTTACAAAAAATTGAGATTTCTATTTTTTTTTTTTTAAATAATGAAGATTTCTTTTTCTCAAAAATTGGCAATTTTTTTATGAAAAAATTGAATGATGTTTTATAAAAAAAATAATAATAAAAAAAAATTACGCCGATTCTAAAAAATCGAGCAATTTTTTTAATCCAAGAAAACAAAATTTCCAATATTTTAGATATGCCAGGGTATATGCGAAAATGAGCCATTACGTGATCAATATTTTCAATTTTTAGTTGGCATTACTCGTAAGTACCTATTTATGTAAAAAAATCCTCAAGAGCTGAATATAAGTGATTTAAGTTCCATATGTTCAAAAACGAAAAATGTATTCAATTTTCAATTCAAAAAATCAAATTTAAATAAAATAAAAATTCATTAATCAGAGAAAAAAATATTTCCAATTTAAAAAAAAATGCCTCTGTGAAATTTAATTTTTTAACATAATTATTATGTAAGATACCTTTTCCCATTGCTCCTTCACACTATATTGAAATTTTGCATTTTCCGAGTTTTCTCGGATGTAGGTCATTTGATTTTTGAAGTTTTGAGTGCTACTGTCAAGTTTCCGGGACCGTGAACGATCCATTCGCTTTTACTCGATGTTTCTTTCTGTAATGAGATCTTTGTATGATAAGCCTTGAAATTGTTTTTGTCAAGCCTATATTCTTACATTTGCACTCCTGATTGACGGCTTCGATCGTATAATAATGCTCCAAATTTTATATAGCCGACATAAAATTTTTCAAAATTTCATTACGAGTAAATCCGAGCCACGAATAGACGTCATCGTCGTCAAAAGGCGATATTTTTTCCAGCATTAACATCGTCTCGTCTGCTGTGCAAATTGCCAATTCGGTTTAATTGTGGGTTTTTACGACTGACGCGACGCTGCTCCGCGGAAAGTGCCTAGTTCACTATCCGCAGCACAGATCTTGATATCTTTCTTAACGAGCCTGGCTCGATTACGTGACAGGCGGATTTTTTAATTGAGTTTATTTCGCGTCTAATAAATTGCTTATCTCGATGGCGCTATTTAATACGTACGTAGCTCGATTGGCGTATAAGTATATCGGTTCGAAAATCAAATAATTTACGAGAACTATTCCTACGTGACGTTGTACAGATCACGCGTCAAAATTTTTTCAACCGAGCTGAGAGAGCATCGCGATGCTCTGTTACAATTATTATTGCCAACGTCGCATCGTCCTCGTATCTCGTTGGTGTGAATTTTTACGATAATTTCACGACTTTTAATTTCCTTTCGTACTGGCGGGCGTCTTTAATGGCGTCGCGGGGCACGCTGAAACACTTAGTTACCCTATCGCGTACGAGATAAATGAAGGATCCGATTCCGACGCGATATGATCAGACGATAGAATGGTGGTTAACTCATGAAATTCATCGTAAACAATGCGACCTTGAGAGAGCTTTTATTTCGAGTTCGTATGTTTTTCCATGAATTCATTTCGTCGTCTCCATAAGGTACTTATTATTTTTGACGGCTTTTAAATTACGTTTTGTCGATGACTTTTCTGTAATCATTTTTTGATAGACGAAAACAGTTTTCAAATTGATAATGTGTGGAGAATGGAAGAGCTGTGAGAATGTTGATACGTAGTACTGCACAAATACATAATATATCTACTCGTACCATTTCTGAAAATTTTCTTATCAATGCAAACAAAAGCTGGGTAATTCAACCTCTTCCCCCCCCCCCCCAAAAAAAAGAAAAATATGTAGATTCGAGAAATTGAATTTTGAATCATTATTTTTTTAGAAAAAATGCAGCCACATCAATTTTTTCAAAAACAAATTTTCGACCTCTTTATTCATCATTTTTTTTTAGAAGATAACTCACCAATTATTTTTTTTTAAACCTGATTCGTTAGAAAAATACTCCTAAATTCAAAAAAAAGTCCTATTCAAAAAAAGTTGAATTTTATTAATTTCTTAACAAAAAAATAAAATGAATAATTTGAAAAAAAAAAATTCTTAATCATTTCATTCTGAAATCAACATTTTAAAAGAATTATCTAAAAAAGTCGTTACTTTTTGAAAATCAATTATGACTTTTTAAAATTTTTCTCAATTTTTGTGAAATTAAAATCGTGGTCACCATTTCCAACTTTCAAATATTTTCAATGTTTTTTGTTTTTTGTTTTTTTTTTGTATTTTTGTCATACGTAACAATTTTTTTTAAATATCTTGCTAAAAAATAAATCCTGGCAGTAACAAAATTTTTTTTAAAAATAGCAAAATTGATAAAAAATATTTTCATGTGAACTTTTAAAAAATTTTGATCAAAAATTTCAAAAAATACCTAATAAGCTGAAAATAATTTTTATAAGACAAAAAATGATAAAAAATTTGAAAAAAAATTGAAACAAAAAATTCTGATTAAAATGTTTCATAAAAATGATTATTAAAAAAATACGAGTTGAAAATTCTCAAGTGATGTACTCAAAACCGAATCAAATTATCAACAAAGGACCAACCCAGACTTGAAAAAAAAATCTAACTACAAAATATCATTCTAACCTTCTTCGTATAATATTCCTATGGGATGGCATTCTCGACAGAAGCGGAAATCTCGCGAAATACTTGACCGCCCCCTCCTGCTTGCTCCCCCAACATCGTAAGTTTCAAAAATAACGCTATAAAAAGATCCACTATACGCGAATATCTTGTCTTACAACATTAGGTACTTCGCTGAAGATTTTTAACCTAACAAAATTTAATTTCACTGTTACCTACCTACATACCTACAAGCTACCTATCCATCTACCTAGAGCTACACTTCCTTATTAGTATAAAAGCTCACGTTTTACGTACCTGCTTGGCGGTAATTACTTTCAATACAATTTGCAGCAAATTATGTCACTATCGTTTAAGTGAAGGAAATGTAAAAGTAAATGTCTGTCGTAGGTATTGAATCGATCTAAATGCATATGTACGTCTACAGTAGAGACTAGAGAAGTAGAGATCCTATTATGGCTTCTGTTTTGACGATAACAGCCCGTTTAACGACCTCGTTCGATGATCTTTTCTTATTCAACTATAGCGACGAAGTTTAGATTAATTTAACTGGAAGTTGAGAAACTCGTTCGTTGATTGTAAAATAGGTAATTTAGGTATCCTAGTAATTTCAAAGCTGTCCAATAATCCTATGATGGCCCTGCAAAAGTATCTATTAATTTTTGATTGAAAGAGCTGATTTAAAAAAAAAAGAAAAAAAAAAGATGTCTAGATCTAACGAAGAGTCCTGCTTTTATAGGTCGAAGGTCCTTTTTTTTCAAATTTGAGACTCTTTTTATCATTGTTCATTGAACAAAGAGACATTTTTCCGAATTCGTTTGCAAAATTGTAATGACAATCAATTTTCACAATTTTGTTTTTTTTCAATTTTTCAACATTGGAAAATTTTGAAATTTTTCAAAAGTTTAGAAACTTTTAAAAATATTTGACAGAAATTCGAAATTTGATATTTTTATACATATTATTCAATTTTTCAAATTGGATCAACTTTTAAATATCAAAAGTTTGGGGCATTTCTTGAAAATTTGGTTAATATTTATAAATTGATAAATCTGCGAAATTAAAAAAAATAAATAAAAATTCTGTAAAAATAAAGAATTTAAAAATTTTTCAAGTTTTAATCAATTTTTGATACTTAGATATTGGATTAATTTTTATGGTTCGATTAAGTTTCTAAATATTGAATGTAATAACTTAAGAATTTGGTAAAATTTACTATTTTTAAATTAATTTATGAAGTTGAATCTATTTTAAAATTTTCAAAAAGTCAATTTATACTATGTTAAAAAAATTAATTTATTTATAAAAATATTGAAAATTTGAAAACAAATTATAAAATCAAACATATGACTGAAAATTCAAGAAAAATAAAAATTATTCAAAATAAAATTTTAAAGATTTGAAAAATTTAATTTACGTCGAAAATGGATTTTTTAATATAAATTCAAACATTCAAAAATTAGAAAAATTACAAATTTAGGAATTCATGGAGTTGACAGTATTTTTTTCTTCTTCAAAAACCACTCTTTTTTTAGAACCTTTTCATTACCTACTACACACAAAAATTTCAGACCCCACCACCGAAAAATATTACTCACTCCGAAAATTAGTCCTCTCTCAAAAAAATTAGCATTCAAATCTCCTACAAAAATTTTGAAAATTGAATTTAGATTTAAATAACATAAAACATTGGGGGGAGGGGATTGTTGAAAATCAGAAAAAATGACAATGAAAAATAAATTACAAAAGGAAAAAAATCATCAATTGAAAAAATGATAGCAATCGATTTCAAAAAAATAGTGGGAAAAAAAATATTACAAATGCCAAAAGAAGCCAAAAACTTAAAAAAAAATTCAAAGGTTGAGAAGAAATTAAAAATTGAAAACTCGAAAAATAAAAAATTATAAAATTGCAAAAATACAAACTTTAATAATTCAAAAGAAATAAATAATCTAAAAACTAGTGAGTTAAGACATCTATACGAAAAAAAATTTAAGAAAAATCTGAAATCAAAATTTAAAAAAAAAAACAGGGAGAATTATGATCTCTAAAGTCATTAAGAAATTCAAAAAATTAAAAACTACAGAGACAACAACAAAAATTGAAAACAAAAAAAAATTAAAAATTAATAAAAAATTCATACCTACCTAAATCAAAAAAAAAAAAAAAAATCATAAAAATGAGAAATTTCATTTTCCAAAATTGTTAAAAAATATTCATCTCCATGAAAATTTATTTTTTCAAAAAATTGTGATGTTTTCTTCTTTAAAAAAATTCAAGATTTTTTTCCAACAAAATTTTGAAAAATTGTATTTTTTCTTATGGAGAAAAAATTTCTTCCAATGAATTAAGAAATTTTTTTACGAAAAAGTTTAAAAAATTGGAAAGATTTGTTTTTTTATAGGTTGGTACGACAAGACTGAAAAGCTATTTTTTACTTCAGAAAAATTGAAAATCTGACCCAATTCTTCTCAATTTTTCTATTACCTAAATTTTTTCAAATAAAGAAAAATGTTTTTAAATGTTTTTAAAAAATATTTCTCTGAACGAAATTTTCACATGCATAAGTAAGAATTTTTTCTAGAGCATCTTAAAAATAATTTTTTTCATAAATTATATACCTACTTACCTATAAATTTTTTTTCTTAATAACAAGTTTTGAAGATGAATTTTTAAAATTGAGATTTTTTGGTAGGTAAAAGGTTTTAATTTTTTTCTTTAAAATTATAGGTGAAGGTACCTACGTACATTATTTTGAAACAAAATTTTTTCATTTAAAAAAAAATGATTTTTACAAATTTGAAAATAGAAAATAGATTGCCCGAAAATTTTCAGGTTACCCTCCAGCCATAAGACATATTATCAAAAAAAAAAAAAAAAAAAAAAAAAAAAAACTACGAAAAAACTTTAAAAATTCTGATCTAAAATCAAGACCTCAACTGAATATTTCTACAAGCTACAGAAGTTCTGGATACAAGCTTCGTAAGCAGTGACATCCTACGACACCTCAAATACGACCGACCGACCTTCGTACGATATTTCTATTAAAAAGTAGATCTTGGCAATTAAGTAGATAGAGGCGGATAAGCGGATGCGAGATATACAAATGCGTACTCAACGCACCTATAAATGTGTTCTGGTATTAAGATTTAGGTGACAATTACACGTTTGAAACGGACCTTAGACGCGAGCCAAAGCCAGTTTGAATGTATGTGATCTGTGAGGCCATCAAAAGACGTAGCTAGAGCTACGTACTCGTAGATATAGGTATCGCATACGTTTATGAAGAGGTTCGAGCGAAAGTAGGTTATAGGTGTAGATGTTTATTAGTATCTCCAAGTGCAGGTATATTTCATATTGCATCTTTCCAACTTCACTGGCATGGCACTAGCACCAACATCAACACTGAACACTCACGCACGTGACTATGTAACTCGGTTTAATCATACGCTTAATCAATTTCCTATTACTTTCAACGTCGAATTGCTCTCGGCTTCGTCGTTCTGCATAAATGTGCATACCTCATTAAATAGTTATAGTTTTGATGCAGTCATACGTACCCGTATATATGAGTCGCACGACTCAGAGCACCTAAGCAATTTTCCACCATACAACTTCATCATCTCGTAATAATAAATATACAGGGAAAATTTTTTTTGTAATTAAAATACGTTGCAGTTTGACGAGCGAAAACACCACTGCGCTATACCTTCCCCCGCCCCAAGACATAAAGTTAAAATTTCTCCGCAAAATTCATCAACATCGTCGTCGCAGAGAGTAGACAGCTGTTTTACTTGGTAAATTTTCAATTTACTTAGACCCGCGTTCGCGTTTCACCTGTAGGCGATTAATTCCGCAGGTAACGTCATTTTGGACTCGTCAATTTGCATTATGAAAGTTATTAAGGAATCTTCGTTTCGTCGTCGTGTATAATACTAGTGTAATTCAACGAGTAAGCCAAATAGACCAGAGGGTTAACCAAAATATGTTTCCAGAACCATAAACTAGAGTCTAGTTTCTCACCTACTAACAAGGCAACCTCGCCAACTCGTCAACTCCGATTGAGCTGAAATTTGGCTCACTCAAAGAGCATGCCACCCAGACCTACCAACCAAATTTTTAGCTGCCGAAGTTGACTTTTCGATTTTTGGCGAATTTTTGAAATTGGCTAAAACTGCCTCCAAAAAAACATTTTTTGAAAAAAAATTGTTGATTTCAAGATAGAATTCTGAAAATTGGTTTGTACACTAAAGTTGACCTCCCGAGGCGATTGGCACCATTTTCGAAGCGATCTGGAGCCTCCAGAAAGAGTTCACTTTTCTCCAGCACACTGGAATCTCTTTAGACGGCAAAAATCAACATTTTTTGGAGGCTCCAGATCGCTTTGAAAATGGTGTCAATCGACTCGGTGGGGGGGGGGGGTCGACTTTAGGAGGTAGATAAAGTTTCGAGTGATATTCTGGAGAAATTGATTTTTTGGAAATTTTTAAAAAATACAAAATTTTTAAGTTGTCAAAAAAAAAACACGTGCGAACTCGTCACCTCGGATTTTGGATTCAACTACGTCAATCGTTAGATGGCACCGTACTAACGCTAGGATTAAATTTTCAGCTGCCGAAGTTAATTACAGCGCCGTCTGGAGCTATTCCAGTGCGCTGAAAAACAGTCAACTTTTCCTGCCGGTTCCAGATCGCTTCGAAAATGGTGCCAATCGACTCGAGAGGTCGACTTTAGTGTACAAATCAATTTTCAGGATTCTATCTTGAAATTTACAATTTTTTTTTCAAAAAATGTTTTTTTGGATGCGGTTTTAGCCATTTTGAAAAATTCGCCAAAAATCTAAAAATCAACTTCGGCAGCTAAAAATTTGGTTGTGAGGTCTGGGTAGCATGCTCTTTGAGTGAGCCAAATTTCAGCTCAGTCGGAGATGACGAGTTGGCGAGGTTCCCTTGTAAGCAAATAATTTCAAGTAGATTATTCAAAATTAGAAGGATGAGAGGGGTCCAAATTGAAAAGTTTTTCAAACAAAAGTTGTAGATTGAGATCCTATAAATAATTTTAGTTACTATGAAAATTTCGCTTGGACCTTTCCTTTTACTTTAATTTTGCATAAAACGCAAAAAAATCACCCTCCTTGATTACAAACTAAAAAAATTGGGAGTATTCTTACATACTATGTAAAATTGGAGAGGGAGGAGAGGTCCAAGCGAAATTTTCATAATAACTAAAATTATTTATAGTATCTCAATCTACAACTTTTGTTTGAAAACTTTTTCAATTTGACCCCTCCCACCCTTCTAATTTTGATCATTAAGTATCCACTTAGCATTATATGCATTGTTGGCGGGGAGGGAGGGAACCAATCGAAATTTTTGTAATGACCAAAACTATTCCTACGAACACAGTCTACAACATGTTGGAAATTATTTTGTAAAAAATTCAGATTTTCTATATCATCAAATTCATGAATCGTGAAAAAGAAACTAAGTCCGAAAAAATAACAGGTGATAATGATAACATCGTCGAGGCCCCACATGGATGAGAACGTTACCAAACTAGATTCTAGTGAGATAAATGTAAGCAGAGCGAGTATCGTTCTTGATCAACTTTTGCCTTTTACTATAATGAATAATACGTATGATATAAAATATTTCCTCTCTATCTATCGAAAATGACAGCTGTGAATTCGATATGAGGGTAATAGGCCCCTGTAAGACGCAGCCAGTTAGCTCGATATTTCTCTAAATTAATTCATTCGCGTTTCATCGAAGTAGGTTAGGTACACCTACGACCTACGTATACGTAGGCCGTAGGGGTAGGTAAGTTTACCCTCGATAAAATTCTCTTTTTATCTACTTCAAAAACACGCCGACGACCATCAGCACAACTTCGAACTAGGTACAAATCGATGAATAAATGATCGACTTATAAAAGTTTCCTCCTCGCACTGCATCCAAAACTTAGCTCCAGTTGGCTGCACATTTCAAAGAAAAGTTGCTACTTTGGTGTCAATAATTAATCGTATCCTGTACCTAGAGTGGATATTTGCGATGACGATATAAGTAGCCTATATTAAAATGTCAAATAAATACGTGAAATATTTAATTCCGCCGGGTTTATGTATTCGAGTATACTACGAGCAGGTATTGCAAATTATAGAGAAAACTTTCGTTTCCGAGTGATCGCCTATCAAGAGTGCCATGCCATGCCATCGCCAGTGGCATTGCCAGTGCCAATGTCATTTCGCCTCGTTTACTTTACTTTGCAAACCTACTCGTCGTCGTATAGGTATAGTTGTACCTGTACATGTGGTTTCAATTTCCAAGGTGTACTGCAGCATATTCTGAGCACGTATTGGGCACAATATGATAATGTTATTCGTTATAAATAGGTATATAGTGTGCTCTGTACTCGGCACTCGTATCGTGCGAATATCTTTGCTTTCCGGATCAATCGTTTGGGCGAAAATTTGGAAAATAACGATTGAAGTATTTGAACTTGAAAAAAAATTGAAAATTATGAAGAAATAAAAAAAAAATTATCAAAAATTAAAAATTGAAAAAATTTTTTTCGTGAAATTATAAAAAAATACCTAAATAAAAGTAAGAAAGAAATTTGAAACAATTTTCAAGGTTTTTAAAAATATGTGATACTGTAATGAAATTCCAAAATTCGAAAAAACACCCAAAATTCAAAAATAAAATATTTCAGAATTTAAATAGTTGAAAATAAAAAAATTGAACAATAAATTTTTTTTTTAAAAATCAATCAAAAAATAGTTAGAAACAGAAAGTTAAAAAAAAATTGAAAATGAACAAAAAAGTTGAAAAATTGAAATTATCACATCAAAAAATTTTATAAAGAATCAAAATCAAGAATCAAAAAATTCGTCAAAAAATTTAAAAGACTTGGAAAAAGTCAATATTATTGGGAGAAATAAGATTTTAATAATTTTATTAGGAAATTCAGAAACTTCAAAAAAAGAAATAAAAATTTGGAAAAAAACAATCAAAAAATGAACAATTAAAAAAATTAGAATACAAAAAATTTAAAAAAATTTATAAGAAATGGAAAATAAAAATAAAAACAAAAAAATTGCTAAAAAAATGTGAAAATTGTGAAGAAATCAAAAATAAACATATTGAAGGAATCAACAAATTATCAAAAAAATCAATAAAATTATCAAAAAAATTTCAATGATTTATTTTTTAAAGAAGATTAGAATAATTAGATAACAAGCCCGAAAAATTGGATGATTTCCAATTTTTAAAAAGTATTAGAAAATTCAACATAAAATCAAAAGCAAAAATTAGTAGAATTGAAAAATTTAAAGATTCTGAGAAAAATTAAAACTGAGAAAAAAATAAAAATTGGAAAAACACAAAATTTTAAATTTAAAAAAAAATCAAAAATCAAAACATTATAGTGAAAATCATTAGGGAATTTTTAAAAAAATCAAAAAAATACTCTACCGATTTTTAAAATAAAATTTTGAAAGCCATGAAAAAATCAAAAGGTAAAAAATTAAAACAATTAACAATTTTTCAAGAAATTTAAATTGTTTTTTTTTTTTTTAAAGAAGAATATTGCAATTAGATCAAAAACCGAAAAATTTGAAGGATTTAGGATTTCAAAAAGTAGGTATTAAGAAATTCAAAAATTCAGGAACAAAAACAAAAGCAAAAAATTGATAAAATTGAAAAATTCAAAGATTGAAAAAAAAATGGAGAAAAATTAGGAACTGGAAAATCACGCAATTCAAAAATCAAAAATTAATTAAGTAGGAAATTTCGAAAAAAAATAATAAAATAAAAATTCGAATCAAAAAATTTTGTTACAAAAATTAAAAAGCGGAAAATTTGAAAATAATGAAGAAATCAAAAATCAAAAAAATTAAAACAATCAACGTTTTATCAAGATCTTTAAGAATTCAAAACAAATCAAGAAAATGATCAAAAAATTACGCTTAGGAAAAATTTGAATATTAAGAACCGTCGTCAATCTTTTCTTAAATTAAGCTAAATTAAGTATACTTTAGTCTGTGCTTTGTAGACCTACTATAGAGTTAGAAAAGCACGTAAAATATATCATCATCATCTTTTTAAGAAGAAAATATTAATTTTTGTGACCCTGTCTCAAGAAAGGATGCTTGTGACTAAATTTTCGATTTTGGGGTTTTGATGTTTTCGGACACTTCATACCTTCCTCTTTCCAATGGAATTGGTCCCAACTTTCTATCTTCAAAATTGAGTGAGATATGGACAGTTAAAGATATCACCTTATGTTTTTTATTACTTTTTATGAAATTTTCGTAGCTTTTATCCCTCATAGGAAAGGAAACACTTGTGCTAGGATATTTTAAATGTGATTTTCGAATTTAAGAGGTCAAAATACCTCAATATCACTAAGTTGAAAATTTTTTCCATCAAAATTTCATTTCAGTCATTTTTTTGCTCCTCACTGCGGCACCACTGATATGAAGGTGAAAAATCGCAAATGTCCTTTTTTATTCCACTTGATGGTAACATTGACTATTCGAAAATTCAAAACGATATCTTGCTCTGAACCAGATCTATACACTTTTAAAACTTAAATTGATTGTTTCTGAAAAACATGGTTTTAAGTCATAAGGCATCCTTTCTTGAGGCAGGGTCACTTGATCAAAAACAGAAAAATTAAAAGATTTAGGATTTTAAAAATATTAAGAAAATTCAAAATTCAAAAAAATAAAAGTAAAAGCAAAAAATTTCTAGAATTTAAACACTAGAAGATTGAGACGAAATTAATAATCGAAAAATTGAAAATAAAAAAAAAAATGGAAAAACACAAAAATTGAAAAATTTGTGAATTGAAAAATTTAAAGAAATGAAAAAAATATTATAAAAATTGGAATAATCAAAAAAATTTGTTGAAAAAATTAAAAAGCAAGAAGTTTTGAAATTTTAGAAAGAAATCAAAAATTTAAAAAATTTAAAATAAATTTTTAAAAGAATAGAAAAATAAAAAAATTAAAAATTAAGAAGAAATCAAAAAACAAAAAAATGAAAGAAATGATTTTAAAATAGTAAAATTTAAAAATTTCAAATGTTTCACCATAAAAAATTGAAAAAGCAGTATGAAAATTTAAAAGAAATCAATGACCAAAAAGTTGAAAGAATTATGGAGTTGAATTCAAAAATCAAAAGATTGGAAGAACTAACATTATTTTATTAAAAATATGATGAGAAATTCAGATGTTCAAAAGAAATTCAAAATTCAAAATAAATAAAAATCAAGAAAAAGACAAAAATAAATAAATAAAAATCTTGAAAAATAAACGAAAAACCGTCCAATACTTTAAAAAAAATTATAAAAGATTTAAAAAATAAAAAATTGAAAAATTTTTAAATCGAAAACTATTCATTACAGAACTTTTCTAGTTTGAAATAAACTGATCAGAATTTTCTAAACTCATTCTCAACTTTTTTAAAACTGAGAATTCAAATTTTTCATATTTTTCTAGATCGAAAATTCTTCATTGGCACTCAAAATCTATCATTTTCAGATACTTTAATTTTTTTCGTTCGTAATGTAAGTATCTTCTAACAGACAGTAATTTATGCAATGTTTTCTCAATTCTCTTCAAACCAAATCTACTGCAGCACACTGAAAATACGACAACGAAAAAAAAAAAACGAGAAGAGCACGAAAAATAAAAGTTTTTGGGAAAATTATCCTTAACGTGACCTTGCTCTTACTATTCCGTTACCATTCTCGATTCTTAACAATTAGTCACCTTCGTACCAGCACAAATCATCCTACTCCGAATATTTCTGTGTAGTAACATCCGCACACCCATGTCCTCCTTTTGCCTTTATAATGCACACTATCACCTAGTAATTAATCATCTATTTCTTCTTCTCAGTCTTCTTGGTCCTCCTCTTATATACCCAAACATATAGCAGCTGATCTTCCGTGCACTATAAATTAGATCCGCTTTTTTTTAGTCCACGATGCCATCAGCAGCGTCAGGTGTAGCAACCTCAGCGAACTTTTGCCGTTCTTAAAATTTTTTTTACAATTACACTAAATGACAAAATGGTGTAAAAAAAAATTAATGAACGACGCGAGAAAAAAATAATTAATAAAAACGCTTAAGTAATTTTTTCAGTGCCGAAAAAATATCCGGATCACCTGTTCGATCATTTTTCATCGTCTTTCGATACGAATATCTTCTTTTTTTTCTTCTTCGAAATTTCTAATTCGTTTTATAGACGAGCAAATTGAAGGATTTGTCCAACGTCACTTTTATATACGAAATTGACGTCTCTTAATCTTGTACGCGGCTCATCATCGTATTGTTCTTGTAATTTGTTCGTGTTACGATAAAAATTTCCACACTGCGGCTCATCTCATCTCATTCGCCGCGTGTCGAGATGGCACTAAAATAACGGGCAAATTGCGTCTATATTGAATTACTGGTCTGGTTTCACTTTCCTTTAATGTCATTTGGCGCTTATCATTTCAAACAAAAATTATTAACAGCAACGGTAGATGCCTAATTTTTTGTCGATTAGATTTATCGGTATGACGGTGCGCGATATGGCGGCGTGCCGATCGTTAGATGCCATACCGATGGAAAAACGACGACACGACGTTATAAATTTCTCCGATCCGGGCTCTTTCTTGCTGCTCTGATTGATAAATGTACGAGCAGGTAAAGGTATACATTAGATACACGTGGAATATGTACTACGATATTCGCACATCTCCATCCATAACACCGACGACCGATGATAGAGGCACAATCGCTTCACTTTCAGTTCGGAATCGGCATCGTATACCACATTTAAACGCTTAAGTGTACAGAAAAAGTGAAGTGACATTGTAAATGTCACACGATGCACTATTTACATTTCTCTTTTATACTATACATAATAATAAACGCCATCCATCGTTTTACATGAGCCATAATGTCTTTACTAGTACGATACCTACGTGTAGGAGGCATAGAATTGAAAAACATGACGTTGGCGAGTATGCTACGATGCTACGTACTAGTATATATTACCTATACACAGTTTATCGAGCATAAAATTTGAAACAATATTATCTGTTAAGTTGGCAACTTTCTGTTGTCATTTAAGCGTAACAAAATGAACAATTGGGCTCTATGTACTCGTGCACTCTGGTACAATGCAGAGTACCAAAGTGTACGCGGTATTTATACATCGTGTATTTTGCGTCTATGGGTATCTGCTTGCATGGTAGATGGATGGTGTAAATTCCATGTTTTTGTTTTGTTTTGTTTTTGTTGTTGTTTGACGCCTTGTTACGTAATTTCCTATTATACATCGTACAACGTACGTGTGGAGAATTAGATGTGGCTTTATGCCGATGAAATGATATATTTACCACACATTTGCAAGTTTACGAAAATTTTACTGCATTGTTGAAAGTTCATTTTAAACCAAATATTTCACTCGAAAGAAGCTTCGAAGAAATTTTTTGTTTTCAAAGATTTACTTTGAAAAAAAAAATCATTTCTAAAACCATTTTCAGAAAATTCTTAGAAAATGGTCAAAATTTGAAAAAATTAGTCAACTTGAAAAAACATACCTATATTTTTAGCTATACAAAATTTTTCAAAGAATTTTGAAAGATTTTCAATAATTTCTTACAGTAAGATTTTTTTGAAGGAACAGAAATTGTCAGATTTTTTTGAAAACAGTAGGTATATTTCATTAATGAATTAGTTAACAAAAAGAATTTTAGAAGATCTTTCAGACGATTTTATACATCAAAAAATGTTTTTAAAAGGTTTCAAGAGATTTCAATTTTTTTTTTTCTTTTTTTTTTTTGGAAAATTTAAAGCATATTGTAAAGTTTTTTGAAGGAGCTTTCTAAACGATTTCTAAAATAATTTACTCCAAAGATTTTCAAAAGCTCCAAAACCAGATTTTTTTAAAAAGAAAATTCGCTCTCCAGAGAACCTGCAAAATGAGTTTTTAATTTAATTTGATTTTGCCAAGTTCGAAAAAGTTTAAATAATTTTCTGAGTTTTTATTTTCATTTTTTAATTATTTTTATAAATTTTGAATTTTTTTATTTACATACGTGTATTAATTTTTCCCTATAAAATCGCATTTTTTGCCTTGTAGAAAATTTTATTTATTATTTTTTTTAATAAGTGATTTTCAGTTGTTTTTTTTTTTTTTAATACCTAAATTTTTCAACTTTTTGATGTTTTTCTTTTGTAAATTTCATTTTAAGTAAATTTGTTTACCAAAAATATATTTTCAAAAATTTTTGAAACAATTTTCAAAGCTTCTAAAATTTTTTTCTTATAATAAAATTTTTATAAGAAATACACAAGTTTATTTTACGGTTTTTGCTTTTTTCAAACAATTTCTCAAGATTTTTAAAAGAAAATTTCAGGAAAGAATTTATTTTTTTTAAATTTTTATTGCAAAAGATTTATTTTTAGGGTTTCAAAAAAGTAGAGATTTCAAAAAATTAAATATTTTTTGAAAAACATTTTTGAACGATGTGAAAAATGATTACTATTTTAAGAGGGTAGAGAAAATTTTTGAAAACTTTTCAAATCTCAAGAAGATCTCTATTTTTTAAGAATTTTTTTTTTATAGAAACTATGTGTTCAAAAATCCACAGGGAAATTTAAAAAAAAATCAACTATTCAGATTTTACTCTGATTTTAAAGACAATAATGAACGAATAAATAAAAAAACGACAAATCATCACCAACATTTTTTGATATATCCTAATAATTCGTCAAACAAAGTTCTCAACTGGAGTACCTATTTGTTTAGAAGAATTTTTTCAAAAAATAAAAATAACCCAAGTTTGATGATTCTTTAAAACCAAACTTGACAAAACCATTTCGAAAAATACGTTTTGAGATATTTTTTCAACCGAAAGAAAATTTTTCAATTTTTAAAAATAAATTTTCTTGAAAATTTTTCCAATATTTTTCCTCTTAGAAATTTTGGTATGATATGAAGGATTTAAAAAATATTCAGACATTCCGTAATAATTTAATTAAGATAGGCAATTATTTTTTATACTTAATATTTATGGTAGGTACATGAAATTTTTTCTTAAGAGAATTTCTTCAAAGTAACTTTTATTTCACTCAATTACAATCGTAGATTTTTTTTAAAAATAGTCACAAGGTAATTTTTTCAACATTTTTTTTTTTTAGTATAGTATATGGTTTTACGGAGACCAAAATGGAAAAAAACGAGACCAAAATCGACCCCAAAAAACTACAGTTGGGTTAGGTTAGGTTACATTAGGTTAGGTTTGGATGGCATAAAAAAGCTTGAAAATTTTTTAATAAATTCGATTTTTTAGACATTATGTCAGACATTTTGAAACTTGTAATTTTTTTTTGAAATTTTATGACTTTTAGACATTTTCTAGACATTTTGTCAGACATTCTGAAACTTGGAAATTTTTTTAGAAAGATGACTTTTAGACATTTTGAAACTTAGAAATTGTTTTAGAAAGATGACTTTTAGACATTTTGAAACTTGGAAATTTTTTAAAAAATTTTATGACTTCTAGGCTTTTTGACAGACATTCTAAAAAAATTGAATTTTTTTTTGACTTTTTAATTTTTTTAAATAAATTTCATGACTTTTGAACATTTTGAAACTCGAAAGATTTTTTTTTAATTTTATGACTTTTAGGCTTTTTGTCAGACATTCTTAAAAAATTGAAATTTCTTTTTTGATTTTTTAATTTCCATGGAAATTAATATTAGTGACTTTTAGACACTTTGTCACAGAGTAAGCATATACTATGTTTCATACTTTTAAACGTAGTGTGGAAATAGAGCCAACGAGGGGGGTCCAGGGGGGAAGCCCCCCTGGCGAGGCGCCGAGTTTTGATTTTTTTTAAATTTTCAATTACATTTTTTCAAGAGTGAATTTAATAATTTGCAAACGTTATAAATTTTGAAATTATTTTTTTCAAAAAAATTCAAGATTTTTTTTAAATAAAAAATTTGATAGTTTGAAAATTTTTAAATTATTTTTTCGAATTTTACAAAATAATTCAATATTTTTGATGAACTTGAAATTTGAAAATATTTCTTTATTTATATCCATCGATTTTTTTTACCTTTCGTAGTTCAAATAATTTAATGATTTGAGTACCTATAAATAAAGTGATATGGAATTTTTCAAATATGGGCCCTTTGAAAAAAATGCATTTTCGAATATTGACCCTCTTCACTCCTTTAATTACGTAGAAAATGATTTTTTTTTTTCAACTGATAGAGACTTCTTCATATTTTTTCAAAGTAAACTGGCAATATTACACTAAAATTTTTTAAAATATTCAAAGAAAATTTTTTTTTGGCGAAGATAACTCCTACGTAATTTTTTTTTGACTTTTATATTTTCTTCAGATAGGTTGTTGAAAGTCATTTCTGAACTCTTCTTGGATTTTTTAAAGTCAAAATTTGGCCAAGAAGCCAAAACAGTGACAAATATACCTCTTTTAAGTACTGAAAATTCTGAAAATATTTTTAAATTTTTTTTCAGTTTTTGTAAGGGGGGGGGGGGGGGGGGGAGATTTTAAAGAATAATTTCATAGGATTATTACACAATGAAAAGTGTTATAAAAATTACCAATTTAAAAAAAAATTATTTTTATTCATTCATTCTAATAAGTATTTTGGAAAATTTGAAAAGAGAATATGAACAACTCCCAAAGTATGAAATTATTAGAGAAAAAACTATAACCTATGAGAAAGAGTAAAAAATTAATAAAAAATTACTTATTAAAAAAAAGTATGAAAATATATATTATTTTCAAAAAAAATGTAAAGAACATTTTGAATGTCTAAAAGATTTTTTTTCAATTCCAAAAAGTTTTTTAGATTTTTAAACGAATTTCAAAACTTTTTTTTAGATTTCCAATAGACTGGAATATCTATGAATTATTGCCAAAAAATAATTTTTGGAGATTTTGAAAAACACCAACCTTAAAAATCTTTTAAAAATTAAATAAAAAATTCCTTCAAAAATAAAAATCATAAGAAATCTGCAAAAATTGCAAAACAACACATATACGAGTCGATACTCCAAATCGATCATTCGAAAGGCGTCGCGTCAGAACACACCACAGGCGACCACTGACACCACGAACAAGCAGCATGACCACACAACGACCATAATTATTGCACATGTCCCGCAGAACGTGTCCTTATAATATTATTATGCTCGTCTTGCAAATGCACATATACGTGCAGAAAAAGTACACAGTTTTATGTATCAAAAACCCACACGACGACCAATTAACTAGCCCACGTCAGTGTACAGAAACAGATACACGAGTATTTTTCCAAAGCTTACATAATGAGTACATATAAATCAAAAAACGAGGTCTACGAAGAGCCTCTCTTTAGGTGTAGGACGTCTAATATACCAGCTTTTATTCGAAATACCCTCGCATAAGTTGCTCCAAAGTACATCTAGACATGCCTTCAAGTTGCAGGTACTCGTTCATTGAGGAGGAATTGCCTACGAGTATAGCTTGCTTTTCTCTGGTATAAATTATTCAATCGATATGATGTAAGATTCACTCTCGTGTCAATTTTTTCCATATTTAAGTAATAGATAATTGAGGAGGGATCGTTTCTTGGTGATATTTTGTGCTATAGCACAAGTATAGTCTAATCTCCAATGGCTATTCCGTGAGCTAGTGTTCAATTTTTTGAGCCCCCCCCCCCTTTTATTCTCAGGGTCCACACACATTTCCAAAAAGTTTTCATACTTTTGTACTTCAAGCTCCAATTGAAAAAATTTTCAAACAAAAATTGTAGATTGAGGTCCTTGGAATAATTTTTGTCATTACGTAAATTTTGATTAGACCCCTCCTTCTCCTCCAATTTCGCATAGTACGTACGAAAATTACTTTTAATCCCAACTTGTGCATCTAGCAGTCACCTCTACTGTAACTTGAGCTTGGGATACAGCCAAGAGATGAAAAATGGATTCTGTAAATAGTCGATTCGATTATAGTTCGACCAAACAGTTAGATAAAAGAGGGAACGAGTATTTAATTTCCCATGTGTTCCCTTTATTGAGGGTCCACCCCGCCAATTTTCCTCCTATCTCTGTACCTAAAGCTCCAATTAAAAAAATTTTCGAACAAAAGTTGTAGATTGAGATCCTTGGAACAATTTTGGTTATGACAAAAATTTCGATTGGATCTCTTTCTCTCCTTCAATTTTGCATAAAACATATGAAAATTATCGCGACGATTCTCATACGTTTTATGCAAAATTGGAGGGGAGGGAGCGGTCCAATCGAAATTTTCGTAATCACCAAAATTATTCCAAGAATCTCAATCTACAACTTTTGTTTGAAAAAATTTTCAATTGGAGCTTTAGGCACGAGGATCCCGGGAAAAAATGGTTTGATCAAAATTGATCAAAATACGAATTAGATCAAAAAAATGTACCTATCAAAATTGATCTAAATTGACATAATTTTGATCAAATTATATCAAAATTGATACTTTCTGATTAAAAACGATCGAGTTAGATCTATTTTGATAGAGACATTATTTTGATCTAATTAGATCATCGTTTTTCTGATCAATTTTGATCAAAGTACGGAATGAATTTCAAAAAAAAAATAATAGGTTGGCATGTCCGAATCGAGTTTTCTTTCCACTTTTCATTTTATAGAGGGCATCACACCTTCCCATTTCAACCAACTCCCAGTCCATGTTCAGTTAGGATTCGATCCCACTACCTCCCGTTCCAGAATCCATGATCTTGACCACACAACCACTAGTGCTGTTCGAGAGATACAGCATTAAATGAAGTATAAATGCTCGTAGGTATATTGATGATAGTAAATTATGCAAACTGAAAAATACACTATTAAAGATGGAATTATGAAAGTTGGTAAATCAATTTTCTTGATTTTTTTTAGCTAGAAGGAAATCTATTTATGTACCAACTATTATTTATTATTATTATTTTTTATTTTTTTTTTTTTTGAAAATATCCTCATTTCTTGTAATGAAAAATAAATGAATGTTGTGAAATTAAAAAAAAAAAATGTTTATTTTGGTACAAAATTGTTTAAAAATTATTATGGAATAAAAAAATTTTCACACCACCCTTGGGTAGTTGCCGACTTGCCGTACAAAGCGTTTGAAAAAGTCTCTATTTTTTGGAGAAAAGATTCTCATTTTTTGGAATATATTATGTGGGAAAAAAATTAAAAACGAATTTTATTGGTTCAAAAATTTTTAAAAATTATGGTTTTGGAATAAAAAAATATTATCTACTTACTCAACTTTTTTTTGAAATAGAGAAATCTCAAATCTTCTAGAGTAGAAATTTTTCGGATGAAGAAATTTCAGGATTTTTTGGAATAAAAAAATATCCAAAAATCTTTTTTTTTTTTTTTTTTAAGAAAAAATGTTATATAAAAAATATTAGAGGGATATGATGTGAACCCCTTTTCCCCAATGTGGATCACATAGAATAAAACCCCTAAAAATCTGAAAAAATACTTACAATTTCAAAGTGTCAATTTTGTACTACAAAATTCAGATTGGACCCTCCTCTCATCCAATTTTGCATGATGAGTATATGAGTATATGAAAATCGTGGGTTTTTCCCTATTTTCATACAAAGTATGCACTACACTAAGTACTGTTGACCATATACTCCGTTTCAAATAAGAGTTTTAAAAAAACACTATAATCATCAATAACACCCTTTTGTGCAAGGAAATTCAAAATTAATCCAATAATAACATGGCCAACTATTGCTTGGAATTGTTTTGCTTGTCGAATTCTTATTAAGACATCGTGAACATTACTCTGATCAAATTTGATAAATCTGCAAAAACCCTTGATCTAACTTGATTGAATTCATCAGTTAGATTTAAGGCACATCAAACAATATTTTGATCAAATTTAATGTAAACATGAAACGTTTGGTCAAAGTTGATCGAATTCCATCAGTTAGATCAAGGCACATCAAACAATATTTAGATCAAATTTATTTTAAACACAACACAGTTGATCAAAATTAATCGGATTTGATCAAAGCTGATCGAATTCCATCAGTTAGATCAAGGCACATCAAACAATATTTAGATCAAATTCAATCTAAACACAAAACATTTGGTCAAAGTTGATCGAATTCTATCAGTTAGATCAAGGCACATCAAACAATACTTTGATCAAATTTAGTCTAAACACGAAACATTTGATCAAAATTGATCGGATTCAATCAGTTAGATGAAGACATATCAAGCAATACTTGATCAAATTTTATGTAAACACAAAAAATTTGATCTAAATTGATCCAACACTACGTTTGTCAGTTTATCTAAGTTGATCTGATTTGATCGATTTTGTTAAAATTTGATCAATTTATATCATGATTTTAATCAAAACTAATCAATTTTGATCAAATCATTTTTTCCCGGGATGTGAAAACTTTTTGGAAAGGGAGATAGACCTTGGGAAAAGGGGGGCCTCAAAAAAATGGAACCCAGCTCATTTTTTTAAAAATACGTGCTAGATTACGAATCAATCATAAAATCGCTTTCAACCTCTCGATCGTACAGACGCTTTTTTTGCCTTCAGAGACTAGACTATTGATAGATCTAGTCTTGGGAATGAGAGGGGGGAGGACTCGTGATCTTTATAGATGCATTAAAAAAATAACAACCTAAATCTCCAAAAATTCCGATCAAAATTAACACCAGCTAAGATCAGGTCCATTCATCAGACTCTCCTACCTCGATACAACCTTTCCACGTATATGAAATGGTAAAACTACAGTCTCCAAATACCTCAGTCATTCTTCTCGCCTCACAAGTCACAAGTTAGGTAAACACAATAGCTCTACGTATCTAGATAACCTTAATAACCCGCAAAACACTCTTACCTGGAACTGTCCAATACGACGTCCGATCCAGATGGAATAATTCGAGCAATGTTTGCTAATGCCCAATACGCCGAAAACTGCTACATGGACAATGATTATATAGGAACAATAGATTGCACAATTGCCCACTATAGCACGCGTCTCTGCATTGGTCGATGGTGTGGAATGCGGTATTAGCCAAAATAAGGCCCTTTGAATAACGCATGTTGACACCTTTCACTTCCTCGGCGACAATAGACCGGACATTATTTCCACTGTGGCTGGCCAGGTATAATCTGTAACACACACACACACACAAGAGCGAAAAATAGTTTATTATTGAATAATGACAACGTGGTATATTTATATAGCTAAGCTACATCGATGACGAGATTTTTCTCTCGCCTGTAGTCTAATTTTGGTAAGTACGAGGAAAAAATCTTGCTCATGTGCATAGTACGAGGTTCCGTGCGAAACATTTTCTGTCTTCTAATATAAAGATCGTTTAATGTGCTTATATCGAATCTTCTCTTTACCAACACTTTCCCTCGATCGACACTTATACTTTGGCTGATTAAAAAAAGAAAATAAAAATAAAAACCATTCGCATATACGCACAATACGTGCTCAATGAAGATACGATGCGATTGTGCGTATAGGGATAGAGGTACACGAACGTCGAATCATTATTTATGTCACTGTTCCAAAGCTAATGTTGATATGCAGGCGCTCATCATGAAGCTGTATTTAGGTAACGATAACAAACTCAACCTTATTATTTAATTATCCGGTTTAAGTGTAGGTATTTAAAAAGGTATAAATATTAAAACCTTTTTTCTCGCGAACGGCGACGACGACGGTCACGATTGATTTAAAATCAAAACGAGGCATAAATATGCCTACGTACGTGTGTCGTCTACTTAATTATACAGGTACATATATCTATGGGCTGGTGCTTGTGCATGTGTACGTTTGTAGTACTCGAGGCACGTAATCGAGTTCGTACGCCTTTTTTTTATTTTCATTTTTATATCGCACGAATTCGTAAAATGCACGAAGATGATTTATACGCGCAGGTATTTCGTCGTCTTCGTCGTCGTCGTCGTAAGTCGTTGCATCTTGCAACGGTAAAGTTTGCCTCTGTATGTCTTTATTATACTTAATATATCAACAAAGGTACAAGCTTTTTTAGTAGTCTTATCACGCGTGATGTGAGTAAATTAAATTTGGGATCTTTTTCTTTCTTTCTATCTTTTTTTTTCTATTTGCGATGAGTATTTTTTATGATCGTATTTCCTGCTGCCTATATGGAAATGAAATGGAAGTGAGGCATGACTAGAGATATTAAATGGTATGTTTTGATTACCTATACGAAATCCCTTGTTTGCCTTTGTCGTGGAAATTTACAGCTATAGATAAAAGTTGAGGACCTTCACAAAAATTTAGTTGGCAGTCGCGTTGTCAAAGATGTTTTTTTTTCGAATGAATTGTGCAATTTTATTTAATTTTAAGGCTAAGAAATCATTGAAAGTACGTTTTAATGAACAAAACAATAACTTACGAAACAATTCTATTTTATCTAAAACAACTCCAATTTTGAAATACTATTCGATTCCTTGAGAATGAAATCGAATTTTTCGTTGAAATTTAATTTCATTGAAAATAATTTCAAAGTTTTGTGATAGAGTTTTTCAAATAAAAATCAATTGTGATATGCTGGCTTTTATACAATTTTGCAAAATTTTGCAATGAAATTCCAATTTTTAAAACAATCTCAATATTAAAAAAAAAAAAAAAAAAAAAACATAATTATGTTCATTATACTTTTCTAATTTCTATTCAAAAAAATCCAATTTATAACAAAGAATACAAATAGGTATGTTATTTTTATTTTGTAATGGAGTTCAATTTTTGGAAGGAGAGAAGAGAAGAGAACATCCAATTTTGCAATATACCTAATTGTATTACATGAAAAAATTAAATTTGTACATTAAAATTAAATTTTTGAAAATAATTGTAATATTGCAATAAACTTCAATTTTGATAAGAATTTTGATGCAAAGAAATTTACTTTCGAAGTAAAATTAATTTCTAACTACAAAATTTCATTTTCAAGATAATTTTAATTTTATTGAAAAAAATTTCAACCTCATCGTCAAATTGAATTTAAGTACGAAATAATTAAATTTTGAAATAAAATCCAATTGTTTTGAAAATGATTATAATTATGCAATAAAACTCAATTGAGGGGGGGGGGTGAAAATATTTATGATATTCCACTGAAATTGAATTGGAATAAAAATCAAATTTTGAAAAAATTTATTTTGATGCCAACAAATAAAAATTTCCTACCCAACTTACGATTCAAATACAAAATAATCTAATTTTTGGAATGAAATTCAACTTGAAAGCGAATATAATCTAATTTCACAGCAAATACCTAATTCTAATTTTATTGTGAAATTTGATTTTAGTGAAAATAAGAAGCATAATCAAATTTTGGAATAAAACTCAATTTTGAAACAAATAAAAAATCTCTTATTGAGAATTTCTTGAAAATTTCTTTTATTTTTTAAAAAATCTCAAAATGAGTTTTCATAAATACAATTTTCTAGAACAAAATCCTCTTGAAATTCGGGATAAAATTCTAATACAAATTTTTTTTTTTTAAAAACCAACTAAACAAATTCTGTTTGAATAATGTTAAAATTTATTTTTTTTGAATTTTTGCAATAAAAAATGGCTCGGAAAATGTTTGTTAAAAAATTATAAAATAAGATTTTCGTTTTTCGATTTAAAAAATATATATATATATATATTTAAAAAAATATATATGTATATTAAAAATTTTTTTTTTTTTTAAATTGAAGCAAGGTATTTTCAAAAAAATCTTCTCAGACAAATAATTAAATTTTCATTTCAAAAAAAAATCAATTCTCTCGATGGTATATTGACAAAAAAAATAGCAAGAATAAATTGTGTTGATTTCTTCTCTAAATTTTTTTTTTAAAATGTCAATATATTTTTTTTAAGGATAGATAGTTAAATACAACCTAGATTCCTAACTTTAAGCAGATTTTGATTTAATTAACAATAAAATATTTTTTTTTGTTTCAGGTGAGTAATGAATCTTCGTAGAAGTAAACATAATGCATGAAAAAAGTTCCATATCAGTGAGTAATTTCTGAGTTATTAAACCCCCCTCCCTCCTCGATTCAAGAAAATTGTATATTTTTCAGAGAAAATATTTCAAAAACTTCTTAGAAAAAATTGACAAATTTCATCAAAACATCCTACAAAAAAAAATTGAAAAATTTCCTTTCAAGAAATAATTTTAGCGGATTTTTTATGAAATTATTAAAAATATATTTTATTTGAAACTTTTTTGGAAAATCCAGGAAAATTTCGTTTTTGAAAACAATTGGAATTTTTTTTTTTTTTTTTTTGAAAATGAAAGAAAATATTATTCAAAAGGATACTCGAATATTTTCAAGAAAATTTTCAATCAAAAAATTTTGAACAGATTTTTTTTGTTGAAATTTTGAAAATTTTCAATACCTAGTATTTTCGACTTATTTTTTCAAGAAAATTTCAAAACATTTCTTCTTGAAAAAGATTTTTTGCAAGATTTTTAGTGAATTTAATTAAATTGATGATTAGGTACCAACTTCAATTTTAAAATTTTGAAATTAGTATTCACCTACTTTCAAAAAATAAAAAATAAAAAAAAGGTACCAAGGTGATATTTTTTAATAAAAGGTGTTTAGAAAAAATTTTGATTTGATTTTCAGAATTTTTTTCGGAAAAACTTTTAAAAATTTCCTTTCCAAAATTTTTTGAAATATTTTCATTCAAAAAATATACTTACTTATCTAAGAAAATTTTTCAAAATTTTTATGGTTATTTTCCGAAAAATTTTGAGGTGTTTCCTCTCAAAAATATATTTTTTTTAAAATGATTAAAACTAGGTACTTGTAAAAAAAAATTGAAAACCATTTTTAGGTAAATCTGTGTTTCCTTACAGAAAAATAAAAATAAGAGTTTTGTGTAAAGTTTTCAAAACTTTATAGTAGGATTTTTTATTTTCATTTTCAAGAAACCTTTAAAATTTTTCCCCTCAAAAAATATTTTTTAAACGATTTTTCTGTAAAAAAAACAAAAATTAAAAAATTGATGTAATTTTCAATTTAAAAATTTTTATAGAAATATTTCCTTTCAAAAAAAAATCTGAAAGATGATTTTTTTGTAAGAGTATTTTTTTTAAATTTTGATTCGATTTTCAGAATTTAAAAAAAAAATTCTTTCAAACAAAACATATTGATAAAATTTTGAAAAAATGACTTTTAGCGACTTTTGAGCCAAATGGTAACAAAAATGACCAAAATATGAAATAATGGCACAATCAAAGTCAAAGTGACTCTCAAACATGCCTCATTCATCGATCAAATTCAATTTCGTCGAAAAAAGTAAAATCTAATTTCGCATCCAAGACGCGTGAAAAAGTCGTACAACGACTCGCCGTCATGCCAACCACCACCATACAATGGCAGTATCAGAAAACCATGGCATGGCATCTCCATCGCCTGCGCCTGCAACCTCAGTAGCCCGGGTAATTAAACCCAATGGACCATAAAACGTACACACGCAACCGACTCATCGTAATTGTTAAACGCTCCAAAAACTGAATTACTCTATAAATTGCACGGCTTCCGTTTAGGCAAATAATCGCCACATCCTTGCACGTCACCTCGCTATCAGCAAAAAACCTGTATCTACCTAAACGAATCTACAAAGCAAAGGAATTCTTGCAGACTTCTACGTTTCCTTCTCCTTCCTCGTCGATTTCACACCGAAAATTCTCACGATGTAATTTTCTTCGTTTAGATTCGCAAGCCTAACTTGGCGTCATTTTCTGTATAACTTTAATATTTCCAACCTAGCGTGTAATCCTTTTCGCTGAAAAACGAACCCTTTATCACATCGCCGGCTGCGATTCGCTTCGAAAGGACAGAAAAAAAAACACATTTTGTCGGTATAAGAAAATTTAATACCGATAAAAAAGAAATGCGATCCTTGGAAGGAGAAAAAAATTTTCCACAAAATATCGTATATGCCGTATCCTACTCGTATATAAAGGATTCTTTGATTATAAAGTGTAAAAAATGCGAATTTTTCGACAAGCCTGTCTCGTGTTTTTTTTTTTTTTTTTTTTTTTTTTTTTCATAATATAATAAAACGAAATACCTACATAATTTAATATCACCGCAGCAATAGCGAAGCCGATTTGGAATGTTGACATTTTGTTAAAATCTAGATTTTTTCTTTTTGCACAAAATATTTTGTACACATATACCCTGAAATTTTCCTATATTATACGCCTTGGTGCACAACAAATCTACCAAACACACGAACTCTCTTCGTCATCTCCCAGTCTCAGTTCCAATTGCAAAAAATAAAACCCTCTCCTTACTAACGAGGGTAATTACAAGATAATTGTATTGGAATTGCAGCGACAAGCCTTTGATAACAGTACTACGTGCAAATGACTATGTAACGTAATGGGCATCCAATATCCATTTGGGCACACCGAAATAATATGAACTCGATGCCCATCGCCGGGTCGATAGATAAATTAGCGAATAATTCTAAGAAAATGTAATCGTATACCTCTGTCCCCCCCCCTTCGCCCATTCAGTGTGCCTATTCGAATAGATACAAATAGGTAATCGTACATACGTCTACCTATGTTTCGGTGTGGAATGTGAGCATATTACAATACACAGAATTACCCGCGGGTACATTAGCTAATAAATAGATTCGATAGGCATACAACCTACGTGCTATTATATAATTTTAAATTATCGCAGACGTGTGTACTGTATACTGCGATATGTTGTGTTGTGTTAGCACACATATGAACCCAAACGAATTACCAGGACTTCACGTGAAATTGCTTACGAGATTTTTTTTTTGCCCCATGTGATCGTACGTACGTACTGTAGTAGGCAGCACTCCGTAGGCAATATCTTACACGTAAATAAATAATGAAAAAAATTTCATTATTACCTCTTTTTTTTCAATAACTGATTAAAAACAAGAAACCAGGAAGAGATAAGTTATATGTACAGTACACACATATTCTAGATTATTAATGAAAATTTCTCCCCATCGTTTTCTCTTCCCTCGCATACTCTCACTCACAGTTAAAGTCACTGACAACGTCAACCCTTTGTTCGAGAAAATTACTAAATGAAAGAATGAAATTAAAAATGAAAAATAGTTCGTACTATTAACAATAAGTAATCTCAAATTTTGGTGGAAATAAATTCAATCTGAAATTATTGATGACTAAAAAACTTGATGATAAAAAAAAAGAAAAAAAACTTGAATTAAAATTAATAATCAAAAAATCAAAAGAAAACTAGAAAAAAATTTGGATTGAAAAAATATTGAAAATTTAAAAAATTGAAATAATTTAAATTGGCGAAAAATTGAAATGACTTGAAATTAGTTTTAAAACAAATACTAAAGCTATGAGCAAATTCACTTGTGAAAAAAATGAAAAAAAAAAAATCTAAGTTTGATGAAAGCCAATCCAAATTACAGAAAAGCTAACTGAAAGCAGTAAAAAAAGAACTGGAAATGAATAAATTCGAAATAAACTAAAATTTGAATAAAAGATCACTGAGAATGGAAAATAGGAAAAAAAATTATTACGATATAGGTAAGAAAATCCAAAATGAAAATTTCAAATTTCAGAGTTGAAAACATTGAAAATTAGCTATAGAATGTTGACAAGAATTTTGGATTTAAGAAAATAATATTGGAAATTTAAAAAATTGAACACGAATGAAAACTTTAAAAAAAATATTCTAAAGCCAAATAAATCAAATATAAAAACATTAAAAGTTTAAAAAATAAAAAATCTGACAAAAAAAAGAATTCAAAGTTCAAACTGCATCTAAGTCGACTAAAGACAGTACACTAAGTGAGAGAGAGGGGAAAAAAAACAGTTTTCTTTGAAAAATACCTATTCAGTAAATTTCAAAAAATGCCAATTTGAGCTTAATTAATTTTCAAAGGCTACCATTTGATCATATACAAAATCCTACCCTTATTGAAAATGAAAATAAGAAAATTTTTAGTTTCAGTAATTTCAATAAATGCCAATTTGAATTTAATTAATTTTCAAAGGCTACCATTTGATCATATACAAAATCCTACTCTTATTGAAAATGAAAATGAAAAATTTTTTAGTTTCAGTGAATTTCAAAAAATGCCAATTTGAATTTAATTAATTTTCAAAGGCTACCATTTGATCATATACAAAATCCTACCCTTATTGAAAATGAAAATGAGAAAATTTTTAGTTTCGGTGAATTTCAAAAAATGCCAATTTGAATTTTATTTATTTTCAAAGGCTACCATTTGGTCCGATGCAAAATCCTACCGTTACTGAAAATGAGAAAATTTTTATTTTCAGTAAATTTCAAAAAATGCCAATTTGAATTTAATCGACTTTCAAAGGCTACGATTTGCTCCTATGCAAAATCCTACCCTTAACGAAAATGAGAAATTTCTTATTTCCAGTAAATTTCAAAAAATGCCAATTCGAATTTAAATAATTTTCAAAGGTTACCATTTGATCATATACAAAATCCTACCCTTATTGAAAATGAAAAAATGTTAATTTTCGGTAAATTTCAAAAAATGCCAATTTGAATTTAATTAATTTTCAAAGGCTACGGTTTGCTCCTATGCAAAATCCTACCCTTACTGAAAATGAGAAAATTTTTATTTTCAGTAAATTTCAAAAAATGCCTATTTCAATTTGATTAATTTTCAAAGGCTACCACTGGGTCCAATGCAAGAACAAAGAGGAAGATGAAGAAGAAGAAGATAATTACATACCCTACAAAAAATAAAAAATAAAAATTTCAAAAAAAGTCAAAATTTTAAATTTTAAAGTTGAAAAATTAAAAATTAAGTAGGTACTTCGAATGTTTGAAGAAAAATAATTTTCAATAAATACTTACCAAAATAAATAATTGAAAATGAGTAGAAATTAGGAAGTAAGTAATTTAAAAATTTCAAGTTCGAATTAACAAGAATATTGATTTGAAAAAAAAAATTGAAAGTAATTACTAATTAGCTATGAAAATGAAACATTAGAAAATTGAAGAAAAAAATCAATTCATGAAAATTTTCAAAAGTATAAATAAAGTGAAAAAAGATGGTAAAAAAAAAAAATAAAATAAAATAAAAAAAAAAAAAAAAAGGTAATGGAAAATCAAAGGATATAAAATTTTGAATTGATTTTTTTTTTCTTCAAATGTAAATCAATGAAAACTTACAAAAAATCATTTCGAATTATAAAAATACTGAAACTTCAAAGAATGAATTCCAAACAATTTACTTACTACTCGAAAAAATTGAAAATTATTATACCTATATAAATTAGAAAAAAAATATAAGTAGAAAAAATCAAATAAATCTAATACAGAATTAAAGGTGATTGAAAACTAAGAAAATTTCAATTGAAAATGCAAAACTTGTAAGAAGCAAAAATTGAGTAAAAAATTCAAGTATTGAAAAGGGGGAAAAATTCAACTTAATTATAAAAAATTGAAAAATCAGGAAATCTGAAAAAGAGACAATATGAACTTATGAATGCATTTAGATAAATAAATATCAGATTTTAACAGAAACATAAAATATAAACATAAGAAAAATCTGTTATTTCGTACCTACCTAATAATTATAATTAAAAAAATTAAAGACATTCAAATTTCAAATTTTGAAACTTGAAAAAATTAAATTCAACCCAAAAAGTCAAATTTGAAGAAAAAAATTTCAGGTTGTCAAAAAAAAAAAAAAAATCAAAAAACGAAAAAACTTTGGTCTAAATGCAGACTATTTTTAGGAATTTTTAGGAATCTTGGGACAGCTAGAAACTCTGGTTGATTTCCTTGCAAAACTTCAGCGCCCGAGGTGCACAATCGACAAATTATCGAAATAAAAAATCGACAGAATATCGAATTCGATAAAGTGTCGCGTTAGTTCCGCCTAAATCGTGAAATTATCTTTCGATATATAGATAGATTATCGACGAATTATAGTTAGTAAAAATTTCGAGATTATAGTAAGATATTTTATCGATAATCTATCTATAATATCGAAAGATAATTTCACGATTTAGGCGGAACTTTCGCGACACTTTATAGAATTTGATATTCTGTCGATTTTTTATCGATTTTTTTTATTCCTATTTTTCGTCTTTTACTAGCTTTTTTCTATAATTAAAAATCATTAATTAGCATAATTAATACATTAAACTATGCCTAAACACATTATTCATGTTACGGTAAGAGGATCATTTCAGAAAAAGTCAAAAAAATTATAAAAAATCTGCCACTCGTGAGGCTGGAACTATCTACCTCCTGCATGGTATTCCTCTACCTTAGCCACTATGCCATACCTTATCGTTGAGAAGTTAGCAATAAAACGCTTATAATAGACAGTTTAGTACTTCCAGACGTGTTGGACTTGGAAAAATTTTCACCAATTTTTAAAATTTGGAAAAATTTCAAATATCGTCACAAAATCGTTGAAAAATCGTTCGACAAATTTCAGATTATTTGTCGATAATATAGTTTCAAATATCGTCACAAAATCGTAAAAAAATCGAAATCGAGAAATTTCATATTATGTGTTGATAATATAGTTTCAAATATCTTCACGCAATCGTTAGAAAATCGAATTCGAGAAATTGCATATTATGTGCCGATAATATAGTTTCAAATATCTTTACAAAATCGGTAAAAAATCGGATTCGATAAATTTAATATAATCTGTCGATAATATAGTTTCAAATATCGTCAAAAAATCGGTAAAATATCGAAGTCGAGAAATTTCATATAATCTGTCGATAATATAGTTTTAAATATCTTTACAAAATCGTTAAAAAATCGAATTCGATAAATTTAATATTCTTTGTCGATAATGTATAGTTTCAAATATCTGCACAAAATCGGTGGAAAATCGGAATCGATAAATTTAATATTCTTTGTCGATAGTATCGTTGACGAATATCGTCATAAAATCTTAATAATATCGAATTCGATAGTTTTTAGATTTTTTGCCTATGAAATTGTACCGATAAATCTTTATAATATCGTGAGAACATCTATAGATTTTCAAACGATTTTTTATCGATACGTTACATCTTCCGATATTATCGATCGAGTGTGCCGCTCGGGCGTCGTATTAAATTCTAAAAATGAAAGATAACATAGTACCATTAAAAAAAAAAAAATCAAAAATCAAAAAGAAATGAAAAATTGCAGGTAAATTGCTGTCCATCCTGATTTCCTTGTTTTATCACTTCCACCACCTACAAAATCGTTTCCCTTTGGGCACTTCAATGATTCACCTCAACTATTCATACATCCGATCCCAAATTCCGAGCTGGAAACGAAGAGTCAATTTGCAAACACCCCGAAGACATAATTACGTTTACATTGCTAAATATTAGTCACCAAATTCTCTATCCCCATAAAGGTATTTTATCTCAAAACGACCAGATGAGTCCATCAGACGTGATGTGATTTCTCGCGAAGAAAGTGAAATCTCGCGTAACGTGCGAGCCAGGCCATGGTACACCAAAGAGCCAAAAAATTTGTCACAATATTCATACACCTCTCTCTAATAGTACACCTTTTAAACACCGTAAGAGACGAGTACCTGTAAATAAAACGTGCGCGCTATTTTACATAACGTAATCTCGTGGCGATCATGATTAAGATATTATTTCAAGATAACTCCTCTTCGTCTTCTTATTTACCAATAATGTTCGAAAGACTTGCCGGCTTCTACGTACTATACATGCGATCAGTATTACGCGCCATAAAGTGCGAGCGAGACAGACACACAGAAAGAAAAGTGAAAGCAGAACGATCCCAGTATACCCATGAGACCGTGAAAGCGCTTTTAATATCCGCCACTGCCGGTATATTTTGGCCGGGACGGCGTGTTGCTAAAATTTTAATATCGTTTAACACATTGTATTTTATTACGAATAGAAAAGAAAAAACCTCTACGAACATTGGTCGTCTAATTATACGAAAATCTAATGGAATGGGATGCTACGTTAAAAAAAAAGAAACAAGTGACCAGGTTCGCAGGTATATGGTCCGTTATACGAGTGTATGGTATTCGATAAATTGGTCAACGATCTCTTTGGCAATATTTTTCGAAATATAGTTAAACTGTAGAGAGGAGGCAGAGTGGATTATAAGATGCTGCAATAAAAAATAAAAATAAATAACCAAAGAATATATAGTTCGACGAGTAATTTAATATACCTGTTTGACCACTACTGAACCTATTATGATGATACTATTGAAACGAATACGAAAATATTTTCCAATAACCAGAAATCATTTCAACGTGAAAGTACACCACATTTCAAGTCTTTACTATACTACGAAAAAAAAAAAAAAAAAAAATGACATAAACATCTCAAATTTTCACGAATATTTAAAACCATCAGTATATACTTATACACTTGTATTATAACACACACTTGATAAAATATGCGTTTTACTTTCGTTATAAAATTTTTACGATTACGACTGTATCAAGGGTACGTACGTATAAGTACTTTTAATCTTACGTATATAATACGTATACGCACAGCACCTGGAATGGAAATCATATCACTTTCTTAATTGTCGATCAACCGATGGAAAGTATAAGGTACATTCGTAAGCATAAAACAAACACAAAACACCCATCGGATGATTTGTTTATTTAACGTTTAACGCCAATTTATGTACACGAAGCGAAATTAAACGCATGATGGAATTCGCATTAGTAATCGTATAAGTACGAGCATGCAACCATAATATATAATGTCGTCTTTAATTGCGTACATTTATGTATACTGTACGAGTGTACGTTCAAATTTCGTAAATTTTCGTGCTGTCATCTGCTCTGATGATTGACTTGAAATTGAAAGTGATTGGTAAAAATGATTGAGTAAGATATGGATTTGCTCGTAATAAAGTATATTTTATGGCCCACGTTGGCCAATGCATTGTCGAATGATTTTTGAATAAGTGTAGGAAATGCACAATGCATACGAATAATTCATTGCTTTCGTAAGAACGAAAAAAACGAAGAAAAAAATTGACGTTAACTAAAATTGAGATAGAATTGCAAAATTACGTCGAGAAGTAATACGTTCGATTGAAGGTCCGAAAAAATAAATTCAAAGTCCGAAACTTCATCAGAAAAACTGAACTTTCATTTTTAATCGTGAATGATGATGATTAACACACATAGATCGAATTAACAACTTCAAAATAATTCTTCACATATTCCTTTAAATTTTTTTTAAAAATTCAAATTTTGAAAATATTAAAGTTTTTACAATTATTTTTAAAATTCTAAAAATTTGATTTTTTAAAGAATTTTAATAAATTCACAAGATGGGATGAATTTTCAAAATTTCAAAAAAATATTGGAAAATTTTGAAAGGTGAATTTTTTGAGGTTGATTGGTTAATTTTCTCAAATTTAAAAATATATGTGGCATTATTTTGGAAAAGGTCCCACATTGACTTGTCGGTCCAAAATGAGTTAAGACCGGGTCTTTTGTAGGGTAGAAAATTCTCTGTCCAATGAGATGTTTTCGAATTCTGTTCGATAATTTTCGAGCGTTTTACAGCGCTTCAAAGTTGAAAGTTCAGCAAATGAAAATTTTGCCCCTAATAAAATTTTTCTTATTAATGTAGAATTGCCCCTATTATAGCTAAAAATTGCATTGACCACTCATTTGAAAGGAAATTTTATGCGTTACAACATGGTGGTCTTGAAAATTTTCCTTGAGTCAAAATTGGACCTGTCGTAATATGGATTTTGATGAATGGTCAACTTAAATGCCTTAGTTAACCGACTTCCCGCGAGTTGCGCTAGTGAATTCTTAGTCCACATGAAATAATACACCACTTACTGAATCCATCAATAACTCAAAACATCCCACTTTGAACATTTTTACCTAAGAATGTGATTTTCTCAAAACTATGAAAAAACCAAAGTGGGACCTTTTCCAAAATAATGCCACATATGTGCTGCCTCCCTAAACTATAAATCTTCAAAAATTGAAATTATTAGAAAATTTTGTAAAAATGCATTCAGAAAATTACCTTAAGGTTACATTGAAAGATTTAAAAAAATTTCAGAATGTCTTGTTGAAGATTTCGTCAGTACAGAAAAGTATTCTGAAGATGTTATGGGGTCTCGCAGAAGATTCCAAAGCTTTTTAAAAATTCTAAAGATTTTTAAAATTTTCAAAATTGTACGAATGTATTATATGAAAAAATTACATTTTGAATTTGCAAAAGAATTCTTTCAGAAGATATTGGAAGAATTCGTCCACGATTTCTGGAAATTATATTTTGAAAAATATGAAGGAAAATGAAGTTTTATAATTGAGGCGTGTTTTTCCAAAACGGCTTAAGTCCACTTTTTTTCAAAATCGATTTTATGACGCCATTTGGTGAAGGAGGCCTATATACATAATCCTACATCATCAACCTACCAAAATATCGCGTTTAACCTGCTCAAAAATCTAATATTTAAAAAAGTAAAAAACAAAGGATGGTGTGAAACAGCCTTCAAATTTGCCTAAAAATTCTTCCAAAATGGCCTCTGTCCATGTACTTGAGTTCACAACTAAAATATTCGAGGACTATCTGCTCTAAAATTGAACCATTACCTCCAAAATAGCTTTTTAATATACAATTTTATTACGTTTTTTGCTTATCCTGTAAAATTTTAAAAAGTGGACTTAAGCCGTTTTGGAAAAACACGCCTCAATTTTAGGAAATTCAGATTTTTTAAATTTGAGGAAAATTCAAGAGTTCAGTATTTTAAATGATACAAAATTACTTGACGATTTTTAAAATTTTTAAAAATAACAACAACAATAATAATTCATTATGAAGATTTTTAAATATTGAAGAAAATTTCTATTTTTAAGAAAAAGTTTAGAAAAAAAATATGTCGGTGGTGTTGAAGGTTTTTGAAAATTTGAAGCAATAGAGTTAAGATTTCACAAAACTTAATTCTTGTTTTTATTTCGAAAATTTTAGAAGATTTTGAGATTTTAAAAAAATTGAAAAATTTCTGTTCAGAAAAAGTTTCTCTCAAAAGGTTTTGAAAAATATTTTAGAAAACTAAAAACGTTCAATAATTGAAAAAATTGAAATTCTTTAGATTTTAAAATAAGTATCTATAATATGCAGAAAATTTGATTTTGGAAATCTTGGAAGGTTTCATTGGATATATCTGGAAATTTCGAGTGTTACTGATGATTTTAGAAAATTTGTAGTTATAAGTATATTCATTTCCAAAGATTTAAGATTATTGAATTTTGAAAATTCTGATATCTATTTTTTTGGGAGGGCGTATGGGATTTTAGAAAGTCTCGTAGACGATTCCAATTCAAGAAATTTTTATTCTGAAAAATTTTGGAAAATCATTCAGAGAAGTTAAAATTTTCAAGATTATAGAAAATTTGAAATTTTGATGATTTAGAAAATATATTATATACTTATCACTAAAGAATTCTGGTAATTTTTATTTTAATAGGTATTTTTGGAAAATATCGAAGAAATTAAAAATTAATATTTCCGAAATTTCTACGTTAAAGATTTTGAAACCAGTGAAAAAAATTCAACATTTTTTATGATTTTTTGTAAAATGCCTGCGCGCTGTTTCCGAAATAATAAACTTGTCTGTCTTATTGTCTTGAAAATTGAACTTTTTTTTTACGTTACGGAGTGTTGGGAAAATTTTAAAAAACTGGAGATTTTTAAATCTTAAAAGAATTATTTAATTAATTAATAGATTTTCCAATGTTTTGGAGATCCCAGAAAATTTTAAACTGAATATTTTAGAAAATATTCCAGGAAAAATTTTCAAATACTTACTAAAAAATTGAAATTTTTTTTTTTTTTTAATGTGGTTAAAATTTTTTGAAAATTCTGAAAAAATATTTCTCAAAAGGTAAAGATTTTTAAAATTGCAAAAAATTGAAAATTTAAAGATTTTTAGAAGATTTCACAAAATATTTCTGGGAATTTTTGTTATGAAATCGAGTAAACTGAAGATTTTTGAATTTTACGTAGGTAGGTACCTGATTTAAAATATTTTTACATCTCTCTGAATATTTCCAAAAATTATACTTTGGAGGTTTTGGAAAACTTGAAAATATTCGAGATTTTATACCTAATTAAGCAGCTTATAAGATTTTTTTTCAAATATTAGAAAGTGTTGGGGTAATTTTAGAAAACTGGAGATTTTTATATTACAAAAAAGTTAATTAATAGATTCGCCAATTTCTGGGACATTTCAGAAAAGTTTAATCTGAAGATTTTGAAAAATATATTTCTGAAAAGTACAGATTTTCAATATTGCAGAAAATTGATCAATATTTTTTTAAGATTTTTGGAAAATCTCATTAAGTAGGTACCTACTCGTATTTACGAAATTTGTTATTCTAATAATTTTGGAAAAAAATTATAAATTTTAGAATTTTATGTACCTACTTTGGAGATTTTTAATATTATTGGTTGAAGATTACCAAAAATTTGATTCTGAAGATTTAGGAAAATTCGAAGAATATTAGATATTTAAAATCAAAGCTATAATACGAGTAAATATTTTATTTTGAATTTTTGAAAAATATTTCAGATAGCTACGTGAAAATTTTTGAGATTTTAAAAAATTTTGAGACAATTTCCAAAAATTATATTACGAAGATTTTGAATTTTTTTTTATTTTTTTTATTTGATCAAGATTTTTAAAAATTCAAAAAAAAATTATCTGCTTTGAATACTTGCCTAATTTTAGAAAGTTTTGTAAAAAATTTATATTTTTGGATTAGGTATTAAAAATACAGAAAATTCTAATTATATTTAATTTTTTTTTACAAAAAATTCGTTTAAAAAATGATTAAGTATTCTCAAAATACCAACTTTGAATAATTTCAGAAGATCTGGCTGGAAGAATTTTTCAGAAAGTTTAAGATTTTTTTATTTAGAAACTTAGAAAATTCGATAATTATTTTCTTAATGATTTCCACATTTTGCTTTAAAAAAAATTTGAATTTCAAAACATTTTAAAAATTAATGCACATCTTGAATGATTTTTGATGATCTTGTACAGAACTGCCAGAAAATTGAATATTTTCATATTTCAAAACATTCTGAAGGATCATTATTTTTTTCTGAAGACTTCTGCAAAGTTCATAGCTTTAAAATTGGCCTAAAAATATTATGAAAAAAATGTCGTAAAAATACAAAGGAATATAAAATCGTTCAAAAGTTTTCATTAATTACAACTATAGAACATTTTAGGAAAGAATTGACGTATGTAGTTTTCATCAAAGAAAACTAAATACCTATCCACCAGTCGAACTTTTGCCCTCTAATTAAGTAATTATTGGATTCGAATTTGAGTATCACGTGTCACATAAAATGAGACTACTTCGTACCTACAACTTTTACAATTTTTCGCCACATTTTGTATTCGATTATCACGTCTAACCCGTTTCACGATGATAAATATATTACGGTTGCACACTTTGTCGAAACAGTTTTTCATAGCTTTTGAATAGAGCTTCTGGATATTATGCTTATAATCGAGTCATTTGCCGAAGAATATTTTTCACACGGTTTAATAAGCGTCGTATATCGAACAAAATTACAAAAATATAGGTACACTTTACCATGATTAATGGATGGAAAACTTTTTCGCTACGTAGCTGTAAGGCCTTTAAAAGCTCGAGCTTGCAATTGAGACCTGGTACGAGGTATAATCCGAACAACCGTGACTAAGGTCGTAAATCGTTTAGATGGAATAAATGCAAAATTTATCGCGCCAATGATTACAAAACGGCCTATTTAAAGGGGATTTTCTTTCGTTGTTGCTCGTGCATGTGAGATGGTGGTATAAAAAACTCGTTGTCCGTGAAGTACGAGTGATTCCACGTACCTGTAAAGCTCAATTCACCTTTTGCATCCTTCAAACGTTGGCTCGTTAAGGAAATTATCTTCACGAATGAAGATTTCATTAGGTATCGATCGAGTTGGATTTTCTTTTTTTGTCGTCCATTTATAGTGTACCTACGTGTACGATGCTCGGTTCACGTAAGTACATACAAAAGGAACGGAAGTAGCCTATGAATGGGAAGATATTACCAAGAGAGGACGACACGACGACGAAGACGCATTTGTATGCTAAATGCGAACCTTTGATTTCCGTTAGAATGTATCGTATTTATACACGAATATGCTGAACGATCGAGATTCTGCATTATATGGCGAGAGAGATGAAGAAGAATCCGATGCAATATGTCAGAAAACAGGTCAGCCAGCGACCAATAATGCTATAACAATTTTCGACCTCTCTGGCTCAGCTCTGGCTATAAGCGGACTACGGAGCTCGTATACATTTATATACTTATCAATTCAAAAGACAGAATCAACTTTTTTTACCCATAACCATATACATAAGGATAATGGTTCGGTACGACCGACGACGACCAAGATGTGATATTGTGTATTGGTAGGTTAGGTAGATGTGACAACCACATACCGTTCGAATATTTTGTAACTGGCGAAGTGGTCGTTTTTTCTTCTCTTTTTCTTCTCTTTTTCTTCTTCGTTTCATTTATACTTCTTTATTACATAATTAAAATAAGCCGTTACGGTATATGGACGAAATTTATGGACTGGATTAACCTACTAAATCCGATGTCCATTTTCGGATCGTATAATATGTGTTCGTTGTTTTTTTTTTGTTTTTGTTTCACTTAGTTACCTGTTTTAATTTATTTCTTTATTCTTACGAAGCAGTATACGTTTTGTTTGAACTTGACACTTTTTTCCCCGACGAAGAGGTGAAAGATTCGCGATTTTTTAGTACGAATGAAATTGTTTGCGTTTTTGTAGAATGTGAAAAATTTTAATATCAATTTCATTTGTTTCGTATAAAAGGTACCTATATTTTTTTTTCTAAAATAAAAAGTAGAGATTTTTTTTCTTCTATGAACTTATTTAATTTGGATTTTCGAACACGAGTGTAGGTATTTTTCATTTGATGGCTTCGTCGTCCTTTACTAATAGTTGAACTTTGGATCCTTTGAAGGTCGTTAGGTAACCAATTTGTTCGAATGGAGGTTTCGCGCTTTTAGTTTTGATTTTTTTTTTATACTCGTATACCTTATCTTCGATAAAATTTCGGGATATGGGTTTTCAGTTTTATTTCAATTTTTAGAAGAGTGTTTTTAAGATCGATTAATTCGTGTTCGAGTTTTAAATTTTCAGGGTGTTTATTAGGGTGGAGTGAAAAATAAAACATACCTCGGATTTCGACCAAACTCGCAGAGGTACTTTACTTTGAGTTGAGAACCGCCCAAAAAAAAATTGAGCCCCCTACCTCTCAGGGGAGCGGAGATAGGGGCTCTCAAAGTGGGGTCACTTTTGAAAAAAACGCGGTTTTTCGCTATTTTCGGGCAGTGGCACACGAGTTACCCCCAACCGCACCCCTCTGAAAAAGTGCAGTTTGAGTTTCTACATCCCTCTGGACCATTGATTTTGAAATTTGAACAACTTTTGGTCCTCGACAGGGGGGTTGAAAAGTTGCAGATCGCTAAAAAATCGATAATTTCGAATTACAAAAAATGGAAATAACGTCTGCTTGGTACCGAAACTGAACTCAAATGGCCCCTATTGATGCAAAAAAATTATTTCGATAGAAAAAGTTGAAAAAATTCCATAGAAGGGTTGCCAACTTCCGATTTTCATAAAACATCAATTTTTACCAAAAAAAAAGGGGGGGGGGGTTCTTCCTTCGAAAAAATTTCTACTCCAGAATATTTTAGATTTACAACTTTTTTATTCCAAAACAATTTTTAAAAATTTTTAAACCAAAAAATTCGTTTTCAATTTTTTTTTATTCCAAAAAACATAGACCCTTTTCTCAAAAAATAAAAACATTTTGTTTTTTTAGAAAATTGAAAAAAATTGAGATTTTATACTCTGGAGTTTGAAAAATATTTTTACTTCAAAACAATTCAAACGATAAAATTCAGATTTTTGATTTTTTTTTAAATAAGAATTTTTTTGTGAAAGTTTGAAAAATATTTTTACTTCAATAAAATTGAGATTTTTTTTAACGCCATGTACAGCAACTTCCTAAGGCTAGTGGCATGAAAATGTTTTTTATTCCAAAACAATTTTTAAAATTTTTTGTATCAAAAAATTCATTTTTTTTTTCATTCCACAGAAGTCTTTTTTTTTCATTCCAAGAAATGGTGATTTTTCTCAAAAAATAGAGATTTCCATCCCCTTGAGAAACAAAATTCTTCAAGAACATTAATTTTCTTCTTCAGAAAAATCACAATTATTTTATGCGTTTTTTTTTTTTTTTTTTTTTTTTTTGAAATGATGCAACATTTTGAAAAAATTTTACTTTTAAGCGAATTTGTAATTTTGCCCGGGTAATATTATCAAAAATTCATGACTTCGAAGAGTAAAATTCATGACTTTTCATGACCTAGTAATTTTTTTGAAAAATTCATGACTTTTTCATGAATTTCATGAACCATTTTCAAATTTCATGACTACTTCATGATTTTCATGATTTTTATGACCTGTAGACACCCTGATTTTTTTTCCAATTTTGAATTTTTACCAAATTTTTAGAAATTTTCTTATTTTAAAGATTCAGAATTGGTACAGTTTCAAAATTTCAAAAATTTACAATTTAAATTCCAAAAAAAAAAAAAAAAAAAAAAAAACGTAAAAAATTTATTTTTTTGAAATGGAGGCACAGCCATACTTATTTACCAACATATTATTATTTTCAAAAAAATATCTATTTATGGCAAATGACCGAAAACAATACCTACTCAAAAAATTTATTAAAATCAAAAAATATTTAATAGAATTTTTGATGTTTTAGGTGTAAAGTAATTAAAATTTGAAATTTTTGCTAAAATCCTGCAATCTTCTGAAACATTTAATTTCTTGAACTTTTTTGAGATTTTCAGAAATGTAGCATTATTTTGGAAAGGTCCCAATTTGACTTGTCGGTCCAAAATGAGTTAAGACCGGGTCTTTGTAGGGTAGAAAATTCTCTGTCCAATGAGATGTTTTCGAAGTCTGTTCGATAATTTTTGAGCGTTTTACAGCGCTTCAAAGTTGAAAGTTCAGCAAATAAAAGTTTTAAAATTTTGCCCCTAATTTTTCTTATTATTGTAGAATTGCCCCTATTATAGCTAAAAATTGCATTGACCACTCATTTGAAAGGAAATTTTTTGCTCTACAACATGGTGGTCTTGAAAATTTTCCTTGAGTCAAAATTGGACCCGTCGTAATATGGATTTTGATGAATGGTCAACTTAAATGCCTTAGTTAACCGACTTCCCGCGAGTTGCGTTAGTGAATTCCTTAGTCCACATGAAATAATACACATTCCACTTACTGAATCCATCAATAACTCAAAACGTCCCACTTTGAACATTTTTACCAAAGAATGTGATTTTCTCAAAACTATGAAAAAACCAAAGTGGGACCTTTTCCAAAATAATGCCACAAATATTGAACTTTTTTTTGTTGAAAATTTCAATAAGAATATGTTTAGGTAGGTATGTTCTTGAAATTTGAAAAAAAAATCTTCAAATTAAAAAAAAATATCAAACGTGCATTCAATTTTTTTTTTTTTTTTTTTTTTTTTTTTGAGAAATCTTAGGTCAGAAATCGACCTATACGATGCATTTACGTAAACATTCCATCGATTTTCATACAAAATAAACAGGCATTTCCGCGCCAGAACAATTACCTGCTTATTTATCTTTACACGAATGGATTTATACCAAAAAAATGCATTCTTCGACCGGTAATAATCGTTCCCATAAACTCGTAATCTTGACTCGATCGTGTTACATAACGATACATCAAATCGATAATCATTTCGCATCGTAATGCTCAAACCATCGTAGTTCATCCGATAAGTATGTGAACGGTAAGAGATGCTACGCGTAGCATAATTTATGTTAATGATTTCTACTCCTATATACTTCATCATCGTCATAAATGAGAATACACGTGAAATGAATCCCAACCTGGCTACGATGTACTGTACTTACCTTACCTATCTCTCTGTACCCGGTAATATAATGATCGGTTTTCATTTACTGGTCGTTGTAATAAAACAACAACAACCATCTCAAAAAAAAAAAAACTAATAATAAAGAAAGGAAATCCAAAAAGGGGAAAAACCATCGTCGTATTGGTATATAGATATAGATGGTATACTATGTCGGTATTTGCGCAATTTCAAAGATTCACGCTGTGTAAGGTTTGTAATTAACCGTACAGAGTGTGAGCTTGTGTCTCAATAGTCAATACACAGCTATGTAGTATCTCGATCCTACCTATAGCTATGGTCGTATTGATGATGATGGCGAAGAACACGCCGAAAGTATCTATTTTTTTCCGCTGCATCTCTCCAAAGGTACACACGAGCCCCAGGGTCATATTATAATAATAGCGAGTACGCTTTATTATTATTACGATAGCGAACCGAGTCTCTATCACTGTTGTTGGTGCATCGAGCATCGAGCAGCGCGATACAAGAGGTGACTCAGGGGGAATACCTGGCGCTGATCATAGGACTCGCGATCCATGTGTGCGTCTATATAGACGAAATAAATTTCTATAACGAATGTTAACCTTTATACATAAACAAAAAATGACGACCGGGGTCAATAATCTGCCTCTCATGAATGTTCTAAATATTCGGAGAATGCCTCTCTTCTGCCTCTCACTTGCACTCTGTAGTCTGTAGATACCAAATCAAACGCCACACGACGAACAATCCTATCAGATTAACTGTACATGGTAAAATAAAAAAAATAAAAACGTATGTACCGCGTGCATATGCCCTATACCCCTCCCTCTTCACCATTCATTATACACTTAGTCACTTACACATTGTAATATCGTATATACGCAACCATGACCTATGGAAAAGTGCTATAAACGACAAAGATTCCGTATAGGTGAATGACTAGCTCTACTAGTTTGCACTGCCGAAATTGGGATTGAGCTGAATTTTTATAAGTTGCAAATTGTATTAAAGCCTAATATACGAAATTAGAGAGAAGGGAGGGGTCCAATCGAAATTTTTATAATGACCAAACTTTTTTTTAGGATCTTAATCTACAACTTTTGTTTGACATTTTTTTTTAATCCAACCCTTCCCTCAGTCTCATTTTTCAATAATGAGTGTCTTTGTACTAATATGCGAAATTAGAGGAGAGGGAAGGGTCCAATCGAAATTTTTATAATGACCAAAATTATTTTCAAGATTTTTATCTATATCTTTTGTTTGAAAATTTTTTCAATTGGAGCCCTCCCTCAGTCTCATTTTTCAATAATGAGTGTCTTTGTACTAATATGCAAAATTAGAGGCGAGAGGAGGGTCCAATCGAAATTTTTATAATGACCAAAATTATTTTTTAAATCTTAATCTACATCTTTTGTTTGAAAATTTTTTCAATTGGCGCCCTCCCTCCTACCTAATTTTTCATATTAATACACGGATACTCATTATTGAAAATTGGGGGGAAAGTAAGGGTTGAATTGAAAAAAATTTCAAACAAAAGATGTAGATTAAGATCGTAAAAATAATTTTGGTCATTATAAAAATTTCGTTTGGACACTCTCCTCCCCTGTAATTTCGCATATTAGCACAAAGACGCTCATTAATGAAAAATGAGATGGAGGAAGGGGTTGAATTGAAAAAATTTTCAAACAAAAGTTGTAGATTAAGATCCTAAAAAAAAGTTTGGTTATTATAAAAATTTAGATTGGACCCCTCCCTTCTCTCTAATTTCGTATATTAGGCGATTATATGGTTTTGAATTTGGAAAAATTCAGCTCAATCCCAATCTCGGCAGTGCGAATTAGGAGCTAGTACACAAAATGGTCTCAGAGTCGTCGTCCAAGTCCAAGTCTCTCGTAAGATGACAAAAATCTAAATCTAGTTCACCGTATACACGAATGCGGGCGGTACATGGTCTGTGAAGATAATCGAATCGAATGCTGCGTTGCATTGGTTGCAGCCAGCTCTCGACCATATTACAATGTCACGGTCGTTATGCACTTACGCGTTTGTAATTTGTATTATGGCTTTGCCAGGTTGTTGCTTCTCCGTAAGACCAATGCAGTACAGTACGTAGGTACGTATTATAAGACAAACGACGCGACGCGTGTGTGTTGTGAATTATTATTATACATGAAATAATTCACGCCGGTAATTACAAATGACCGGAACATATGTAATGGTTTTATTAATTAGTCTGGCCGTATAACCGGCTCGCTTGACCGGTACATGCACCGAGTATCTATGCTCCATGCTCGCCAGTCCACTCCAGATGCTATGGACATGGACATGAGCACTAACAGGTTTCCATCCTCCGCATGTGAGATTCAATTAACGCGTCTGTCGTGGAGAAAAAAATTACTGCAGTTGTTGCAGATGAGTCTCAATCGCGATCCGGTATAAAGTTCATAGTGATTTTGAGAAATTACCGCACGAATGAATTTTTCTCGGGTAATTGAAAATAAGACTGGATGTAGAAGAGAGGTGGAGGAAGAGGGTTTCTTGATAACATGATTGATGGGTGAGAATGAGCTGAGAGGAGTTGAGAGCTCACAAGAAAGGTACAGACTTAAATTCAATCTATCTCTTAAGAGTCCATTTGATAAATATTTTTCACTTTTTCCACTTAATTAAACTTCATTTTTTCCTTCAATTAATGAAATCAAAATTTAACAATTTTTTTGGCTACATTGATTGTTTTCACTTGCATTTTTTTCTCTTTTGAAATTTTAAATATTTTTTCCAAGTTTAGACTAGGTACAAATTCACAAATTTTTATTTTAAAATTTTTTTTTTAAATTAATTTTTGATTATTTTATCATTTTATCGCTTTTTGAGAGATTTTTAAAATCTGGATTTATTTTTAGAACTGTGTTAAAATATAAAACTTTAAAATTCTTACTAAAATGAATTCGTTGATTAATTTTTTGAGAACCTTTGAAAACTAAAAATTGTAAAGGGGAAAAAATGGCCAAAATTTCAAGGGAAAATTTTCAATTTTGATTTTTTGAAAATTGAAAAAAAAATAGATTAACTATCTGATGTTGGAGGAATTTTATCATTTAAAAAACGTACCACATAACAATAAATTTAGGAGGAAGGTTATCATTTAAAAAACGTACCCCCTCACTGCCATAACAATAAATTTAAGCCATTTATTTTTTTTTTAAATTGTAAAAAAAATTCAACTTCTGTCAATTACTTATGAAATTGATTTCTATAAAAAAAAATTAAACAACATTGTGTTCTGATTTTCATATTATTCGGTATTCAATTTTTCCAAATTTATGATACTTTTAATTTTAATAATTTTCAATTTAATGTTATTTTTCAGAAAAAAATTTCAACTTTCCTAGAGCCTTTTTTTTTTTAATTTTCAAAGTTTTGATTCAATTTTTCCCTTATTCTAAAAATTTATTTAATAAAAATAAATTTTTACTTTAAAATTAAAGATTTAATTTCTTACCTACCTACCTATGTTTTTCCAATAATTTAATTGTCAAATGATTAATTTTCAATTATTTCCTGTTTTTTTTTTATTATTTTATTGAAAATTTCAATTTTTAGCAATTTTTAGCATTTTTTTAAAAAATCCAATTTTTAGTACAAATTCCTTTTTTTTTGAAATTCAAATTAACAACATCCCTGATTTTTAATTTTCTTTATCCATTTTCAAATAAAGTAGATATTGGCAATTATTTTTGAAACAAAAATTCTATTCACTTTTTTAAAATACAGGTAGATACTTTTATTTTTGCAATTTTGGAATGTTTTTGATTCAGGTTGTGAATTATTACATTTTCGATTCAATTTGCAATTTTTCAATTGTCGATAGCTTTTTTTTTTTTTTCAAAACTTATAATTCAGCATAGACAATTTTTACATACAAATTTTCGAATGATCAATTTTTAATTATTTTACGATTCATCAATTTTTACAAAACTTTTTATTATTTTAATTTTCAGTAATTTTTATTCCAATGAATTTACATTTTTTTTTTCGATTCAATTTTTCTTATTTCGATTCTTTTGAATTTTTATCCATTTTTAACTGATTGAAATTATTGAGAAAAATTTCCAATTCACTGTCCCAATAATTTGCTCTCTTTTTTGCTGTTTTTGATTTAATTTCTTTCCATTTTTAAAAAATCAATTTACATAGTGAAATGTAATTTTTACTCATTTATTCCAATTTTCAAGAATTTTAGTTTCATGCTATTTCCATTCTTTACAGAAATATTTTTAATTTGTATTTCTTACCTACCCTCCGTTAATTTTTAGTAATTTTAGCATGGTATTCAGCTCAATTGTCAAATGCCCAGTTTTATCATTTTAAAGTGTTTCTCATTTTTTCTGTTTTCCATTCATGTTTTTTTTCTATTCCAATAAGTACAGTACACATTATTCATTTTTTTTTCAATTTTAGACTTTTTTGAATTAGTAGATAAGAAAGTCAAAATCAATTAAAACTTGAAAAATCTGAAATGCTCGTCGAAAAAAATAATTGTAAAAAAGAAATTTTGAAAAAATTAATCTAAAATGGAAAATTTTGTTTTAATTTCGACAACTATTAATTTTCCCAACAGCTAACTGTCACCATTTCCTCGGAATACTCCATACTACGCACTTTTTCCATATTCTCGAAAAATTTTCATATTTTATATCTGCGAACAATGCGTAATTTCATGCATAGCTTGGATTTTTGCCTCAGTCGCCGCGCACCTGGTCTTCTTTTTCTATTTCTATAATTTAAACGATCGCATTTCCTTAAAATATTCAAATTCGCGAACAATGAAATGCCATAGATACGACCTTGACAATAAATACAACTTTATTGAAAATGAAAAACCGTAGACTTTTTCATATTATTTTTGCAAATTCTAACCTTGATATTTGTCTTTTGATATACGAAACGTTTGCTGGTAATATATACGCACATGTTTAGGTATACGTATTATAAGTATCTGGAATTGCGTGGCGTGACATAGTATGCACACACGTACGTCGTACGCGTATTCGTCTGTGCACTTTTTATACGAGCAAATTTCAAGAAGGTACTCGCACGTAAATGTATAGTTTACCTAACTTTATCATTTACTCAATTTTTATACAACAATATCTTACGTACAATGTTTGTATCTCGTACTTATATTTATTTTTCTCTTGCATCTTCTTTTCATCGACCTTCAAAAAAGTTATAAAAATCGTACCATAGTTTATTAAAATTGCGAGCAAACTTTACGAATTCAAGAATGCAATTCATCTAGGGAAAAAAATGCACCCGCAGGGTAGTTTCCTTTTCGTCGTGTTTATGTTTCTGGAAACACACTTTTCTTCTATTTATATTATATACGTATGATTTGTAAACAGATCGCGAAACATCTGTAGGTACGTACGTATACATTATTTGAAGTAGATACAAATATGAAAGTAATACTCAAACAGTCGTAGAAGAGTTGAATTAATTATGATAATCATTTCTCACGTTCCCAATTAGCAGCAGCAGCAGCCACAACGTTGCAAGTAATCGAGACGTCGTTGTAAACGTATATCTATGGTGTCCTTGCGTTACGTAGTATGCAGCTTCGTTAACGAATACGATTCGATATACGTTCTTGTTCTCGAGTATATAGGTATTGAAAGTTTGAAAAAAATTGAGAGAAAAAATTCACACAGGAAATCCGGAGACTTTTCGAGTTGACTGGTCGACGTCGACTTCGAGATACCATTTTCGAACTCGACTAGTGTGCATGAAATTCGTTCATATAGTACAATATTCTCTTAAATATAGACTCAGTGGTTCTCAGTTAGTTTTCCTCATTATACCTCTTTTTGAAAACTATTTTTTTACAAGAAATTTCATTCTAGAAAAAAAAATGAAAAAAATCCAAAAAAAAAAAATGATAGCTCCAAAAAAATTAGAAATAGGTACCTAGGTAGGTACTTTATTCACTTCAGAAAAAAATTAAAATTTTTACTCGAAAAAAAAACCGAAAAATTTTTTAATAAATAAAAAATACTATTTCTAGTTTTTACTTCTGAAAAACTGTAAATTTTTTTTCCAAAAAAGATGAATATAAAAAAATTACTCGTAAAAATACAAGAAATTTCACTTCAGATTTTTTTTCTAAAAAAATCCAAAAAATTGAAAGTTCTTAAAAAAACGAGAAATACTTTCACTTCAGAAAAAAATTGAATTTTTTACTCGAAAAAACGAGAAATTTTTTGATAAATGAAAAATACTATTTCTAGTTTTTACTTCTGAAAAATTGGGGAAAAAATTCAAAAAAAGATAAGTCAAAAAAATAACTTGTAAAATACTAGAAATTTCATTCCGAAAAAAAATACGAAACAAATAAAAGTTCCTAAAAAACTGTTCTGCATAAAAATTTCATTATCATTAAAAATCACCATAATTATAGAAAAATCTCTCAGAATAAAAATATTTGGGATAAAAAGATCACCCTTTTTTGAATGAAATTCTTTCAAAAATCCCAAAAAACACATTTTCAAAATCGTATTCATGAGAACTATGTCAAGAATTATTTATAACATCTTAAAAAGTAAAGCAAAAATTTATTTTAAAAAAATTACTTACTCCCAAAATTCAAGAAATTTCATCCTAGAAAAAAAAATTGAAAGTTCCCAAAAAATGAGAAAAATATGTACTTTCACTTCAGAAAAAAATTTTAATTTTTACTCGAAAGAAACGATAGATTTCATTCCGGAAAAAAGTAGAAAAAATACAAAAAATTGAAATAAGGTCCTAAAAACGATTCTGCATAAAAACTTCATTATCATTAAAAATCACCATAATTATAAAAAAATCTCTCAGAATAAAAATATTTAGGAAAAAAATAGAACCCTTTTTAGAATGAAATTCTTTTAAAAATCCCAAAAAACACATTTTTAAAATTGTCTTTATGAGAAATACGTCAAGAATTATAACATCTTAAAAAATAAAACAAAAATTAATTTTAAAAAAAATACTCCCAAAATACAAGAAATTTCATTCTAGAAAAAGAAATTGAAAAAAATCCAAAAAAAATTGAAAGTTCCCAAAAAATGTAAAAAATAGGTACTTTCACTTCAGAAAAGAATTAAAAATTTTTCTCGAAAAAAAAACGAGAAATTTTTCAATAAATGAAAAATACTATTTCTAAAATACGTTAAGAATTACTTATAACATCTTGAAAATTAAAACAAAAATTTATTTTAAAAAAAAATTACTCCCAAAAATACAATAAATTTCATTCTAGAAAAAAAAATGAAAAAAAATCCCAAAAAATTGAACGTTCCCAAAAAATTACTATATAGAAATAGGTAATGTCACTTCAGAAAAATATTAAAAAAAATTTTAATACATGAAAAATACTATTTTTTCTAGTTTTTACTTCTGAAAAATTGTAAAAAAAAATTTCCAAAAAAAGATGAATATAAAAAAAAATACTCGTAATACAAGAAATTTCATTTCAGAATTTTTAAAAAAGAATCCAAAAAATTGAAAGTTCCTGAAAAACGAGAAATACTTTAAGTACCATTCAGAAAAAAAAAATGAATTTTTTTACTCGAAAAAAACAAGAAATTTTTTAATAGGTAAATGAAAAATACTAGGTACCTATTTCTAGTTTTCATTTCGGAAAAATTGGATTTAAAAAAAAAAAAAAAAAAGTAATAAAAAATATAAATTTTCTCTACAATAATGAAAGATATTCTATGTATTTAAAAAACTAGAAGATTTTTTCATTCCAAAAAAGAAAAAAGAAAATGAAAAATCGTTTTATTCCAAAAAATTCAAGAATTTTTTTCTCAAAAAAAAGGATTAATACAAATTTATTCACTCCGATAAAAATTTAGAAATCTTTTCCGTCCTCAAAATGATTCTTTTCTATTGAAAAACATTTCTACTCTTAAGAAAATACGAAATTCTATCTTAGAAAAAATTTGAAAAAATATTCAGAAAATTGGATGATTTTTTACTAAAAAAAGAAGAAACATTTTTCTGAAATTTTTTTTTTATTACAGAAACTTTTAATCTTGAAAAATTGAAAAATTTTACCTTAAAAAATTAAAATATAATAAAGGATTTTTCATCCAAATGGAAAAATTTGTATTTAATCAAAAACTGAGAAGTGATTGCTGGCTCAAGCGAAGCGAGGACGATAATTTTCAAATAAATGGCGCACCATTTGAGAAACACTGATATAGACTTATTACGTAAAAACAAATAGCAATAATTTTCAAAAAAGGAACATGCAGGGTATGAAGGCCAATTTACATATAGGTGGTGCAGCCAGCACCTTTATCGTACTGCAATCGTTACGTATAAAATTTACAATTTTGAAAAATTTACCGAATAAAAACGATGCATAATTCATGACCGTCGGCAGAGTGAGTATCGCACGCTCATTTAACGTACCTAGATATATAGAATTATAGATAGAGTCGTCGAGACTATGTCGCGTAACAGGAAACAGGTCATCGTATACGTCATTGGAAAAGTTGTCGGCTTTTTTAAATAACGTAGTAAAATATTGTTTACATCGCCAGTCATATACTAAAGTATTCTGTTTGTGAAATCTCGCCCTATATTTCAAAATCATCGTCGTCGTTCAAAACAACAAACTACGAGAGCTTTTTTTGAGAGAGAGATTTTAAAAAAAGCACCTACAATCCCGCACCACCAATACCTCGTCAACGTTTACCCAATCAAAAAATAAATAAAATAAGTACGCTGTTAAAGCAATCGTCGCAATATCGTGTATTAAGAAGAAAAAGAAACAGTTTATAAGAAATACCCCAAGCCAATGATTACAAGACTCAATAATAACTGCCCCAGGGTCGGCAAATACGTATACGTAGATATTAATTTGAAAACGAACGACAAATCACACATCTAGACAGTGAGACGAGCGACGAATCCCCTAGCGAAATATTTCAAGGAAATTAAAAAATTTAGTTCGAGGTATATATATCTACTCTCGTAATGTAGAGCTCCAGAGGTATTTCCACATCCATCGTGTGTCCACTACGCTTACACACATAATTAATCTTCGCTGCTACACAATCATAACATAGCTGGAAACATTCTCTCGCTCTCATTGATAAATCCGACTCAGCTAACTGGTTTTTTTTTTCATTTCATTTCGCTCGCAACGAATATTTCAATTTCGAAAAATGAGAAAAAAAATACATACAAGGCGTATAGGTTCAGAGAAGCCAATACCATAGGTCAATGCCTGCCTGCATCCGAGCAATCACCTTATCGAACGCTGCGGCCTGGCCTGGCTTGGCCTCTGAGCTCGGAACCCGTTTACCGCGCGAATTATCGTCTCGACTGGTTAAAATGGGCGAGATAAATGTACCTAATTGAATGAAAAATTTGGTCATTCGGGTACATGGTTGTTTACCTTTTTGCGTACGAATGTGAGTGTGTGCTGTGAGGTGAGTGAGGTGACGTGGTGGTATGTACCCTACACTTAGCCTATACGCTGTGCTGCAGAGGCTTTCCAAAATGAGGTTATTAGGCGACCTTCACACAGTGCACAGTAAAGATGTAGAATTACGATAGTAAACAACAAACGTGTATATACGAATAAAAAATATTAGTTTATTACTTATATGAATTAGAAAGAATGTGCCGCCAAAGTGGTCAACTATGGCACTCCTTTGGATTAAAAAAAAACACAAAAAAACATGTTCAAATCAACCATTGAAAAAATTAAAATGACAAGTATTACTACCTTAAAAACTAAAAATTATATAAATTGAGGAGAGGATCGAAAATTTTTAAAATATTAAATTTAAATTCAAAAAGATAAAAAAAAATCAAAAACTCAAGAAAAATAGAAAAAAATTGAAATTGAATTAAAATAAACTGAAAATTGGAGGCAAAATCACTTAGTATACCTACTAAAAAATTTAAAAACATGAAATTCGAATAAAATTCAAACAAATTGGCGAACTTGATACATGGAAAAGAATTTAAAATTACTGGAAATTGGAAAAAAAAATTGTTAAAATTTTTTTGAAATAATCGTATTAAAATAAAATTTAAAAAAATAAATAATTAAAATATATTGAATATTGAAAAAAAATCAAATGAAAAAGTTGAAAAAAAATTAAGAATTGAAAATTTGGAAATTCAATGAAAAATAACTTGCTAAAAATTTGAATTATAAAAAATGAATGAAATTTTTTTTTTGAAATGATTACTGCATTAAAATCACCAAAAAGTTTTAAAAATTAAATGAATTGAATATTAACAAAAATTTTTTTTAAAAATGGAAAGGAATTAGAAATAATTTCAGAAAGTTGAAAAAAATAAAAATTTTGAATAAAAACAATCAGAAATTGAAAATTTGAAAATTCAATGAAAATTTGCCTATTAAATATTTGTACCTATCGATTAAAAAAATTATAACAATTTTTTTTTTTTTTTTGAAATAATTACTGCATTAAAATGACTGAACGTTTCAAAAATTAAAGAAGTTTGAATATTGGCGGAAAAAATAGAAAAAGGAATAGAAAATTTAGAAAATTGAAAGACAAAATTAAATAAAACAAGAAAAAGAAATGAAAAAATTAAAGTTGTGAATAATTCAAAAATGATTGGAAAACAATCAAATATTAAAAATATAGAAATTGAGTTAAAATTCACTTAAAAATATTAAAAAAAATAATTTAAAAATATTTTGAATTGAAATACTTGATTTTTTGAATGAATGATCGTTTATTGTAAGTAATGTAGGGTGTTCTAAAATGGCAAAAAAAAATTTAAAGTTAAACAAGTAAATTGAACATTGAAAAAAAAAAAAAAATTGTGAAGTATCTAAATAAAAACAAATTAAAAATTGAAAATTTGAAAACTGAATTAATAAATTCACTAAAAAATTGTAAAAAATCAAAGTAAAGAAATGGTTGGTAAAAAAAAAATCATTTTTTTGGAGAAAGTGAATCTTGATATTATTTCCCCTCAATTTTATGGAAATTTTTTTTCTAAGGGTTTTTTCGGAGAAAAATCCTCTCAAATTTATTTAAAAGAGGAAAACCTTAGGTACCTTTTGGAAGAAAAAAACTTAATTTTGTGGAGTAAAAGATACTTATATCCTATAGTTTTTTTGAAAAAATAATCTCCTTAAGTAGGTACGTCTATGTATCTTCACTGTGGAAAAAAATTTTCCACTTTTTTCATACAAAAAGCTCCTTTTAAGGTTTTTGGAGTGAAAATATTCAAAATCTTTCTGAAGAAAATATTAATATAGATTTGAGCAATTTTGTTTCATTCCAAAAAAAAAAAAAAAAACAACAACAGATTTTTTCTCCAAATAAATTAAAAGGATTTTTCTTCAAAAAAAATTTATAAATTTTTTTACAAAAAAAAAAAAAAAAAAAAAAAAAAGGAAAGTACGTGTGTCTACAGTCAAAATTTTCATTTTGATTTTTTTGCCTGAACTTTGCTCGTATTTATTTATTTTTACAAAAAGTTTGAAAATTTTTCGAAAAAAAAATATTTTGATGGAAACACAATTTTTCAAATAATATTGTGAAGTTGGAAAAAATTTTGAGGAAAGTTTATAAAAACATTTAATAGGTATTTTGAAAATAAAACTGAAAATTATGTAGGGCTCTTACTGAAAATTGGAAAAAATTGATTAGAACTTGAATTGATTTTTTTTTTTTTTTTGAAAAAATTGGATTAGATTAAAAATACTAGATTAGTTGCTGTACATGGCGTTAAAAAAAAATACTAGAAATTGAAAAAACATCAAAAATTGAGGCAAATTAGCAATTTGAAAAAATAAAAAATTGGACTGAAAATAAAAATTACAAAAATTTAAAAAGAATTGATGAAGACAGAAAATTACAAAATTTTGAAAATTTGAAAATTTTAAAATTATATTAAAAATTACTGAAAATTGAAAAAAAAAGTAAGTATTTGTCAATTGAACCATTAAAATATCAACTCATATTTCTGTACCTAACTTAAAAACGTTCACCTCAGTCTGCCACATACCTAAACGAGCCATTTTCCAAAATTTTCTATCCCCATTACCTCCAGTACGTCTTCTGCCCATGACAGGTCGTATAAAACTCGCAGAATAGAATTATCAAAGGTACCATTATTATAATAATGCGATGTGATGGAATCCTCAGTATACAACTTTAATCCACAACTCTCACCAGCCTGAGTTACTTTCAAGCCACAGGCGAAATACCCATACCTTTTTTGGAAACTCCCTACGGAGTAAAAAAGAAAAATACAGTGCATATGCCAGCATTATTACATAACAGAATCGCATAAATAGAGTAACGCGAATAATACGAGAGATGAGGCACTATACTTTGTACGTACAGGTCCAGGTCGAGAGGTATCTTACCGCGTATGAAATGAATTCGATGAGAACTGGGGCTATATTTTTGTAATAATAATTTTCTCCGTCTATTCGAATACATAAAGTATAAATACTACGTACGCGTATGTAGACGTACGAACAAACGTATCTCTCGCTAGGTATACCATAATACGTAGTAGTACATTATAATATCCACAGGCATGTAAATGTAATTTTAATACAGAAAACAAAACATTATGTACCACGAGCTCAACTCGTAGTCGTACCTAGCTCCGTACGTATGCAATTATAATAACCGAGTACGTCTTTTTGTTTTGTTTTATACAGAGTTGGCAAGAAAAAGAAGCCGGCAAAGTTGTGATGTATACGACGACCATGGGAATTGTACGCGAAACCTATCACAGGTGTTTAAAAGTCAAACAAATATTACGGACTCATTTAGTTAAATTCGAAGAAAAGGACGTATTTATGAGTCGCGAACTGCAGAAAGAAATCAGGGAGAGGATGAAAACTGAAGAGATCGCCGTTCCTCAAGTTTTCGTCGAAGGCATACTCATTGGCGTAAGTACTAAAATAAATATATCGCTGTACTTGGAAAATTTTCTAGAGTTACAGATACATATTTTTTTTCAAACATCTAAATTAAATTCGTATATTTTAGAAATAGGCTCAATCATCACCTACCCCCCAAAAAAATCAAAATATCAGGAAAATATTTGAACAATAAATAATTTATAATTTTTTGAATAACAATTATTTCGAATTTCACAGTTCCACCGAAATTTTGAACAATCAGGTACATTATGCAAATTAGCATCCTTGACCTTTTTTTTGCATCGTTGCTCGCAACTTGAAATCAAGAGGTAAACTTTTTAATAAATGTCGTATTAATAATACTTCTAAATGATGGATTTATTGTTGCAATGTTGCCAAATTTCATATCGCAAGTATTAATCTTTCAGCAAGAAAAAAAAACAGGAAACACGAAAAAGCGAAAATATATTTTTATTTTCGTTTCTTTTGACGAGAAAAAAAAATTAGTCTGAATTCGTACAATTTTAGCTTAATTTTAGTGGGTTACCAAAATTTTTGAGGATTTTTTTTCAGTTTACTGACCACTTAATCCCCACAGTTGTTTTGACTAGAAATAACTTAATAACCGATCGAACTATACAAATTCATTAATCAGTCCAGTTTTTATTTGCAATTCGTTTTTTTCAATAATTTTTGGATTTACGAGTACAATGATCGATTGATTCTAGATTTCGACTAACGAAAAATAATCTCTCGATGATGTATCTCGATTCGTTATAATATAATTCGATTTCAAAATGTTGATTTCGACTCTCAACCGTCTCAAAAAGTCATGTAATCGATCACTCGTTGATTTTAAATAATGGATCAACTTTCAATTTCGATAAGTCGATTAATTTTCGATTTCGATCAGTCTTATCAATTTTCAATTTTGATAAATCAACCAATTCCCTACATTTCGATAAATCGATGATTTTCGATTACTATAGATTAATAATTTTCAATTTCGAAAATCGATAAATTTTGATTTATAGGTATTAATTTATTTCAATTTTTAGGACCTTCAACAAAAAATTTTCAAAGTTAAAAATTTTCCCGCAAAAATTTGATTTATTTTCAATTTTTTTAAATTCTGTAAAAATTAAAGAATTGATCCAATTTCGAAAATTGATTGAAAACTAAGACTCACAAATTTTTCAATTTTTCGTTTTGACAACGTTTAAAAAAATTTAAAAATTTAAAAGAATTAACCCAATTTTTAAATTTTCAAGAATTGATCTAACTTCAATTTTTTTTTTTTTTTAAATTACTTTTCATGGTATGCATGAATTTTTTCCAAAACCACTGTTTTTCACTTATTTTCTTACGTTTTTGACAAAATTTTTATTGCTGGATATTTAAGATTCCCTGAAAAAATTACCCCCCCCCCCCCCCACAAAATCAGGATCCAAATTCACTACAGAAAAATTTTCAAATAACAGGAAAAACACAATGTTACCAATAAGAATAAAAAAATCGTTATTTTTATTTTAGAGCAAATTGATTTTTCAATTCTGATTTTTTCACTACTTTCACTGCCAATTTTATTGTAGACATATAATATGAATTATAAAAATTTCTGAAATTGATTAAAATTTTAAAATGACAAAAATTCTAATTTCATCAAATTTTTAATTTTTGCCAAAAAAATTATATAAAGTAGGTACCTACTCAATTTCAAAATTTTCAAAAATTATTAAACTTCAAAAGTTTACTTGGGCACTTTAAAAAAAAATACAATAATGGGAGAAAAACTTTAAAAGTTATGAAAATTTCAATTTCATTAAGAATTATTGTGAAAATTCAACAAGTTTTGAATTTTTACACAATTTCAAAGATTTACTCAATTTTATGATTTTCAAAAATTGTTTCAACTTCAGAAATTTCTTTTGAAAATACTTAATATAATTTATATTGGAAATTTATTTATCAAACTTCAAAACTTAACCTTTTTCAAAAAAATAATTAAATTAAATAAAATTAAAAATAACCAATTTTTTTGAATACATTTTGAAAATGTTCAAAATTTGAACTCTCGCCAAATTCTCAATTTTAAAGTCATACAATATCTGTAAAATTTTCAAAATTGCAACAATTGCAAAAGTTCACCAAACTAAAATGACAAAAATTCTGATTTCATGAAATTTTGAAGTTTCGCCAAAAAGGATCTAAGTAGGTAGTAAATTTCAAAATTTTCAAAAATTATCAAACTTCATAATTTTATTTACTTTTAAAAAAAGCGTACACTTCAAAAAATTATTAAAATTTAAAAATTATGAAATTTCGAATTTTTATGTTGAAAATTTTCCAAATTTTGAATTATTAAAATACCTAATTTTGGAGATTTAAATAAATTTTAATAATTTCCTAAACTTGAAAATATTAGGAATTTTATTAAAATTGTTGGATCTATAATTATTAATTTGATCTTTTTTTCAATCGATTTTTTGGATTCATATTTCATGTACCTAATTGATTAATTATCAATTTCGAAAAATCGATATTTTTGATTTCTCGATAATTGTTTCCAATATTTTGATAATTTTTCAACGATTTTGAGAATTGACATAAGTATAATCGATTAATTTTTAATTTCAATTTTTCCACAAATTGTCAAATTCCATCCGTCGATAGTTTTCGATTTTAGTTACTAATTCGATTCCAACTTATTCGTCAGTGTTTTCATCATTTTTCTATTTTTTTATTAATTAATCGATTTTTCGATCAGTTTTTCAAAATTCATTAAAACGATTATTATTTTTTTTCATTTTCGTCAAATTTTATCAGATCAATTTCATTAATAATTGTGATTAATAAACTGACGTTACAAAAATTCTTAATTCACTTTCAAGATGTTCTTGTGCCTTTAGCAGGGAAACTACGTTTAAAAAATTATCCCTCCTTACTCGATCATCTCAACTATTCAATCGCGACAGATTTTTTTTAATTAAAAAACGTACAAATCAAAAATGCTTTTCTGGCTCCCTTCCCAACCACCCCACTTCACTCTTTTTTATCACCTCGGAGCAACGGAGACGAAGAGCTTAAGTACCTAATTAATTCATAATCCATTGTAAAAATTGTATAAAATGAATTTTTTTCAAAATGCAAAACTACTTCCTCCAATTACACGCGTCGAAACGGAAATATTTACCTTTTATATAACGCGTAATACGAGTAAAGTACACACTGCTCTGCGTTGAACCTACTTTTTTTTACGAACGTACGCGAGTATTTTATAAGCACGAGTATTTATATTTTCACTAAAAACCGGTATTTCGTATTAATCAATATTCGTCGATATTTCCTGTTCTGTTTGGCGATTGATGAATTTTTTTTCCACGTACGATACGCACCTCGTGGTGCGCCAACATATTTTATGCACGTTGCCATTCGTCGACTAACATACATTTCTCTATTCTTGTAACAGGATGCTGAAACCATTGATAGACTGAACGAGTCGGGCGAATTACGAAAATTACTTAAACCTTATAAAGTGAGTATTCTCGACCTCTTAATTTACTCCATATACGCATATATAGTTAAATGTATAAGTAGGTATTTATCAACTTCTTCTATAGACGTCTAAATTATCGTAATTGATCTAGATCATCGCGATCGGCTCCTTTAAGGTATCATATTATGTAGGAAATATGTCATCGAACGAATTATACCCAATTAATAATTACAGGGTCGAGGTGCGTGTTAGAGAAAATACCATACACGCGTCCGCCTATAAGGTAATAATATGTAAAATGTAAAATAGGTAAACGGTACCTAACGTAAACTCAACCTCATCGCAGGCATGTTATCAATTATTTTATTTTCTTTAGTGACTTTAGTGACCAAAAATTGTTCAAAAAGTGACCAAAAAATGTGAAAAAGGGACCAAAAACTAAACCCACCAAAAGGAATAATTTTTCCGATTTTTTTTTCCAAGGGAGCAAATTTTTTAAAACTTTTATTTCTATTGAGAAAAAAATTCCGAATATTTAAAAAACTTATTTTAATTTTTTTGTCTCAATTTTTTTGGGAACGAAATCTCTTAATTTTCTTAGAGTAAAATATTTTTCGAACTTTTAGAAAAAAATATCTAATTTTTTTTAAATAAAAAAATACTGTTTTTAATTGTTTTTGAAGTCAGCATGAAAAATTTGTAATTTTTTTGAGAAGAAGTTTCTGTTTTAGGGGGGGGGGGGCATCAAAAAAAATTGTTAAATAAAGCGTTGACAAGCGGAATTTTCTATGACCTATGCATGACGTCATTTTGATTTTTCATTTATAAAGTTTCGAAGAAAAATTAAAAACTAATTTCATCTTGCTTATTTTTTTTTACAAAAAAAATTAATTTTTGATTTTTGAAAAACAAAATGCATGGAGTTTTCAAAAAAAGAAAATTATATTCATTTTGCATTTTGATGATATCATTTTGTAGAAATTATTGATAAATTTTTTGGAAAATGAAAAATTTTTAGTGTCAAAATTGGAGAAAAACACGACTTTTTCTTAATGCCCCGTTTCCAGAAAAACTATGCAACCCACGAGGTTTTTCCTTAGAATGTTTTTTATTCAGGAAAGTCTGGTCTGTAATCTGACGAGAGGGGTTTTGCGAAATTTTGATTTGCCGACGACTTCTTTCGAGCTGAATGGAATATTAAGATGAAATTTATGAGAAAGTTTGATAAAGTCAGATGAAAAAGTAGGAATTTTGCAAAAACCCTTTCGTCAGACTACAGACCAGGCTTTCCTGAATTAAAAACATTCTGAGGAAAAACCTCGTGGATTGCATAGTTTTTCTGGAAACGGAGCATTAAGAAAAAGTCGTGTTTTTCTTCAATTTTGACACTAAAAAATTTTCATTTTCAAAGAAATCTATCAATAATTTCTACAAAATGACATCATCAAAATGAAAAATGAATATAATTTTCTTTTTTTAAAAACTCCATGCATTTTATTTTTCAAAAATCAAAGATTAATTTTTTTTGTAAAAAAAAGAAAGATGAAATTAGTTTCCAATTTTTCTTCAAAACTTCATACATGAAAAATCAAAATGACGTCACGCATAGGTCTTAGAAAATTCCCTGATTGCCTTATTAAATTATTTTTTTAATTCATAAATTTTTCGAGTAAAAATTAATACTTTTAAATTTTTTATAATGAAAATCCTTCAACTTTTTCGGAAAAAATTTCTGAATTTCTATGAAATTGAAATATGTAGGGTGTGAAACCAGTTACTAATTTTTGTTGAAGCAATGAAATGGTTTTGTTTTTTGGAAAGAAATGTCTTATTTATGGGAACTGCAATCTCTCATTTCTTTCACAAATAACCCTATTTTTTGTCTCATTTTTATGGAAGAGAACTTTAAATTTTTGGATTAAAAAAATATTCCATTTTTCTCACAGAAAGGTATTACTACATCTAAATTTTTCAGGAAAAAGACGTTCTCAATTTCACTGCATATTTTTTTCATTTTGAAAAACTAGGGTCAATCGTTTTAAATATCAAATTTGCTTAAAGATTTTTTTTTTTTTTTTTTTTTTTTTTTTTGAAGAAAACTCTTATTTTTTGATTTTTTGTTTATAGAAAAAAAAATTATCAATTTTTTGGATGAGAAAGATTATGAAAAAAATCTTGAAAAATCTTAAAATGTCTATGAAAAAAATATGACTGAATTTCCTTGGAAAAGAAAATCTATTTTCGTTTTTTTAAAAGAAAAAATTTCAATTTCATTATTTTATTTATGAATCTCTTTGAATTTTTTTATTTTGGAGGGGTATCCTAATTTCTTGAGGGGAAAAAACACTGTGCCTATTTTTTAGAAGAATGCCAATTTTTTGGAAAAAGAAAAAAAATCTTTAAATTTTATTGAGACTTTTTTGGAATACTTGGAAAAATTTTCTCCTATTTCTCAATCTTTTCATACTAAAAATACATATCTAATAATTTTGTATTTTTTGTAGAAAAAAATCATTTTTACATTCAACATTTCGAAAAAAATTTCAACTGGGCACTCCATCGAAAAAATTGAAAGCCATGTGTAATTCAAACTTGGAAGTTGGGCACAAAATTATTTTTACAACTTTGAACAGGCATTTTTTTGTTTTCTCTTATTCTCTAGTTATTTCCCAAAATTTTCATTTTTTTTGTCGTTTTTCAATAAGGTATAAATATCGACGAAAAAACTGGAAAAAGTAACTTTAGTGTCCATTTTGAGCAAATCGTGAAAAAAAGTGACCAATTTGAAAAAAAGTAACAAATTTACTTTAAAAGTGACTCAATAATATGCCTGCCATCGTGATCGAATCGGTCATCTCGTAAAGAAGCTATACAATAACTTGCTCATGCTCAGACACCCATCAGGGAAAAAAATTAGGTACTCTATATAATCACACAAGTATAACGACCAAGTCTAAGAATACGTAGGAATTTTAAGTAGCACTGCCAGCGTCGCGTTATTTAATACGTACAAAAGCGGAAACCCAAACCAGAGTAAAAAAATAATAAAAGAAAAACATACACAGCCATACCTACGTATAAACATAATTTATGAAATATTACATTTAAAAAGTTCAAGAGGTACTCGCGTGATGTAAAATTTAAAAAAAAAATGCGTGCCCGCCAACCCAACCAGCTCCCATCATGCTCGCACCGCTCTATGGCAAAATGAAATTATACCTTTAAGCTCGCCCTACCCCCTCACTGGTGCCTCCTAACACACATGCTGAATGCATTTATGCACTAATAGGCATACCATATAATAATATAAATACGACTAACGCACTGATCTACATTTTAGACTCGTATAATTATGCGCATCGTGTTTCCATTTTAATTATCTACTGTACTCGTAGGTACGAGCACCGCGAGTATTTAAAGATTCGTCGTAATCAACTAACGGCTCTCGGCTACAGTCTCTCTCGTATAGGATATAGAATTTCATTCCGGACAGGTACCAGTAGGTAGAGGTACCTCTATTCTGTGTAAAAAATCCTTTGAAAGCTCTTCTATTCTTCTCTATATACGGATAAACCAGAGTGCAGAGTACCTATAACCAAAATGAGAGCCAGCTCGCTTTATCGCGTCTCTCCCATCGATATTTTAGCGCCAACTAGAGCAATACGTTTAGGTCATTTCCCATTATCAGCGAAGACTGGTTTCCAAATCTGAATAAGGACGGAATCGAAATGAAAATAATTCTGTCAGTGTATGTTGGTAATTTCTTATCTATGCAGATTATTGCTCGTATAGAGAATTGGGCCAATGACTTATCTCTCGAAGAATGGAATTTAATATAAAGGTAGAGAGGCTTAGAGAAGGAGTGTTATACGGATTAATCGAGGGATGATTACGTCTTCTCATCCACTTCAGATGAGTAAGTAGGTACATATTTTCGAGAAGAAAAAAATTCAAGAATTCTATTGCGTTTGAAAAATTGTAAAAATTCTTTTGAAAGTTGCTCGACTATTGCGTAAAATTGTACTTCAGAAAAAGATTAGAAAATTGACCAGTAGATACGTCTACGCTCTTACGTAGGTAGATCTAGGTATCGTAGTTATGAAATACATTACGTTCGAAACCTTTTCAAGTAGCTATGGAAAACATTACTTTGAAAATTCGAAAATTAATTAAAGTGTTCTCAAAAGTGGGCGAGCTATTTTAAAAATCATCAGAACTGTTCGACATATCGTCAAAAACGTTCAAATACCATAGAGAATTCTTATCAAGACGCAAAGTGTTATATTCCGGTCGTTTAAAATTTTCTATAAAAATGATTTTGTCCAAATTCTCAACCGTAAATTCTTTTCTAGAAATAAAAACATGTCATCTTTTTTTTTTAGCCGATTTTTTTTTTTTAAATTTAGGCTATTGTGTCCGACCCTGATTTAGAAGGAGGGGGGGTAGAAGAGTTTTGACCCCATTTGTCGACGTTTGGGACCAAAAGATGACGATCTGTCACATGTCACATATTTATATATATATATATATATATATATATATATATATATATATATATATATAAAATTTTACCGCTACTTTTGGAACTCTGGGGCCGAGCCTAACAGATCAAATGAGGTCAAACTTGATAGGTAGGGTCCCCTCGGTGTAGGAATGATGCAAAAAAATTTTTGGGGCCCTAACTCAAAATTGGATATTTTACCCCTTTTTGAGGGGGTGCGGGGAGCCCCAATATCATGAAATTTTTTGAAACTTGCCCCAGAGATGAGAACCCTAATTATCTACACCCTAGTCAAATTTCAGCCCCCTAAGTCATCCCCACCCCATTTTAGGGCCCAAAAAGTGGATTTTGAGGTCATTTTTTCACGTTGATCAGGCTACAGACCCGCCAAATGGAGCTGGGGGGCCTAAATTTTTATCATAGATCGAGTTCATGCCCCTGATGTGCCTTTTGTAGGGTTTGACCTTTAAACCCCTTTTGACCTCGATACAGGGTCAAAAATCAATATTTTTCAAGTTTTAACCTGTCTTTTCTGACGCGTTGAACAGCCTACAGCCCAAACTAAAAGACCTAAACAATCGAAATTTGGGATGTAGGGTCAGTAGAGGTCACTGATGTGCCTTTTGGGGGTTTCGACTTTTGAGCACCATTTGACCCCCGTACAGGGTCAAAAATCAGAAATTTTCACGTTTTAACCTCTTTTTTGGTGTGTTGGCTCTCGTCTGAAGAGCTGAAAGTGTGAAGGGGATTGAGAGCGAAGCCCTCAATCCTCTCCTGCCATGTCCCTATTGAGGGTGAAGTCCCCCAATAGGGGCATGGGGGCGGAGCCCCCATCTGAAGAGTTGGAAGTGACGAGGTGGTTGGGGCGAAGGCCTCAACGCGAGGGTATGGGGCGGCGCCCCCATCCTAAGAGCCGAAAGTGATGAGGGGGTTGGGTCGGAGCCTCAACGGGGGTATGGGGGCGGAGTCCCCATCTGAAGATGAAATCTTCAATGCAGAGGGGAACTAAAACTGAAGACAAAAACCTGACATTTTAAAACTGAATTTGAAGTTAAAACTGATATTGAAACTGAAATACCATGGATGAAAACGTTTTCAAAGTGGTACACTAACTTGAAAAAAAAAATTCGGCTGTCGCGGAGCATCTTGACTGCTACGCGTTTTTTTTTTTTTTTTTGGAGGAAATTTTAAAGACGGGTTGGAAAAAAAAAATATATATACATATATTGGCCCGTTTCCAGACATGTCGGCCACTTTTCATATATATTTGTCCAATTTACGAAAAATGTCAAAATTGAAAAACATTTCTAATCTTTGTTCTAATTAATTTATAAAAATTTCAATCACAGATTCGATCTAATATACAAGAAATACGCCTTGGAAAAAATAATAGAGACTCTTAGGATGAAGTTTGCGGGAAAAAATTGAAAAATTGCCCTAACTAATTCAAATTTTAAAAAGCTCTTCAGATTAAATATAAGCCTGCAGTGTATTAAAAATTTTGGTATCAATAACTTTTCTGTGCACCAATAAAATACTGAAAAATTATGAGTCGAATTTGAGGTCTTGTATATCTAGTTTCGGCATATTTCCGTACATGTCGGCCAGCGCTTGTGATTCTACACACTGTGCATTGATTATAGAGCCGGCGTTCATCCCTGTGACTAGATTTTGAAGGGTTGCGCGGACGTGATGAAGTTTGTGAAACCCTGCAGTCAAGGGTGGCTGAGAGTGGCCGACTTGTAATGTAAGTTTAACCCGTAAGAAGTCAACCATGTACAGTGGCCGACTTGTATAGTAAAAATAACCCGCAAAGTGGCCGACATGTCTGGAAACCTATACCTATGTATATGTATGTATGTATCCCCAAAATTTGTCCAAACGATAACTCGAGTAAGAATTAACCGATTGAGCTGAAATTTTCATGAGAGATTTGTTACTACTGGGAATAGAACCCTATTGTTTTTGAGAAAAATCGGTGAACCGGTTCTCGAGTTATTAGCGATTGAAATTTTCAAATGCTTCTAGCGCCTCGAATTAAGCAATTACGCGAAATTAGTAAATAACCTTTTTAATAGTACTTAAAAAGACGCACAAAAAAGGTTCTAAGCATTTTTCATTTTAATGAACCGGTTCTCGAGGAATTCGCCATGGAAAATTTCAAAACAAACAGCTGATCATCATTTCCCATTTTTTTTAAATAAATGGCTAGCAAAGTTGTAAAAATTCACAACTTTTGCAATGCCTATCTAACTGCCTACTTTTCATGATAATATCGTTTCTTATTGGTTTAAAACTTGTTAAAAGTTTTTATTTATCAAAAATAGCCAGCTGTAAATTGTATAATTTTTTAAATCATTTTAAAATTATCAATTTGATGATGTTGTTATCATTAAGTACATAAAAATAATTCAATTTATATAAATTTTGAAAAATAAAAAATAAAAATAAAAATAATAGAAAATCAGCTCTTCTAACGCATTAACTGCGTTAGCGTTTTTTTTATTACGTACAATGTACATAGTCCTGACAAGTGATTTCCAAAAATACCCAGGTTGTTCAACTTTTCCGTAATTTTTGTTCATTTCATTTGAGATGACGAATTCGTCGATTATATAAATAATCCTTCAATAAAATAAAATTCGAAAATAGATACGAGTATTTGCTAAATACGTCAGTGGATGACATTGAAATTTGAAAGACGTCATTCCATAGGGGGGGTCCGGGGGAAAAGCGCTGTCTAAAGACGTTACAAAATTATCTACTTCTTATTCAACTTTCATAAAAAAGAAATTTAGAATTTCGATTGAAAAATGATTTTTTCAGTTGGATGAAAGAAAAAACAAATATTTTATTTTGGGTGCGATTTATCGGCACATCCAAAAAGGGCGTGTCCACGACAGGAATACGGCTAATCACGACAGGAAATTGTTCAAACGACAAATATTCATATCAACGACAAAAAAGAGTGATTACAGACAACAACAAAAAATTAACGACCAAAGTGTTTTATTCACGACATTAAAATATAGTCCACGTCAAACTCCGAACGCCTAAAAAAATATTTGCAACCGACAGGTTAGTTAACGACAAAAAAAAAGTACAACGACAAAATTTCAAATCAAAAGTGCGCATTTTGACTTCTTTGGTCGTCCTCTTTTTCTTTTTTGCCTCATCGGTACCGATTTCCCCTCCAGTGGGCTAAAATCTGGAGCACTTTTCTAAAAAATGTTATTAGTAATAAATTTCTTGTTCTTCTTCAGAAAGAATTTTTTCTGTGTACGTAATTAATTTTTTGTGATTTTTTTGACATTTTTTTCCATAGAAGATTTGTTTTTCAAAAAAATTTGTGGGTAAAAGGATTTTCTTGAACTAATCACTTATTAGTGAGTATTTTTTTTTTCAATTTATAGGTGCTTGATTATTAGCACAGTATATGCTTTTACGGAGACCGAAATGGAAAAAAACGACAGGAAAATCCGACCCAAAATTCCGACCCAAAAATCCGACACCAAATTGTGTTAGGTTAGGTTACATTAGGTTAGGTTTGGATGACATAAAAAAACTTAGAAAATTTTTAATAAATTCGATTTTTTAGACATTATGTCAGACATTTTAAAACTTGTAAAATTTTTTGAAATTTCATGATTTTTAGACATTTTCTAGACATTTTGTCAGGCATTCTGAAACTTAGAAATTTTTTTAGAAAGATGACTTTCAGACATTTTGAAACTTGAAATTTTTTTATAAAATAGAAAGATGACTTTTAGACATTTTGAAATTTGGAATTTTTTTATAAATTTAATGACTTTTTGATATTATTTAAAAAAAATTTTTTTTATGACTTTTAGACATTTTGTCAGACATTTTGAAACTTGAAATTTTTTTATTTATATTTTTTATTATACTTTTTAGATTTTTAAATTTCCATGGAAATTAATATTTTCGCCCCCCTGGCGAGGCGCGAAGCGCCGAGTTTTCTTTAAAAAATTTGAAAATTTTCAATGCCTACAAAAAATGTTTATTGTTTTTTGGGATAATTTATTCTTTTCAAAGAATCTTCTATCAAAAAATTTTTTGGATTTTTTTTCAAGTACCCAACCGTTTTTAAGTAATTCATTTTTTTTTTTAAATTCTCCATATTTTGACAAAATAAAATATTTCTAAAATTCAACTTTCGAATTCAATATTTTCGTGAATGAATTTATTTATCGTGCATTAATTAAATTTGTCGTGAATTAATTTATTTATCGTGAATCATTTTATTTGTCGTTGATGTAATATTATACCGGTAAAATCCTTATTTTGTCGTTCAACTCTTGTCGTTTGAAAAGTATTATTTTGTCGGGTCCGATTACTGCCTTGAATTCGCACTATTACGCAGCTCAAATGTCTGTCGCGCAAACGACCTATTCTGCCGTGGTAAATATATTTCCCCTTTTATTTTTGAGCTTGAACAAAAAATAAAATTTTTCTATAAAAAGACGATATTTTTAAAAGTTTTTTAATGTTTATAAAATATTAAATTTGAGTTTCAGCACGAATTTGCAAAGTTTTTCCAGATTTGTTTTTGAACACGATGTTTTGAAATTTTAAAATTATGTTTTAAGGTTACCTAACAATTTTTTTCATGAAGCAAAAAAAACAAAATTCTTCAAATTTAAAAAAAAAACGAACCAATTCCATACAGAAAAATTTTCAAATAACAGGAAAAACTCTTATTTTAAATTTTGTTCAAAATGAACAAAATTTGTGATTTTTTGACATCGCTTTTTCGATTTATTTTCTCAACTTTTAATGAAATTTAGACAAAATTCGCAAATTTTTCGTAGGTATTTAAAAAAATGAAAAAAAAAAATGAAAATTAGATAAAAACCAAGGTTTTTAAATTTGAGTTTAGAAACGAATTTTTCAAAATTTTGCAGAAAAGAAATTTTTTTGATACGTAGAAAATTTTTTAATTTTGTTTATTAGGTATTATTTTTTTTTAAAATTGGGTTCAATTTATATACTACCGACTTTTTTATTGAAAAATAATTTTCCTTAATCAATTTTTTTCCAAAAAACAGGTTCTGTATGAGAAAAAACGAATTTTTTTGAAAGAAAATTTTGAACATTTCAATGCAAACAAATATTTTGTTCCGAAACGAAATAATATGTCTTTTTAGAAAAAAATCTTCATTGGATCCATATCAAATATTCCTTTGAAAGTGCGAGGGAGGGGAGGTGAGGGGAGCCTATCGTGATCAATACGTATCATGCTCGTAATTCATGTCTAGATCCACAGAGAAAATCAATATTTACGTAATTTTTCGAATAATGGAAAAATAAACTTACGCACGTAATTTCTTATGCAGTTACATATTTCTTAGGCAACAAATTCGGCACTCACCTGAAACAAAGAAACAAAATAAATTGTCGATAAGTTGATTGCCATAATTATGTTCACCGTCGAATATGGTATGTTACAAGTGCATAATTATTTGATAATCAAAGATCGGGTCAAAATCACGTATCGAGCCAGGTGTTCGAATTTTTGCAAGTTGTCTTGTACTAAATATGTACAAAAATTAAAAATTAAAAATAATCAACTCAACTTATGTAATTGGTAGGTAATTCCAAACCGATTTAAAATCCGCGGGACATTCTCTCATTTTGAATTTAATGATCTAAAGGTGAACGTTAATATTTCGAGGACTAAATTTACAATTTTTTTTTCCATTATTTATTTGCCATATCTGGAGCTAAGCCAACTATAAGTACTTTTGTTTTCATCACCTTGGCCGCATTAGTACGTATATCGTTGTCATTACATGTGTATGTGGTGGTCCGGTACTGCAGGAACGAGTATACTCAGATGTAGGTAGCTAATAGGTATACTATGCTGGGAACCCTGCATAGTGAGATAATTGACACAAACACACACGAGCAATTGATGGTTCAGATTATGAAATGCGAGCTTTGACGATGAATCGTTATCTCATCTTAGTTAAATATTTTTAATTCTACCTATATTATATGGAATTGCCCAGAAATTTAGAATAATATTATATAGATATCACTTGGGCAAATTTAATTAAAAATAATCATTTAAAAATTCTATCACTACAGAAATTATCACTAAAAATTATCTAAATTTCAGAAAATAATTTATAGTGATCATTTTCAGTGATCATTTCTAGTGGCAATTTTTTATTGAAAAACAAATAATTTTCAAGTTTAATTTTCATCAATAATTTTTAAAGACTATTTTCAATTTTTATTTATTTTTTTTTTTGTTGAAATTATGTGATGATTATTATAGTGATAATTTTTAGAAAAGTATTACTGTACTGATGCCTAATTTTAAGCGTTTTTTTGAGATTTTTTTTTTTAGTGAAAAACATTAATAATTTTTAGTGATAATTTAAAAAAATTATAATTTTGAAGAAAAAATTATTGATAATTTCCAGGGATGATTTTTAGTGATAATTTTCAGGGTTTTTTTTGTTTTTAGCATAGTATATGCTTTTACGGAGACCAAAATGGAAAAATCCGACCAAAAATCCAACACCAAAATCCGACAGTTGGGTTAGGTTAGATTAGGTTAGGTTTGTATGACATAAAAAAACTTGGAAATTTTTTAATAAATTCGATTTTTTAGACATTATGTCAGACATTTTGAAACGTAATTTTTTTTTGAAATTTTATGACTTTTAGACATTTTTTAGACATTTTGTCAGACATTCTCAAACTTGGAAATTTTTTTAGAAAGTTGAATTTCTGACATTTTAAAAATTTTTAAATTTCCATGGAAATTAATATTCGTGTTTTTAGAAAGATGACTTTCAGACATTTTGTCAGACATACTGAAAATTAGAAAATTTTTATTTTTTTTTTATCAAGTATTTTAGCAATTTTTAAAATAAATTTTATGACTTTTAGACATTTTGAAATTTTGAAATTTTTAAAAAAAATTTATGACTTTTAGGCTTTTTGTCAGACATTCTGAAAAAACAGACATTCTGAAACTTGAAAGTTTTTTATTTACTATACTTTTTAGATTCGCGACTTTTGGAAATTTTTAAATTTTTTTAAAATTTTTAAATTTCCATGGAAATTAATAATTATTTGTGACTTTTAGACATTTTGTTATATTATTAGCGACTTTTTATTATTTAATTGTTTTTTTATTTTTTTTAAATTTCCATGGAAATTAATATTCGTGACTTTTAGACATTTTGTCACAGAGTAAAAGCATATACTATGTTTCATACTTTCAAGCGTAGTGTGGAAATAGAGCCATTTTTTTTTTTTTTTTTTTTGTAAAAAATACTAATCATTTTTAGTGAAAATTTCTAGTGATAATTTGCAGTGATACTTTCCAGGGTTCATTTTTTTTAGTAATACAGTGATTTTTAGTGTTAATTTAATTTTTAGTGTTGATTTTAGTGATGATTTCCAATGATAATTTTTTAGTGAAAATGATAATCATTTTTGAGGGGAAATTTGTAGTGTTACTTATTTTAGTAATTATGTCTAGTGATATTTTTTTAGTGAAAGTATTTCTAATTTTCAGTGATAAATTACTATCTACGAGTGGTTATAATTTTTTTTAATGAAAAATATTGATGATTTTTGGTGATTGTTTTCAGTGAAATTTCTTGTGTATGTGTTGATCAACAGTTTTCAGTGAAAAATTGATATTTTTAGAGATAATGTCTAGCGTTGATTTTTTTTTTTTTTTAAATATCTTGAGGTGGTAATTTCTTGTGATCATTTTTAGAAATATTTCTGGTGATAAATTTCTGGTAAAAAATATTTATAATTTTCAGTGAATGTTTTCAGTGAAAATTTCTTGTGAATGTGTTGATCAACATTTCTTAGTGAAAAATGGATAATTTCAGAGAATATTTTTAGTGTTGATTTCAAAAAAAAAAAAAAAGTATATTTAGAGGTGGTAATTTCTTATGATATCTAATTTTTAGTGATAATTTATTGATGATTTTCAGTGATTGTTTTTAGTGAAATTTCTAGTGTGGGTATGTTGATCAACAGTTTTCAGTAAAAAATTGATATTTTCAGAGATAATCTCTAGCGTTGATTTTTTTTAAAAATATTTTGAGGTGATAATTTCTTGTGATAATTCTTAGAAATATTTCTAGTGATAAATTTCTAGTGAAAAATATTAATGATTTTCAGTGATAAATTATTGATGATTTTTAGTGATTGTTTTTAGTGAAAATTTCTTGTATTTTTCAGTGCAGAATTGATATTTTCAGAGATAATTTCTAGTGTTAATATTTTTAAGCAATATTTTGAGCTGGTAATTTCTTTTGATAATTTTTAGAAATATTTCCAGTGATAAATTTTTAGTGAAAAATATTAATAAATTTTTTGGTGTGAAACATCGATCAGTTCAAGTAGCTAATAATGTACCTAGTAATACAAAATTAGATATTTGTGAAAAAACAATGTTTTCAATTAATGTCTCAGATAGTCAGATATAAGAGTTAGTGAGTTATAAACATTTAAAAACGTGTCCATTGAGCATCACATTCACATTTGGTCATCTCACATCCACACCATCTTCAAACCCTTTTTCTTCGTTCGTATTACATCGTACAATTCAGAATTCTATTCTGCATTCCAACGACACGTTATCTCGATAGGTGATGGGCCATAAGCCTGCACCCATTAAAATGGTCACTGAGCACGCATAAGCACAAGACGTAGTATAAAGCCAACCTTAATACAGTACAGACGACGCAACGAACCGATAAAATAAGATCACTCGAGATACCCATCATCATAACATAGAGTCGGTCGTACCTACGTAAATTCGAATCACATATTTTATGAAAATCAACACATATACTAATCACTTCGGAGATGACCCAAACGGGTGGAAAATCTCGCTACAGACCAGGAAGGCATCAGGGGAAAAATGAGATCCTCATATAAGTATATCTACACGACGACGAATGAATACTTCTTCTATGTCTGGAGTTGTTTGTACCTTTATAAGCGAGTAACTACCTACGACCATTAACCATAATTTCTCATCATCTAATCCTCAAATATGCTAATCGTCGGGGCGCTCATTTAAACGTTCATAGTTTACCATATTAATAGCGTGAAGCTGTGTGCATCATACTGTACACATATAATGTAACGTGTACCTGATGTTAATAACCTCGTCAGATAATAGCATTACAAGTACACCGCATGTTTACAGCAGGATTACCGCGTACTCGTATCGTATAATGCGACCAATCAACACTAGTGGCTTCCTTTTCCTTCTTCTTGTGGTTCTCGCTCTGTACCATCGGGCATCCCTGCAATCTCGCAACTCGTACTACTGTGTGGATAGCGGTGCAGTGACGCGAGGTATATTACTATTTCAGGAAATAATCATTGTTATGTGTGGCTTATAAAAGTCGACTCGATGCTGCGGCTGCTTTAGGCCACACCAGCCCAGTCCTCATGTAGCGGATTTTCTTTCTCTCTACATATATCTGCGTACTCTACGTACATCTATACCTACAAAACAGCGTCGCTAATTTGACTCGGCGTACATCATATACACAAACACCGTAGGTATTCATAATAGGTTCCAGCATCGCATGACGTATCACCTACCTATGTATGAGCTAACGTAAGATCTTTTATAATAATAATGCAGCAGCATATCGCAGCCAAGTATTTGCAAAATCATCTACCAACAATGAGAAAATCATTATCATTCGAACAGAAACGCCGAGCACTGTTTTTTTTAACCTCCTGTATGCGGTATAGCATTGCGCAAGCGAGAAGGCGAAGGGAAAAAATTCGCTACATACGATGACGATCGAGTCAAGAGTCACCGATGAAAATGATATAAAATCTAGATTCGTGAGCAGTCATTCGATACATTAGCACGATGATAAGTCAAAAAACTTGTACATCTACTTATACTCGTACGATCGTCCTTATATGCGGACGTTGGTCTACTTGAAATGACCGCGTTTTCTTTGGCATGGTCTTCATTATCGATAATTTGATCGATTCGACGATTACTACTTATCAAAAACTGATCAATTCTGCGAGGGAAAAAACTCCTATATTGATTTTCTCTTAGTAAATTTATAATGATGAATATGAGATCGAAAGAAAATTAACAAAAGTTGAAAATTTTCAAATTTATTTTGAGCAATCTGTAAAAAAAAATTATAAGCGTGAATTTTTTTGCCAAAACAAAACTTCAAAATTTTTTTTTAGTTGGATTTATTTCATGCACACTGGATGTCAAAAATCTTTGCAAGACCAGCAACTTGAAATTTTGTAGGCGTGTAGTTTGATTTTTTCCAAATTAGTGATGGTTGAAAATTTTTTAATGATGAACATAAGAATAATTTTTTCCCAATTTTTTTTTAAATTTTACTCTAAAAAATATGCCATGGAGATTTTTCTTACAGAAACGAAATAATTTTTTTCCCCACAAAGCAACTAATTCTTGGTCAAAAAAATACTTGAAAAAAAAAGTCGATTTATCCAAAGAAAGAAATTAATTCCGGCGTCGAAAATTAAAAGGATTTATCTCAGGAAATAAAAAAAAAACTAATTAAAATAATACCTGTAATTATTGAATTTTTTTCAAAAAAATTAAAAAATGAAAGGTAGGTAGTAAGTATAATTATTTTTTCTACGAAAAATTTTTTAAATATTTTTTTTTGAAAATCTTGTTGATTTTTTTTTTGAAAAAAAAGAAGGAAAAATAGAGAAGCTTTTTTCAGAAAAATTTGGAACCTTTTTCATATTTTTTTATTTATTTATTTTTTTCAAAGATATTAAGTTATTTTTTATTCCAAAGAACTGAGAGGTTATTCCATTGAGAAAAATAAGGTGTTTTGTTATCAATAAATAATTTTTTTATAAATTTTTTTAGAAGATTTTAAATTGCAATTTTTTCATATCAACTCCAAAATTCAAGATATTTTTTCCAAAAAATTTTAAGGATTTTTTAATGTTTTTTTTTATTTTTTATTTTTTTTAATACCTAATCATGGTGTCTACATTAATTTTTTTTGAAAATTCATGACTTTTTCATGACCTTTTTCATGAACAATATTTCATCATTTTCTGGAGGGGGGGGGGCCTTCCAGCATAAATGTAACTTGGAATGAATATGGGGCAAAAATTCCTTTATTTTTTCAAATATTTTGTGATGAATAGTAATTTTTTTAAATATTGAGGGAGTGGTCGAATGCCCATTGAGGGCCTTGAGTCACCTAAGTTATACCTATGCCCCCAGACCCCTTTTTTTGTAACCAAAAAAATCTACAATATCAAAAAAGTGTAATGAATGCATTTATATATAGTACTTATGCTATCCAAAGAAAAAAATGATACGAACAAATACAAAATATAAAGTGATGCTTTTCGGGGTAAGGGGAGTGCAAAAATCAATGAAAATGTAAATTTAAACTACTGAAAGTTTCCAACTCTGTTATCAAATAGAAAACGGAATACTGCTCGAGCGTAGCGAGAGCGAAATTTTTTTAAAAAGAAATTCAAATATGAAAGAAAAAAGGTGCAAATTTTGCCTAATAAATAAAAAATTCATGACTTTCAGCAGTAAAATTCATGACTTTTCATGACCTAGTGATTTTTTTGAAAAATTCATGACTTTTTCCATGACTTTCATGACCCATTTTCAAATTTCATGACTTTTCATGATTTTCATGACCTGTAGACACCCTGATAATGCATTTTCAAACTTTTTTTATGACAAAATTAAAAAAAGGATCACTCTACTTTCAATTCAAATTATGGAAAAATTAGTTTCTTTAAACAAATTTTTTGAAAATTTTCCTCTTGACAAATCTCAAAATATTCAAGAATATTGGTTTCAACTTCAACAGGTTTCTGAAACTTCGTGTGACAGTGAGTTGAAAAATTTGGTCCAGATTTTTTTTTTTTAATGGTTCCTTAAAACATGAATCATGTTCTCAATTTGGAAAAAATAAATTTTCAACGCTGCCAAATTAATTTCTTGTTTTTAATTTGAAGGATTAGAAAAATCTAAAAAATATATTCAATTTCAAACAAAAATTTGAGAAATTTGAGTTCAACTTTTAAAAATCTTGATTATTTATGAAGCGTTTTCTCAAAATTCAAAAAGTTGCAGGGGTTGATTTTTTTGAAAAATAAACACCATACATTTCTCTTGTAAAATTTGGAACGGAACTTTTAAAAAATTTGAAATTGATGACAATGTAGTTGTTGTTTTTTTTTTTTTTTTTTTTATACTCAAACTCCACAATATTGTCCCGGAAGTTTTCGCAGAAAATTTTCAGTTGTCTTCGGTTTGGTGTCGTTGATTTATTTTTAGTTTTAATTTTTCGTTGATGAGAATAATTTTTGCATTAAGTATAAATTTAAAGAAAAAAAAGAAAGAAAGAATCTTAGATCATAATAAACTCGTAATGATTCGATCGATTTGGCATAATTTTTTTTTCAATATTTTATATATTTTTTAATTTTCAATTTTTTTTACTGGTAGGTCACTGAAATTTTGTACAATAAAAATGAAGAGGATATTGAACCTTTCAGAACTCGAAATAGATACTTACATGCTCCATCTTCTATTCTGACTCATAAGAAAACCAAAATTTTAAAATGACTAAATTTAAACTTTTTATCGAATTTTTAGAAATTCAATAAAGTTTAGATTTTATTTTGTGGTAAAATTTTTTAAAATTTGAAATTTGGAAATTTTACCAAGCACATCGTTCAACTTTCTCTCAATATTTATGTACCATGGCCTTTGAAGAAAGGCCTCCTCTTCGTAAGACTCGAAAAAATCTTAAATATTTGAAATCTGCCCTGCCACTCGATACAATTCTACGCAATCTTTTTGAAAACAAAACACCTCCTACAGTTGAACTAACTGACGTAATGGTAATGCCGAGACCGAGCCATCGCGTGATTCCCAACACAGAATAATGTTTTCATCTCCCGAGGAAAAATTCTCTAAATCGTACTCTTCTCTCGACACTTGATGCATCTAAAAAAGCACGCTGCTACAATCACAACCATATATATCGTCCTGTTTTCTCGATTCTGGTATTATAAAAAAAGTACATTTTATACGCGCAGAAATGCCACCTCGATGGAACTTTCATTGGCGCGCGATCGTTTATAAAGAGAAAACGCTATATCTTCGCATCACCAATGAACATATAATAATATACGTACATTCTGATTACTGGTAGTGGTACTGCACATAGTACTATATAAATACGTACGTATTTATTCGCCATCGTTCTCGCTGCAGTACGTATAAGACTGACCGAAAAATTATCACAATACGTCGTAATCGTTTAGCAGCTCGTATAAATGGAAACCGCTCGTCATTCTTCCATCGAATGTAGAATATAATATACCAATCAATTCAATCCATATACGCGTACGTATGGTTATTGTTTCATCGGTAGTTTTTTTTTTTTTTTTTTTGTTCTCCTCTCCTTTCTCGTTGTCTCTCTGCGTGCAGTGTTAATCGTTTTACATGCGTACACATTTACACAAAGATACTTAATAAAATATGGGAGAAAAAAAAGCGATCGCATCTTCGTAAACCTATAGAAAGTAAACCGTGATTTGTGATTACTTAACCTAAATATAATAATAAATAAAACTCAAACATATATGCGCTTTAGCGAGAAATAATAATATAGTGTGTCTTTTTTTTCCTTTCTGTATATTTGTATTTACGATAACGTACCGCGCAGTTGTCAGCGTCGGCGAATAAAAGAAGAACCTATTATGATATGTTGACTGAGTGAAGAAAAAAAAAAAAAAAAAAAATAGAAATACCTTTGTGTACGTAAAAATATTCAAACATTTATTGTTACATTTTTACGAAATTTAATAAAAATAATTCGTCCTTTGATGAAATTCATTTGGACACGATTTTCTTTAATCTCGTGGACAAATTCGTTCTTAAAGTTGATTGCAAAAAATCATAAATCATTTGCAAACAAATGAACCCTATAAAATAAAAAGCTCGTCCTCAGATATTTAAATACCTATTTATTTCAATTCAAAAATGATTCACTACATTTAAAGGAGATTCAGTCGTTCGTGAATCCTTTGTTAGAAATATGATCTCTTTCGATGTGAAATTTAATCCGAAGGTTAGCGAAAGATTTGTTCGAATAAAAGCGTGGTAAAAATTAGTTCGAATTGACCGATTTAAAAATTTCAGATTCAAAAGTAATTCAAAATAATTTGATAGATTTTTTATTAAACCTTGAAAAGGAAAGTTGTAAAATAATTTTTTTTTGAGAATTTTCCCTAAAAATTTGAAGAAAACTTTTCAGTAAAAAATAATCTGCGTTAGAATTGTTCTTTTAAAAAAAAAAAAATTAAGAAATTTTTCCAATTTTTTTTTAAGGTGAGTTTTCAGAGATTTTTTGAAATAATTTTACGAAAATTTTTTTACATGAATGATTTTTTTTCGAAATTTTATTGAGTGGATTTCAATTATTGCAAATAATTCTTGTGAAAAATTTTCATTTTTTAAATGAGGGAAATTTTAGAAAGAAAATGTGAAGAAAATGAGAGATTAATTTACACGCCAAAAAAAGAGGAAAGAAATAGTGGATTTTCAAGTAGAAATTTTCTACTTTTTTTTTCAACAGAATTTTGGGCAAATTTTTTTCCCTAATTTTTCTTTTCAAAATAATTTTTTCTAACCCGGAACAATTTGAAAAAATATAATGAAAAACGTGGGAATGAAAAATATTTATGGATTCTCCTAAAGATTTCAAAAGAAAATTTTCATAAAAAATCTTAGGTATAGATAAAATGAAACTTTTATAAAATAAAAAGTTGAAATTTTTTTATAACAGATTTTTTTTAAGAAAATTTTTTAATTAGGTGTTATCAGAAATTTTTATCTGGAATTTTATACCAAGATTTTAAAAAAAAATTTCAAGGTAATTTTGAAGAAAGGTGTATCTAATTTTTTCAAATATATCAAGTATTTTTTCAACAGATTTGAAAAAAAAAACTATCAGAAAATTTCAATTTTTCAATTTTTTCAAAGAAATTTTATAAAAAAGTTTTTAAAGAAAATTCTTCCATTTTTTCTTTGTTTAACAAAAAATTATTATAAAAAATATTTTCAAAATCATTCATGTGTGTATAAAAAATATTTAAAAAAAAAAACAAAAAAAACATTATAAGCATGTGAGGTGAAGATGATTATAGTTGAATCAATCATATTATTGCTCGTAAGGAGTCAATTTAGCCATAATAAATCGTTCACTAATGATTCACAAAAATGACTTTTTTGGTCCGCGAACGATTTCATTTATTCAAAAATATAACTCAGTCGTCCAAAACTGACTCGAAAGACATGTAAATTAGATAAGAACACACAAACATTCAACCAGAAAAGTGAATGGGACAAAGTAATTCTCGAATGATTCACAAAATAAATGATTGTTTGCGAACGATCTCGTCCAAATAACTTCAGAAAATCGACAATTATTACACATGGCATATAATTCAATACTCAATTCAGGCCAAATCGTTCGCGAACGATATGTTACCCTAATGATTCTTTCGTTCACTAGTGATTCGATTTGAGATAATTTTTGAAAAATCGCGAGGATTCACTTATGGGAAAAAATTCATCAAAATTTTTTTTCTGTCTTTTAGCCTTCCAAAAAAATGTGTCGTTCGCGAACGAATCATGGAAACCATGATTTTATCGTTCGCGAACGATTTTAATCAAAAATCTAATTCAGTCGTCCGAAGCTGACTTGAATACAAGTCGCAAGAACACACAAACGTTGAACCAAAGTAATGAGTGAGACAAAGTAGTTCGCTAACGAATCACTAAAACAAATGATTCAGTCGTTCGCGAACGACTTCTTTCAAATCACCTTTAAAAATTTACACAATCGTGACATGTTCGAAAAATTAAATTTTACAAAATAGTTCGCGAATGATTCATCGCCGAAATGATTCCTTCGTTCACGAATGGTTCGATTTGAGGTGATTTTCAAAAAAACGCGGAGATTCATTATTCATTTGCAGAATCAAGCGACATGAAAATATGAAAATAAATTTTATCATTTTTTTTTTTTAGTTTTTTAGTTTTCTCGTCTTACTAATTTTTGGAAAATATTGTTCGCGAATGATTCGTTCAATAAAAAAGATTCAATCGCTCGTTAATGATGGGAAAATCAACTCTTTCGAACATTTTATCAATAAAAAATGTTCACGAATCAAATTTTCACCAAAAAAATTGCATCCAACCTATTCACAAGCCAAGGGCGTTCCAACTCTTTCAGCACCTGCTCTCATTAAACTCTTTTGAACATTCTATCGATAAAAAATGTTGACGAATCAAATTTTCAACAAAAAAAAAATCGCGTCCAACCTATTCTCGAACCAAGGGCATTTAAACTCTTTCAGCACCTGCTCTCATATTTCGCATTCAATTCAGCCTACATTTCTTTCAGCGATTATTCCACATTTCGAGTAACACACGATTACTCACAAACGTGCGCATGCATTGTACTCTCGAGCTTGATCGCGTCGTCGTCGCTCTAAACCACGTAATAATTTCAAAATTAGTAAACCACATAACGAGAGAAATACGCCATTGAAGAAAAACCTCAACAAACACGTACTGTTTTAATAATACACGAGCATTACTTTCAATTTTTTTCTTCTCTCCATTTCGCTAATCGACTCTACACGATATTACACATACGAAGCGTAGTTACAAAGTACCCATACGTACTATACCTACTACCTAGTTCCAAATAATATTGAAATTTCAATTCACCATCCGTGAATTATTTTACCATCACGACACGGCGCGGCGTCGTCAACGAAGGCAGGGCAAGAGAGCGGAGTAAACTGACGCGGATACCTTGCGAGCATTATACTTTGGCATTAGGTAGTGACACAATACACACACGTACAGTATCCACGTATTGCCAAATTCACTGAACCGTGAACTGGCAACAATTTCCTCAATTTTCGAAATTAAATATCCATCAGGAAATATTCGTCGGCGTTCGTACATACATCGCGTACGTAGGTACAATAACCGTTAAATACATCGTTTATATATCGATACGCGAAAAATCTCACTCTCTCGGGACGCCCGTGTGTTCTGTCCGGGCCCAGTGCGTTATAGGTATTTCGTAATTCGCCATAGCTGGCGATCGTGAGCATTACGACGTACGTCGGACGTCGGAGTCGGCGACACTACCTTTGCTATACAGGGTGTCCGGCGAGTGGTGTGCTAAACTTGAACTTTGGATATAACTGAGTGCACGAGTGGATCGCCGCAATACTGATTTTTTGGCACCATCGAAAATTTGCATAGTCCAATACTATATAGATACGTAAATTCAAAATTGGAGAGGAGGGAAGGGTCCAATCACAATTTTTGTAATAACCAAATTTATTTTTAAGACTTCAAACAACAACTTTTGTTTGAAATTTTTTCAATTGGACCTCTACCTTCACCAGTTTTTAATGATATACCAGTGTCTAAGTCATATTATGCTAAATTGGTGGGGAGGCGAGGGGAGGGGAGGGTCTACTTGAAAATTTTATAATAACTGACAATTTTTGGGAACCTCAATCTACAACTTTTGTCTGAAAAATTTTTCAATTGGACTCCTCCTTTCATGTTGAAAAAATTATTTACCTGATGTTATGTGAAATCAGAAGAGAGGGAGAGATCCAATCGAAATTTTTGTGATAAGCAAAATTATTCCTAGGACTTCCCGCTACAACTTTTATTTGAAATTTTTTTCAAATTAGCCCCTCCCTCCTAAACTATTTCATTTTTTAATTAGTATCTGCGGAGTGTTATGCAAAATCGGAGGGGAGGGAGGGGTTCAATTGAAAAAATTTTCAGACAACAATAGTAGCTTGAAGTCCTAGGAATAATTTTAGTTATTATAAAAATTTTGCTTAGACCCCTCCCTGTCTTCCAATTTTGAATTTACTTATCTACGAAGTATTGGACTAGAAAAATTTTCGATGGTGCCAATAAATCAGTTCTGCGGGGATCCAGTCGTTTGAAACACCACTAACAAAAATCTTCATGTACACATGGCGCCTACCTGCTCGATTTTAAAAGGGGCAGTGATGTACAAAAATTTCCAAATTTTGTGAAAACAATGCACAAATCAGGAGTAGCTTTTTAAAAGCAACAAAAATAGTTATGTTAAAAACTTGCCTATCTTTGAATATAAAGGCGCTGTGCACAAAGCTTTGAAAATTGGTATTTTCGAAATTTAAGGCTCCGCCTTCGTAGCGCCTTAATTTTCAAAGATAGGCAAAATTTTCACATGACATTTTTTGTTACTCTCAAAAAGTTACACCTGTTTCATGTATTTTTTGACCGAATTTCGCAATTCTCATAACTAGCTACTAGTTTTCACTGCGGCGTTAGTGATTGAGCTGAATTTTTCCAAGTCCAAAACTATATAAACGCCTAATATACAAAATTAGAGAGAATAGAGGGGTCCAATTGAAATTTTTATAATGATCAAACTTATTTTTAGGATCTTAATCTACAACTTTGATTTGAAAACTTTTTTAATTGAACCCCTCCTTCTACCATTTTTCAATATTGAGTGTCTTCGTACTAATATGCGAAATTCGAGGGAAGGGAAGGGTCCAATCGAAATTTTTATAATAACCAAACTTATTTTTAGGATCCTAATCTACAACTTTTGTTTGAAAATTTTTTTAATTCAACCCCTCTCACCCTCCCAATTTTCAATAACAAGTGTCTTCGTACTAATACGCAAAATTAGGGGGGGGGAGGTGGGTCCAATCGATATTTTTATAATAACCAAAATTATTTCTAAGATCCTAATCTAGAACTTTTGTTTGAAAATTTTTTCAATTCGAACCCTCCCTCCTCCCCAATTTTTCATATTAATACATAGATACTCATTATTAAAAATTGGGGAGGAGGGAGGGTTCGAATTGAAAAAATTTTCAAACAAAAGTTCTAGATTAGGATCTTAGAAATAATTTTGGTTATTATAAAAATATCGATTGGACCCACCTCCCCCCCCCCTAATTTTGCGTATTAGTACGAAGACACTTGTTATTGAAAATTGGGAGGGTGAGAGGGGTTGAATTAAAAAAATTTTCAAACAAAAGTTGTAGATTAGGATCCTAAAAATAAGTTTGGTTATTATAAAAATTTCGATTGGACCCTTCCCTTCCCTCGAATTTCGCATATTAGTACGAAGACACTCAATATTGAAAAATGGTAGAAGGAGGGGTTCAATTAAAAAAGTTTTCAAATCAAAGTTGTAGATTAAGATCCTAAAAATAAGTTTGATCATTATAAAAATTTCAATTGGACCCCTCTATTCTCTCTAATTTCGTATATTAGGCGTTTATATAGTTTTGGACTTGGAAAAATTCAGCTCAATCACTAACGCCGCAGTGAAAACTAGTAGCTAGTATTTTCATTTATACTTATCACTACTGCACCATAATAAATTGAGGTAGGCAATATTTTAAACTGGAATTTTGCGTTGCTGTAACTCCTTCAATTGCAAAGATAGGCAATCCAATATGATTACAACTTTTATTGCTTTTTTGAAAATCTATCCACTACCGGTGTCGGTTTTTTTTTTTTTGAACGCAGTGTTGCCAATCGATTTTGCTAGGTAAAATAGCGATTTTCAAACCTTTGTAGCTCCTTAATTTTCAAACTTAGGCAATATGTGTACATAAACTGTTTTGTTAGTCGTACTCGGTTATATTCAAATTTCAAGTTTGGCACACCACTCACCGGACACCCTGTATAATATTACGCTACCGATAGCGTGTGTTCGAACATCTAAAAAGAGCTAAAATCGCAGGCGGTCGGTTTAATTTGTTGTATTACGATTACACGACGAGTTGGTATGTATTAGGTAGATAAATTACACCTCGAGATTACATTTTAATAGCCACGCTCGTACCTCGTATATAGCCGTACACTGCACTTACCCAACGACGAACGAATCATTACACTCCATATAGCTAGCCGAGTAATTTTCATAATAATTTTTTCCTCTTTCTCACTCACTTCATCTCGCGCACGTAGATGTACTGCACTGTACCTAAACCTATTAGGATTTTAATCTAATTAATATTTGTTGTTTTATTTTTTGTTTTACAGAGCGCGGACGCTTTAAATACCTGTCAAGTATGCGGCGGTTACCGTCTGCTGCCCTGTAATATGTGCAACGGTAGCAAAAAATCAGTTTATCGTAGTAATTTCTCCACCGAAATGGTGACGCTCAAATGTATGAATTGCGACGAAGTCGGCCTAGTTAAATGTTACGCTTGCTAAAAATAATAATTATTGTTCTATTCGACGCTGATTGATGCAGCTATATCCTTTCCTAAAATCTTCCCTCCCCTCCACCATTCCGCCTCTCCTGCACTTCTTTTTCTACGTACACATTCGCCCACCTCCCTCTCATACCCTCAAATTGACTAGCTTCATTTCGTCCAATCGCGGATCCCTGTTTCGATATTTAATTTATGATACATTCTTTTTCGTTACCTAATAACATAATAAATAAATGTACTATTTTTATAATATTTATACGATACTATTTATACTATAATATGCGCGTTTTCGTTTTAAAAAAAAAAATTATCTACCCCAAAGATCGTTGATCTACCCCCTTCCCCATCCCCTTTCACTTCAGCGGTTTACGAAGTCCTATAGTATATTTTTTTATTTCGTTCGTGCGATATTTTCCTCCTCATCCCTCTATCTTGTCAGTGTTTTTTTTCCCCACTCGATTATTATCGTAGGTACTTATTGCATGCTATAAGTATGTTTTAGTTTCATCGATAAAATCGATTTCTGTCTGCGAGCCTTAAAAAAGGTTTTTGTTTGACTATATTATCGGCATATGTATGTTCATATTTATTCGATAAGCTGATCGTGTTATGTAATTTGAATGGACCAGCTGATCGAATTTGTATCGAGTCGAATTATTATTATTGTATTTTTTATTGTAATCATAGAAAAGCATACGATATATGTGCGAAAAATTTAACGATAATAAGAACGATTTGCGTAGTACGTGTAAAATACGATGTATGTATAAATTATTTCATAACGTTTGCTTGTTTTTTCTTCTTTTTTTTGTAACATATTTATATAGTGTTTTATTCATTTTTTTTTTTCAATTCTTCTTTTTTGTAATAAATAAAATTCATTTACCAAAAGTTGTTTTTTTCATTTTTGATTTTCAAAAATATACATGTACACACGTATACCTACAATACTTACATAAATCATAAAAATAAGAATAAGAAAAACTTGAAAAAAAGGAAAAAGAACAAAAAATTAAATAATGTGAAAAAAACAAAAACAAACAAGAACTATAATAATTGGAAAATTCTAAACTCAATTTGAAAAAAAAAAATCAACAAAAGCTTTAAAAAATTTAAATTTAAAAAAAATTAGTTGAATGAAAAATTATCTAATAAAAGAAAACGGAACAGAAAATGAATCAAAAATGACATTAAATTCAAAAAAAAAAAAAAATGAAAATTAGAATAAAATTAGAGATGACTGAAAACTGAAAAAACAACAAAATGAAAAATTCAAAAAATTGAGAAAATTTAAATACTTACTAACTCGAATCAAAATAATTTTAAAAACTTGAAAAATTACAATTTATAAAAAGTTGAAAAAAAGTGTAAAAAAAAACATTTCAATTTTTTATCAATTGAAAAAAAAAATCGGTCAAGTCCGAAAAATTACTATTTTTTAAATTGAAAGCAAAAATAGAACTGATAAATAAAATTTTGAAAAAATAAGTAAGTACCCACTTGAAGAATTAAAAAATTATCAATTGAAAAAATAAAATACAAAAAAAATGAATGCAATTGAGAATTTAAAAATTCAAAAAGAAATGAGATTGAAAATGATCAAAATGTAAAACAAAAATTAAAAATTCGAAGAATTATGACACAACTAAAAAAACTTGAATTTAGCATAAAAAAATTACGTTTTTACTTGAATTGAAATAAGTGAATTTTTTTCAATTAAAAATATTCAAAAGGGACAGAAAACTGAAAAAAATCAAACGAAATTCGATTTTAGTTCGAAAAAAAAATACGAGCATTAGAATAAAACTGAAGGAATAAGAAAATTTAAATCTAAAATAAGAATCAAAATTCAAAAAACCTGAGAAAATTGCAATTAGATAATAATAAAATAAAGAATTGGAAATGGAGCAAAAATCGATAATGGGGGGGGGGGGGGATATCAATAAGTACCAAAGCAAAAAAAATTAACATTTTAATTTATTTCAAATTGGAAAAGATTACGACAACGAAAAATTATAAATTATCAAGAAAACGTAGTTTCAATCGATCAAAACTTTGAAAAATGAATAAAAAATTCAACTTTTGAATTTTTAATAAAATTGAAATAATTTTGAAAAAAAAAAGAAATCAAAAATGACAGAAAACTGGAAAAACAGAATAAAGACAAAAAACAAGTTGCCAGGAAAAAGCAATTACTGTAGGAAAAAATTGAAAATTTGAATAACCCGAGCGGCACACTCGATCGATAATATCGGAAGATGTAACGTATCTATAAAAAATCGTTTGAAAATCTATAGATGTTCTCACGATATTATAAAGATTCATCGGTCCAATTTCATAGGCAAAAAATCTAAAAACTATCGAATTCGATATTTTTAAGATTTTATGACGATATTCGTCAACGATACTATCGACAAAGAATATTAAATTTTTCGATTCCGATTTTCCACCGATTTTGTGCAGATATTTGAAACTACATTATCGACAAAGAATATTAAATTTATCGAATTCGATTTTTTAACGATTTTGTAAAGATATTTAATACTATATTATCGACAGATTATATGAAATTTCTCGACTTCGATATTTTACCGATTTTTTGACGACATTTCAAACTATATTATCGACAGATTATATTAAATTTATCGAATCCGATTTTTTACCGATTTTGTAAAGATATTTGAAACTATATTATCGACACATAATATGCAATTTCTCGAATTCGATTTTCTAACGATTGCGTGAAGATATTTGAAACTATATTATCGTCACGTAATATGAAATTTCTCGAGTTCGATTTTTTAACGATTTTGTGACGATATTTGAAACTATATTATCGACAAATTATCTGAAATTTCTCGAATTCAATTTTTTAACGATTTTGTGAAGATATTTGAAACTATATTATCGACACGTAATCTGAAATTTCTCGAATTCGATGTTTCAACGATTTTGTGACGATATTTGAAACTATATTATCGACACGTAATATGAAATTCCTCGAACTCGATTTTTCAACGATTTTGTGGCGATCTTTGAAACTATATTATCGACAAATAATATGAAATTCCCCGAATTCGATTTTTCAACGATTTTGTGGCGATATTTGAAACTGCATTATCGATAAATAATCTGAAATTTGTCGAACGATTTTTCAACGATTTTGTGACGATATTTGAAATTATTTCCAAATTTTAAAAATTGGTGAAAATTTTTCCAAGTCCAACTCGTCTGGAAGTACTAAACTGCCTATTATAAGCGTTTTGTTGCTAATTCCTCAACGATAAGGTATGGCATAGTGGCTAAGGTAGAGGAATACCATGCAGAAGGTAAATAGTTCAAGCTCCACGGGTGGCAGATTTTTTATAATTTTTTTTGACTTTTTCTGAAATGATCCTCTTACCGTAACATGAATAATGGGTTTAGGCATAGTTTAATGTATTAATTATGCTAATTAATGATTTTTAATTATAGAAAAAAGCTAGTAAAAAAAATCGATAAAAAATCGACAGAATAACGAATTCTATAAAGTGTCGCGAAAGTTCCGCCTAAATCGTGAAATTATCTTTCGATATTATAGATAGATTATCGATAAAATATCTTACTATAATCTCGAAATTTTTACTAACTATAATTCGTCGATAATCTATCTATATATCGAAAGATAATTTCACGATTTAGGCGGAACTAACGCGACACTTTATCGAATTCGATATTCTGTCGATTTTTTATTTCGATAATTTGTCGATTGTGCTGCTCGGGAAAATTGAAAAAATTAAAATTTAATAATTCCAAATTTCTATCTAATCATTTACCTACTTATCAAAAAAGCTGCGATTATAAAATTTACAAAATTGAAAAAAGATAGGATAAATTAGGCCTGATTTTTTTTTTTTTGGTGAAAGAAAAATTTTATTTTAATCTACAAACATAGAAATGTGAAAAAATTTCAAATTAAAATAGAATTGAAATTTTGAAGAAAAAAAAAATTACGATAAATTGATTTTTTTAAACAAAAATTGCAGAAAAGTGAAGAAACTGCAATTTAAAAAAAAAAGTAAATTTGAACATGAATCATTTTTGTTTGGAAATGATTGAAAATTAAAATTACAGTTACAAAATTATAAATCGAAAAATTCAAAAAACTGAAAAAATTATGAATAGTAATAGAACTACACTTTATTTAAAAAATTGAAAATCTGAGAAATTTTCAAAAAATTTTAAAGTGAAAAAATAATGATTATACTAAATAATTATTCAAAACTGAAAAAAAAATAAAAACGTGATAACAAAAAATTATAAATTTAAAAAAAAATTGAATTTATGACATCAAAATTTTGAAAAAAAGACTGATATTGAATCAAAAACAAAAAAAAAACCTGGAAAAACTGAAAATAACAAAAAATTAAAATTGTAATAAAAATGAAAAAAAAAATGAAGAAACTGCAAATAAAAATCAGGGATGAAGTAATAATTTAAAATTATAAAAAAATTGGAGGCAATCAAAAATTGAATAAAAAATAAAAAACTGGAGAACCTGAAAAAATTCCAAAATTGAGAATCAAAAATTTTGCAAAAATGGAAAATTGAAAAATCAGTCCCAAAGTAGAAGTAAACTTTATTAAATCTCAGATTAATGAGAACTTCAAAAAAATATTATCTCAATTTCATCAGAAAAAAAAATTGAATACGAATCGACTAAACCCTTGAAAAATTGATGTGAAAAAATCAATTTTAATCAAGTTACAATTTTGAAAAAAAAATGATGATTGTAAAGTTCAGAAATCAAATGAAAAGTAGCAGAAAATTAAATCTTCTTGAGATAAAAATCGAAAAAAACAAGTTCCATATAAAATTCAAGACTCGGAAAAAAATTTAAAAATTGGAAAAATTGAAATTTTAAATTGCGGAAAAAATTGAAATTGAAAAAATTAAATTAAGAAAACATCGAAACTTTAAAGGCTGGAAAAATTAGCAATACTTGAAAATTGAAAAAATGCATACTTAATTTTGAAATGAAATGAAAATTTCAACAAAAAAAAAGATCAAAAAATGCAAATAGTAAGGAAAACAGGTTTTCGATTTTAAAAACAATAGAACTTACTGTACTGGAACTTGGAAAATTAAAATAAAAAATTTGCTAATAGTAAAAAAAAACAGTGAGTAAATGAATAAAGAAAAGTTGAAAACTTTTTAAAAAATAACAATCGACCCCAAAAAAAAAAATCAAAAAAATTTCGCTGAAAAAATTGAAATTTTTAAACCCAAAAAGCGAAATGTGGCTCATTTTAACCCATAAAATGATGATAATAATCTCAAAAATTAATTCAAAAAAAATTTATACCATTTTTCTTTGAAACAGTATTTCGTCCAAGTTTCCAGACACATTCTCGAGTTTATAAAGCTGCGTAAATGATGATAGATAATAATCTCAAAAATTAATTCGAGAAAATTTTATATGCCCTTTTTCTTTAAAATATTTCGCCCAAGTTTCCAGACACATTCTCGAATTTATCAAGCTGCGTAATATTTCTCACAGTAAAAGGGAAGGAGGCCGACTTGCAAAAACCTTGGACGAACAAAAAAATGATCTTGAAAAATTTACAAAATTGCTTTTTTCAAAATCCGTCAGAACCGACGATTTTAAACATCTCGTAATTATCTCGAAACTGTATCAAAAAAAGTTCGTATTTGTTGATACTTTTTTTACTTCTCTTAAAAAGTTTCCTCGTTCTCATTTCGCTTTCGTTTTCCGCTTCGCAAACGAAACTAGCCGAGGCGAAATTAAATACTTGGCGAGTGAAAGAAAAGAACTGCGAAAAATATCAACCCATCAGAAAAAAATGCCTACCTGGTATAAATAATCAACGAGATAACGAGAAGCTGCGGAAGCGAATGCATGAAAATGGTAAATATACGTAAATATAGGAAAATAAAATAGGCAATTCCAAACACACCGAAAAAGACGATAAATACGTTACGTACGTACTCGTTGACCTCATTCATGCACCTGTTGCCATTCTTAAGTTAAATATGTGGTCTATCTTTATGCTCGAAGGAGCACGAAGGGGAAAATTCTATCACGCTGCGTCGCGTATTTGAAGAAAGAAAAAAAATTACCCAAATTTCAACTCGGTATCAAAAAAAAAAACAAAAAAAAAAAAAAAACATAATGGCGTGGAAAAAAACAACACACAAAACCTAGGTACTGAACACCTAGATTAATTCCCAGTATTAATAAAGGTCTTACGTCAAGTACTGGATTATTAATCGTATATGCCCGGGCAAAGGTGAAATCTGTTTAAAAAGCACGCGAAGCTGAAAAGAGTAAAAATGTAAATGTCTGGTCGACCTCATTAATATTAATTTTAATACTCTTATATTGCAAAGGGCTGTTCGAGGCGATAATTATCTCGCCTAAATGCGTATGAAAAAGCTGTTTTAAAAAATCTGATAATTATTTGACTTGAGAATTTTTTTTCTTTTTTTTTTTCTTTCAACTTATCGAAAATTTGATTTGGTAAATACACTATTATTTACATTAGGTATAAATACCTCAATTCGATGGCTATTTCAAACAACCCTTCTATACAGGGTGTCCCAGTTAAGAATAAAAATCCTTCAACTTGGTAAGTGGGCAACTCTTTTTCTGATTTGAGACAGATAGAAATATGAAACTTGTGGGAAATAAAGTAGGATAGTTGCAGTAATGTCTGAAAAAAATTCATCAAAATCGATGCAATAGGGTGTCCAACAAATTATTTTTACCAAAAAAATTGGGTAAAAAATTTGAAATTTTGCAATTTAAAAAAAAAATGCATTATTAACCTAGTTATTTTTGTCAGCAGATGATTCCCCTCTACTTCCTGTACAAAATGTTCCTCAGCATCATCTTCCTATCTGTGTTAGTTTTTGAGTTAGAATTTTTCTAATGAGTACAAATTCATAAAAACTTGACTTTAAAAATTTGAAAAAATTTTAACCTACATGTCGACTCATAAATAAATTTTTCACTCAAAAACTAAAAGAGATAGGAAGATTATGCTGAGGAACATTATGTAAAGGAAGTAGCCCGGAATCATCTGATGACAAAAAATAACCAGGTTAATAATGCAAATGTTTTTTTAAATTGCAGAATTTCGAATTTTTTCACCCAATTTTTTTGGTAAAAATAATTTATTGGACACCTTATTGTATCGATTCTGATGAAATTTTTTTCAGACATTACTGCAACTATCCTACTTTATTTCCCACAACTTTCATCATTCTATCTGTCTTCAATCAGAAAAAATAAATTTTTAATTTCAAGTGAAAAAATGAAAGATATTTTTTTTATCATGCAGTATCTCAGCCCCTTCAATAGTAAGGGTATGCAAACATACCTACACGTTGTTGAAATGAGTTGCTCTCTTACCAGGTTGAAGGATGTTATTCTTAACTGGGACACCCTGTATAAAAGACTTAGGTGCTCCTTCGAACGAACGTTTAGTTTATTGATTGTATACGATATCCGTTGATTCTTGACTAAATATTTTTTATTCGTTGTCCATTTTAAGAAATGAGGAAAAAGGGTCCTTTTTATCGCTGTGTCGAGTTCGCATATACGACGACGAGGCGAGGAGACGACGTACGAGTCGAATGAATTTATATGTTTTTTTTTTAAAACGAGCGCATCAATTTCACCGAGTCGATAATAGCTGTTTTATCACCTTTTATAACCGTTCGTATTTTTACGTATCGGCTTCTTATACTATATCTGTGGACATATACGCAGCGAGCACTATCAACCCCTCTAAACTGAATCGAGTTCTTTGAATTCTTTAGTCTTCGTCACTTGACACGACTAGAATAACAATAAGATGATACGTTTCGGCTTCGTCGTCGTCTTTCTCTCGCATCCTCATCCTCATCCTTCTACATATAAACATAACTACTCCGCCTTTCTCGAATCTATAATATAAACTACATATAAATAGAAAACGACTCGAGTACGTCGTACAATTTCCAGTAAGTGCACCATTACCTCGACCCGAATGCCTTGCTCGTCTTCCTTCATTCAACTCTTTACTCTACGTCTACATTTTTATACTGTACGTCATCTGTTGAAAAAATTCAATCGTCTGCCATCCATCTCTGCAGACATGGTTTTATTTGTCGTTTTACGTACGTGCATTTCTGCAGGTTGATCGAAGCTGAAGGGAAAAATTTTGACAAATAGTAAATATTACGTACATTCTCGAGTATTAATTCGTGTACTATACTGTCAACGAGCTATGTAAATAAGTCGGCTTACACGCTTTTCAATACAAAACTTTAATGGATAAAACATGTCGTATGCGATGGTACGAGAAATAAAGGCTGACTACATAAAATATGCTATACCATATTAGCAAACCGTACATCCCATATGGCAATATGTTCTGCAGTATACTCCGATAATGCTCAAACTTTTCGACTATTTTTTTACCTCCTGAATACCGTTCCCGCAAGTATATCCCATACAGGAGCTCGTGTCCTGATTTGCGGCCATTTTTCTCATCTACTTATGTACTGATTTGTTCATTTTTTAGAGAGAAAATACTTATTTCATGATAATACTTTGGATTTTTTTTTTTACAGAAAACTTTAGAAATATTCCTAATAAAATAATATGGATTTTTTGTAGATTATTTCTTGATAGAATTTCGAATTTTCAAAAAAAAAAAATTTCAAAAAAACTTATAAAAGATGTTGTGTGAAAATTGAAGAAAAAATTTTAACAAAATAAGTATTTGAATCTACCAGAAAAATTTTATAACATTTCTTTTCCAAAAAAAATGTTGACCTTTTTTTTAAATTTTAAAGTTTTGAAAAAATTATTGATTTTTTTTTCAGGAAAATTTCGAAATACTTTATCCTCTCAAAAAAATATAACACTTTCATGTAAATCAAAAAATATAACCATAAATAATTACAGGTTTATTTTTTTTTTCAAAAAAAATTTGATTTCCAAAAAAATTGTAAAATTTGGATGATTGGACTTCAGAATTTTTTGGAGAAAAATTTAGAAAATGCAAGTACAAAAGTAGTTTTTTTTCAAAAAAAAAAAAAAAGTAAAATTATTTTTTGGTAAGTACGAGTAGGATTTTGAATTTTTTTAAATTCTCTTCGCAAAAAAAAATAAAAAAAATAAATGGAAGTATTTTAACTCATCAGGAAAATTTTATAATATTTCTTTTCAAAAAAAATTTCAACCATTAAATTTTTATCAAGTTTTAAAAGAATTTTTGATTTTTTTTTGCAGGAAAATTTTGAATACTTTATCATCTCAAAAACAAAAAATTGAACACTTTTTATGTAAATTTAAAAATATTTATATTTGAAATAAAAAAATTGACTCCTATAAAATTGTAAAATTTTGATAATTGAACTTCTGAATTTTTTGCAAAAAATTTTAAAAATACAAGCACATGAGTATTTTCTTTCAAAAAAAAAAAAAAAAAAAAAAAAAAAACGTGAAATTATTTTTGATTTTTTTCAACGTGCCATACACAGCAACAATCAATGCATAAGTTTTTTTTGTGACAATAATTGGAAAAAAAATTGATGAAAAAAATATTTGAATTTTTCTGAAAAATTCTATAATTATTCTTTTTCATAAGAAATTAGGCCATGTTGTGAAAAAAAAATTCAAGTTTTAGTAAGATTTCCTGATTTTTTCAAGAAAATTTTTGAAATGCTTCCTTTTAATAAAAAAATGAACAATTTTTGATAGATTTTTTAAAAAGACGAAATTTTCATCATTTTAAAAACCTCTCCAATGGCTAATTTCCTTCAAAAAAAGAAAAAAAAATGTTAGATGAATTGTATGAATGTTTTTCAAAAAAACTTTAATCGGAGTTTTCAATTTTCTTAGGAAAATTGCCTTCAAAAAAATGAACATTCCTTCGTCAGCTTTAGAAAAAATGTTTGATACGATTTTTTTTTAAATTTATAGCACAACGGTAAATAGAGAAAATCGTTTCCAGAAGAAACCACAAAAAATGCGTCAAATTCTCCTCAAACACACCCCCCCCCCCCCCAATGAAGAACAAATTATTTTTAAGCGATTTTTCAATAGAATTTGTCTTGGAATTTATTATTAAAGAGAATGAAGATTTTTTTTTTTTAAATATTTACATAAAAAGTGGTATTTTTTTAATTTTCTTGTCGGGAAATTTTCAAAATATTTTTATTCAGCAAATAATATTTTTCTAGAATTTTTGTACCATCATATTTTTGAATAAACTTTAATAAAATAATTTTTGGAGGTTTCAAAAAATTTTACCTGAGAGGAATTTTTGTAAGAAGAAAAAAATGTCACTCTCGTTTAATTTTTTTGAAAAAAATTGAAACAAGACATTATTCAATTTAAGGTTTTCTAAGAAAGCTTTCGTATAGGTATCTTGATGGAATTTATTATTTTAAAGGTTGTTCTTTGCCATTTTTTTTTTTTTCACAAGAGAATTTATTTGAAGGAATTTTTGAATTTTCGTAACAAAAAAAAACTTTATCAGATAAAAGTGTTTTTTCAATTCGTTGATACTTACGAGAAATTTGAAAAGTAGGTATTCATTATTTCCTTCTTCTCTTTTTCAAGAAAATTTTGAGCTTTCTCCAAGAAAATTTTTGTAGCAAAATTTTTTTGTAAATCAATTTTTGGAAAATTCATTACACCATAATTCAAAAGAAAAAAAATTTAGCAAACATTATTTGATAGAATTTTCCAATTAATTTCGAAAAAAATTTTGTTTGAAAAGATTTTCGCAAAAGTGTGTTATTACTCTTGTTGATAAAATTTTCGAATTTCCGCCAAAAAGTTTTTTTTTACTTGATTATTATTTTTTAAATTTGTTTATAGAATTACACAAATTTTCTTTAGGAAAATTTTTAAAATCTTTACCCTGCTCAAAATAATTACAAGTACTTTAAAAAAATCAATTTCTACCAAAAAAAAATTATTCGAGAGAATTTTTAAAAAATACCTACCTAATTTTTAAATTTTCAACAAATTTTTTTTGGGGGGAGGGATTTTTTCAAGAGAATTTTTGCATCAAAAAAATTTTTGAAAAATTTTCAGGATGAAATTTTTTATTAGCAATATTTTTCAATTTTTTGGTAGGTTTTTTCATTTCTATTTCATTTTTACCACGCTTTTATTAGCTTGGTATGTATGTATGTTTGTTTGTTTGTATGTCTCATGGAACCAAAAGTATGTTTTCAACCAATCCTCTCTCATTTAATATTTTACTGGAATTGAAAGAACATAGTGCTCACATTAGGGGTTTTCGAGGTCGCTGAATTCGATTTTCGAACTCAAATTTACCCCGACCCCAAATTGAGCCCCTATGAGGGGGTTCAATTTTGAAAATTTCAGAAAATCACAACATTAGTATCGAAATGTAGGTTTTCGAGGTCGCTGAATTCGATTTTCGAACTCAAATTTACCCCCGACCCCAAATTGAGCCCCTATGAGGGGGTTCAATTTTGAAAATTTCAGAAAATCACAACATTGGTATCGAAATGTAGGTTTTCGAGGTCGCTGAATTCGATTTTCGAACTCAAATTTACCCTTGACCCCAAATTGAGCCCCTATGAGGGGTTCCATTTTGAAAATTTCAAAATTCACAACATTGATATCAAAATGTTGGTTTTTGAGGTAGCTGAATTCGATTTTCGAACTCAAATTTACCCCCATCCCAAATTGAGCCCCTATGAGGGGGTTCAGTTTTGAAAATTTCAAAATTTACAACATTGATATCAAAATGTTGGTTTTCGAGGTAGCTGAATTCGATTTTCGAACTCAAATTTACCCCTGACCCCAAATTGAGCCCCTATGAGGGGGTTCAATTTTATGAAATTAAAATATTTTCAACGACAAAAAGAGTTAAATAAAAATGTAAAAAAAATTTTAAAAACCACGCTTTTATTTAAAGTTGGTCACTTTGTAAAATGTTATTCATAGGGAAAGAGTAATGCCTTAAAAAACAAAAAATAAAATTTACTTACTTGAATACAAAAATGTGTCATGAAAATTTTTTTTTCAAAAATTTTAATGATGAAAAGCGTGGTGGGGTGTTCGCGAGGAGCAAACGAATACCTTTTCAATTAACGCCCCACCACGATTTTCATCATTAAAATTTTTGAAAAAAAATTTTCATGACACATTTTTGTATTCAAGTAAGTAAATTTTATTTTTTGTTTTTTAAGGCATTACTCTTTCCCTATGAATAACATTTTACAAAGTGACCAACTTTAAATAAAATCGTGGTTTTTTAAAATTTTTTTACATTTTTTTCAAATATCCACTTGTCTCTTCTTTGCCAATTTCTGCCCGGAGGATTTCTACAAGTCGATTCTATTTCTTTTCTCAAGAAACAAATTTATCTACGACGTAAAATTTTTGCAATCATCTCGCATCATCCTCGTTCACATAAAATAAATAACCAATAAAAATAACAAAACACAATTGAACTTAATTTACAAAAGTGCAAAATCAACAAACTTGTAAACCTAATTCGGTCGATGATCGTCGAGACGCACATTACAAATGACAGAACTTTCCCTCGGGAAGTCGGGAAGGTATTTATTTAATAGAAGATCGAATACGTTGGCCTTTTTCCCCCTCGATCTATATATTTCCAGTACGTAGTTAATATAAGTTCGTTAAAGCGTTCATTATTTACATAAAATAATTTCGCTCATTTCCTCATTTCCATTTCGCTGAAAATATAAACAAAGAAATGAGCGCACAACTGGCGGAAGATGCGAACGCTGCGCGAACTTGCGCTCGCGATGCGATACGATACGCCGAAAGGGTATAAAAAAAATTTTTAACGATATATACGCGTGCTACGTATAGAACAAAGAAAAGAAATTAACCCGCGATATATCATATGCTCTTGAAACATTTCAAGGTTTTACTTTGATGGAAGTATACGTATAATATAAGTCTGATAATGATGAAAATAACGTGCGAAAGGATGTGTTGCTTAGCAACTCGCTGGATACCTCAGCTTGGCTTACGCTCCGCCATACCATCGTATACTTTTAAGAATATCAACTAAAAGTAAAAAGCGTTTAGAATAATGTAAAACTTTCCACTTGGTTAAAATAATCATCGCGCTGAGGTATAATAACGTTGCTAAACTATGGTTTTTGCGAGCTACGTTTGGTAGTTACTACGCGCGCTATCAAACTTTTAATTATCTATATAATTTGGTATAAATTTCTAAATACCAGCAACAGCGTCAGCAATAATGGGCTAGTACCTTTAGGTACTTTAATTTTTCTTTCTGTTTCGTATGGTAATCTTATCCTTTGGTAGTCGAAACGACGCGGGAAAAAAAACTATATTCATCTACCGCGGAAGCGCTATTAAAAATTATTGTAAGTGTGGTACACTGCAAAGGAGAAAAAACGTACGAAAAGTTGTGTACGTATTTACAAGAATTATAATACATATTTTTGATCAAAAGAAAATAACTATCTACCCGTTTGAGAGTATTTCAAAAATAAATTGAAACGTTGCAGTAGAAGATTCATTAGTGTAAAGAGCTGCCAAACTGGAAGAACCGAAGGAGTAAGGTAGAAAGAATTTCGCCTTTTTGTAGTAATTTTCTTCGAAGGGAGGAAATTATGGCACAGTGCTCAATGACGAAATCATTAGCGAAAATCAAAATATTTGTACGACATTTTGAAACCCCCACTTCCCTCCAAAGAGCGGGTGAATAATTTAAAAAAATTAAGTTGAAAATTGAAAAAATTGATAGACCCGACAATCGAAAAATTAAAAGAAATTGAATTTAAATTAAGAATGAGTGAAAATTAAAAACAAGTAAAATTAAGTGAAATATTGATGAATAAAAAATGAAAAAAAAAAACAAAAAAACGGAAGAATTCTAAAAATTCAAATAAAATCAATGAAAACTGAAATCAAAATAAAATAAAATAAACATTAGGTACAAATGAGTTTAAATTAATGGAAAAATTGAAAACAATATTGAATTTTAATTTGATATGATTGAAAAATATTTTTAAAAATAAAAAAAATTAGGAAACTAAAAAAAAATAAAAACGTACAAAATTGTGTTTGTGATTAAAATTTGTTTACAAACCGATAGGTAATTAGAAAAGTTTATGCCACATGAGAAAATGAGGAAAAACTGGAATTTAATTAAAAATGATAAAACTTGAAGAAATGAAAAATTGAATCAAATAGGTACCGAAAAAAAATTGAGACCTGGAAAAATTTAGATATACCTATAATTGAAAAAAATTGAAAAATAATTCTACAAGATTTTTTACCCTTCAAAAATCATTACTTTTTCACTACGATTTTTTTTACTAGGTACTTTTCACATACAAATAATTATCAAAAAATCACTCCCTCAAAAATGGTGGAGAACTGAGAAATCCCCTTTTCCAAAATAAATTTCAAATTTCAATAAATAAATAAATAAATAAAATAAAATAAAAACAAAATCACAGAAAAATTTTCAAATACGAGTAGAAGGAGGAATTTTATTTCAAAAGTTTAGTGTGATTTTTCAACATCAATTAAATATTCCTTCGATTTTTTTACTATTTCTATTGAAATATTGACAAACTTAAATACCTACTTAAATCTATACTAGGTACTATTACTACCTATCTGTTTTTCAAATCACATACTACACTTTTTCACAAGATACTTTCATTGCAAAAAAAAAACAAAAAAAAAACAACATTGATAGGTACTTGGAAATTTTATTCAATGAAAATTTTTAAAATCGAATCAATTTCAACAAAATTAAGTTTTCTTATAGCCAAAAAAAATTGAAAAAATAGTAAAACGCACACGAAATAAAAGATACCTACAAAAATTTATTTGAAAAAATTTCAATTCAATCTTTGAAATTGGAATATTTAAATAATGAACTTTATAATTTTTTTTTTTTTCAAATTTTTGATTACCTGCGGATTTCAAAACCTTATCCAACATTAAAATAAAAATTTACAAATAATTTTTGAAATTTATTTCAAAAATTTATTGAAATTAAAAAATTATCAGATTGAGTACCTACATTGAAAATATTTGTAAATTTTGAATTTCAGACTTGTAATTTTAATGATTTAATGTGCCTACCTATATTTTAGACATTGTAAAAATTAATCCAATTTCAAAAGTTTTGAAAAATTTTCAACTTTGTATTATATTTCACGATACTTCCGATCTATTACATTTTTTTAAAATTCGAAGATTGTAGGAATTTACCTATTATTTACTTTAACATTTTTTTTCCAATTTTAGAAAATTCAACTGAATTTTTAGAATGTTATTATTAAATAAATCAAAATTTATCCATAATTGAAAATTGAGAAATTTCAATTGCTACTTATGTTGTGAAAACATTATTGTATTTTGAAAATGGATAATATTTGGAAGTTTTTAGAAAATTTTAACAAATTTAAAAACTGATCCTACTATAAAACCCGAAATCACCAAATTTTGATTTTATTTTTGAAATTATACTAAATTTTATAAAATTTTAAATCTTTTAATTTGTATGTACGTTCTAGAATTTTCATTCTATGTACTTACATAAAACTAAATTCAAAAAATTAAGCAATTTTAGGTATCAATTTTAAGGAGGGGGGGGGGGGCATCAAATTTTTTTTTTGTTGAATGCATAATGTTGACAAGCGGAATTTTCTGAGACCTATGCATGACGTCATTTTGATTTTTCATCTATGAAGTTTTGAAGAAAAATTAGAAACTAATTTCATTTTGATTTTTTTTGCAAAAAAAAAAATTAATTTTTGATTTTTGAAAAATAAAATGCATGGAGTTTTTTAATAAAGAAAATTATATTCATTTTGCATTTTGATGATGTCATTTTGTAGAAATTATTGATAAATTTTTTTGAAAATTAAAAATTTTTAGTGTCAAAATTGAAGAAAAACACGACTTTTTCTTTATGCCCCGTTTCCAGATAAACTATGCAATCCACGAGGTTTTTCCTCAGAATGTTTTTTATTCAGGAGAGTCTGGTCTGTAATCTGACGAGAGGAGTTTTGCGAAATTTTGATTTGCCGACGACTTCTTTCGAGTTGAATGGAATACGAAGATGAAATTGATGAGAAAGTTTGATAAAATCAGAGGAAAAAGTAGGAATTTTGCAAAAACCCTCTTGTCAGACTACATACCAGGCTCTCCTGAATAAACAACATTCTGAGGAAAAACCTCTTGGGTTGCATAGTTTTTCTGAAAACGGGGCATTAGGAAAAAGTCTCGTTTTTCTTCAATTTTGACACTAAAAATTTTTCATTTTCCAAAAAATCTATCAATAATTTCTACAAAATGGCATCATCAAAATGCACAATGAATATAGTTTTCTTTTTTTGAAAACTCCAGGCATTTTATTTTTCAAAAATCAAAAATTAATTTTTTTTGTAAAAAAAAAAGCAAGATGAAATTAGTTTCCAATTTTTCTTCAAAACTTCATAGATGAAAAATCAAAATGACGTCATGCATAGGTCTTGGAAAATTTTGCTTGTCAACGCTATGCATTCAACAAAAAAATTTTTGATGCCCCCCCCCCTGTTTAAATCAATTTATTTTAATAGGTAACTGATAACTATATTTTCAATTTTTCAACTTCAATTTATTTTGATGATTTTTTTCAAACTTTATATTTTTAGTTGAATTTTCAATTTTTTCAGAAAGTGTTTTAATTTATAATTATTATTTAAAAACGTGATGTTATAATTTTACCAGGGGAGAGGAATGTCTCCAATTCTCCAACAAATACATCAACAAGAGTTCTTTTATTTTTTATTTATGAAGGGAATTGTTTCAGTTAAAAAAATATATTATTTTAATTTTAAAAAAAAAAATTATTGAAAATTTATTGAAATATAAAATTTGACAAAGTTTCAAAATTGCGAAAGCCTACTGAACTTTGAAAATTAACCTTTAAGAAATTTCTGAAAATTTCACCTAAATTAAAATAAAATTTATTCCACATTGAAAATTTCTGAGAATTTGAAAATGACCAAATTTTGATTTTTCAACAGATTTTGAAAACATGCCAAAGTTTGAATTTTTAAAATAATTTTTTAACGCTGAGCAATTCAAAAAATTGGAAAAAAATTACGAAGTAGGTAATATTAAAAATCGACTCAAGTATCAAACGCAGTTACTACGTCGAAGTTTTAGCTGTTTTAATTCGTAGTATGCAGCAATTTTCGATGCAGACTCGGTAATTAAATGTGTAGATATTATACCGACTGGAGGGTGCATTTTGAGAAAAACACCACGAGCACAACATTCAAGCAAAAAGCAAAAATATCAAAACAACGTAACTTTTGCTTCGCTCAACTTGTACCATATTTTTCAAGGTTATCGCATTACAAATTCTTTCAACGCGTTTTGCTTTTTCTATTACGTGGATTAACAAAGCAGGAGGCCGACGACGAAGAAGGCACAGGGAGAGAAAACTTTTACGTCGAGCTTTTTTCTGTGCTGCTTAACTTACAGCTTGTGTGTGCTCTCATTCATCGTACCTATATTTTTTGCTGTTTTTCGAGCACTGACAGAACAGCCGAACAATTCTATACTTTGAAATGGGTACGTACTACGTAGATTTGAGCTTTGAATCCGTAAAACGAATCTTATTTCACTTAACTTACGTGATTATAATTAAAGTACCTTCCGGTAGAAGAAAAATAGTCAGGCTGGGTACGAGTTTAGCGATGAATATTCCAACCAGAGCACGAGTTCTTGGAATGAAAATACTGAAAAAAAAATATACGAAAAAATTCTCTTTTTTTACACTTGCTCGAGGTACTAATGATGCCGACTTATTATTTTGTTACTATACAGAATGTAAGGAAAGAGAGAGATTATTTTGTTTTTTGTTTTTTCACATTTTTATAGCAATCTTCGAAGTTGAAAGAAAGAAAACACGGAAACAGACACTCATGAGCCAGTTTTTTTTTTTTTTTTTTTTTTTTTTTTTTGTTAAATGCCAGAATTAAAATTGTCCTTTGAAATAAATCTAATAATTGAACCCCAAAAAAACGCAGCCTTTCTCCTATTCGTAATGTTGAGGGGGGAAAGTAAAGAGAGTGTTGTTTCTCCATCTATTTTTAGTGCTGCCTTTTTTCTATGGGTACATATTCCCAAATTTTCAATTACAGTTTTGCATGCACGGGGCCTCAGACCACTTTAAACAAGATGTCGATTTTCTCATTTTAGAACTTTTACAACAACGCCTTTGCAAGTCAATTTTCGAATTTTTTCGCCCTCAATCATACAGATCGATGGTGAACCGATGTTTTCTAGATGAATTTCATCGTTCTGAGTCGATTACGATCCTTTGCGAAGGCCTTAGACCACTTTACACATTAAATAGAGGTAGATATTATGAAATATTCGAGGGGGCTTCTTTCATTTTTATGTTTATATCGCGAGTGAATCGGATTCGAGAAGAATGACGTTTCAATATTTACTGTCCGTTCTTTTTCGCTGGCTGGTGTGTAATATATCATTACTTCGACATGGTAGGTATGAAGGCGAATTTCGAAAAAGAAATAAAAGAACTTGGCGAAACGTTGGTCAAAATGATTCATTGTTTTAAATGGCGTTGATAATTTGACGCGTGGATTGAATACGTGCTTTATGACGTATTAAGATTGAGAGCTTATCAACACAAGAGGTCATTTATCAATTTTAAAAATATTTTCTACTCGTAGTGAAAGTTATAAGGATAAGATATTAAAAAAAAAGTTTTTATTTTTTTGGAGCAAAATAAGTTTACAAGCTGAGGGGGTGGGATGAAAATATTTTCAATGTTTGTATTTTGTAGTTAGAAATCTTTTCAAATTTTTTAGAGAAAAAATTGAAAAAAATTGAGAAATTTTTTTAAATAGGTACTTTTAATTTAGCACTTTTTTCTATTCTCTGGGGTTATTCGTTTGATTTCAAAAAAATTTCAGCTATAGGTGCCAAAATGTTCCTTCTAATACTTACTTATATCTTCAATTTTTTTCCAGAATTATTCTAATTTTATTTTCTTAACATGTTATACTCATTGCCATACATAATAAAATAATTTCTTTGAATTGGAAATTGGACAAATAAAAAAATCTTAAAACCTTAGTAGTTTGAAATTTTCAAAATTTGATAGAACTTCAAAAATTGACAGCATTTTAAATTTTCGTCAATATTGAAATTGGTTCAATTTTAAAAAATCGTCGGTAAGTTTTTATATTTTTAAAATTTTTTTGAAAATTAAAAATTTGTAAAATCTATAAAATATAAAAAAATATAATTATTTGCTAATTTTCAAATTTCATTAAATTTTTGAAGTTGAATCAATTTTAGAATTCAGTCAAATTGTCAATAAAACCAAATTTTGAAGTTGAATAATTTTTAAAATTTTTAGAAATCCCGCAAAACTTCAAAATCAGGTTTTGATAAATTTTTCAAATTTAGTCAAGTATTCCAAAATTCAAAAAAAGTGAATTAAAACATTTTTATCACTTGACTAAGTTTTTTAAATCCATCAGTTTTTTGATTTTTTAAATTTTAAATTGATGAAATTCAAAATTTTTAAGAATTTCCAAGTTGATCAAAATTATAAAATTTGGTCATTTTTGAATTTTAATCAATTTTAGAACATAAACCAATCGCATGAAGTTGTATAATTTTGTACAATTTTCAAAATGTAATTTAGTAGGTAAATATGCATATTTTGATGCTCTAAAATGTACAGGTAATTTTAATAATTTTAAAAATTTACTTAAACTTCGAAATTTGAAAGAATAGGTACTGTTTTTTTCACACGTGCATTGTTGAAAATTTTCCAAAAAAAAATACCCAGAAATTTTTTTAACAATTTGAAAAATTTGAAAAAAATAGGTGATTTTCAAATATTAATGACTTTGTGAAGTTGTTTTAAAATTCAGCTAAATTTTCAAAACAGTTTCAACGTTAATTTCTATACATGAGTTGAATGAAAATGTTGAAAAATTTAAAAATTTGATTGAAGTTCAAACAATTTTAATATTTCTACGAGTTTAAAATTTTTGAAAAATTTCAAAAAATTTCTGAAGATTCCAAGTTTTTAAAATTTCTATAAAAATTCAACTTTTAAAATGGATTGCATTTTAATTTGAATTCGAATAACTTTCTAATTAAGTTTGAAAAGTTTTTATAGATTTCAAAAGTTGGCAAATCACAAGATTTGGTAGGTAATTTTAATTTTTTCAAATTTAATAAAACTTTGATACTCGGAAATTCAGCCAATCTTTCTCAATAATAGATTGTAAAATTTTTCAAAATCTTTACAATTTCAATCTTCAACGTTTGAAGAAAATTTTAAAATTCAAAATTCAAAAAATTGAAAAAAATTGAAAATTTTGTAAATTAATTTTAAATTTAAATGAATCTTTGAAATCGCAGTCAATTTTTAATTTTTACAATAATTTCAAATTTGAGTAAATCCTCTAAATGTGGACAATTTTCATAATTAAAAAATATATATATATATATTATTTTGAAATTTTATTACTTAATGTTTGAAATTGGTGTGCTTAAAAATAATAATGATCGTCAAAGATTGGTAGATTTTCGCAATTTCCAAAATTCAACAAATCATTAATTATAGTTTTAGATTTTTTTATTTATTTTTTTTAATTACCTAATTAGAATTCAAAATGTTATAAATAGGTATTGAAATTTAATGAACCTTTGAAAAATCTTAAAATTTAATAAATTCTTACAATTATTGTTCAATTTCCACCATTTTAAAAAATTCCACAAATTTTCAAAATTTGGTAATTTTTTTATTTGAATAAATTTGAATAATATCGATAATTTTGAAATTGTAATAAATTTTTGAAATTACAATTTTAAAAAATTTATAAAAAAATACAAATTTTAATCTGAAATATCAGAGTTTTTTCAAAATATTATGGGGCTTCACAATTGTTTAGGATATTGAGTGAAACTTTTTTTTTTAAGCTCCTACTCTCAATTGACTATATCGTCTCATAAAAATATCATTCCATTCTTCTAAATTCAAAATCAGCTAATACTCGAGTTGAAATGACGTCGACACTTTGAAAAAAAAAAAGAAGAAAAAAAGCTCAATACGAAAATCGTCGCCGACTTACATTCTATCGTAATCGTAACATCATTCCGAAGCCTTTCAACGACGACCTTTTCATTATGGAAGAGATCATTTCATCAGTTAGCTACCTCTATAAAACATGCAGCTGGGGCAGAGAGAGAGAGAAAATACCATAAATACGTGGGGAAAAAAACGAAAAAGATAAAAGACGAAATTAACTAGAAACAAGAACAGGCTCCTGATAGCAAATTAAAATGTAAAACAGAGAAGGAAATGTAAAAGAAGAGGAAAAAAAAGGGTAAGTGAGGTCGTAACCATGGTAATGTGACGTCAAGAGTCTCAAGAAAAGAAACTTTCCTCCACGATAGACCTGTTGTCAACAAGTTAAATATCAGTCGACTCGAATACACACCCAAGACTTTGTAGTATACGTACATATAGCCAACGGTTTCCCCTTCGTATACAATTTTTTTTCCTCTCGACGACGAATAATTTTCACAACTTTTCCACACCTCAGGCCCCTCACTTCACCGTGGCCTTTTTATTACGACGAATTTCGTTCTTCATCCTCGTGGAAAGATGTTCGCGAGTTCGATCTATCTACGGGTGTACGTTTTATTGGCCTTTCACGATCGTAAATATTTTTTCTCTCCCACAAAATGTCCTCCCAACTGTGGTGTTATTTTAATTGAAAATCACATTTCGATGAAGCATTTCTAACAAATATTATCGCATTACTCTTCTCCCTTTCTCCTTTTGGCACACTTCTCTCGCACACGTCACATTTTCAAGTTATAATAATACGTTTACGAACGTGATTAAAAATCATATTTTATAGACGACGAAATATTACCAATTTTAATGGCTTCAATGAAGTTTTTATAACCCAAATTTTATGAAAAGTTCAATCGATCGTAAACTTTCTCCCCCTTTTCTGATTGTGCAATCATCTACCCATCTGGTAGATCGTGTATTTTATTTTAATTTTCAAATTTAAAAAGAAATAATCTTAAAAAAAGCCAAAAAAGATTTCAGTACTTTTAGATCGATGGAAAAATTTTGCAAGTATTTTTAACCAGAGATTTTCTAATACTATAATTCATCTTTTGTTATAAAATTTTTATAAAACCCGATATTGTTTTAATTTTTATTATCTACGGAGGGGAAACGATGAAAAAGAAACGAGACTTTCAAAGTCTTTAAAATGTTCTAACTAAGAACTAAAAAAAAAACCTACCTTTAAAAATTTCCAAGCTCGACGTGTAGATTAATGATCTTATTTTTGAGAAATTTTTAATATGTACTTGGATTATACGAAGTTGGCAAAAAATGCGCAAAAAGATTAAATTTCAAAGAAAATTATTACGGAATATCTGTCAAAAATATTACCTTGACTTTTGCGGCGAAGGGTTTTCTTAGTTGGAAAAATGCGCATTAAATCGACTGGGATTTTTTTTTTTGTTTATAATTGTTTTGCAATGGGAATTTTTCTTGCTTCGGTATAGGTGAAGTTTTTCAGCTCTTTTTTTTTGATTTATCATTAAACTTGGAATTTTAATTGGTTCTGAAAATTTACAAGTTTCGTCTAGTTTCTTTTTCTCTTTCTTTTTTTCCTTTTTTTTCGAGGGAGAAAAAAAACTGTAATAACCAATTTTTTCTAAATATTTATTACTTATATTGGTTCAACGTAGCAGTTTTCGAAGAAAACCCCATTTACAAGAACTGTCATTTAAAAAATGTATCCAGAGTTCATAAATAATACCTAACAATAATTAACGATGGTAGATGCTCGAGCAATTATTATTGACAAGCAAATGCTCGAGTAACTTGAGCATTTCTTTAATATTTTTGATGTGCAGATGTACTGCAGTATCTTAAAAACGTCAAAAGTTTCTAAAACAGAATTTAAATGCAATTAACCAAACTATAAAAACTTTAACGATCAAAGTAAACCAAGGGTGCAAAAAAATTATTGAAAAAAATGAATTGAAAAATAATAGAAATTGAAAAATGAAAAAAATTAAGTAGGTAGAATTTTGCAAATTTAAAAAAAAAATGAAAAAATTGATAATTATTGAAAAAAACTCATTGAATTTAAAATGTTTTTAATGCAAGTACCTACTTATACAAAATTCATGATTCAAAATAATTAAAAATAGAATTACTAAAAATAATCAACTCTTTCAAAGATCAATCAAGAATTTCAAAAAAATACCCATTGAAAAATTCACGAAAAAATGGGGGTAAATAGTGACAAAATATAGACTAAAATTTTCAAGAAAAGAGAGCTTACTAACCAAAATTGTAAGTTATTACCCCCCCCCCCCCCCCATTCAAAAAAATCCGATTTTTTTTTTTTTTTTTTTTTTTTTTTTTTTTTAAGAAAATATGTCGAAAAATTTTTGAGAAAAAAAATTGGAAACATTCCCTTTTTGAAAATAAATGTTGAACAATTTTTGGCGAAAAAATTCAAAAAAAGTAGATAGGTATATTTTGACGAGATTTCTATTTTTTCAAGAAAATTTTGAAATACCTACTTATTTCCTTTCAAAAAGTAATTTTTTTAGATGATTTTTTGGGAACTAAAGAAATGAAAATATATTTTTTTCTTTAAAAAAAATGTTGATCGAATTTTTGTTTTGATTATTATTTTTATTTCTTGGAACAAAAAATTTTTTTTCAAAAAGAGAAGAAGAGAACTTTTCTTGGACTTGGCATATTTTCTTTTATTAAAGGCATTTTTTTTTTCAAAAAAAAAAAAATAATAATAATAAAATTTTATAAAACCTTTTTTTCTAGAAGAAATTTTTTTGAGAAATTACCGTCTGATAATTTTTCTGACAGGATGTTTTTTCATAGCACTTCTTTAGGGACATTTTTTTTGTTTAAATTTTTTCCTCTACTACTGAAGATTTTTTCAAAAAAATTTTTTTTTACTTGTACCCAAGTACAAAAAATGAAGCAGAACTTTAAACACATTATTTTTTAAAGAGAGAGAACTACCTAAAAAATACTCCTTGAAAGATTTTTAGATTTAAAAAAAAAATTATAAAAAAATTATTTGTGACGTACCTACCTAAAAAATGACAATGAAAAAACGATGAAAAAGACTGCTTTCTGAAACCTAGTATAAGTTGCTAACGTTCACTATTATTTTCGGTAAGCTTAAAACCCCTTACCTAAATTTTTGACAAATCGAACATGTTTAGAGATCATCAGAACGTTTCGAAACTACATTTATACACAATATAGGAATAAGGGGGGGGGGGGGGAATCAAACCATTAGGTACACATCGAAATTTGATAAAAAGCAATTTCCCCATATCTCAATCTTTTACTTCAAATGATTATACGGTATGTTGTTCGACTATGTTTATATAAATTCAATAACTCGTGAAAGTTTTTCAATTACATACTTCTTTACAGTTTTTTCAACACGTAATTTCCCAGAGGTTTAAAATTTTTCTGTTTCTCGCGCGCATACACACGTAACTTTTCTTCGGTAATTTTTTTCTTTTTCGTTTTCTTTTTTAATTCGCTCTTTGAAATAATGTTTTATCGATTTTCAAATGTCTACACCAAATGCGCGATGTGCAACATGATATGTTAAAAACTTTAATCATCGGTTTGGCGCGGCGCAGCAGCCGCATTCGAGCGTATGATTTATGAAAAGGTACTTAAAAAGTATAACAACATACGTAGGTACGTAAAACGTATACATCATACATCAGTTTCAGTACCCCGATGGCAATTGCATTAATAAAAGAACTCGTAACTTCTACTCGACGAAGTTTCAATTTTCAACGTAAATTTTACGACACTAAACCATTGTCTGAGCAATTGAATGAGTGCTTGTAAACATTACTTCCACGTAGGTATATTTCACTACATAGGAAGGCATTTGCTTGTACGTATATCATTGACAGTTACGTAGTTCCTCGTATACGATGACTCAAATCAGCAATTCGGCACGATTTTTGAACTCAGCCTATCTGAAAACCTTGAAATCGATACCCATGAAGCATTTTTATCACTTTTTTGAATGTTACCCCCTCTCCCCCCATTATTAAATTTGACCCCACATAGAATGACCAAACCAAACCGTTGACATTGAGAATGATTTTCTTCTTGTTGGGGTATATTTTCCACGCTCATGCTTTACTTGTTGAAATTGAAAACGATTTTCTAATAGTGGAGGGGGTGTTGAGGGGGTAGTTATGGGGGTTAGACCTTTGAAAAATGATAATATATCATCATATATATCGATTTCAAGGTATTCGGTAGCGCTGGTTTCAAATCTAATGTTCATTTTTGATTTAGATGACATTTTCAGAGGATCAACGAGAAAAAAGTGGCAAAAAAAAAACTTTGGACTTGAAATATAAATCTGGATATCATTAATTACCTGATATTATCCATAGACGGCCGTCATCACGCCCTGTAATCAAAAAAACAAAAAAAAACATAAACTTAAAACGAATTGCATATCATTTTCTATAACATATACATATGGAAAATAACCACACAGGTTGTACGTGTATAATAAAAGTTGCATATGAAGAAAAGGCCGGCGTCGCGTCGTAAATCTAACGCAATTTTACGGTCTTTTACACCATTTGCCATAAATTCAACTCGTAGGTAAGTATTCGGAAAACGACGACTACAAAATACAGGTGTTTTATCTGCCGGTATATAACGTGTATAAATTCACGCCATCCCGCCCCCTCTCTACCTTGCGAGTATACTTTAAACATGCTGACAACGATGTCGAAGTTTTGCGTTTCATTTCGAACTTTTGACATTTCGATGCAGCAAGTTTATCAGTAGGTACCTAGTTCCTTCGTATGTTTACAAACGTGTAAATTTCTGCATTGATCACCTCCCTCCTCCCGACTTCTCTGCCATTGTGGTGGGAGTTAACCGCGTGTAAGTATAACTTTTTGCGGTATTGGCAAGTTTTTAGATTACTTATGTTTTAAAAGTTGGTCGAGTCACGACTGACAATCGCCATTTGTACGTGTATTCTGGTTCATAGTTCGGTGATATTTTGAAACGAGCTGTGTTTGGGTGACGTCTAAAAGCGGAAATTTTTTGAAAATTCTATTTTCGAAAAATTTCAATCAATTAAAATGCACTAAAAAAGATATTCGTTTTAAAAGAATCGATCCCAGGGCTTGGAAATTATTTCATTCATGATTTTAAACACAATAATACTAAATCAACCGAAAATTTGGCAAATAATAATGACTGCTTTTGACCAAAAAACATAACATTCATTCGTGAAAATTATTCTCTCATCAATTTTTTTTTTCGTGACCTTTTTAAAGCAAACTACGAACTTTTCGAGAGAGACTTTTACCAGAAAGAAATTTTTTCAAACCAAAAAAAAAAAAAATTAATTTTTTAAACGTAAGTAACACTACCTAATAACCTATCTTCAAAAAAAAAAGACATTTTTCTTCATAGAAATTATCTTTTCGCAGACCATAAATTTTTTTTAGGAACGATTTTTGTTTAAAAAAATATTTCAAATTGAATAATTAAGTATTTCAATTTAAAAATATATATATTTTTTTTTTGAGAAAATAATTTTTTTATCAGTTTTTTTTTGAACTTTTCAAATTAAGACTTTTACAATTTTTCAACCAAACAATAATTTTTATTTTCTTAGAAATAATGTTTCTTAATTTTTTTTGAGATTTTTCAAAGAAGAATTTTTAATGAGTAAATAAATGTCTAGTTATTTTTTTATAACTCTCATGACACAGAGTTTTTCCAAAAAATTCACAGAATAATTTTTCAGCAATTTTTTTCACTCACAGAACAAACTTCTTCCATATGAGATTCTTTTTTGTTTTTGAACAACCTTCAAAAAATAAATCAAAAATAAACAGGAAATTTTTTGAAAAAAATCTCAGTGACAAAAATAATTTTTCTATGACTTTTTTGTAGGGTGGGGGGGGGGGGGTGAATTATGTTCAGTCCATCATGTTATCAATACTATTAATTTCAGACGTTTCAATATGATAAAAAATTTTCAAATAAAAATCATGTTCACTAAATTTCAAATCATAATCCATACGAAAAATTTCACCCAATTTCAGAACCAAAATTCCACTCAAATTGTACTCGATGGAAACAACTCGATTGTACGAATAATACCAAGAAATCTTGGTACAAAAATCATTTTTCGTGCATAAAAATTCGAAATTTTTCACATTAAAAAGAAGAGGGAAAAAAAAGGCAAAACATAACTTTTAAATCACAACGCCTTATTTAACGCAATGAGCTTCTACAAAGAGTAGGAATTTCGTCCCACGTCGCCGTAAAAATAAAAACTCCGAGTGAAAAAAAAACTTCCCAACAATTCCGGAGCGTTGACTCGCTAAGTAAGTGCACAATGAAACGCAGATAGGTGTACGCGGCTTCCAGGAACACAGGAGGGAGATTCCGCAAAAAGAGAGGAAAAAATCAAATATTAAAAGCATTTTGTCATTCTACCAGCATAAACGTTAAAATGTATATAAATTGAAATTTCAATAATAAAAAACGTGCCCTGTACTCGGAGCATTTAAATTTCCATCCACCTACTGCTTCGTTCGCTTTCACTTTTCTAATGATTTAGTTATTTTCGCGAGTAGTAGTCGTACGAAATAATGAAGGGAAACGAGTATGACCAAAAAAAGAGAGAGGAAAAAAAAGAGCTACGTGCAATTACAAAAATTACTACCGCTTTAAGTATAATTGTCAACAAAAGTTAGCACATCGTTTATCAATTTTTTATCACGATAAGCTACGCAGACAGAAGACAAACTAATATTTTAGAGCTACGAAGATTTTAAATCTTCGCTCTTGTTTTTATTTCTCCATCGTATACCAACTACAATTGCGAGCAAACTTTCCCAAATGGTAGGGCTTGGTTTGTAAAAGTTGAGCAGTTTTTAATTATTTAAAATGATATTAATTGATGTAATCTTCTCGTCTGGTTCTTTTTCTATGCTTTCGTTTCGAGTTCGTGCTTCGTGAACACTTCTCGTCATCAAACGAAGTGAACAAGACCCAGGGTGTCTACTCATCTGGATTTTTTTTTGTTGAAAATTCATGACTATTCATCACTTTTCCATGACCTTTTTAATGAACAATATTTCTATACTTCCAGGGACCCCCCCCCCCTTCGACATAAGCATAACTTGGAAGAAATATGGGGAAATTTCCTCATTTTCCCCTATATTTCGTGGTAAATAACTATTAAAAAATTTTTTGAGAGAGAGGGCGAATGTCCTTTGAACTCCCTGAGACCCCCTTTATTTTGTAACCAAAAAAATCAAAAATTTCAAAAAAAAGTTTAATAGATACTTGGAATTTTCAAGGGTGTAATTCGATTTCTTCCCTAAAACGTGGATGCTTGAAATTGTTTTCATGCTGTAATGTGAGAATGATTTTTTTCTTGGAAATGAAACAAAAAATTTTCACGCCAAAAATTCTCCTAAAAAACAATTTAACAACTTTTCCTACAGAAAAACATTTTTTCTGTTTTTTTTTTGTTCCAAAGTTTAAAAAATATTTTATTCATTTATTTTACTATCAAAGAAACAAAAAAAAAGATTCACAAAAAATTTGGATTTTTTTTATTTATTTCAAAAGAATTTTCAAAATTATTGTTAGAAAAAAAAATCCCAGTTTTTTTTTTCGAAAATGAAACGATTTTTTTTTCGTCACAAAGAAAAAATTAGGAAACTTTACCACAGAAATTTTTAAAAGTATCTTCACATAAGAAACTTTTACAACATTTTTCTCTAAAAAAATAAAGATTTTAGGATATTTTTTATTACAAAAAATCCTGCAATTTCTTCCTCCGAAAAAATGTCTACTCCCGTAGATTTGAGATTTCTCTATTTCAAAAAAATTAATAATTTATTTAACTTCAAAACAATTTTTAAAATTTTTTGATCCAAAAAATTTTGTTTTTAATAATTTTTTATTCAAAAAAAATCCAAACAATTCAGATTTTATATACCTACTTCAAAAAATTGAGAATTTTTTCAACACCTTGTACAGTATACCAAACTACCTAAGGTTAAAGGCGTAAAAATGTTTCATACTCCATGACAATTTTTAACATTTTTTGTGCGAAAAAAATCTTTTTTTTCTTTCAAAAAATTCAATTTTTTGTTTTCATTTCGAAAAATTAAATTTTTTGTTTTCATTTCGAAAAATTCATTTTTTCATTTCAAAAAATTAAATTTTTTGTTTTTATTTCGAAAAAATCATTTTTTTATTTCAAAATATTATTTTTTTTGTTTTCATTTCAAAAAATTTAATTTTTTTCATTTCAAAAAAAAAAAAAAAAATTTCCATAAACAATTTTTCCATTAAAAAGCATTTTTTTTTTTCATTTTAAAAAATTCGTTTTGTTTTCATTTTAAAAAATTCATTTTTTTCATTTCAAAAAATTAAATTTTTTCCATAAATAATTTTTCCATTAAAAAACATTTTTTTTTTTCATTTCAAAAAATTCATTTTGTTTTCATTTTAAAAAATTCATTTTTTTTATTTTAAGAAATGGGAATTTTTTCCAAAAAAAATACAGGTTTTCCTCCGCCTCGAAAAAAATTCTTCAAAAAAAAATCAAAATTTTTAATGCTTTTTTTTGAGAAGATGCAACATTTTGAAAAAATTTCACTTATAAGCGAATTTGTAATTTTGCCCGGGTAATAGTATCAAAAATTCATGACTTTTCTTGACCTAATGATTTTTCTGCAAAATTCGTGACTCTTCCATGACATGTGTACTGCACTCACCCCGGCGTACTGCACTTTTTCAAATGGCTTGACTTTTTCATGACTTTCATGATTCATGACCTGCAGACATTCTGAAGACCGAGGTGGAATAAGCAAGTGTTGGCTCTTCTTACTAAATAAATAAATTTTTTTACAAAATTAATTTCGCAGAATTCGCCGAAAAAAATGTGAATTTTTACACTTCGACTTGATAGTTATTTTTAGGCAAGGCCTTCCAAGTTGTTTTTTTTTTTTAATAAAACATTGGTAAAGCGAAATTGAAAATTCGTATACACTTTGGCGGACGACGAATTAATTCTTCGCTTAAATAAACATCTAAGCTCGAGCGAAATTTGCCAAACTACGCACTAAAAAATAAACGTAAAAAATAACACACCAACGCGAGTCGAGATTAAAAAGCGTGTGGGAAACAAGTCGATGGTGCGACTATGGTAAGTATTCGCGTATTCGTATACTAAGCCATTGGATTCAATAAAGTAGCAACAGTTTGTCTGTATTTTGTCGTTCGCAAATAGTTAAACTACGATAAAACGATCTATAACCAATTACGAAAATACAAAATTCGAAAAATACCTATCGCAGCTTATACCTACTATATCTCGTGGGCGACTGTTTAACCCCACGTGGATACCTCGAAAACCCTCGAAATGCGAAAAAATCTCTCAATCATCGTCACTGCGGGGTCATGAGCCTTCGGTTGTAACGCAATTTTTGAAAATGCTCCAAAAAAGCACATTACAGCGCTGTAATTGTGTAGTAAACACACGTAAATATAGACGAACGTGAATATATGTACAACAGGATGCACATACTACACACAACACCACCCTACCTCGGCCCCAGCATCGTAAAAGACGCACGCCAACCTACCCCAAAGGCCAAGACGGAGCGGGGACCAATGAACGTCGCCATCAAGGGGTGAAGATTTTCATCAGCGACACCGTCTCCCGAGTCCACGGTCACCACGCGGCAGCACCGTCGTCGTCGTCGTCGTCGTCGTCGTACAGCGTACGTACGCTCTCGTGGCTTACACATTTTCTCTCGTGCTTCAGTTTCGGTCCGAATGTCGACGCGTAAAGGCCTTCTAGGTCATGGGTATTCTTCAAATGCCCGGCTTCATTTCGAATAATAACGTGCGTGATAATATTGCGAATACGAGAATGGCGTCCGCTTCTTCGGCAACTACGTCCACTAAACGGACTAATTCCCATATTCCTCCTCCTTCGAATACAGCCAACGCAGGAGAAGGTAAGCGTGCTAATGGAGTATCTACTCGTATACGTGTGTACGTTGTTTGGCACTTGTTGATTTTTTTTTCTCTCGGTTGTATTCCACGAAATTCATACCTTTTTCGCGTGCGAATATTTCAGGGCTATTTTGGAATAATTTTATCAATTTTTGAAATCGCATTTCGTGACATATTTCATTCGGCTGAATTTTTAATAAAATTTCCCCAAAAAATATAAATTTTGCGATACTTTATAAAAATACTCGAATTAAAATTTCCTAGTACCTCGAATTACTTAAAAAAATCGAAAAATTTCCATTAATTTTTCAAATTATGGCCCAAAAAAATTAAAACATCCAAGTTACTTTGATCAGTGAAATTATTCAAAAAACTTACACAGCTAAAAAATCTCTTTAAATTTTAACAAATTTTCGATCCAGTGGCAGAAAAAAAAGAGAGGTAAGTTGGCTGCTTTTTGACGATAAAAAAATTCTTTATCGAGCGTATACCTGCCTTTACACAAATCCGAATAAAACACGAAGAGAGAGAGAAAGGGGGTGGGATAAAGGTGGAAAATTTTCAGTTCGGTTGTAAAATTAAAAGTTTCCTTTGCTCGAGAGTTTTCCGCCCAGCCCAAAATTACATAATTTTATGGCGACAAGTTGGTTGAAAAATATTCGCAAGGACGACCGGAGAATTCCAGATGAATTAATTTAGGTAAATTTCGACGAAATGGATATTTTTTTTAACGTTGCCAAGTATATAGGTATTTTTCCGACGAATGAAATTTCCACCATTTGCTATCCCACCGGCGATGGAATTTTTTCGTGTATTTTCCATCAATTTGAAAAAATAATACGAGTGTAGTGAAATGAAAGCGTAGGTTAGAAGGTGAGATGAACTGATAAAAGAGCTAAACGAGCCTTCAAAGGCGATTTTCTCCAAAGTGCTTGGGGTGATCGCCGATCCGATTCTACAATTCGTATTTTTACTGGAATTTTTTCTTCGATTTTTTTTTCGCTCGCACCGCACGAATACGACGCTTTTGAATTAAAATCATTCGATACGAATTTATAGAGACCTCAAACTAAAAAATGGGACAAGACATGGTCTTTAAGCTCCTTTCAATTTCATTAATGTTGAAGGGGAAAAAAACGAAAAATACAGAGTGATTTTCAAATTTACAAACCTTTATGTTTTAACATTTTAAAATGTCTCACGATTTTTCAGAAGATTTTTATTCTAAAGCTCAACTTGAGGGTGAGTGGTGCCCAAAAATTCCAACTTATTTCATGATACATTTTTTTAACCAAATTTTTTTTTGAAGAATATTACAATTTGATTGGTTGAGTGTGAAATTTGTTCTTATTTTTGGTAAATATGCTCAAACATGCTCTAAAGAATAATCAAATACATAAGTATTGTAAATATTTAAAAAAAAAAAAAAAAAAAAAAAAGGATATCAATGTACCTCAATTTCCTTGAAGCAAATAAATTCAAAAACCTACAAAAAATTGAAACACTTTATTACAAAAAATTATTTTAAAAATAAAATTGCATAGCGAAAATACAATAAACATTTCCTGAAAAAAAATCAAAAAGTATAACAAACAAATTAAAATAAGAAAATTTCAGTTAAAGAACGTATTTCAAAAAAAAAATTGAATGTTTTAAAAATTTCTTGAATAAATTCGATAAAGAAAAAATATTTTGGCGAATTTCTTGAAAAAAAAAAGTTCAAAAATACTTACTATATCAAAAAAAAAAAATTTTTTAAATAAATAAAATAAATATAAGAAGAAAAAAATACAAAAAGTTCTCTTGAAAAAAAAAATATTCTTATTTATACATTATGAGATAAAATAAAATTGTTAAAAAAAGAAACACTAAAAAAATATTATTTTCCAGCAATAAAATATTTTCAAAATTTTCTTGAAATGAATTCAAAAATTGTACCAAAATAAAACATACAACGTGAAAATTGGAAAAAAATAGGTAAGCACATATAATGAAAATTCCTCTCGATTTTTTTTTTTTTTTTGAAAAAGTAAAAAGAAAAATCCAAAACACGTTTTGAAAGTATTTTTTGATTTGAAAAATGAAATATGTACCTCTACCTATCTATAAATATGTTTTACAAATTTCTGGAACAAATTCAAAGAAATATTTTGAAAATTTTCGCAGAAAATCAATTTTACCAAAAAATGTTAGAAAAATATATCTCGCCCACAAATTTTTTTGAAAAATAATTACAAAAAAGAAGTGTTACTGAAAATTTTACCGGAAAAATTCAAAAATTCCATCAGAAAATGAAACAAACATTTTTTCACAAAAGTTTTTCATGATTTTTCATTTATTCGTCTAGTTTTCATTTTTTTAAAAAGATGAATAATTCTTTCAAAAAAGTCTAAGAAATATTTTTTGGTGCGAAAAATGAATATTTTCTCGAAAAAATTCTAAAATGCAGCCAAAAAATGGAAAAAATTACAAAATTCTTTTCTAAGAAATTTGACTGGGTTTGAAAAAAAAAAACAAAAAAAAACCACAAAATTCAAAAATGATAATATGCAAAACATTTAAAGCATAAGTAAGTATTATTTTAAATAATTATGCAGAAAAGAAGTACCTAATTATTAGGTAGGTGAAAATTTTCTTGGAAAAAATTTAAAAATTCTATTGAATAAAAATTTTAAAAATATACTTTTTACAAAAATTTCTCTCATCTTCAATTCCATTTTAAAAAGTATGTTAGATAGTGGGATAAGGTTTGGTACTAGGTATTAGAGCTTTTACCCAGATACACGATCCCTTACTAACATAATTAAGAGTTGACAAAATAGCACATTGATTCGTAAAGAAAACATTATATTAAAACCGAATATTTGACTTTTACACACATTCACCGAATCGCGGTATCTCGTGGTCAACGTGCACTTTGGCCACGAAATCCTCCCGTATTACGGGTCATATTAGAACAGAGTAGTACCCTCTATGTACGCAATCCGTACGAAGAGATACATACCACATACCAGAAGATATACATACTACTGACGCGAACGTCAAGACGGAGCTACGTCGAGCCAGCGAGCTGCCTCGCCGTACCCCCCTACCACATTAACTACCTAGAGACAGTGTTACCCTAGTATGGAGGGCCATATCCACCTGTATCAAGTAGAATAAAAATTAGAGTTTTCCAAAAAAAAAACACATTAAAAATATACAAAAAATTAGAATACTTGGAAATTTTTTTCGAAAAAATTAGAAAAAAATTCATAAAATATCGTGAGAAAAATCCAAAATTTCTGGATTTGAAAAATCTCTTAAAAAATGAAAATTTGATAAATGGAAATATTTTGAGAATTTTCGCAAGAAAAAAAAAATACAATAAAAATCTCTTTAAAACACTTTTAAGAAGAACCAAAAATTCTCTCAAAAATACTTGAAATACATCTTTTGATAGGTTACAGAAAATGAAAAAAATTCAGGGAAAAATTCAAAAATCCTGCCGAAATATTTCGTGAAATGGGAATGAACGTCAACAATCCATAATTATTTTAAATAAATAATGACTTCACATTACAAAAAAATTCAAAGAATTATTGACTCAAAAAAAAAAAAAAAAATCAACAAGTACACTATACATGTGATTCCATCAAACCATAATCAAATTACGTATTTTTTCATGTAAAACTCGATCGTTTTTTTTCGAGAATTCCACACAAGTCACATATAACTTCTAAATTTCAATTATATTCATCACGACGTCTCCCCACATTCAAACTCAAACCGCATACACAAAGTACGCGGTCATGTGAGGGGGAAAAAAAGGTAACCTGCAATTGATTCTACGTACTCTTCTACCGAAATTTGTTCTCGTCGACACCGACCAAGCTCGGGGTAAAATTTAAATAATATCCGGAGCACTTCTGCTGACTATTACGAGAGAGGTTAATGTACCTCAGAAGCATCGGTATCGTGTACTACATCAAGTCACTCATGCATTTTAACCTGTTTTTTCCTCCATGTTTTCCTTTTTTCGCCATTTACCTTCGCTCGTACCAACAGCAACGTCTTCGCTCTAAACCTTTTTGAGAAATTCTCCTTACTTCAGCACTACACTGTAGGTACATTCGCCTCGAGAATCTTTCACCGATATTTTTCTTCAAATTTAAAACCACTTTATACGCTAATTTGTCAATGTTTTTTTATCCCTTCTCGCAACACATCCGAATAAAGCACGTATACTTGATCAATTCGTAACCGAGAATACGTGCATAAACGCACGTGTATGCTATAGACGTTGAATAATAAATAAAAGAGGATAAAAAATAGTAGGTACAATACGTGTCTAGGTGGATCGTATATAGGTGCACGTAGGTAACTAGGTATAGTCATTTTCCAATGTAATTATGCGACTCGCCAGTGTGCACTATTTATACGACTCGTGGGACCCTAAATTATTAATCGATATATGCACGACAAATGTGTAATCACTGGTATGATTTTTTGCGAAAATATTTCAACAACTTGGCAGCACAAAAAAAAAGGGTCTAAAAAATCCCATTACCTAGTAGAAAATACGTACCCAGCTTCGCAAAAATGGCTTACTTGTAAGCTGGTTAAATTACGTATCGGCTAAATCAGGATATATTTATCAGATTTACCAAGTCAATTATCGAAAATACAATTTCGAAAAAAAGTCTAATACATACAAATAATGAGAGGGGTAAAAAAAATTACGTTCTATAATAAGACAATATGAATTCAATACCATTCTTTGGTCTCGGTTTCTTCGCAATTTCCCAGCGGTATAAACATCACAATATTTACCTTTGTGTTCGACTATACCAAGCATGGTATTGTTCATCGCACACGTACAAGAACACCGATACGAATTTCGTAGGTATTGGAAATTAATTTTACATTTCGCTAGGTAGCTATTCTTTTCTTTAGATTTCCTTACCCTCTAAGAGTAGATCTCGATATGGATGCGAGTGCGATATTTCCAAAGATTTCAACACCACGTAATCCTTACTTTAAACATGTGATGCTGATTTTTTTTTTCAATTTTTTATTTTTTTTATTTTTTCTGACTTCCCATCAAGTTATTCCTTTTAATGAGAAAATAATTCCAATTTTTTTATTCTTCGCTGCTCAGCTGAATTTCAAGCTGTAACTTGGAGCTCCTTCTGCAATTATTGAAAAATTCAAAAACTAAAAAAAATTTCAAAATTTTCAAAATTCTGTACACTAAAGCACCAAAGATAGAAGTCAAATTTTTTTCAACTTCATAAACTATAAAAATCTCGAAGTCAAAAAACATCGGACTTCCATCTTCGGTACTTCCGTGTACCTAATTAAAATTCAAGGTTGTATGTACTTTCAAGGGAAGCCTGATGATGATCACCTTCTCCATTCTCAAAATTTACAACTCTTCAAAATTTTTAATTTTATTGTTCTCATCCATCAAAGTTGTTTCTTTCAATGAGAAAACAATTCCCAGTTTTTTATTTTTCTCATAGCTGAATTTTAAATGGAAATACTTTAATTTTAAATTTTCTTACATTTTCAGCCAGAGGAGGATTTTACATGGGAACTTAGGGTAGCTTTTTTCACTGAATAAATGCAATTTTACAAAAACTCGCGTTTTTTTGAAATTTACTGAAAATATTTTTTTTTACAAATTCAGCCAGAGGAGGTTTTGCATGAGATCTTAGGGTAGCTTTTTTCATTGCGATTAAATGCAATTTTTCATCTTTTGAAATTTACTGAAAATAAAAATTTTCACAAATTCGCTTTAGGGCAGGATTTTGCAATGGATCAAATTGTAGCCTTTGTCGTTGATTAAATGCAAATTGCCATTTTTTGAAATTTACAGAAAATAATTTTTTTTTACAAATTTAACAAGAGGAGGATTTTACATGGGAACTTAGGGTAGCTTTTTTCATTGAATAAATGTAATTTTACAAAGACTCACATTTTTTTTGAAATTTACTAAAAATAAATTTTTTTACAAATTCAGTCGGAGGAGGATTTTACATGGCGTCTAAGGGTAGTTTTTTTCATTGATTGAATGCAATTTTTAATTTTTTGAAATTCACTAAAAATAATTTTTTTTACAAATTCAGCCAGAGGAGGATTTCACATGGGGTCTAAGGGTAGCTTTTTTCATTAATTAAATTCAATTTTTCACTGGAAATAAAAATTTTCACAAATTCGCTTAGGGTAAAATTTTGCATTAAATAAAATGGTAGCCTTTGACACTAATTAAATAAAAAATTGTCATTTTTTGAAATTTACTGAAATTAAAATTTTTTACAAATTCAGCAAGAGGAAGATTTTACACGTGGTCTAAGGGTAGCTTTTTTCATTGGTCAAATGCAATTCCTCATTTTTTTGAAATTAACTGAAAATTAAAATTTTCACAAATTTGCTAAGGGTATAGGTTTTTTCATTGGATCAAATGGTAGTCTTTGCCAATGATTAAAAAAAAATTGTCATTTTTTGAAATTTACTGGAAATAATTTTTTTTACAAATTCAGCCAAACGAGGATTTTACATGGAATTTTAGGATAGCTTGTTTCATTGAATAAATACAATTTCTCATTTTTGAAATTTACTGTAAATAAAGTGGGCATTACTTAAAAATTCAGTTTTAGAAAAATAAAAAAATTGGGAATTATTTTTCATAAAAAGGAGCAGCATTGAGTAATTTTGAAAATTTTGCTCTTTTTTTGGTTTTTGAATTTTTCCAGAAATTGAGAGGGCCTCCAAAATAACACTTTTAGTTTAGAAATCTGTAATTTTTCAAATTTTACTAACAAATAGGTAGAGGATATTTTTTTAAGCTCTACTTAGAATTAGTTTAAGAGAAAATTTTTTAAAAATGAAATCATTTTCCCATACAAATAAACAACTTTAGAAGTTGAAGCCAAAAAAAAAAAAAAAAATCTTGAAAATAAAGATCAGTGTACAAGACGCAGAACATAAGTACCTACTCGAATCGAGCACGTTTTGATACAAACTATTTTAAAAGCTCTTTAAAAAACTGAACCCCAAGTAAAAGAAAATTTTTGCACGAAAAAAACACACGTGTTCATAGATTCGCGCGACATTGACGAAGTATTATTGGAAATTCGACTATCTACATGGGCGTAATTGCGATCAAAAGTATTCAAAAAAAATTGCTCTAGTATTTTCTTCTTGTGTTTTGTGATAAACAAATACACCGAGACGTATCCACTTTTTTCTCCGAGTGAGAACTCGTTAAAATGAAAATCGACGCCGTTTTGAATAACCCCCCCACCTCACCCCACCCACAAAAAGAATCATCTTTTGGCAAATAAAAAATAAAAAGTTACGTATTGTTTTTTCATTCGTCTACCTGAAGTATCCGAGTGGTTTCTTCTAAGATCAACATATCAACAAAGGCTTCCATCATTCCATTTTTAAACATGTACTTACAGTTGATGATTTGAATTTTTTTTAAAAACTAAATTAATTCCTAAAAAAAGACGTACATACTTACAAAGAAATTTGATGAAAGATTAAATTGAATTCCCCCCCCCCCCTCCTTTTGAAAAATTATTTTCATTTTTCAGGTGAAAAAAATTCGAGCAGAAAAAGAGAAAGTAAAGTTGTTGAAAAACGAAGACCAATGTACGAGTATGTACTTATAATTTCAACATAATTTACAAAACAAATTTTGACAACTTATTTAAAACTTCTTCAGGATACAAAAATTTAAACGCTAATCAAAGTCAAAACTGAACGTTGTCTGATGCTTTAGGCGAAAATAATTCAAAAATAAACTTCCCGAAAACCTCGACACGTGCATATAAGGAAATTTTTTTAAATTTAAATTACAATGCTAGCATTCTTCCAAAAATTGTTCATAATTAAGTTTTTCTCATATCAGTGAGGACTGATGAGAGGGGTTAGAAGGTGTCACAATGAAGTGAGGGAAAGGATCAAAATAGCTTCGGGTGAGCATAGATGGTAAAAATCTTATAGCAACAGACGAAGTGGTAAATATTTTAGAATAAAAATTTCCAAGGTGTATTTAACGAGCTCTGGGAATAGATTTTGTTTGAATTTCAATACTAATTTTTCAAAATTTTGATGAAACACATAATTCTTATAAAATTTAATTCGAGGATGAATGTTTTTAAAATTTTTTCAAAAAAAATGAATGTGTTTCGAATTCTTTCAAAAAATAATCAACTTTTTTTCTACGTCTGATTCCGACAAAAATATTTTCAACTTGGTTCAAACATAATTTTCAAAAAAAAATCTCAGTAAATTCGTCAAATATTTAAAAAAAAAAATTCAAAATTATTTTTTTTACAAAATGAGGGAAGAGTCCCATTTAAATTTTTGTAACAACCAAAATTATTTCTAAGACCGTCATCTACAACTTTTGTTTGAAAATTTTTGAACCCTTCTTCCCTCACTCCTCTGATTTTGAATAAATATTTACTGAGTGTTATGCAAGCTCCAGAGGGAGGGACGGAGGGAGGGAGGAATGAAGGAAGAGAGGGAGGGAGGGGTCCAATTGAAAAAAAATTCAAACAAAAGTTTTACCTTGAAAACCAAGAAAAAATTTTTATCATTATAAAAATTTCGATTTGAGCACTCCTTCAACTCTGATTTCGAATAACATGTATGTGGATACTTTTTAAAAATTGAAGGAGAGGTCCAATTGAAAAATTTTTCAAACAAAAGTTGTAGATTGAGGTCATGGAAGTAATTTTGATTATTATAAAATTGTCGATTGGACCCCTCCCTCCACTCCAATTTCGCCTAACATGAATTAGATACTCATATTATTAAAAATAGGGGAAGTAGGGGTCTTATTGAAAAAATTTTCAAACAAAAGTTGTAGCTTGAAGTCCTAGAAATGACTTTGGTTATTATAAAAATTTTGATTAGGCCCATTCCTCCCCTCCTATTTTGAATATTAAGTACCAATGCAGTATGTAGTATTGAACTTTTTCAATTTTTCTTCATAGCCATTAAAAAAAAAATGATCCAACTCTATAATTGAAAAATTTGTTCGAAATCGATTTCGGAAGAAATGATTTGTTTCATCTTTGAAAAATCTGCAAAACAAGACTCCTTCAAATTTCTCTACAAGATTCCTCCATCACGCAGCAATGTAAACAAAATGTACAAATCTGCAAACATTTATACGTCAAATTTATACGTAATTGGCGTAATTAATGATCGCATAGGAAATCAACATGGTTAAATTTTTTTGCCAATTTACTTGCTGAATTTTCCACTTCATCAATTCATCCATCAAAATTTCAAACGAAAAAAAAAAAAACGATGAAAAAATAATGATCCTCTAAATTGGTTTACTTTTCTGTCGAGGTTTTTGCTTCAAAATTTCCAACTCGTCGTGAAATTTTTACTAAACCGAAGTGACTCGGCCGACCGTATATGTAAGCCTTTGCACCGCGAATTTTTAGCTAGGCTCATGTGAAATCCCCGGAGAGAGGTGCGACCAATATAACAAATTCTTAATTCCATCCCGGAGCATTTTTCAGTAGGTCTAGGATATAGGTATATCCTATATCGTGAAATTCTTGCCGTAGCGCTGTAATTCGAAAGATAAACAAATTCGCTCGTTGATAAACATAGGAGCTAGATTAAATTCTCAGGCGTGGAACATTCGTTCGTATACATTTATCGAACTTCATACGCATGACGAAATGATTTAGGCGCGAGGGGGAGGGGGAACTTTTAAAAAATTCCATTTATTCGAAAAGAAAATATTTCTACAAAATTGATTTTTCTGCGGCACGTTTTTTGGGCGAAATCAATCGCTGAACGAAATTTTCAAATTAAACAAAAATAATACGAATGTAACGTAGCCATAGGGGATGCGAAATTCGCGTTTAAAGGGAAGGAAATTGCACCGGTGATGGGCGAGGGGAAATTGAACTTGTAAATGACATGTGACAAAACTTCACCAACAAAAAGACATTTCATTCTCCAAGACTCCTTTCTTCAATTTTTCATCCATCATTTGTTTCCATTTATTGAGGCAAAAAAAAACATACGTTACTTCCTTTTGTCAATTTTTCCAGCCATCAAAGCGTTCGTAGAATGATCGTGGGTAAAATTCGAGAAATTTTCTACATCACATGCTCGATCTTAATCATTCAAATCACGTATACTCGATGCTCGAATTAACTGGACTAAAAGTCACTGTCCCAGCTCTAATATAGTTACCAGTCGCTCGTTCGATTGATAACAAAAAAAAAAAAAAAAGAGAGAAGAAAGAATGAACCAAACGTCGAGATACGCTAATACGAGTATACTCGCGAAATACATTTCTCAGTTTTTGTGCAGCTGGAGCGACGCCAGAGTAGTACGAAAAAAGTTGTTGTTTGACTATAATACAGAGCTAATGTTTGTTGTAGAAGATACCGAAAAAAAAAATGGCAGAAAAAAAGTACCCAAAAAACCCCATAATTTTCCATTTGCACTATAACACCATGTTTCAACTTACGTACCTTACCTTTTAGCCAGCATAAACACGTAGAATACATTCATCATTTTTAAAAACATTTTAAATCGTAATATCGCGCGGTCCGCAAGCCCGTTTCGCAAATAATTTTTAAAAGTTTCCGGCTATTTGTCTCCTCTTTTTGGTTGTAATGTTGTTTTCGTTTTTCGACGTGTACGTATAAATACATTTTGTAAGATCAAATGACATCTGAGAGCTCTCTAAGTACGTTATGAATTTTTACAGATTTCATGGCTGATTTCGAAACAAGACGCGGTGTCGGTTCAAAGGGTAAGCTGAAATTTTTGATGATTTTAAATTAGATACGACTTCAATAGTAACGTACATTTCTAGAAAAGAGGAAGGGGGGTTAAAAAATGTAAACAAACACCATCTGGAAAGAATTTCGATGACATTTGGAAGTAGAAATTTTAAAATTATTGAAGATTGAAAAAAAAAAACATAAAATTCAAAGGACATATTGAAAAAATTTACAAATAGAAAAAAAAATCAAAAACTTAGAATTAGTGAAAAAATAAATAAGTAGGTTTTATTTAAGAGGGAGAGGGGTTAAAATCGCCCATTCGTTGTAAAAATTATCATTCTATCGAGGTACAAAAAATCGAGATGGAGAAAGAATTGAAAAAAAGTCAGCTCCGAGTAGGGAATGTAGGGATGCTTATAAAATTTCTGAGTGAGAGATAACACAGAAACATACGATGCGAGCGATCATAAATAATTTCAGAATTTTTAAAAAAATATTTCAAATTTCAAAGTTTAGCAAAATTTCTTGAAATAAAAAAAAAATGCAAATTGGAAGATTTTGAAAAAAATTCAAAATTCAGAGATTTTTAGATAGATAATTATGTACTGACCCTATAAAAGTTCGAAATTTGGTAATTTCATTATTTTATCAAGTTTTTGAAATTTTCAAAATTTTCAAAATTTTTAAATGATCAATTTCAAAGTGATGATAATATTCCTTGGTCATTCTATTCATCATTAATAAGTATAATATTATGTCAAAAAAATAATGCTATAAAAAAATACCTATATGTTTAAAAAAAAAATCAATAACTGAATTCAGAGCAAACCAAGAAATTGAAATTTTTCAAAATAAAATTTTTAAAAAATTTTAAGAATTATTTCAAAAAAAACAACAACAACAGAAAAAGAGATATTTTTTTAATTGGGGGGAGATAGGTAATGAAAAATGAAAAAAAATCAGATCTAGTAAAATAGGTAAGTATAAAATCGACTTTTTATAATTTTTCAAAATTCAAAATTTAGTACATTTCTAAAATGTGGATAAAATTCAGACTCTATTTTCTTTTTTTAATTTGGAAAAAATTCAAATTTGTACTTAATATTTAAACTATTCTTAAAATGAAACTAATTTTTTTCAAATCAAGAAAAAACAGTTTTTAGAAACCAAAAAATAGAAATTTAAGCCAAAATTTGATAAGAAAATCGCAATAAACATTTCGAAGAAAAATAAAATTAATTTTCAAAAACATTATTTCAACTGGAAATTTTATTCTCGAAATTTGCTTAATCAAAAACCAATAAAATTTTTGAAAACTCGAGGACGGTTTCAAAAATAAACGAAATAAAATATTATCAACTTCATAAAAATTATTATTTTCAAAATTTTGCAAATTTTTAGAATTCAGTAGATCTTTGAAACTTGGAGGGTGGGGGGTGGGGGGGGGGGGGGGGGAGGGGTCAAAATTTGGCAACTTTTGATAGAAATTCAAACAATTTGTAATTTCCAAATTTCAATAAATTTTTAAAGTTGGCTTATTTTTTAAATTAAGCTTTAATTTTCAAAAAGTTGATTTTCAAAATTTGATAGTTTTCTAAACATTGTAAAAATCCAATAAAAATTTGAAATTTGGTAATTTTTAAATTTTCATGAATTTTTCAAGCTGAACCTCTTTTTGAAACATATTTTTTTTTTTAGAATTACATAGAACAAATTTTCTGAAATGATCAAGAAGATTGATAATAATTTTTTCTTCGTTTGTTTTTCTTCCGAATTATAAAAAAAAAAAAAAAAAAAAAATCCAATACATAAAAAATCTAAAATTACTTTAATAAAAAAAATGAAAAATTCAATTTTAAAAAAATGAACGAAAGTTTTAAAAATACCTAAACGAAAAAATCAAATAAAAATCAAGAAATTGATGAATAATAAATACAAGAAAGAAAGTCTCAAATCGATGAAATTACTCCGTATATACAAATTATCTTGATACAGATTTTTTCATTTCTCATGAACAAATTTTCTTGCTTGTAAAAAGTTTTAAGATATTTTAAAAATCAAGATGAAATGTCGAGGGAAAATTTTCAAAAAAATTATAATAGGTAGGTAAGTATTTCGAAGAAAAATGCAAACAATTTCCAAAAATGCCTACATATTGTATTTTACCTATATAAGAACAAAATTTCAGTTTCAATTATTTTTAGTGATTTATGTGACCTTCATTAGGGAAATGGTGACACAAATTTAAAAAAAAAAGGGCTTCTTGACCAAAATTGCAAGTTTTTGTACCCTCATCCAAAAATTTCGGAATAAAAAGCGATTATTTCCACATTTTAGTGGAATAAATTCAAAAGTTTCATAATTTTTTTAAATTCATAAAAAATTGTTGAATTTCTTTTTCGATAGGAGATATTTTGAAATTTTCTAGAAAATATCTAGGTACTATGTTCAAGAGAATTTGCAAAATTTTAATTTTCAAACATGGACAAAAATCTCAAGAGTTTTGAAAAACTTTTTTTTTTTTGTTGAATTTTTGATTTTTTCAATCATTCTGTATGAAAACAAATTTTTTTAGACGATTATTCTTTCAATTGAGTATAGAAAAATTGATACCTATCTAAAATTTCAATTTTTTCTTCTAGGTAATTATTTTATAAATGAGAATCTTTTTTGAAAAAATTGAATATTTTTTGCGAAAGTTGATTTTAAAAAATATTCATTCGAAAAAATTTTGAAAAATTTTCATCTAAAAAAATGTACCTACGTCAGTTTTTGGTCTAAAATGAAGAATACCAAAAAGATTTTTTCAATGAAAAAATGAGGAAAGAAAGCGACTTTGTGACTTTTGAGTTCAAACATGTTTGTTTTAATAAAGAATCTTTTCAAAATTTTTGAAATGAAAGAAATGAAAGTTTCAAAAAAATTAAAGCAGAAAATTGTTTATGACACTCAAATTGGCTGGAATAAAATTAGGAGCATAAGGTCGAAAGAAGTAAAAATTAAATATTAAAATAATACTGAAAATGTCTTATGATGGGTGGAGGTCAAAAAATTAGGTTTCAATTTTAAAAAAAAAATAGAATCTCAAAAAAATATATATATCCTGAAGCATTACTTTTCAGACCTTTTCGAATATTATCGTCCGCTCTGGACTAACTGTGGAACATTTACAGGGACTTGGCGGCTTCGCTGAATGGTTTTGACATCCTGCTATGGTGGAATCGATACGGCACGTAATAAGCCAATTTTTCCAAACTCTCTTTCCGAACGGAAGAGGAAAAAACTAAGCCACAGTTTCTACACGATTTTTGACAACATTCGAACCTCGAACGCCCTCTGTCGTCTTAAATTAACCACCAAGCTGGCGAGTGTTCGTTTATTAAAAAACTACCCCGCTAGCTGTGGAAATTATTAGGTGTCGTATAAAAAGCAAACCAAAGTGGAAAAAAAATTGCAACATTCATCATCACCGAAGTAGCAGATGTTCGCTAAAACACAGGAGAGCTGCGATTTTCATATATAACGCCAACTTTTTTCTCGTAGCGACTCGAGACGGAGTTTTTTTTTTTTTTTTTTTTTTTTTTAAATATTAGAATCCGTAATTGGATTATAGGCGTAAATGTGTAAACCATATGGCGTTTTCTCGCAATTCACTGTGCCACAGTGTACGCTATGCCGAGAGGCGGATGAAAATTCGTAGCGTATCTTTTTGACGACAACACATTTATATGTAAGTACAAAAATAATATGCACGCGTGAGAGAAGAGGAAACGTTCGCGGTTGCAGAATGAGTATGGTAAAAAGACTCGGTCGTAGCAGGCTGCGAGAAGGAAGCAGATCAAAAACATAACGACAAAGGCAGCAAGGACGACGACGTTGCATTTCGATACACGAGTGTACTTATACACAGGCAGGCAAAGTTTTTCATTTTTACGTCAAAACTTTGACAATTTTATCGCGCTACGAGTATATACACACGCTCGAAATGGCCAAATTACCGAAATCACCAAATTCAAAATGGCGTTGCTGCTCGAAATTCGCACAAATGTCGCCTTGTCTAGTTGTAAGCTGGCTGCAGCACACGGGTGAAATTCTCGGCATAGACATAGAACTATGATACACCATTAATATAACATTCAAAGTATCCTAATAAATTATCGAAATACCACCAGAGATGACTTGTTCATAAAAACATATATAGATACTCGCGTTATACGTCTTTCGAAAACTTCGCCAGAGAATTGTACCATGCCATGGTGTAGTAACTTTCGTGATGGAAAAATTTTGCTTCGAGTTAATTTCACTTTGCCTAAAATCAATACCAAAGACGTTATCAAACTCCCAAGTTTTCTACTTCTACTTCTTTTTATTCCGCTTCCCCATTCGACCACTCTCCTCATAATAATTCACCACTATATTCAGCATATCGAAGAAAGGTCACCTTAGTACTTTTCTCGTGGAACCAATTTTTTTCTCTCTCGGTTTTTTTTTTGTAGTAATATACGACGTGATTCGATAGGTTTAGGTCTTTTTTTTTAGAAATAAAGTTACAAGAAATTTTCACAATATGCATCTAAAAAATACTATAGTTTGAAGAGGAAAAAAAAAATCAAAAATTCAAAGTTTTATGTACTATGAATATCTTCGAAGGCTGTCTAAAAGAAGGCTCGATGAGCTGAGATTTTCATTCGATGCGTTCTATTTTTCCAAAGTGCTCATTTTGAATATTTTCGAAATTTTTTCTGATCTGCCCTTCAGTCGATTTCACATTGCTCGAAAATAAGTCTAAGTATACTTATTTTCATTTTACCCCTAAATGAAATGTTAAGCCATACCTGAGAGGCACCAATTAAAAAAATGAATAAAAAATGAAATTTTCATCATTAAAAATTTTTTTTGAACAAAATGATCAAAAGGTGGGTACCTATTCTAACACAAGAAGACCATTTTCGATGATTATTCATCTTTACTCCCGTTTTTATGGGAGATACGATTTTTGAGAAAAAAATTAAGAGAAAAAAATCTAGAAGACCATTCTTGCTAATTTTTTACTATTTTGTACCCTTGGGAATTTCTTTGAAAAACTATTAAAAATTGAAGAAAATGTGAAAAAAAGATTTCTCAAAATGAAGGTAAAGGAGGATCTTGACTCAATGATCTGACAATTGAAATCCTGTTCAATTTTTTTTTTCATTTCATTCGTTTACTTATCTATATTTTATTTTTGCATTCTTATTCAGATTTCAAAATTGGAATCATCAAAAATACTTTTTAAAAAAATCAAAAATTAGTCTTGTATGACTTTTTTTACGTAGAATCCTTTTCGAAAAAAAGATCCTTCGCCGGTTACACAATTTTAATTTTAATTTTTTTTATTTGAAAGATTTACTATTACACATGAAAAACGAAATACCGTATTTCAAAAAAAAACTTCAGCCAAAAAAAATGAACAAAATTCAATTTTTATCAAAAATTTTTAATTTTTAAATTCTAAATTTTGACTTGAATTTTGACAAAACTTCATAAATTTAATAAATTCAAATTTTAAAAATTGAATAAAATTTGAAAAATTTGTAAAAAATAATAAAATTATAAAACTTGAGCATTTTTCAAACATAAAAAACTTATCTAATTTCAAAAATTAATTCAACTCTGTAATTTGACTAAAATTTCAACTTGAATCAAATTTTAAAATAATTATATTAAATTTCGAAATTTTCTCCGAATTCCAAAGATTTGCTCTTGGAATTTTCAAAATTAAGCAAGCCTCGAGATTTAAAAAAAAGATTTTCCAAAAAAATTTCAAATTGATTCAACCTCAGAAAATTTAAAACTTGCAAAAGTTCGAAGATTTAATGAATTTCAACATTTGATCGAATTTCAAGCAAATGATTATAATCAACAAAATTGAAAAAGATTAATAGGTACCTATTATAAAGATTTATCTAACTTTGAAAATTTATTCAACTTTGAAAATTGCTGAAATTCCAACTTTTATCAGATTTTGGAACTCATTTTATTTTTGAATTTTCACCCAAATTTAAAAAATTCGCTGCTAAACAGATTTTTGCGAACCTCAAAATTGAAAAAAATAAGCTAAATTGATCCAAGCTCAAAAAATTGCTCAATTTTGAAGAGTTTTAAAATTCTAAATAATACGAAAATTGATCAATTCTTAAACGTAGGTACCTATAAAATATTAATTTCCATCAAATTTTGAAATTATTTGAATTTTGAATTTTAGCCAAATCTGGAAAGTTTTCAAATTTTCAATGACTTCATAAATCTCGAGAATCACCAAAAATTTCCATTTTTATAAAAATTTTTAATTTTTACCAATTTTGGAGTTTCAAAACGAGTTTTAAAAATCGATCCAACCTCAAAAATTTCATCAAAGATAAAATCACAAAATTCAGATTTTTGTCAAATTTTGATTTTTTTTTTACCTAGTATGAGTTTTTTTCCAAATTTAATTTCAATTTTTTATCATCATTATTTTGAAATTTTTCACACAATATTCATTAAAAATGAAAATTTTCCCAATTTGGAATTCTTACCAAATTTTCAATATTTTCCAAATTCGAAGAAATTATTAAGAATTACAAATTTCAAAACTTTATCCACCCTCTACATAAAATTATATTACGTAAAATTTGAAAATCATCGAAATTTCATTTATCAAATAAAATTTTGACATTTTTCATTTCCATTAAAATTGAAAATTTTCAATTTTTACCAAATTTTAAAAATTCTAAAAACTGAAACCGCAAAAATTTATTCAATTCCACAAATTAAATTAAGATGTAAAAATGGCAAAAATCACAATTTTTATCAAATTTCAAAATTCTTCCAAGTATTTAATTTTCACCGAAATGTTGAAATTTCGAAGATCTCATGAATTGAAAAAATGTTCTAAATTTTTTAAAATTGTAAAAATTCAACAAACATTAAAAATTGATCGAAATTTTGGAATTTATGAAAGTTCAAAAAATACCCATTTCGAATGTTTATCAAATTTTGGAAATTTTTCAAACTTCAAGAATTTTAAATAATACTTAACTAATTTTGAAGAATGAAATGAAGATTTGAAAATTGTAACATTACAATTTTATGAATATTGGTAACAATTCTTTTTTTGAAATTGCAATGCTCTCTCATCCCTTTTTTAAGCCCCCTCCCCACCTCCTCAAAATATAAGTAATTCGCTTTGAAAAAAACGGTAAAAAAATTCATGAAAAACATTTTTGCCAGAAAACCGCTTTTTACCTTCCAAATCGCCAACTTGTCATTACAAAATACATCTCAAACTTTGTTGACATTGCTAATAAAAGCCGAACTGTGTCAGTATCATCGACACCGGCCCACCTCTCCCTCCCCTGCTAGACGAAATCGTTCTTTATCAATCGTCGCATAAAAAACACACCGCGGTTCATTTCGACATTGCATAGGCGAATTTAAATATTTAATAAATTGCCATCGTTACTCGTACATACGTTTGGATCTGATGTGTTATTCGTCATAGTTGAGAAATTGCTGGTGCTTGCAGGTTCGTCGAGAATAAGCCAAGGTACTAATTTTTTCTCTCGTGTTGGTGAATCGAGGAACGAGGAAGGCGATGTCAGGCACGAATAATGTAAATAGAATTTTTCGAACTAAATATAGACTATTCGTCGAAAGAAAAAAATTAGGATAGGTCATCGACGAAAAGTCGAATGTGACAAAAAAAAAAAAAAAAAAAAAATTGGAAGGGTTGAATAAAAATTGGATTAGTCCATAGGCTTTTATAAAACTTATACGACCTATGAAAAAATACATCAACAAAGGCACCAGTCCTTTGTTTATACATTTGACAACATAGAACAACGGAACGAGGGCTGAATAAAAATTGCTCAAGAAAGGTCATTCATAGGGAGGTCAAAAATCTACACTGTGAAAATGACCACATTAACCTATAAACTACATATCATTTTTCAAAACAAAAAAAAAGACGCCATCAGCGTAATATTTACTCGTAATACACATTTGATAATAATGCAAAAAATTTAAAAATAAAAGTGAGCTATATATTACCACATTACAAATCCGCTTTGATAATTTATTAAAAAACTTCACCCCTTGCCTCGCCTCCTGACAAAAGCTCATATATATGTGGCACTTTTTTTTACTAACGACAATTAGTATTTAACAGCGATATATTCGTACACAACAAATCTAGTTAACGACGTAACATCGTGCAAAAAAAAAAAAAAAAAAAAAATAGAGCCAAACGATGGAGATTAACTCCACAAACTAAACCCATCAGAGTAACAATTCTAATCGACTTTTTTTTTCTAATTCGTCAACATTAATTACTAAGGGTAGAAAGGGCATTAAATAAGTTAACGCTGAACACGGTATGACCTGTTACACGGTTGATTAATTCGTATACGAAACCGCATTTAGTGGACAATAAATTGATTACACATTGGTCGCTACCTCTTTAGTTACCTGTGTCTCTCTCACTCTCTCTCTCTCTCTCTCTCTCTTCGTCTCTATATATAGTAAACGGTTCTATTAAAAGCGTCTGCTTTACAAGTACGAGTATAACCTTTATTTTTGTTCAAAACAAACACCGCACCTTTGCCATCGTCCGTCGTATAATTAAGCTCCTTGGTAAAATCGCTCTGTCGTCTCGTCCGCGTCGTATCGCTTGTCGCACCTATTAAAGCTGCGCCTTCCTTTAATAGTAGGTCATTTTTACGCGAAATTAAACAAACCATTAGCACCAATTAAAAATGCCCACGATTACCTTTTTGATAGGTATTTTAATGCCGTTTCATTCGGCGTCCTTGTGTTCGGTATCCGCGTATGTGGGTGATTTTTTCCTGCCCCCCTTTCCCCCCTCTTACGTTCAAAGTACTCTTCTCTCTAATATAAAAGGATCAAAAGCGTACGTAATTTCTGTATAGTTGGAAATTCGTTCGTGCATGTTAATTTTAGATTGTATAATGTCGCCCTAACAACCGGCCAAACGTTTAAGGTTAAAAATACCGAGTTGAAGAACTATTTCCTTTTTTTTTCTCGTACTTGTGTTCCCAATGTTGGACAGCATAGCTTCGATTAATTTGTTTTTAATTTTTTTATTATTATTAAAAAATGAAAAAAATAAATAAAAATACCTATTACCTTAATTTAATGGAAAACGGTGAGAAGGGAACGTATAATTTAGGAGTTGGAAAATTTAATGGATCTAGGGTGCATTGCATTTTTCCAGAAAAAAAAAAAAAAAAAAAAAAAACAGAAGTTTTAAGAAACCTTATTCAAGATTTACAGTTTTTTTTTTTCTTAAATCGTTTACCAGATGGCGAAAATTGTAAAAACTGATCTACATAATATTATTCATTAGGTAAAAATTACTAGAGCTACAAAATGGACAAAATATCAAAATAAAAAAAAATAGAAAAAAAATATAATATACAATGCTAAAAAATTAATTTGAAGACAGTGCTCAAAAATTAGTTTAGTACTTAACGAAATCAATCAATCAATCAATCAATTTGAATACATTAAACAAATTGGAAAATAAAATAATAAAAATTGATGACTTTTAGACATTTTTTTATTTTAACTTTTCATTTTTTTTTTATCATTTCAGCTTTTGAATATTTTGTTGGACTTTTTAAAAAAAAAATGCTTCAAATGCAAAACAATGTTTTAAGCAGAAAAAATACTTCAAGCAAAAAAATGTTTAAAGCAAAAAAAAAAAAAAAATGCTGTAGGGAAAAAATGCTTCAAGAAAAAAATATGCTTCAAGCAACAAAAAAAAGATGTACACACAAACAATGCTTCAAGCAAAAAAAAAATATGCATTAAATGCAAAAAAATGTTTTAAGCAATGCAAAAAAAATGCTTTGAGAAAAAAAATGCCTAAAGCAAAAAAAGAAATGCTTAAGCAGAAAAAAAATCAATTAAAAAAATGTTTAAAGCAAAAAAAATGTTTTGGAAAAAAATATGCTTCAAACAAAAAAAAAAAAAAATGATTCAAGCACAAACAATGCTCTAAGCAAAAAAAAAAAAAGTTTCAAATAGAAAAGAAATGTTTTAGGCGAAAAAATTCTTCAAGCCTAAAAAAATTGTTTGAAAAAAAATGCGTAAAGCAAAACAAAAGCTTCAAGTGCAAAGAAATGCATTAAAAACAGAAAAAATGCTTCAAGAAAAAAATGCTTGAAGCGAAGAAAAGCTTTGGGCAAAAAAAATGCTTCAAGCAAAAAAATGTTTTAAGCGAAAAAATGCTTTGGGCAAAAAAAATGCGTTGAAGCAGAAAAAATGCTTGAATAAAAAAAAATGCTCTAAGCAAAAAAAAAAAAAAATCTTTAGGAAAAAAATATTTCAAGCAAAAAAAAGTGCTTCATGCAAAAACAATGTTTTAAGCAAAAAAAACCATTCATTAAATCCAAACCTATCCTCATGTTTTTTATTAGGTATTTTATTCAAGTATTTTTTTTTAGAATTTGTTTTAGAATTTTTCCCAAAAAATATTAAAAAAAATAATAAGCTCTGGAAAAAAAAATCCGAGAAAACTTGTGTTTTTTAAATTAGAATAGGTAGAAATGATTTTTCATAACTTCACAAAAATAATTTTGATTTTATAAAAACCAAAATTTTCAAAAAAATTTGAAGAAAAATTTCAATTTTAGTTTCAATTTATTTTATTTTTTTAGATTTTGCCAATTGAAAGAAAATTTAGAAAATAATATTTAAACATAAATAGAGCACAAGAAAAAATATTTTTTGACTGAATCATTATTCGAAAAATCAGTTTCTGAAAAAATATTAAAAATCAAAGTTTCTTGATATTCTGTTCAAAATTAATTTTTATTAAAAAAAAAAACTGATAAAAATGAAAAACAATGTTTAGTGTATTTTTATGTAAATTCTATTTTTTAAAACTTGGTTCACAATTGTTTTTTTTTTAAATTTTGCCAAGAACATCTTTTCATAATTCATTTGTAGGTAGGTACTCAATTTTTTATAACTCTTTATTGCAAGAATGCTTTCAAATTTCATATTTAAAAAATCAATTTTTGAAAAAAAATATTGCAAACAATTTTTCAATTTCTGTTTAATTCCGATTTTTCTGAAATTATGTAGGTAGGTACTACATACCAATTATTAATATGTTGATTTTTTTTGTATCTTTTTTTTGGAAATAAGATTATAAAATAATTCAAAGAAACTTCAAAAAAATGATTTGGTTATTCTTTTTTTTAAAAACATTTTTCTTTGATTTTATAAAAACTAAAATCCTTGAAAAAAAAACAAAGAAAAATGTATTGTCATTTTTGGTCAAATTAAAAATTTTAATTTTTTTCAAAATTGTATTCTTCCGAATTTTGTCAAAAAATAATGATAATAATAATTTGAATACTTTCATTACGCACCTATTTTATAACTTTGTCTGGAAACAAAATTTAAGATCAATTTTCTGCGGTTTTGTTTGATTCCAATATTTTTAAAATTGAAAATTACACGGGGAACGCTATTTTACTAATTTTTTTAAACCAGAAATTATATTGAAAAAAATTAAAAATGTGAAAAAATGGTAATTTAAGAGTAGTAAAAAAATCACTCAAAATTTTAGCTCCAACTTGTAAAACCATTTTCAAATTTTTCAACAATTTTACGAAAGTGATTCAATTTTTAAAGTAATTCAGTAAAAAAAATTAACGAGTGAAAATACTGGTAGTTATTTTTATAATACTCGAGAAAATCATCGTAATGTCAAAAACCTGGCCCCAAAAAACATTCAAACCCTTGAATAAAAATTCACCTCAACCGAAATTTTCGTACTTCAAAGTCAAAACCAAATTAACCGTATAGAAGGTACACGACCGGGTAATTTCTCCCGAGGTATATCCTCGATGCAAACTAAGTTACCTGCATGTAATCGTAATTCGAAAAGCTCCCAGACAGAGAAGGGAGCGAGATTCGAGAAAATTTAACTGGTACTCGATAACGTCACATGTGAAATATACAAAGAGTGATTAGAGTTTTGGGGGATAGAGGTACCACCAGTACAAGTGTGCTCGTACTTAAACACGATATTCGAACGAGGCGAGAGCAAAGTATAATGGAACTTGTTAACTTCCACTACAATAATGACTAAAAACTTCATCTTGGTTCGTACACTAACACACTGCACACTGCACATGTATCTTATTAATAAGACGTTCGTTTCTACATCGTATACGTAGTACTCGTTCTTATGAAGGTGCAATGACTTTGGTACTCTAGCTCACTTTGTAAAAAACGCCCATGGTCGTACCTTCGAGGAACGAGAAAAGTTACAAAGAGACAGTTACGAGACGTCTGTACGTTTCAGATTTTTTGAAAAAATGCATAATTTGTTAGGTATAAAAATTACCTAATTACTTTCATAGAATTTCAAAAAAAATAAAAAATAAAAATAACCTAATGCTTTTTTTTTAAATTTGATTTTTTTAAATAAAACTTGGAATTTTATTTGAAAATTATTTCTTCTTCATTTGTGAATTACTGTTTTCAAAATTAGAAGCAAAAAAAAAAAATTCGAGAAAATTTTTCGAAAAATAAGTGCATATTATTACAGTTTGACTTCGAATTGAAAAAAAAAGTCAAATTCTCGAAATTTCTATTTGGTAAAATGTTAAATAAACATCCGCATCAATGAGAAATATACTCACAACGACAATACGAAGCCATTTCAATTATTAAGAGCGAGTTGATTCTAAAAGTGACAAATATTATTATATAGGTAACCCTTTAAACTAATTTCAATTAATTAAAGACCTAGTTCAACTCTACGTCAGCATAAATTATTCTTCAAAAGGAAATTCGAAAAATACTCGATTAAAATTTCTGTTTAGAAACTTCTAGCAAAATACAAAATAACTTACATAAGACCACTCTTCTCCACAAACGGTAAAAAAAAAATGCAATTAATGTACATAAACAGTATACTCTAAAAATAAACTCGCGTTACCCAGCTCAAAGAGGAAAACTCGTTCGCTATTTGTTTAAGTAAAAATCTCATTTTGAAATTCAATCTTCAGATTTCATTATGACAAACCTACGTACACAAAGTGCAATCTGCAAACCTAGTACCAGAGCCATTCATTACGCAAACAAGTAAAATTCATTCTATACTTATATCAACTCCAAAGCATACCCTTACGAACGTTATCCCATTTGTTGAATATCTGATCATCTTAGGTGAAAAAAAGATTCCTCGTGTTCTTAGAAACACAGCAACACCTCTTTATACCTTCAACTACGCTCATTAAGAAGCTCGCTTCGGATTTCAAAGCTATTATACGACGACTAGTCGGATTCGCTTTTTGAATAGATAATTATAAAAGTCGATCGTGAGAAAAAGCTTCGAGCTCGTGGAACATACACTCGCGTGTCAGCTTTTTGAATCACCTCCCACAACATCGACTTGGTAATATCAAAGTCACATACTCGTATCTGTAGATACTCGTATGCTTCTAATATGCTCATTATTTTTCATTTTAAAACAGAATGGAAAACTTTTATATTTTCTTTCAAACCGAGAAAAAATTTCCATAAAAAATTGTGAAAATTTTAAACTGAAAAAAATAATAAAAATTGAGATAAAATACCTAACTACAACTGAAAATCGGGGAGGGGATGGAGAAGAATCAAAAATGAATTAAAAATTAAAGAAAATCAGAATTCAACCGAATTAAAAGCAGAAGAAAACAAAATTGATTAAAAATTGAAAAATTACAAAAAAAGAGAAAGAAATAGGTAAGAATAAAAATTTGAAAATGAAAAATTAATAGGTAAGTTCAAACTTCAAAATATTAAAAAAATTAATACAGAACATTAAATGATCGAATTAAAAAAAGGACATAAATTAGAAATTTAAAAACACGGGTAATTGAAAAATATTGAATTTTTAATGAAAAAAAATCTGGAAAAACATCGAATTTAAAATTTTTCAAAAAGATAATATTAAAAAATTCAAAATGAATTCAAAAAAATAATAAAGTTAATTTAAAAAATTAAAAAGTAAAAGAAGTTTAATTTTAACAATAGAAAAAAGTTAAAAAAAATAAATGATCGAGAAGTAATAAAAAATTTCAACAAAAAAAACTGAAAAAAATTGAAATTAAATGGGTATTTTATAATAATTGAGAAAATTGAAAAAAGGAAAAAATGAATTTATTGAAATAATTTCAAGTTGAAGAAGATAAAAATTGAAAAAATTCAAGTCGGAAAAATATTGCAGAAGAAAAAAATTGAAAATGAACGAAAAATATTTTAAAACTGAATTAAAAATACCTAAGTGAATGTTGAACAAAACAAAAATTGCAATAAAATTAGTAGATAATATGTGGTTGAAAAAAATTAAATTAAATTTCAACTTTTTTTCGATTTGAAATGAGAAAAAAATGAAAATTTAAAAACTGAAAATATAATAAACGAAAATTGAATTTAAAAAAATTCAAATAAAATTAGCCGCTGAGAAAAACTAAATTGAAGTTTAATTTTTTTCGAGTTGGTAAAATATTAAATTAGAAAAATTCAGAAGTAGGTAAAAAAATAATGATCCAATTGAAAATAATACCTATTGAAAGTTGAAGAAAGCGAAAATTCTAATGAAATTAAGAGTAGAGAAAAATTTAAATAAATTTTAGTTTGATGTTTTTCAAGTTGGATAAAATAATATTAGGTAAATTTTAAAAGATTGAGAAGAAGCGAAAATTTAAGGTACGGTAGGTAATTACTGAAAAAAATTAAAATTGAATCAGAAGTATCTTACTCCAATATTAAAAAAAAAAAAAAAAAAAAAATTAAATAAAATTGGGACTTTGAAAGAAATTAGGACGTAATTTTTTTTTTAATGAATAGCTCTAATATTTGAGGAATATTAATTTTAAATTAAAAAATAAACTGAAAAAATAAATGAAATTAAGTTTAAAATAATTTAAAGTTGAAGAATTTGAATAAAATTATAAAGATTTAACAAAATTAGGAAGCGAAAAAACTCAATTTCATTTTCAAAAAAATGATAAATTTTTTTAATAAAATGAATAATTGGTAGAGATCTAATTGTAAAAATATTAAATTGAGAAGATAGAAAAATGTCAAAAATTAAAACAAACAGGAAAACATTAAAACTGAAGTAAAAGTGATTGAAAGTAAAATCAATATTAAAATTAAATAAGCAAAGCTAACGTAAGGTAAAAAATGAATTAAAGCATAAAATGACGGAAAATTGAAAAAGAAATATTCATCATTTTTAAAAACTTATTCAAAGTTTTGGTAAGTCTTGAAAAGTTATAATCTTCTAAATCGATAATTTCTACAATTTTAAAAATTTTACTAAAGCCCCAAATTCGGAAATGCTGAGGTTTTTGCATAGTATATGTTTTTACGATGACCAAACTGGCAAAATTTCTGTACGAAAGACTTATGGATATTTCATTTATTAAAAAAAAAAAAAAAAAAAAAAAAAAAAAAATTAATACCTAAATTTAAGGTTGTTTAACTGCAGTTTGTAACAGGTCAATTTTTACTTAGTTATTGGAACCCGGCTCAAAATTTAGGTGTCAATTTTTAAATGATTATAAATTAAGAATTGGATGAATTTCAAATGATGAAACTTTGAATTTCGGCTATTTTTCGTATTTTATATTTGTAATATTTTCTAGGTATGTAATTACTTTTTTTTCATCAGAATTTTTCAACTCAAATTTTTTTTATCTAAAGCTTTGTGAAGAGAACCCAAACAAAAGCTACCTAGCTTATTTTTTCAAATTTCAATTCAAAAAATAGAATTTTTATTAAAATTGTAAAAAAAAACTTCATTTTAGAGAATAATGTTTTTCAATACAAAAATTTGAAAAAAAAATCCACCAAGTATAGAAAAATTCGCGAGTTTTTAAAAATTAATTTAAGTAAAAACAATTTTTGGATTTTTTAAATTGAAAATTTTCCAGCCAAATTATCCAATTTTAGTAAAAATTCAAAAAAAAGAACGATACCTTAAAAAACGAACCAAACAACCGAAAGCATTCCTACTGCAAGGTACGAGTAAAAATTTGACAACTTCTTCACCTCATCAAAACAAGGTACTCGGTGATATGTTGGTATCGGAAATTTACACTTGGACGTTTCGAGTACCGACAGACACTTGCCAAAAAAGAAAAAACCACACGCAGTTCGTCATGGCCACCTTGTATGTGGGTTCAAATTAATGAATGAAAAATACTCTCGAATTCATTCAAGACTGCTGGATTAGGACTAATCAACATTCTACATAATCGACCAGCGATTTGATTTTATTTCCAATCGAGCACTTGCCGAGTTACAATGTAAACACGTTAAAGAATTTTGAGAGATTTTCAACCTACACTTTTTTTCCCAAAACATCAAGTGAACAATGAGTGAAAAAGTGAAAACACTCCAAAGTTCTCGATACCGATTTTACCCCCTTCACCCAGTCAAGGAAGAAAAAACTTACTAAAAATAAAGGACATACCTCGGTGGGAACTTTTCGAACTTTTCGTCCCTTTCTTTTTTTACAAGAATTTAAATTGCATTCTACGTACACGTTTACTTAAAACTACGCCGTATTACGAGTATAAGGAAACTTATACACAAATGCATATCATAGAAGCTTTACTCCTCTTTCACTGTAATGCTTGTAGATGAGAGATACAAAGTTACATACGCAGCATTATCTTTTATTTACTCATACCCGTAGAACTCGCTACGAGTACGAGTATTCTCTCTATTTACAAAGTGGAATCAAATTTCCACAAACAATTAGGTAGGTACGTACAAATTGCGAGCGGAGTAAAACTGTTCACTCATGGAACGTAATACGAACTTCAAGACCAAGGTTATCCCACCAACCGACGAAACCGTACGTTCCATTTGGTTCGTTAAAAAACGGAATACGTATAAACAATTACGTAGGTGGAGGTAATTACACTTTTGTAAACGATCCTTTATCTCGTGGTAGAGTCTGACACGCAAAAATACGTAAAATATATAGCGAAGTTACTAATCATTTCCTTCTATGTTTACTTTGGATTGCAGTTTTATTGGCTACACTGGGCGAACAATGCGCATCGACGTGGAGATGGATCCGTTCGTGGGCTTTGAAATTGGACGGCGACGAAGGCTCTAATCCCGGAGACGAAGAAAGCATTAAACAACCTTCCATTAGGATAAGTCATTCGTTGCCTGATTTAAACCTCGATCCTAATCAACTACCGCATAACTGTCCACCCGAAGTAGTCAAAGATGGTAAAAAAGTAAGTAAAGTGAGTTGAAAAAATTACCTATTATTTTAAAAATTGCTAAAAACAGTTGGAATTTTTTTTTTTTTGAAAATCATCAATAGGTATTAGGCCTAAAAAAAAAACTGAAGTTGAAAAACAAAACAAAAAAGGGGAAAAAAATTAAACACTAGAAAGAAATCAAAAATTGGGAGAAAATGAAGAATGGAGAACAAAAATCAATAATTGAAAAATTATTAAAATGATTTAAAACGAGAATAAAATTGAAAACATAAAAAATTAAAAAGAGAAAAAAAAATTGAAATTACCTATCACAGTGAAAATAAAAATTTACCAAAATTGATTTTAAAATGATTAAAAATTAAAACAAAAGTTATTGGAAAAACAGACTTGAAAAATTATGAAACATCAAGTATTGTTAGAAAAAAAATAGAAGAAAATAAAGATGATAGGTAAAAATTGAAAAAAAAATCATGAAAACTTGAAAAATTAAAACGATTTGAAATCTGAAAAAACCTCATCCTGGAGATCATGAAAAATCAAAATTGAATAAAAAATGATCAAAAATTAAATACACTTTAGATGTACCATGGGCAGTTTTTTTCTTCAAGAACTAACAAGTATTTCCAAATTTCAAGTGTAATTTTTGGATGCAGGCTGTCAAGTGAACCCCAAAATTGCAAAAAAATTAATTTTTTTATATATATCTAACGTACCTACTTACTCTAAAGGTGCGATTTGAAAAATTAAAAAAAATTGTGAAAATCACTCATAAAAAAAAAATTTTAAAATAAGAAAAACTATTTTTGGATAAAATTAAAAATTGAAAGAAAATTAAGAATGGGGAAAAATCAAAAATTGAAAAAATTAAAATGATCAAAACATTTAAACATACCTAATTTTATTGTAAATCGAAAAAAAAAATACGTTAAAAAATTGAAACCCTGAAAATATAAATTTTGAAAAAATCATCACGTCTTGAAGATCATAAAAATTAAATTTTAAATGATAAAAATTATGAATAAAACGGGAAATTAAAAAAAGAATACGCTTTAAAATAATAAAAGAGTTGAAATTTAAAATTTAAAAAAACAACAATTATATTGATCACACTGAAAATTGCTTTCATTATCAAAATTGAATATTATGAAATAAAGAATAGGTATATATAAATAAAATGAAAGTGAGAATAGGAACAAACATAAAACTAAAAAAATGATTATATTGAAGAACTAAAAAAATTTAATATAGAGGGGAAATTAAAAATGAAGAACAAAATATTCAACAAAAAAAATCAATCATTATAAACTTGAATAAAAGTTGAAATTGTGGGGGGGGGGGGGTGTCGCATACGTTTTAAAAATTGAAAAAATATATTATTATAGAAACCGCGAAAGTAGGTACATCAGAAATTGAAGTTTAAAAAAAATTGAAAATTGTGAAAATTAACAAACTGCAAAAAATTTAATTACTGTAAAAAGTTGATTATTGAAAACAATTGAAATAGAAAAAAATTGAAAGTCGAGAAAAGACTAAGAAAACTAAAATAACAAAAATTATTCAATCATTTGAAAAAAAAATAATAATGTAAAGAAATCAAGTATGTAGAACAAAAAAAAAATAAATATTAAAAAATAATTAAAAATTGAAATAAAAGTGATAATTGGAGGGAGAATACATTATTGAAAAATGAAGAAAAATGATCATGATAAAATTATATAAAAAATTTCAAAAATTAAAACTCATAAAAAATTGATAAATTGCAAAAATTAACGCATTGAAAAAATTATTGAAAACAATTAAAATAGAATTAAAAGTCGAAGAGAGTATTTTCAAAGGATCGTGATAAATCAAAAATTCAAAAAAACTATGTTCTAAAAATTTGAAAAATTGAAGACTGAAAAAGATCAACATTGAAACTGAATGACTGAAACTTGAAAAAACTTACACATGAAAAAATGACAAAGAAAGTGAGGTTGAAAACTGATTAAAAAAAATAGAAAGCGAAAAAATTGAAAAATAGACAAATACAAATTATGAAAAAAGTAGACCTAAGTAATTTGTGAAAAGTTGATACTTAAATTTTGAAAATCGAAAAAGGTTGCAAATCTCTCTCTCTCTCTCTCAAAAAAAAAAAAAAAAAAAAAAAATACAAAATGAGAAATGGTTTTTAAAAAAATGAAAAAATTTAGAATTCTAATAAATTCAAACCCAATTTACTGAATCTTCTGCATGTGGTTAAAATTTGTGAAATTTTCAATGAGGACAAAAAATTAATTTTTTTAATTTAGGCATTTTTTTTTGTTGTGAAATTGCAAAAAAAATTTCACTTTTAATAAGCAAAAAAAAAAAAAAAATTATTGAAAGTTTCAAAAGCTGGACCATAAGAGTAGGTCGTCTTTGACCTTTAAAAAAAATTGGAAGGGATATAAGAAACGAGTCAAGGTTGACACCAAATCACCTCAACAATTTTTTGGATTCCTTTAGACTCTCATTTCCAGACTGAAAATTTTCAGAAAAAAAGTTTTTCTTTTGCTCTTCAGATAAAATTGATGAAATTATACTCTTGAATGGATTTGGAAGTGAAACAATGACTTTTTATCAACAAGAAACTCCCAAAAAAATCGATTTTATTTCACTTTCTTGATTTTTACTTAAAATTTCCAAATTTTAAACCCCATCCGGAAAATGAGGGTTCAAATTATGGACCCAAAATGTTTTTCATGTTCATTCGACGTCACCCCACAACATTTTTTTCGACGCCCTTCGTCTTTTTAAGAAAATACCGCGCAAGAACTCGACTTGGCCTCAACCACGCGAACTTTCAGACCACCCTGTACAGGAATTTTTCAAATTAAGGATTCGTATATGATGACCGGATACCTATACTCAGCGTCTCCTCACCTCCCAGCCAGTCGTAATTTCAAACCCCACATGAGACCAATTCGATATAGGGAAAGTTGACCTGAAATATAACCATTTATATAATTTCCACATTCGTATTTGACACCGCGATGGCATACGATGGCGATGCGACGCGAGGTGGGAAGGAGGGAGACGCAGACGCTTCATCATTTTCCACGCAAGAACGCGTATCAATGAAAATGAAAATTTTAATGCGTAATTTCTACCTTTGGCGCGCAGTTTTATACAATGCATAGAAAACAAACGAGGCCAGCACGAGCCCTAGCCAGAGCCGATAAAACCCATAAATCTTTAACTATTTGCCACGCTGCTACCGCTGTAGCGGCGGCGCTGGCCACCAAAAATGTAGGTACTTTGCGAGCTGTACGCGCCTGTTCCGCGTTTATCAACATCACCACCGACCACAGAAGTATAATTTCCTATTTCCCTGCAGTATAGTACACATCAGTACCTAGACCTACCTACATATAGCATAAACATGTACCTACGAGTGATTCTTAAACGGCAAATGCCAAAAGGTAAACACACGCCATCGTGCACAAACCGCTGCATCACAATGAGAACAAAAGAGACTTTATCGGCTCTGATAACAAAGACGAAGAAAATGAGGGGAATTTCACTCACCGTGCGAATTTAATCCGAGAAACAGCACATTCTAACCGAGCTACACCAATCTTAAATATTGCTCGAGGACGTTTCCGACTCCTTGCTCCCTGCAAAAACACAAACATTTTTAACATTTTGACGCATTGAAAAATTACGCCAAAAATATGGCGAAAGAAACTTCCCAAATATACGAGCTTAGCATACTTGGTTCTACGAAGTATACGTAAGATGGCTCGCAGTACAGAATAAATTCGTCGTCCGGATACTTTGACGTGTAAATTTTTCTTTAAAAAAAAAAAAAAAAAAAAAACGCAGGAAGTTACGAGAGAGAGAAAATTATCGCCTTAAGAAAAAAGACCCTCTCCTCTCTCTCCCTCCAGCTCTCCTAGCGACCTTCAACAGTTATCCAATTTTTTCCTCATCATTTTAGATATTTGTAAATGTAGTACCAGGGCAGGAGTACTCTCGTTTACTCAGGTTGTGCCTTCCACACTGCCAAATGTATTAATATAGCGTGCGCAATCCGCCCCTAGATGAATAATTTCTCACCTAAATAAACATTTTACTCGTTCCGAGTCCATTTAAACTTTCCAAAGGTCTACACGCGAATAGCGTGAGATTAATTACTCGGTGTGCGAGAAGAGAACACGACGACATTAAAAGCATCGCGTTTCGTTTTTTTTTCACATTCGAGTTCGTCAAGTCTACTTTTACGTGGAATTCTCAAGTAGGAAATATCATTTTATGAAAATTTTTGTAGGTTCAAGCTGGAGAAAAAATAAAAAATTGCAATTCTTGTTTAAATTTTTAAAAGTTATTACCTGAACATTTTTTTAAATTTTAATTTCGAGAAAAAAATTCAGTAAATTATTACGATTTAGAAAAATTTCAAAAATTGAGAAATCATATCTTTTACAATGGCACGTCATGCCATTAGTAATTTTTTACTCTTTAAAAAATTCAATTACTCGCCAATTTTTAACACAATTCTAATTGCAATTTTTATTTGATAGTTATCATTATTTTTTATTTTTTTTGAAATTTTAATTTTGATAAAAATGAACGAATTGTTGACAAAGTTACAATGCGAAAAAAATGCACAAAAAGAAGAAAACCCCGACACAAAAAACGTGAAAAAGCATTTTTCAAAAATACCTATCCCCTAATTTTTTTTTAAATTACGAGTTCTTGCTAACAGGAAAATCACTTTCGAGCAAAAAAAATGAATAAAAATAAAACAAATTCAAAAAAATGAAAAAAAAATTTTCCACTTTATTTCTTTTAAAAGTTTTGTCTCGATTGTGTGGAGTTATGAATTTTTTGAAATTTTCATCTCAAGAAAAGAAAAGTTGAGAAATTTTCTTACAAAACTTCAAAATTTTTTTGTAGAAATATTTGAAAATTAGAAAAAAATCCCAAAAATCTTGAGAATTAAAAAAAAAAAAATTTTATAACTACTCAATTTTTTGTGAAATTTTTGTCCCAATATTTGCAAAGTTGCCATAGTTATTTTTCAACATTTCTTTATTTCAAACGAACATTTTAAACCTTCAAAAATCGAGGATAAAATGGCGAGAACTCTAGAAAATATGCATACGTTATTATTTTTTTTAACATTCATGCTTAGATTGTCTTCAAGTTGTTATTGGATTTTTAAAATTCTCATTTCACATGAAACAAGGCTGGAAATTCCAAAATTATAAAGTAAAAAAGTATTTGAAAATTGAAAAAGAAAACTTTCAAAAATCCAAAATTTCAAGCATTAAAAATGTGAAAAAATTGCAAAAAAAATTTAGAAAATTATGCATGCATTTTAATTTTTTTCAAAAATAATTTTGAATGAAATTTTCATTTCAACTTTTCAAAAGTTGTTGTACGTAATTTCTTTTTTTTTGAAATTTTATTTCCAGCAAAATTTGTCTCAATATTTTCAAATTTGTGATTATTTATTACTTATTTTTTATTTCGAACGAATATTCAAGCTTTAAAAATGTGAAAAAATTGCAAAAAATTTAGAAAATTATGCATGTATTTTAATTTTTTTCAAAAAATTCATTTTTCAGATTTTCCGAAACTTGGTTTTTCTATTTCTGAAATTTCCTTTTCAAGCAAAGAAGGTTGAGAAATTTGCAATACAAAATAATTTCAAAATTTACAACAATAAAAAGAAATTCGAAAAAAAACTACCAAAAATCTTGAGAATTTATTTGAAAATATTATGTAGCCACTAGGAGGGAAAAAATTGAACAATTCTTTGATCAAGTTTTATGCTAGGAAAAATATTCAAAAATTGAAGGAAAAATGGAAATCATTCCAAAAAAAATACCTATAGGTACCTCTGTTCTCATTTTTCAAAAATAATTGAAATGCAATTTGTTAGGTATTGTTTCAAATTTTTTTTTTAATTTGGATTTTTTTAGGAATTTTAATTCTATGCGAAAAAATGAACCCTTAGTTCGTCATCGGAAATTTTCCTCAATTTTTTCAAAGTTGTAATTTTTTTTTAAATTTAAATTTCTACAGAAAAAATGAACAATTTTATACAACATTTCAAGATTCAAAAATGTTGAAAAAATGGTAAAAACTCGTGAAATTTAAAAAAAAATAGATATTTCAACTTTTCAAAAGTTTTTAGTATTTTTAAAAAAAAATTCAATTCTCAGCGAAAAAATGAGCCATTTCTTTATAACATTTCGAGCATTTAAAAAATATAAATTTTCATCCTTTTAAGAAATAATTTCTTCATTTTTGATTCGACTTCTTTATTTCGAGCAAAAATATCGAGCAATTGGTTTACAAAATTTCAGACGTCAAATTTCAAAAAACAACCGAGAATCAAAATTTCCTTCGAAATAATTCTTTCTGAAATTTTGATTTCAATTTTCTGAAAGTTGTCATTATTTTAAAACCTTAGTTCGATCTTTCAGCGATAAAAATGGTTTTTTGAAAACACGGTAATGAAATTGAGTTCAGTCTGATTTTTTTTAAATCCACAGGAGAAAATATAAAGAATAAAAATAAAATGATAAAAAAATTAAAAGCTTCTTGGAAAAAAAAAAAAATTGAAATACCTAACCCTACATTCACAGTCAAGCTTCACCCTTCCATCATTTGTACGCGTTGAATAAATTGCATACTCGGTTTGCCGTAAATATGAGAACACCACCACACCCAAACTACTTCATCTATCTCGTACGTGTTGAATAAATTGCATACTCGATTCGCCGTAAATATGAGACTTGTAATTTCTCCAAATCCAATCTAAACTTTGTATTGGATTCCCCCCCCCCCACCCCTCAATTATTCGGTTTCATTTCGTGTGATCGTCTATTTATCATCATCGAAAGCGATAATTGATGAATAAAATTTGCCTCTGATCCTCTAAATTTGAATAAATTTGAAAAAAAATCTATTAAAATGATCACAATAAAGATAATTTTTATCGCATTTTTTTAACTTTTTGAAATCATTTCCCCATAAATTTCAAAAAATTCAAGAAGTGGGACCGAAAAAAAAATCCACGAGTATTAAATAAGGACACCCTTTAACTCTATACATCATCCAATTAACTCCCGAGGAATTTTCTCAAACACACTAAATCAAATCGAATTTTTATTTTTTTTTTCTTCTCCGCTAAAATATTACAGCACGATAGAATTTTCAATTTATTCACTACGCGATTATAATCGAGAAAAAGAGCAGGAAGAAGGCAAAAGCGAGCATGAAAACGGTACCAGTAAATTTATTTCAGTCTTTCACGTATTAAAAGTAAATTCTTAATTGACTTTTGGTGTTTGAAACGATGAAAAAGGCAATAATTTATATAAAAGCTCAACAGTTATTCGCCTTTTTTTTCGCGTCTTCTTTTCAAAAACAACTAATTCCTTTTTTTATTTTTTGTGGTATTTTTAAATTGAAAAATATTTTCGTTAGCTCTTTTTTATCCGACGTTTGTGGTACCTACGTACGATATTTTTTTAGAATTATCTCTTCATAAAATTCTTCAATTTCTTGCGGAAAATTTTTTAGACATACTTACGATTTAAAATGGGAATCAAAAAATTTAAATTAGAATAAAAATTTTAAAACTCTGGAAAAATCTTTAGACATTTCGGAGAAATTTTCCAATATTAAAAATTTCAATTTTTAAAAGATTAGAAATGCGAAGAGTTTATCTAAAATTTAATCGACCATATAGCTCATCTCCGTTGAAATATGGGAAAAAATTAGTGTTAAATTGACGCCATTTTTCACCACTCTGCAACTTTTGACTGAAGTTTTTTTTCGTGAATGAATTTTTAAACGACTTATCAGATGTGAAATGGCAGTCGAGCTGGCTAACACCTGTGACCATCAGAGCGGTATAACGGGAAATAAAATAGGTCATCCGTCCGCAGGAACCAGATTACTCTGGTATTATTTCACGTTGTTTTCATTTCTCACAGGACTCGAATACCTTGTGGGACTGGACGACGTCGTTGTCGCCATAATGGCCCTAACATTTCCAAAATTCATTACAACAAAATTAACGCTACACGTCGCAATGAGGGTCAATTTTCTCAGTTCGATAATTACGTGACAAAATACTCGAAGACGTCTCGTCGCAACAGTCTCGAATCCATTTCTAGTATATCCATAAATATAATTCTTATCTATATACGTTCATCTTTCAACCGCGAACTATTCCAGCAACGAGCAGACAGACGTATTGAAACCGAAAATACATTATAAACAGCAGCACAGCAGTCACATTAAGCCACCGTAGAATCGAAATTTTGCGACCACATTAAACACGACAAGTACGACGACGACGACGACGTCGAGGAAACATCAAACTTTGTTATAAAGTTATTAAACCATGAAACATATACCGAATGCCAAGTTTCTTAATCAACATTCAACTTTTTCTTCGTACACAAAGATACCCAAGCCAGCATCAGCGGCAGCTTTTTCCCACCACAGCAACGCAGCGGTACGAGAGAAAATCGCGTCTTAAATTAAATTAAGGCACTTTCTCGGTGATTATTTTCCATATGCAAAAGCCAATTACTGTCAAATGCGAATCCTGCCCTGTCTGTTATATGTATCTCGTGCGAACACATCGATTACGAATTTTTAGACGTTCTGTTTTTTTTTTTTTGTTTTTTTTTTCATACTCCCACTAAACTTTGAGCATTCACCCTCATATGTCGATTAGTTTTTTTTTTCGTTTTTCGTTTTTTTACTTCACGTGCTTAGAATTTGATGGACGACGATACCGACACATGAAAATGCACGACGAAGAGACGGACTTTATCGAATAAATGAATTAGTTTCTTGTACACCGTACTCGTATAACTGGTATCCATTACACATATAGGAACGTACAAATATATATGTATAAGTGCTTCAAAAGCTTATCCCTTTATACGCATTTTTTCTCTGTCCTTATCTAAAGGTATTACGACAAATAACAATGCCATCCGTACCCACGAGACATCAAACGTTTCAACGACAGTTATCCCATCGATTGGAATTCGACGGTATTGAATTCAAAGTGTGTAAAGTCAAGCCTCGAAATCAAACATCAATCGGCGAATTCAAGGTGAGTATTTATTTGTATTTGAGTACATAGCTTTTTTTCCAGAGGTAGATAGAAAATTCTGTCTTGGGTCCGGTTCGAAAGATTCTTTAAGAGTGTACGTTTTAGCTGATCATTTTTAATATAATTTTCACGTCTTTCTTAGCGTTGAAAATTCACGAAAATTTTCAACTTGATAACATCGTCCAAAAATGAGCTACCTATACATACGTACTTACTTAATACTTGTGAGTGTGGATGGGAAAAGGGACCTAAGCAGGAAAAACTCTCCGTAATGCAATAACTGATAACTTTGAAACTTTGCACAATCATTGAGGGGTCCTAGTGGAATATTAATTCCCTCATAATTTTGACCCCTCATGTTTATGGCCTATTTCACAAAGGGGGCGATTTTGAGCAAAATCAGGGTTGCTGAAACTAAAAAAAAAAAAAAAAAAAAAAAAAAAAAAAATTCAACCATGCTGATTACGAATATCATACTCATAATGTCAATTTTTTGTGTTTCATGACGTTCTCGACCATTTTTAACAAAAATAAAATAATAATAATAAAAAAATAAAACATAATTTTTTTAAATTTTTAAAAAAATTTAAGAAATTAAATGTTTCAAATTTTGGGTTAGTCTTACCCTCTCGGAGGCTGAATAGTGTTCCCAGGACCCTAAAACCATTTCAAATCAATTTTTTTTTTTAAATTAAAAAAAATTGATTTTTGATTTTTATTGATTTTGGGTAAGTTGTGTCCTCTGGAAGGCTGAATATTGCTCCTAGGACCATGAAACCATTTTTAAATGAAAGTAAAGGTCGGAATTGACCAAAAACAGCCAAAACCCCAAAATCGATTTTTTCCTGCTTAGATCCCTTTTCCCATCCACACTCACACTTTTTAAATTTATCCAATTTTAATAAATGAAAGGTATTTCTGCATAACAGTTCCATTTTTTTTTTTTTTTTTTAATATTCACCAAGGTGGGTTATTATTCGGAAGTTATTCGTTTTGATAGGCACATAAGTGATATTCTCTGATTTTAATATCGACAATGACTAAATCGATCAAAACAGTAACAAACTAATAAAAGATTGATTTTTGAGAAAGCTAGATGTTATTTTTCCTGATTATAAAATTTTGAATTTTCGGCAAATTTTAGAAATTTTCTTATTTTTATCTAACTAAAAATTTGCCAATTTGGATTATTACAAAATTTCTGAAATATTAAAAATTTTGAATTTTCGCTCAAACTTTTGAAATATCTAATTGAGTACTTTTCTCATTTTTTCAGAATGAATTAATTACCTAGGTACATAAAGTTTAAATTGATCGAATTCTCAAAATTTTATTTACAAATATTTACCACTCAGATAAAAAGTTTTTTATTAGGTAAAAATTTAAAATGACAAAATTTAAATTTTTATCAATATTGCAGAAAAATTTTCATATTATAAATTTTCATCAAATTTGAGATTCTATCGATTTTTAAAAATTTTGAATTTCAAAAAAACATAAGTTAGCCAATTTTCAATTTTTAGCAAATTTCTAAAACAGTACAAAAATATTCTCAATTTTCATCAAATTTCTTATCTACCTACTTGAAAAGTATAGACAAATGTTTTCCCACAATTTTCAAAATTTTAAAATTTCTGAATTTTTACCAAACTTCTAAAATTTGTCAATTTTCTAATTTTACCAAATTTTTCAAAATTATACTTAGATACAAATTTTCAATTTTTATCAAACATTTTTCTTATTTTCATCGTTACCGAATTACTAAAATTTTAAAAATTTTAAATTTTTACCCAATTACAAAATTTGATCAAACTTCTAATTTTCCAATTTCAAACTTTCACAGAAATAAATTTTGTAAAATTTCAAATGTTCATCAAACTTTTGTTTAATTTTTACCAAGTTGTCAAAATTTTACAAATTTTGAATTTTCATCAAAATTTCAAGCAAACTAGTTTTTTTTTTGTTGCCAATTTTGAATTTTTCCAATTTTTTTTTAAATTCAATTTTTTTTTTGAATTTTTACAGGATTTATAAACACTGACTAATTTCAAATTTCTAAACAATTTCAAACTTCAAATTTTTGAATTTTTAGCAAATTTTAGAAATTTTCTCATTTTTACCTAACTGAAAATTTGCCAAATTTGGATTTTTACAAAATTTCTGAAATATTAAAAATTTGAATTTTCGCTCAAACTTTTGAAATATCTCATTGAGTATTTTAATTTTTAATTTATATCTACCAATTTTTTTTTTAATTTCTAAAATGTTATCAAACTGAAAATTTGCCAACTTTGAATTTTTTTAAAATTTTTATCAAACCTAGAATTTTTATCAAACTTAGAATTTTTACCAAATTACCAAAGTTCGACAAATTTTGCGTTTTCGTCGGATTTTCAATTTTTTACAAGATTTTAATTTTTACCAATTTTTTGAAATTCACAGATTTGGAATTTTCATCAATCATCAAACTTTAAATTTTTACCAAACTGAAAATTTACCAATTTTCCATTGACATCAAATTTTTGAAATTTTACTGATTTTGAATTTTTACCAAACTTGGAATTTTCACCAAATTTTCTAATTTTCTAAAATCAGACCAATTGGGAATTTTTACCAATTTTTTAAAAAATTTCCAAAATTTTAAATGTCTACCTACTCAAAATGTGAAATTTGCCATACCTACTTATTTCCAATATTAAAAGAAATTTTCAAAAATATTTGTATTGACTGAACTTTACAAATGAACTTTTCAAAAACATTCAAAAATTCGGGAGAATTTTCGAGATTTTTTTTTTTAAATATATTTATTTTACGTCGCTCTACCTCTCGTACTAATATTGAAATTTCCAATAAAATTAGAACAAAATTTTAAAAACTGTAAAAATTTATCAAAGTTTAAAAATTTACTCAATTTTGAAAATTTGTCGAAGTTATAAATTTTTAGTCAATTTTTTTTTGTCTTTCAACAAAATTTTTAAAAATATCAAATTTCACATAAATAGCCGTTTCAAAAAATTTGAAAAATTCAACAGTATTTTAAGAATTAGGTAGGTACTAAAATTTGTGATTTACGACAAACTTTAATGTAGATTAATGTCAGGATGAAAAGTTTTAAAACTAAAAAAATTTATCTAACATGCATGTTTGAAAATTGATTCAATTTCGACCGCATTTTTTCATCGAAAAAGTAATTTTTGCCATGAGAACTTCAGCCAAAATATCTGTTTGACAATTTTTTTTTGTGGATTTTTAGTATTTTGTAAGAGAGAATATTTGAAAATTTTCCCACAATATTTCTTCCAAGAATTTGATTAGGACAATTTTTCTATCAACTTTTTCTTTAAAATTAAAAATTATAAAACACTACAAATTAAAAAAAAAAAAAAAACAGAAAATCAATTGGAAAATGTGAGGTCATTTTAAAAATTCAAACAAGTTTTTAAAATTCAAAAAAAAAAGAAGAAGAGCAATTAAGATTCAAAAAGAATGTCGAAAAATTCATTTGAAATTTAAAAAGGTGATAATTGTATGCTAAAAAATGGGAAATAATCATATAATTATAAAAAAATTGGACAAGTTTAAAACTTTTTTTAAACGTAGAACAGAAAAAATTTGAAATAGCATCGTGTTTCACTCGCAACATCATTTCAATAACTTCTGAGAGTAAAACACTTTCGAAATTTTCCAATTTAACAATACGTCACCTATATTTTGAATTACTTAATTCAATTTCGATAGATTTTCAACTGTTTGTTCGAGGTTCACCTTCACACATTGATCAAGAGGCTGAAAAATTTAAACGAATTATTTTCTCATACAATTCCAAGACAGAATGTGAAGAAAAAAAGTTCCCAAATATCAATACACTGACTTTTCTGAACTACTTATCTAAAAATCTCTCTACCTATACATATAAGTATATACGCGGCAGTATTACATTTCGCATTTCCAAAACCGTTCTCGACATACAATCCAATTCTCTAACACCTTTAGCTCAGCCTTTATCTTACCTATAACGTAAAAAGCACGTTTTAAACTTTAAAAACTTGACAACCGACTTCACGCCATGCCATCGTACCGTGCGAAGGTTAGTGATGGGTATATACGTTCGTTCAGTCTTCTTCACGTTCACGTAGAAATATTAAATATCCGAAAATTCAGCTTATAAACTAGATACAGGTAGGTAATACAAGCGTCTAAGGGGCGGAAACGACGTCTCGTACCTTGGTTCGTACTCGTATCTTCACCCTCTTATACATAAAACTATAATATTTCATCGTCGGATTATCATTTTAATTAACTAATTGATAAATAAATATTCATTTTAAGTAAACTCTCGGCTCGCCGCCGCACTGCGCTGCCATTGTGTCTTCTATACGATGGACTTTTTTTCATTTTTTAATGCGCTTAATAGTCCGTGTTGAAAACCTGTAGAATGTTCTTTTCTGCCACCTTAATCGCATTATCGTTATGGCGGGCTCGAATAAGCGAAAACCTATTCGGTAGAAAACAGCACGGCCATCTTTTATAAATATAACAAGGTATACTACTTAAGCATCTCAAATCACCAGCGAAACGGATTCGTTTTTACATTGGTCATTAATTTTTAAAACCGTCTAATTACCCCTTTGTCATTATCTTTGGCGAGCAATTAAACCAGATTAAATATTTCGGTACCTATCTGAATAGAGGAGAAAAAAAATTAACGTAAGAAAATATGGAGCGACGCGACGTTGAAATTAGAGTACACCGAGGATTAGAGCAAAGATAAAATTTTGCTCGAGTATCGCGTGGTCGCAACATCGCGTAAAATTTTCTGCCCACTATGTTTGTTTTTATTATAAATAGAAAGTCATTTTTAGTCCAGGCGAGTTACGCCAAAAAAAGACATTTGTCGCAACAAAATAGGGAAAGTTTTTTTTTTCTCGCGAAGTTGTTTGTAAATGTGTCCTTATTTAAATATATAAAAATAAACTCGGCGGGAATCGTCGCGTCGGGGGGGGGGGGGGGGCTTCACCACCCAGAACCACTTCTGGTTCACATTACGTTTGAAATTATCATAGTATATGCTTTTACTCTGAAACAAGAAGTCTAAAAGTCATAGAAAAATTAATTTAAACGGAAATACTTAAACATAAAAATTTAAAAAGTTTAAGAGAATAATAGAAAAAAAACTTTGAAAAATTACCTAATTTTGAATTTGAAAAAATTTAATTTTACTCGTAAGAATGTCTGACAAAATTTCTCAAAGTTATCCAATTTTTAGAAAAATCCAAACCGTAACTTAAAAGACATATTTGGGGGGGGGGGGGCAAAAAATTCCTTCATTTTTTCTCTATATTTTGTGGTAAATAGCTATTAAGGGCGGGGGCCCGTCAATTGAAAAATAAAATACATGGAGTTTTCAAAAAAACAAAATTATATTCATTTTGCATTTTAGTGATGTCATTTTGCAGAAATTATTGATAGATTTTTGGAAAATGAAAAATTCTAAGTGCCAAAATTGAAGAAAAACACGATTTTTGCTTAATGCCCCTTACCAGAAAAACTATGCAACCCACAAGATTTTTCTAAGAATGTTTTTTATTCAGTAGAGTCTGGTCTGTAGTCTGACGAGAGTATTTTGCAAAATTTTAATTGGCCGACGATTTCTTTCGAGTTGACCGGAATACTACGATGAAAATTATTTTTTCTCATAAAAAAAGAGAGAAAAAAGATTTTTGGATATTTTTTATTCAAAAAAATTCTAAAATTTCTTCCTCCGAAAAATTCCACTCCCAAAGAGTTGAGATTTTTCATTTTCAATTTTTTTTTTTTTTTTTTTTTTTTTTTTCATTCCAAAAATGAGAATTTTTCTACAAAAACAAAGAACCTCCTGCCAAAAAAATAAACATAAAAATTGAAATTTCATAGGTACTCTAGAATTCGAATCAATTCCAAAACAACGATAAAATTCAGATTTTTGATTTTTTTTAAATGAGATTTTTTTCGTGAAAGTTTAAAAAATATTTTTACAAAAATTGAGAACTTTTTTTTAACGCTTTGTGCTCAGTTACCTAAGGCTAGTGGCTTAAAAATGTTTTTCATTCCAAAACAATTTTTATTATTATTATTTATTTTTTTTTACCAAAAATTCATTTGTGACCCGGCATGAGAAAAGGGACCGGACTGCCATTTTGCAAATTTTTCAAGAAAGCAAAAAGAAACTTTGTGAATGAATATCATTGGAACGAATGGATGGGAAAGGAAAAAAAATTTGTGATGAGAAAATTTTTGAAGTTTGCTGATAACAAATACACCATCAGTTTTCGGATTAATTGTGAGTATTTCGTGTTATTTTGCTTTATGTGACCATAAGTTTAAAAAAAAACGACAAAAAACACTGTCATAATTTTTTTTGGCAGTTAGGTCCCTTTTCTGGTGTCAATTGGAAATATTGATATTTTTGAAATTTCAACTGGTTCACACGACTGGTCTCAGTACGTAGATCTCAGAACACCAAAAAAGTAACGATTACATTTATTTGGTTGCGAAAATCGATTTTGTTAGCAGTTAGGTCCCTTTTCTGGTGCCGATTGGAAATATTGATTTTTTCAAAATTTTGACTGGTTCAGGTGATGGACCTTGGTAAGTAGACCTCAAAACATCAAAAAAGTGAAAATCGATTTTTTGGCAATCCAGTCCTTTTCTCATGCCGGGTCACATTTTTTTTCATTCCAAGAAATGGGGATTTTTCCAAAAAAAAAAATAGAGATTTTCATTCTCCTTGATAAAAGAATTCTTCCAGAAAATTAATTTTCTTATTCAGAAAAATCATAACATTTTATGCATTTTTTTTTTTTTTTTTTTTTTTTTTTTTTTTAGAAGATGCAACGGCGCGATGGAAATTCAATTAATTAAATGATTGTTCAATTTTTAAAAATTTCCATGATAATTTTTTAGCCATCGAATAGAAGTCATCTATTATCTAAAATAAAAAATGACTGAAAATCGTCAAATTTTGAACATTTTTTCCAAGTTTTATAATGCCTATAAAATGGTCTAAAAAATAATCAATTTTTTAAATAATATTACCAAGTTTTTTAATGTCTGACAAAATAACCCAAAAGTCTTTCATACAAAACTTCCTATAACCTAGGTAATGTAATTTTTTCATCATTTTTTTTTTTTTTTTTTTGGTGGGCAAAATTGTTTTTTTGCCTAATTTGAATGGGACCAATAACTTCTAAGTCGATTCGCGAAGTTGCTATAGTTCCTAGCGAAAAATTGAAATCACCAATTTTGTAGAAAATTCAATTGTTTACATTTTTTGTATGAAAAATTTTTGTCAAAAATATGGATTTTCCTGCTTTACGAGCAACTCTGTGAGAAAAAAAAACCTTCCCTTTATTTTGTTGCGTAAAATGGTTCAATTCACCTGGACTATTTCGAGCAGGTTAAAAATAGTCTGCGAGATAGGTACTCTAAAAATAGACGGAAAATGCGACGAAAACAACAACACTTGCGAGATTTATTAGCGTATAACCACCCCCGGAGATACGTTCGGGCATTTTTATAAGTCGAGAATAAATATTATCAAAAGAACAAGGAACGAAAACTCGATTAAATGAACATTTTTTTTTTGCTTTTTAAAATAATTTCTTAGTACCTCCTACACGAATTTTTTGATTTTGTGTATATCCTTAGCTCGTGTATACGTATGAGGGGGAATCAATTTACATATGAAAAAATACACACGATAAACATGTTTGTAAACAATCTCCTCTTTCCTATCACTTCGTATAAAGAATAAATTACGCAGTAGAGAATTTCCTAACCAAAATTATTTTTAGAATTCAGTTCAACGGTCTAAAAACAGTTTTAAATTAATTTACAAAAATCAAAATTAAAATTAAAATTTCGTCAGCTATTAAATTATTGCAATGGTTACAAATTCCTCTATACCTAATTATTTTGAAAATTTTATTAATCTTGAGAACATTGTTTCAATTCAAAATTTGATCAAAATTCTAAATCTTTGTGAGCTCGAAATGATTTTATCGATTTGAGAATTTTTATTTCATTCAATTTTTACTATCAATTTTTGAATTAATTTTTACAATGGTCATTCTTCGATTTTTATGTTATTTTTTCTCTGGAAGAATATATTTTAGAAAAGATTTTACATCAAAATAATTATTTAGAAAATTGTTTTCCTTTTTTTTTGAAATAATTCTTACAATTTTTTGAGTTATTTTTATAACTTTTTTCTTGACTTTTTTTTTTTACCATAAAATTTTTTCCAAGAAAAATATACTTAAAAAATTTTAGATCTTGCCTCTTGAATACTTAATGCAAATAAAAACTACCAAGATTTAGATCATTTCCCTTAATTTTAGCCTTTCAGTGTCTGATTATTCGTTCACAAAAAAAATGAAACAATTGGAGCGTCAAGTTTTTCCCCATAAAACCGTACTTCTGCAATTTTCATCAAGATGTAAAATGATTTGCCAACATTTACTTCTCAAGGAACCACATCAATAATCTGAATCGCCCTGTATCTAAACCCTCAAATTATTTTTTTTTTTCCACAAAATTAACCAGACTTTCATATAAACCTCCTTAAAACTTCAGATGACCTATCAACCGATAAATTTTAAATTACGAGTTACACTCCAAAACGAACTGCACGTGCTGACCCTTCACGAAATCGTCTCGAACAGATCCATATTCATTTTATCCACAACTGATACGTCGTTAATTACCTCACGTCGAAAATTGAGACAAATTTTTCTTTACAATTCGTGACGAACGACAGAACCAACAACACAGCTCCTTTCAAACACCGAAGAAAACCACCACCAAGAAGTTTTACCAACCACCAACGACCACAACCTGATTTCTGATGAGAAATGAATTTCAAAATGCTCGCACCCCTCAACAACATTCTGGTCTCTTTCCAGACACCTTGTGAAGCCCAAACCCAAACAATGCAGCCAATTACGCGATAACATCGCCTTTATAGCCCAAAAAAAATTTCAAACTTCTGATATATTAATTATTAGCGACAACTTCGAGTTGGCGAATTTTCCAGCGTCACTCAATGCTTCGTTGTGCCAAAAATAAATAAAAACACCGAAGGCTATATCCGACCTAACGTGGCCCAACTACGATAAATCAACTTTTCCTCGACAGTCATCATTTAACGCAATTTCATCTACTAGACTCTCGGCACAATCGTATATTCCCGCAACACTGAAGCTCGCTTCATTTCTTGTATGCTTCTCGTTCGTATATTACGTAGATACATAAAAATCAAACATACATTTACCAAAATTTCATTTTCTCAACGTGGAGATTTAATAAGAATCGCGCAGCAATGTTGTTAATGAATTTTTTTCATTCGCCTTTTTTTCTGGGCGAATTTTTCGAGGAAAGATTAGTTACAAGGGCGGACTATTGCTTCGAATAAGTCGAATAGTGTTTGTAAGTAAGTAATGATTTTCTGATTTTTTTTTTTTTTTTTTGTCAATTTTTAAGCTAATAGGTACTTAATTAAGTATAAAATTACAACACACCAAAGGAAATTGGACAAAATCAGGGGGAAGGGAAGTCAAGACAAAGTTGAAGAAAAATTGATAGTTGAAAAAGAAATTTAAAACATCAAAATCGAATCGAAAACTACTGATAATCGAAACAAACATTTAAAAAAAATTATTACAAAAAATTGTTAATTGAGAAAAGAACTTTGTAATGAGATTGAGAATTTGGAAAAAATCGCGAATTTGTGGTAATATGAAAATGAAAATAAAAAAATTGAACAAAGCTTGGATTTAAAAAATTGAAAAACTGAAAAAAAAAGAAGTGAAAATTGGGTCAAAGAGGACCGAAAATTAAAAGAACAAATAAATACTGTTCGGAAGTTGAAAAAATTATTCGAATAAAAAAATTAAACTAAAATAGGTACGTAAAATAAGATGAAAATTTGAAAAAAAAATGAAAATTGAAAATGGTTTATAGGAACTTAAATCCAAAAAAATGAAAATTGGACCAAAATCAGCAACTAAAAATTGAAACAAATATAGAAAGTAGGTAGAAAGAAATTAGGTATTGAAAAAAATGGTCAAAAATGAATCGAAAAAAAAAACTGGAATAAAATAAGGATTTGGAAAAAATTGTGAATTTACAATAATATGAAACTAGAGAAATTGAACGAGGCTTGAATTTCAAATAATTGAAAAATGGGTCACAGACGACTGAAAGCTAAAACAAAATTTAAAAAAATAATTTGATAGGTGAAAAAATATTAAACTGAAATAAAAAATTAAAACTGTATCAAGAGGATGACGAAACAAATCAAATAATTTAAAATTAAAAAAGGTTTTAACAAAACTTACGTGCATTTTCAAAAATGAAAAAAAAAATGAAAATGTTGAAAATTTTCAAAGAATGGTCTTGGCAGAAAAAAAAATAAAAACTGGATCAAAACCGACTGAAAATGTTTGGAGGAATAAAATAAAAATCATACAAAACAATTGTCAAGTGAAAAAAAAAAAGAAAAAAAACAGAATAGCGTAATATTAGGAGAATTTTGAAGAAATTGTGATTTTACAATAATTTGAAATCTGAAAAATTGAAAAAAAAAAAATATCTTATAGAAATCGAAATTGGACCAAAAGGGAACTGAAAATTGAAATAGGTAAAACAGATAAAAATAAAAATAATTCGAAAAATTGGAAAAATTGAATATTGAACTGAAGTAAAACGACTTGGATAAGAATTTGAAAAAAATCAAATTTACAGTGCCTATAATTCAAAAAAATAATTAAAATTCGATCAAAAAGATTTCAAAATTGGCACAAAATAGGAAATTTTTTTTTTGAAAACTGTTGAATGAATTAAAAATATGGAATAATATTAAAGAATTGGAAATCATGAATTTACACTAATATGGAAATGAAAAAAATTGAACGAAGACAAAATATCAATACTAAAAAAAATTGGTAGTTAAAAAAATAATTTTAAAGAAAAGAACCGTTCAAAAATCACTAAAAATTAGAACAAAACAAAAAATTATCATTATTTGCAAATTTACAAAATTAAAAAAAATGAGTGAAAATTTGAATTTCAGAGAAATAAAAAAATCTGAAGTTGGAAATAACGATTGAAAGAATGAAAATTTGAGAAAAAAATCGAAATTAAATTCAAAATGACTGAAAATTGAAACTAAATTTTTTCAAAACTTGAAAAATTTGAAGAAAGTGGCGAATGAAAGGAAAGTTGATCCAAAGTAAAAACGATAATTCAAAAGAAAATTGCAATTTTGTAATCATTTAATATCGAAAGAAATTTAGAATAAACCAAAATTGTTCGAAAATTGTAAAAAAAAATTAATCGATTGACTTTCCAATCTGCACAGATCAACGATTCTCAATCAATTTTCACGATTTCCTTCTTATCACAATTTCAACTTTTTCACTTTTACTACCACCTGGTACCTATATTTTCAAAAAATTCGACCAATCACATCACTTCCTTCCACTCCTGCCATTCCGAAGTTAAAATTCGGCTCTAGCCGAGCAATGCGTTCACTTTGACGTGTTTTTTTCCCACACATTATCAAATATTCTGACGCTCGGCGTGCGCCATACGTACAAAATAACACTTTCGATTCGAATACGAGAGGCGCGAAATTAATATTAATGGTTATCGACCTGCAGATACCTGCTGCGTCGACGGTGAAATTTTATTAACGCCTAATTTACGACAGCTATACTACCCACTAAGCACTACACAGACCAGCGAGAGAAGAAAACCATCTACCAACTACTCGAAATTTATCATTTCGCCTTATCTGCTCTCCGCTGTACGAGTATGAGTATTTCATTTCATAGCAATTGCAACTTAGGACGAAGATGCAACAAGTAAAACACATAGCACTGTAGTAAATATCCCGACGTTTCTACGTAAATTACCTCCTGCCTTCCTTTTCGTCTCCTTTCGTTGTATTTTCCAATAAACGAACGTATCAGATTGACGAATTTAACAACAAGCACTTCGTATCGTATGAAAATGCAATAGCGAAAAAAAAATAATACGACTACGTATAGATGAAGTTGGTTCGTTTCATCGATGAGCATAAATAGTGAAATTAAGTCAATCATGCCACATCTGCGTTGCTTTTTAATGAATACCCAGAATTGTGGTACAGCAGATTTACAACTGAATATCGACGATTCATTATTTAGACTAAATTATTCATTATGCACTGTATTCGTTCGAAACATCGAATGTATTTCAATAAATTACCTTGATTTTACGCGACAGCTGCTGTCGTGCTAGTTTCCTTGAAATTGATAATAATACTGGCAATTTCGATATGTTCGAGGTATTACCTATACTCGTATTCGTAACGAGTCCAAATCTTACATTAATGGCGACAACGAATTGAAGAAAAGTACTCGTATATAGGAAAAAATCCCTCTGGTCTCTTTACCATCAACGAGCTTATTACGAATTCAAATGCATTGGGATTTTTTTTCCGGCAAATATTCGATTTATCAATTCGAATTAAGTCAAAAACGTTTCCAGAATGTAATAATGTGTTTTTCTCCTCTCACACTGGGTCGACCTGCGACATCGTCGCTGTCTTATACAGGGTGTCCCGGTTAAGAATAACAGCCTTCAACCTAGTAAGAGGGCAACTCATTTCAACAACGTGTAGGTATATTTGCACACCCTTACTATTGAAGGTGCTGAGATACTAAATGGTGAAAAAAATATTTTTCATTTTTTCACTTGAAATTAAAAATTTATTTTTTCTGATTAGAGACAGATAGAAAGATTAAACTTGTGGAAAATAAAGTAGGATGGTTGCAGTAATGTCTGGATTTTTTTTCATTAAAATCGATGCAATAGGGTGTTCAAAAAATTATTTTTACCAAAAAAATTGGGTAAAAAATTCGAAATTTTGCAATTTAAAAAAAAAATTGCATCATTAACCTAGTTATTTTTTGTCAGCAGATGGTTCCCCCATGCATCGGAGCGAAATTTGAAAAAAAAATAGTAACTTAAGTAACCTAAAATTTCAAAAAAGAAATGAAAAATCAGCTATTAAATAAATTTGACCCGTTGGTAAGAGTGGGAGATGGGAGTGATATTTCTCGACGTTATGACAAAATATGACGATTGACACCAATTTCGCGATTTGGTATTTCTTTATATATAACTATATGTATGTATGTATGTACTAAAATTTGTCACTGCGATAACTCAAGTTATAATTGATGGAATTAGTTGAAATTTATATCAGTAGTAGAGGATATTGGGAATCGAAGCCTATTGAATTTGAGCGAAATCGGTTCGCGGGTTCGCGAGATATCCGCGATCAAAATTTTCAAAACTCTGTAACTCCGCGAATAAGGTAGATATGCGATTTTTGCACATCACCTGTTTTATGTAACGTTACAAATCAAATAAATCAGTCGTTCTCGAACGATTTGTTGAAATGAATCAGTCGTTCACAAACGATTCGTTGAAATGAATCAGTTGTTCGCGAACGATATCAAGTCATCGATGGTTGGTGGTAAGAGATAAGACTCTCGAGCCATCTCTGTCGGTGGTTTATGATAAATCCTCATTCGGTTCTAAGTGTAGACCGGATCGCGATCGGGTGTTTTTATTACAGCTCGACTGTAATCGTTTTTCGGCCATTGTGCGGTTTTGATATTTTTCTTTGGTTAATCTGTTTTGAACTTTTTTCTTTAATATATTTACCTACGTTTTTGCCCACCGCAATGGCTGTGTAGTGTTTTTCGTTAGTGCGAATGGAAGGGAAAGGTTTGTGATGGTGTTTTATAACACCAAGGTATATTTCATATCCTTTTAATCTATCTCAAGTACTCGTAAATGTGTTACCTACCAAGGTAGGTTTTGTTAGGAAGTACCTATTTGGTACTACAAATCGAGGGCCAAAATTTTGAAAAACTTGAAATTCTAAATGAAAAAATATCCATTTTCTGTGTGATCATGATGAATTATAGTTTGATCGTTGGCTTAATTCGTTTCCAATTTTTAAAATTTAAATTACGTTATAGGAAAATCAATTCTAGAAAAACTCTACCTAACTTTCAATTCATTAAAAAAAAGTCAATTTTAAATTTTTTGTTCCCTAAGTTTTTAAACTTTAAAAAATTATTTGTTTTGGAATAGTTTTCAAAAGTCAAATGATTTCAAAAAAATGTCAATTTTTGAAAAATTTTCCATTGCAAACAATTTTTTATTTGTTTAAACTCTTTGATTTTTCAATTTTTGAAAAATTTTTGCTTTTTCAAATTTTTTATTTTCCGAACAATTTTCAGTTTAAATTTCAATTTATAAACAATTTTCAATTTAAAAAAATTTTACTATCCAAAAAGTTTTGGTTTAAAAGAAATTAAATTTTTGAAGTTATCAATCTTCAAATTATTAAAAATTTTGATTTCTAAAAATAAGTTTATTATTTAAAATAAAAAATTCCAAATTTATAATAATTGTAATGCCTAAATCATGAGTTGAAAAAATTTCAATTTTTGTGTGGTTTGCAAAATGAGTACCTAGGTAAAAAAAAATATTCATTTTTAAAAGTATTCAATTTCCAAAAAAAACAACTGTTAAATTTGTAAAATTTCCAATTTTTCAAAATTTTTAAATTTTGGAACGTTTTTCTTATTTTAAAAAAAATCCAATTTATGAAGACCTTCAAGTTCACGAGCTGAAACAATTTTTTTATATTTCGTTTTTGAGAAGTTCTTTATTCTACATAATTTTAAGTAGTAATTTTCAATTTTCAAACATTGTTTTCAAACACTTTTGGTCACTTTTTTTAATTTAAAAAAAATGCTGATAAATTTTAATTTAATAAAAAAGTTTTTAGTGAGAAGAAATCTTAATTGTTTATTATTCTTCAACGAAAAAACCTTTAATTCTTCTGAAAAAATTTCCAATTTTTCTTTTTATTATTTTTTTTTTAAAAGAAATATGTGTCTTATTTTTAGAGAAAAATAAAATCTTAATTCTTTGAGAAAAACCCTCAATTTTAAAATCTCATTTTTAAAAGAAGATGTATAGGTAATGAATTTTTTTGTTCAAGTATTATTTTTTTAATTTATTAATTTTTAAATGAATCTTTCAATTTTTTTGAAATTCACCTAAAAATTTGTAGTTTTGGAAAGCGAAGGAAGATGAATGTAATTATACAGTGACCTCTGGCGGGCACACGTTGAACAAAAAAACTACCAAGTTTTTTTTTTAAATTTTAAAACGTGTTTCAAGAAATTTTGAATTTTAGGGGCAGTTTTGTATTTTTCATTCAGATTTTTGACGAAATAGTAACCAAAATGGGTGAAAAAGTAACTAAAGTAACCTTCTTAGCGAAAAAAGCAACCAAAGTAACCTTGCCGTGAAAAAAGTAACCAAGTTACTAAATAGTAACCGTGCTCCGATGCATGTATCCCCTCTACTTCCTCTACAAAATGTTCCTCAGCATCATCATCCTATCTCTTTTAATTTTTGAGTGAAAAATTTATTTATGAGTCGACATGTAGGTTAAAATTTTTTCAAATTTTCAAAGTCTTATAAATTGGTACTCATTGAAAAAATTTTAACTCAAAAACTAAAAGAAATAGGAAGATGATGCTGAGGAACATTTTGTAGAGGAAGTAGAGGGGAATCATCTGCTGACAAAAAATAACTAGGTTAATAATGTAATTTTTTTAAATTGCAAAATTTCGAATTTTTTACCTTATTTTTTTGGTAAAACTAATTTGTTGAACATTCAATTGCATCGATTTTAATGAAAAAATTTTCAGACATTACTGCAACCATCCTACTTTATTTCCCACAAGTTTTATCTTTCTATCTGTCTCCATCAGAAGAAATAAATTTTTAATTTCAAGTGAAAAAATAAAAAATATTTTTTTTACCATGCCGTATTTCAGTCCCTTCAATAGTAAGGGTATGCAAACATACCTACACGTTGTTGAAATGAGTTGCCATCTTACCAGGTTGAAGGATGTTATTCTTAACCGGGACACCCTGTATATACGTATATATTTGAGCACTACCTACTGTATATGTACTCGTAGTATAGTTGATCTCCTTTTTTCGTGTACTTATCTGTGCCCTATCGTGTCGTCCTTTTCGACAATACTGGATAATATTTCAATTCGGTGCCGGCCGGGGTTACACTACGCATCGTGTATATAGAGTACGTATACAGGTTGTAAATTAAACGTCGTGAATGTCGCCTTCGATGAGTGCAAGCGATGACATCCTTATTACATGTCTAGCATTAGTACACAACACAACCTCGCCTCGACAATGAATAAGCTGTCTGTCGCGATACATACATTGTATCTACCACAGATATACTCATTTTAATCCTTTCTCTGCTCTCACCTGGAATGTATTTTGCGAATATAGAAAAGAAATATAAGAAATTCTAAGGAACGAATTTTTTCCAATCTTTTTTTTTTTTTTTTTTTAATAAAATTGCATTTCCTGGTATCGCTTACGAATGTTGCTGATTATATGTATGCAATGTTAGGAGATTATTTCGATAATTAAATGTAAATTGGCTTTCTTACTTGTACCTATATTATAAGACTCACAATTCATTGAAAATTACCAACACTTACATTGGTAATTTTCAGCATGTTCCATAGTGACAAAATAAATAAGACAACATCGAATTCTTGAAAACGATGAAATCGAATTGACAATTGACGATGATTTTTTTTTCACGTTCGTCGTCAAGTTACTCGCACAAGGCTACCTACTTACGAAAAGATTTCCTCGTGTCCTTGTACAGTTTTCCGTTTACGACTTTACAAGACATTCTCCTCACGATGCAAGGAATTTGAGAAATGTTGGACGGAAGCCAATAAATATTTTGTAGAGAGGTATTGTTTGCCAGAGTTGTCCACAGCTGGTTATATTTGTCAGAGTTACGTATTTTCCCCCCAGGTTATTTATGGTCAGAGTTATTGTTTGTCAAAAATGATATTTGTAAAACTTTTCATTTGCTAAAGTTACAGACAGTATTTTTGTCAATATCATCATTTTTCAATAATATTTTCTATCCGAATTTTCGTCAAAAGTGTGCAGGATGGTTTCTCAAGGGAAGCAGGAAAATTCACATGGTGAATAAGCAACCCATAAGAAACAAAAATTATTATAAACTCGCGATGTCTATCAGAAAAATTCAAGAGGAACGGGAAAACAAAATTAGCAGAAAAAAATATTTTAGGTCAAGCATGTAAATGAGTAGTGCTAAAAAAATGAAATATTTTTCACTTTTGACAGTCGTAGCTTAATTTTGAAAATGGAAAGGACAATGAAGTTCGAAAACTGGTATTTGCAAAGTTTCGGGCTCCTTAGAGCCTTCGTTTTTGAGTATAGGCAAATTTATTACATAGCATCTTTCGTTAGTCTCTAAAAGTTACACCCGTTTAATGTATTGTCTTGGCGGAATTTCAAAATGTTCATGTCTCTAAGGTGCCCTATGATGATTTCAGGCCCAGATGGTCGATGGGAACAAATGATACATAACAATAATTGAAAAATTTTGTTATGAAAATATATATAAGTCATGAGTATTATGATTTGAGAGGAACGCAAAAAAAAAGGCTCAAGGGAGCCTTGGAAAAAAATTAACAGTTTTTTCGAAGTTCAAAAAATTCAATTTTTCATTGTTCCTTTCATTTTTTGAGATAGGCAAGATGTTCAAACAATATTTTTCGCTTCTTGTGAGCCAACTATTCACCCTGTGGGTTTTCCTATATCACTCAGGGAACACCCTGTATACAATACCAGAGTAGTCTTTTGTCAAAAATACCTATTTATACAAAAACATCTTTCATCAGAGTTATCGTTCATCAAAATGTACATTTTTTTCAATTTTAATTTTTTAGAATCAAATCTAATCGACAGAATTATTTTTGGTCAGAATTATCGTTTGTAAAAATTTTAATATTGGTAATATTTCTTAGCCGAATTTTCATTTTCCAGAAAAAATAATTGCCAGAGTAGGTATTACCTACTCATTTGTCAAAAATATTTTTAGTCAAACTTTTCATTTGCCAGAGTGTGGTTTGATCTGATTTTTTATTGAAGTTATCAAAACTATACTTTGTCAGAGTTATCGTTTATCAAAAATACTTTTTTAATTTTTTTTTTTTTTTTTTTTTGTCAGAGCTACCATTTGTCAAAATAAGATTGTACCAAAAATTTTGCAGAAATATATTCCTTCAGAATCGTTTTAATTTTGAGTTACCGTTTGTTCAAATTTTCAAAATATTTTTTTATCAAATTCTCATTCTCAGAAATATTTTATCAAAATTTTCGTTTACCAATCAAAACTATTTTTTGTCTAAATTATCATCAGTCAAGTCATCGTTCTTCAAAAATAATTGCATATATTTTTTAAATTTTACATTTGTCAAAAACATTCATTGTCAGAGTTTTCATATTTTGTCAAAATCAGGTTTTATCACAAGTTTTGTTCATCAAAAATACCTCATCGCTGTCAAAATATTTTTTATCAAACTTTTTATATAACCAAAAATATTTTATCAGAATTTTTATTTATCAAAAATATTTTTTGTTCAAGTTATCATCAGTTTTTCATTTGTCAAAAATATCCATCGTCAGAACTTTCATTTGTCAAAATCAAGGTTTCCTCTGAGTTTTTGTTCATCAAAAATATCGTACTTGGTTAAAATATTTTTTTGTCAAATTTTTCATTTCTACAAAAAAATTGATCAGAATTTTTATTTATCAAAAATATTTTTTGTCTAAATAATTATCATCATATTTATCAGTTCTGTTTTTCATTTGTCAAAAATATCCCTTGTCAGAGTTTTCATTTGTCAGAATCAGATTTTATCAAAGTTTTTGTTCACCAAAAAATCTTTGTCAACATATTTTTTTGTCAAAGTTTCGAGAAATATCTATGGTCAGAGGAGTCATTTATCAAAAAAAAAAAAAAAAATTCATTTTCAAATTTTTTTTTGTATTTGTCAAAATTAGGTTTGATCACTGCAGTTTTTGTTAATCAAAAGTATTTTTCATCAGTTATTTTTTAATCAGAGTTATCGTCTATCAAAAATATTTTTGTAAAAATTGTCATTAGTGAAAAACACATTTTCTCAGAATTAATTTTGATCACAGTTTTCATTCGTTTGAAGTAGGTATCGTTATTATTAGGTATTATATTTTTTTTTTTCAAAATTTCCATTTGTCAAAAATATTTCATTGGAAAAAACATCTTTTGTCAGAATACATTTTTTTTTAAATCTTTCATCTATTACAAAGATTAGTTCCAAATTTTAATGAATAAATAATATTTTTTTCAAAAAATTTTCAAGCTTTTCATTAGTCAGAGCTAAATTTGATTAAAATTTTCGCTCATCAAAAAAATATTTCATCACATTATTTTATCATCTGTCAGAAATGTTATGAGCTTCTCCCATCCTAGAATTAAGAGGGACTGTACTTGTACCATCTCTAACCTCCCAAGGGGCTTTCATTATTTTTTTACTCAGAGGTAAAAACCTGAAAAAAGTATTACGAGTAGATATTTTTATAAAAAAAAAAAAGTCTTACCAAAGTCTCCTGATGAACCTATTTCAAGATTTGGGAGCTTGACGGAGGCTTTATGAAGCCTCAATTCATAAATTGAGTCAATATTCGAATTCACCACTATCAAAAACATAACAAAGGATACATCATGCCATTCTGCTGACTTCGTAATTTTTTTTTCAAGACTTGGAGGACCTTAAAAATTGAACGAAATTGGAGAACCCAAAGTCAAAACATGGCCAAAATACAATTTGATTAATTTCGCTTATCAACAATTTGTTTTGCTAAAAAAAAAATTTAAAAATAATCCGGAATCCTTCTGAACGATATGTATCCTCAAAAGATGTACACGTCTAGATCCTCGAAGACACGGAATAAAAATAATATTGATAGTCGAACTCGAGTTAATGTTTCGAATTCCACCATCGCTCGATTTCGACGTGTTCGTCTATCGAAACGAAATACAAAATGGACGACGAATCGGGAGATAAATGGTGTTAGAATTTCAGATACGAATTTAGACCTACTTACATTTATAAGTAGAAGAGTGAGACACACATTGGTACATCGATAGAGACAGATACACGTGATGGGCGTAGAGAATGGGACGGATTGGCGTCTTTTTATACCTTTTACAAGGTCGCCGAGTCACGGCGGGGTATTTTTTCTTCTTATTTTGTTACGTTTTTTTTTGTTTTTTTTTTTTCGTAAAAAAACTGCAACGTTTGTTCGCGAGAGACTCGCAGACGCTCGAATTTACAAGGGACGCCTACGATTTTGAAAACAGGCAGCGTGTCTCGCAAGAATAGTAAATCGGCTGCTCCAATTCCAAACAGAGAGCACACACGTTCGACATTACGCGTATTGGTATTCGTATCGTTTTTATAGGCTACTAGGTCGCCCTTGTGACTGTATTTTCCTTTACAGAATCATTTATAATGTTGGCCGATGCGCGGCGCATTTATTGCGACGCGACGCGACGTCTAATTTGACGATGGCGAAGTAATTATACGAGTACGAAATTGGAGAATACGCGAAGAAAACGGTTCGATACGCGATTTTACGTTTGTACGAGTCGGCCAGGCAACTTATATCGTATTTTATACAAGGTGTGTACGTCTAGCGAAGTGAGACTTGGTACTACGAGTTAATATAATTCTCGAAAATTCAACGCACTAATCCTCGCGACTTTCGTTAATTTCTGGTAACCTTTTTCCCCTTCTTCTTCTCCTTTTTTTACGGTTATAAGGTTTTACGTAGGGAATGGCACGCTTCGACTTGTATATAGAGAGTTTTGTGCGGCAATAAATAAAGCTTAGATAGTTACAAGCTCAGGTGTTTAATTTCCGGTGTGTTTTTGAAAATAAGATAATCCTGTAGGCATTAAAGGCAGATTTAATTTGACTCGTACGAAGAAAATTAGTTTTATACGAAAGCTCGAGCGCTCTCCGTCCGCCACAACTCTACCAAATTCGACTGCGACGACGAAGACGATTCTACCAGAGAGATTTATCAATTGTACATTCGTGTTGGAGGGTTTTTTTTGCGACTCGAGTAAATGAAAATCACGCCGAAAGTATTGCCTGATGCTGCAGAAGCGCGAGAAGTGTCGAGGATGGCGTTTTTATAAACTATAAAAAGTGACGGTGTGACGTTTCTTGGGTATTGTATTATTATTTTTTTTTCATTGGGGTATTTTAATTCTAGTCAAATGATTCGTTTTTGAATAACTCATTTGACGAGAGTAAATGCGTGGCATTTGTTTTTGTTTGGTTTGGATTTCCGCTTACTTATGAATAACGCTCTATGACCGGGTTGTTATCGTAAATAATCCTAGGTTGGGTCCATTGACGCAAGTACATCTAGTCGGTTTCTGGTTCGCAGGGAGGATGTTTATTACGTGGTATATGAAAATGTCGCGCGACCGTTTCGTCGTAAGTTTAATTTAATTGCCCCTGGGTTGATAAATTATTATTATTATTCGCGTTATTGGAGCTACAATTGTAGGTAGGTACTGTACCGGATTTTTTTGTTCGACTCGTAATGGTTCGAGAATTTATAGATGTTCGAGTTCGGAATGGAAATGGCATCGATATAAGATTGTACTTTTTGTAGAAAGTATGGAGAAAATAGTTGGTCTGTAGATGTAGAATTTGAATCGATCAAAAGAAAGAAAAACGTAAAATTTTTTGAAAACGTTCAGCCGATGTTATAATTTGCCCATTTCAGCTGATCAAAGGTTTTTGCCCAACCATGTTTACAAAAGATATTTTTAGCTAAAGAAAAGGAATGAGTTGAAATTTTTCTTGAAATCAAGTTTTTTTTAATGCCAGCAGATTTGACAAATTTTTTTGAAATTATTTTTTTAGAGCAATAGTTTCGAGAAAAAATACATGAATTTCAAGGAAATTTAATTACTTCGATTTTCAGCAAATTTGGCAATTTTTTCATTACTATTCAATACTACAACTAAAGTAATTTCGAGGAAATATTGAACATTTTTTTTTTTCGTATAATTGAATCCTACAACTGTAGGCCTTCTGGAGTGATAATTTCGAGAAAAAATTCCTCAATTATGAGGAAATTTAAATTTATGAGTTGAAAATTTATATTGGAATCAATTTTTTTCAATTTCAGCAAATTTGGAAATTTTTTAGGAATTATTTTACCCTACAATTGTAGGGCTTCTGTAGTAATAATTTTAAGAAAAAATTCATCAATTTTATGGAAGTTTGAATAATGGGTAAAAAAAAATTTTGAACCCTTTTTTAAACTTTCACATGTAAAAATTCCGAGAAAAAATTCCTCAATTTTGAGAAAATTTAAATTTACGAGTTGCAAATTTTTATTAAAATAAATTTTTTTGATTTCAGAAAATTTGGAAATTTTTTGGGAATTATTTTACCCTTTAATTGTATAGGGCTTCTGGAGTAATCGCTTGGAGAAAAAATTCATCAATTTTGTGGAAGTTTGAATAAAGAGTAAAAAAAAATTTTAACTATTTTTTTAAAACTTTCATGATCTAGCAATTTTTTTTGTAAGAATTATTTAAATTTATGAGCTAGCTGAAAAAAAAATGTGGAATCAATTATTTTCAATTCCGGCAGACTTAACAATTTTTTGAAGATATTCAACCCTAAAACCGTAGAGGTTCTGCAGTAATCATTTCGAGAAGAAATTTGTTTATTTTGTGAAAATTTGAATTTCGAGTTAACATTTTTTTTGGATCAATTTTTCTCAATTTTTACCTGATTCAGCAATTTTTTCGTATAATTCAACCATACAACTGCAGTGTTTCTAGAGCAATAGTTTCGATAAAAAATTCATAAATTCCGAAGAAATTTGAATTGATGAGTGAAAAAAAATTAAATATATATATTTTTTTTTCATCTTTTACCAGATATGACAATTTTTTCGTACTGATGCTAATTAATTGAGATATTCAAATTTATGAGTTGAAAAAATTTTTAGAATATTTTTTTTTCAATTCCAGCAGATTTGGTTTTTTTTCTGGATTATTTGATTTTAAATTTTCAATTCCAGCAGATTTAGTAATTTTTTTTGGATAATTTAACCCTATAACTGTAGGACTTGTGGGATACTTAATAACCTCAAGAAGATCAAAATTCTTTAATTTTGTACAAGTTTAAATTTCGAGTTGAACATTTTTTTTAAATCAATTTTTTCGCATAATTCAACCCTACAACTGTAGGAATTCTGGAGAAATTATTTCGAGATGAAGTTCATAAATTTGGAGGAAATTTAAATTTATGAGTTGAGAAATTTTTTTAGCATCAATTTTTTCAATTTCAGCAGATTTGACAATTTTTTATGATAATTTAACCATGCAAGTGTAGGGCTTCTCGAGTGATATTTTCGAGAAGGGATTTATGAATTTTGAGGAAATATTCATGAATTGAAAACTTTTTTTGGAAACTATTATTTAAATTTTAGCTGATTTTGCAATTTTTAAATTTAATTTAACCTTACAACTGTAGGTCTTCTGAAGTAATAATTTTGAGAAAAAATTCATTAATTTTATAAGACAATTTGAATTTACGAGTAGAATAATTTTAATTGACAAATTTTTTCAACTTTCATCAGATTTCGCCTTTTTTCGTATAATTCAACCTTGCAACTGTAGAACTTCTGGAGGAGTTATTTCGAGAAAATGGAGCTAAAATTCATTTCATAAACACAAAAAACTACAATCTTTGGAATCCTTGAATTTAAAACATTTCTTAGTTTCAAGAATTATTCCTCATTTTTTCAAATTTTTTAAAAAGAATTTTAAACATTTCTACATTCTACAAAATAAATGATCAATTTAAGAAAAAATGAAAATTGAGTAATCAGGTATTGATCTTGGAAAAAAACAATTTCGTTTTATTAGTTTATTACTCATCAATTTCAAAATTGCCCAAAAAAATGAGAAATTTTGAAAAAAATAAAATGAATTCAAATAAATTCGAACCGAATAAAAACGACCGAAAATTGAAAAAGATTAAAATTCTAATGACAAGAAAAAAATATTATTTCAAATAAAAAATTTCAAAAAAATTGAAAAAGTCAAAATAAAATTTAAAATTTAAAAAAAATTGCAAAGATGAACAAATTGTTCAACATCGCATAAACTCTCCAATACCTATTCCACCCATAAAATTTCAATCCAAAAAAGCAACACTCTTTTCAAACTCCAATATTACATCTAAAAATTATTTTTTCAACCTTCAACCCCCTTCACCTGCCCCCTAATCACCACTTTCACTCAAATAACATATGCAATACCGGCCATCGAACCATTCACCATCCTTTTATACGAGTAAATTATACAACCTACTCAATTAAAATTTCATTTATTCGTCGCCCCCCCCCCCAACTCTCTCTTCACACAGTGGCTTCGAATTGAACCAGGTGTCGTAAAATGTCTGTGGGCAAACAATACCATTCATTAACAATGGTATTAAAACGTGGCGTTTATTAAAACCGATATAACACAATAGTAAATTTCGCCACAATAGTCGTAAGTATATATTTTTCTCTGATGACGAGCTCGTTTAGAATAATACAAAATAGTACGGGTAGCTTCGTCGTTAAATATCCTTTTCGAGTACCATATACCATCAGCAAAAGTTATCCGTCAAAAAGGCAGAGAGAAAAAAATGGCTCTAATTTCGTAAGGTATTATAAAGGCGCGAAAGTATATTACAGTAGAATTAATCACTCCTCCAAGCCAACACTCTCCTCCTCCTTCCTATTCCGCTTTCAAATTCACAGTTCAAGTAACAAAACTCGGGCCAAATGAAAAAAAATTCCCACCACACATTGAAGACTCGCGAAATCCAGCCAAACAAAATGGAAAAAAAGTGGATTACTAATGCAAAGGGGAAAAATGCGAGAAAAAAAAAGAACAACGAGAAAAATGATAACAACGACAAAGACGACGTCGAAACGAATGACTACTTTGTACGAGGATGATAAAAATTGGTATTTTTTTCAAAGACATTACCCGCGGTTTTCGTGCACAGAAAACATTTCTTGTTACCGGGTGGTTATCAACGTTGTTGCTTTTTCCCCGAGTCGACGTACGTGAAATAAAACAGAAAGAGAAAAAACAACACACGAAGAGCCCTTCGTCCAATTAATTTCCTCTATCTGTGGTATCGGCGACAACAGTGGCAGAATTTCTTTAGTTGACACAGCTGTGTCCTTGTCCTTTCGCTGACCCTCAATTACACCTAAAAAGGTGCTGCTGTAATTCTACACAGGTCGAAGAATTTCTTCCACGAGCGAAAAGAAAATACATTAGATACCTATCTCGTGGAGAAATTTCGCAATTTGTACTCGTTTCAATTTTTTCTACCGTTCTTCTATCGTAATTGAGCCTGTTAGAGAGGTTTTCCTTTTGATGGAATCTAACGTAAGACATTTTACTACCTTTAATTTTGGTACAGTTACATGCAATGCCGGGAATAAAGTGTAGTTTTCTCAAACACGAAGGAAAACCTAACCTATCAAATGCTTCAAAAAAAAAAAAAAAAAATTCAAGAGAAACTTAGGTTATAATATTCACTTTCAAATCAAAAGAATATTCAAATTGGAAACATTTTTAAATTGAAATACTGAGAAAAATAGTAATATAAGAATTTTAAAAAAATGAAATAAGCGAAAAAAATTTAAAAATTGAGCTAGATAAATTTTAATAGGGCATAGATAAAAAAAAAAAAAAAAAAAAAACTGGAAGTCGAAAAAAAAATAACAATAAACCAAAAATGCCTAAAAATTAAAAAAATTGAAAATTAAAAGATTTTTTTTTTTTTTTTTTTTTTTTTTTTTTTTTATAAATTGAGACTTGAGAAGATTTTTTTTTCTGTGATGTTGATTATAACAATTTTTTATACAATTTTCAAGCTTGATAAATTGAAATAGATGTTTGTTTTCTGTTTCATTATACCCATTTTTTCATATTTCAAGATACTCTGCCTTGTCAATTATTTGCATTCTATCAAAATATTGTTTGAAATTTTTAGAGAGAAAATTTTTCAAAATATTAACAGTGATTATATTTTTTTGGATTTTAGTATTTCATTATTCAATTTAAAAAAATTTTTAAAAATGTTTCTTAGTCGATTTCAAAATTTTATTGAATTTGAAAGAATTGAAAAAAAGAACATTATAATCAAGGAAAATGATATTTTGAATTCTAGTCTAAGTACTTACTTTATTTCAATTTTTGTTTTCATTAATTTTTAGGCAAAATTATCAAATTTTAACAACAATTAATTTTTGTGTTTTTGTTTTCAAATGAATTTTAATTTCAGTTTTGGATTTTTCTGCATCATCTACTCGTACCTAGTTACCTACTTTAATCAAGTTCTTGTATTTTTGAGTGTATAAAATTGGAAAAACTATTTTTTTCATTTCGTGAAACTTTCACTTGAAATTTCACTTCTTCGCCAATTCTTGCTGAATTTAAGATTTTTTTTTTTGAATTTTATAAAATTTGAAAAAGATTGTGAATTGTTACGACCTATTAATTTTAAGAAATAACGTTATTTTGAATTTAAAGCTAATTTTCTCGAAATTTTATTGTGATTTAATTTTTTTTGATTAATCATTTTTAATTTTCACAATACTGTCAATTTTTCACGTTTTTTTTTTAAATTTTCAAATGAATACGCATTCATTTTTTTATTTTATTTTTGGTGATTTTTTTTTCAATTTATTTCATATTTTAGGTTTTCCTGCTTTTGTTGCGTTTCAAAATTTTTGAGCATTAGAAATGATTTTTTTTTACAATTAATCGATAAGTTTCACTTCACTACGAATAATGCTCGCGTTTAAACCACAGACATACGAAAAAAATAAGGACTAAAATAAATATAGTGATCTGAAGTGAAAATAATTGCAAAAAAAGGTATAAAAATAATCGCGGACTTGATTCTTCGCAGATAATTATCTTTTCAGGCCTATCTAATTATGATAAAAAATTTATTCAAATGGTGAATAGCCAAGAAAGTAACGCTGATTCTAACGAGCTATTTAGTTTTTTTCTAGCTTCATTAGGTTGGTGGTTTATATCGAAAGGTAGAGGATTAAGTAATCGTTACCCACCCGAGCGGCACACTCGATCGATAATATCGGAAGATGTAACGTATCTATAAAAAATCGTTTGAAAATCTATAGATGTTCTCACGATATTATAAAGATTTATCGGTACAACTTCATAGGCAATAAATCTAAAAACTATCGAATTCGATATTATTAAGATTTTATGACGATATTCGTCAACGATACTATCGACAAAGAATATTAAATTTATCGATTCCGATTTTCCACCGATTTTGTGCAGTTATTTGAAACTACATTATCGACAAAGAATATTAAATTTATCGAATTCGATTTTTTAACGATTTTGTAAAGATATTTAAAACTATATTATCGACAGATTATATGAAATTTCTCGGCTTCGATATTTTACCGATTTTTTGACGACATTTGAAACTATATTATCGACAAATTATATTAAATTTATCGAATCCGATTTTTTACCGATTTTGTAAAGATATTTGAAACTATATTATCGACACGTAATATGAAATTTCTCGATTTCGATTTTTAACGATTTTGTGACGATATTTGAAACTATATTATCGACAAATAATCTGAAATTTCTCGAATTCGATTTTTTAACGATTTTGTGAAGATATTTAAAACTTTATTATCGACACGTAATCTGAAATTTCTCGAATTCGATTTTTCAACGATTTTATGACGATATTTGAAACTATATTATCGACACGTGATATGAAATTCCTCGAATTCGATTTTTCAACGATTTTGTGGCGATATTTGAAACTACATTATCGACAAATAATCTGAATTTGTCGAACGATTTTTCAACGATTTTGTGACGATATTTGAAATTATTTCCAAATTGGTGAAAATTTTTCTAAGTCCAACACGTCTGGAAGTACTAAACTGTCTATTATAAGCGTTTTATTGCTAATTCCTCAACGATAAGGTATGGCATAGTGGTTAAGGAAGAGGATTACCATGCAGGAGGTAGAAGGTTCAAGCCCCACGGGTGGCAGATTTTTTATAATTTTTTTTGACTTTTTCTGAAATGATCCTCTTACCGTAACATGAATAATGTGTTTAGGCATAGTTTAATGTAATAATTATGCTAATTAATGAGTTTTAATTATAAAAAAAAGCTAGTAAAAGACGAAAAATCGGAATAAAAAATCGATAAAAAATCGACAGAATATCGAATTCGATAAAGTTCCGCCTAAATCGTGAAATTATCTTTCGATATTATAGATATATTATCGATAAAATATCTTACTATAATCTCGAAATTTTTGCTAACTATAATTCGTCGATAATCTATCTATATATCGAAAGATAATTTCACGATTCATGCGGAACTAACGCGACACTTTATCGAATTCGATATTCTGTCGATTTTTTATTTCGATAATTTGTCGAGTGTGCTGCTCGGGCATAATGATTTTTTTTTTATCTTGACAGTTTTCTCTATTTTTTTTTTTTTTTTGTTGATGTTAACAATACTTTAAATTTCAAATTTTTGTTTTCCTCGAATTTTTATTGGTAGGTAATTTATAAATTCAACTAAATTTTTTACTTCCTAAACCTTTTTCTAAATTTATTTCAATGTTTTCAAATATTTCTTTATGTTTTAATTTCAGAGATTTTTAAATAATCAATTTTAAGTATACTATAGGCATACTGTACAGTGTACATACTTCCTTTCATATCGCAGACAGGCAAAATGTTCATCCACTTTTATTATACAAAGTGAAAAATTCTTCGAAACTAGTCATACGTGCATAATTCGTCCAAAGTGAATATTAAAGAAGTTACGAAAGAAAGTTTTATAAAATTTTCCAAACATGTGCAATTTTGAAAATAATTTTTCAAATTTTTCGATTTCACGCTGGAAGAAGAATGCCCCATTTCTAAATATTTCATCAATGTGATCAGAAAATCCACCCATTCGGTTCTTTGAAAGTGAAATTAGGTCGCTACGAAATTACCTTTTTTTTCCTCTCCTTTTCTCTTTATAGACTACGTGTAGGTGGTGACGTTTTAAAATTTATCGCTTTTGCGAAAGTTTGGTTTTCACTTGCAATCGGACTCGGTCGCCTTTTTTTTGTAGGGTAACCCTTTTTTGAAATATTCTCACCGAATCCTCTTTGATGCTTTATGCGGAACGCATCGTGAAATTAATTTTCTAAATTGTCGAGTAATTTTCGATGTGAAGAGAGCGAAAAAAACAGCGAATTAAAAAAAGATCATCGTCGTACTGTTAACGAGATAACAGGACAATAAACTCGCGAAGAAAAGCTCGTCCATTTAGTTTAAGTAAAAAGTTACGACGGTGGTGGATTTTTTATTCTCCGAGATGGTGTTGTCGTCATCGTCCTATCACGTACTTATATGAGAAGTGTACTCGTGCGATGATGAAGTAACAACGAGCGGTTAAATTTTTTTTAACTTTGGCTCTATCTCTAGGGCATACGTTTATCGTCAAGTTGCCTATATAACCGTACCGAGTCCTGTATCACATTGTTGCGAAATAATTCGCATTTTCTTTTACTTTTTTTTTGTCGCACTTTACCCTTAAAAAACACGAATTTTTTCTCGTTTCTAAATACCCAACTTATTATTGTGAAGTGTACGTCCTGGAGAATGACGTGTTGAAGCTTTTAAAGAATTTGGAAAACTGTTCGTGGTAGTTTTCCAAGTTTTGACTGCCGTCTGCGCTGAGAGCTGCTCTACTTTGTGGTTTTGGCAATTCTATTGTACGTGTGGGTTGTCGAGGTAATTTACGAAACGAATTTGAGAAATTTTACACCCAGCTCGTGTAGATTGTGGCATTGCATATAATTTGTACCTACCACGTATGTACGTTTCTTTTATCAAATTAGTAAACTGGGCGATCTTTTGTCGCATATGGCAACCTTTCATTTTCAAAGCGAATTATTGAAATTTTCAATAGTCTTCGAGGTATGTAAAGGTCGACGTGTTTTTCTCGTGCCCAAACGATCACCCTTTCCATCCATTTGTTTGCTTAGTGAGTTCGCAATGTTGGGATTTATGAGAACGTAGTCGTGTTGGGAGAGTTACTTTTTTCATTTTCTAATTGCGAAATTTCTATGTTTCTAGTGTCGTGAATTGAAAAATAAATAGAATAAATTTTATACCTTTTGAATGATTTCGAACGAAATAAAAATGAAATAGTCAGTTCGAAAATTTTTTTCTCCAATTCAGAGAGAGAGAGAGAGAGAGAGAGAGAGAGAGAGAGAGGGAAAATTCATCACTTTTGAAAAAATCTGCTTCAAGTTTCATTCGATCTAAATTTTCAAAATTTATCAAATTCAAAGTTTTATAAAAATTAAAAATTTTAAAAATTGATCAAACTTTGAAAAAGTAATTAAATTTTCAAAATTTGTTATAATTTAAAAATTGAAATGCACGTGCATTGGTGGAAAACCCACAAATTTATCATTTTTCTGAAATTTTAGATATGATCTCCTTCTGACAAAAATAAAAAAAAATTCTAAATAATAAAAAATAATTTGGCAAACGAGAAAAACAAAACCCACCATTTCCTAAAATCGTTTTCAAAATCATTTCCGGGGTCAGAAAAATCTGAAAAAATTAAAAAATTGATTCAACTTCAAAACTTTATTATGATTTAAAAATTAACAAAATTTTAAGTTTTATTGAATTTTTAAAATTTCTGAATTTTGAAGCTGAGTAAAACTTCAATAAAAATTGACTTCTTTCCCAATTTGAAATTTTCACTTAATTTTTGAAATCGACATCATTTCAATTTTTTTAATTAAAACTTAAAAATGATCAAATTATGAATTTTCTCAAAATTTTTAAGATTGTGAAAATTTATCGAACTGTAAAAATTGACCTTTTTGAAGCTTTTTAAAAATTTAACTGAATCTTAAGAATTTATCCATTAATTTTTTCCCCAATTTATTGCAATTTAAAGTTTTCACTATTTTTCTATTTTTGTTACTGTAGGTAATTTTATTTGAATTTTTGTTTTCTTCCACTTTCAATCGTTTTCAACTATAATTTAATTCTTTTCCAATTATTTATTTTTCAGGTTTTTTTACAATTTTTACTAGTCAATTTGAATTTAAATTAATTTTTTTGCAAATTTTCAATTTTTTAATTTTTAGTTAATTTTGGTTTAATGTTATTTTTTTCCAACTTTCATTTTTATTTTATTTTTAGTTTTCGCTATTTTTCTATTTTTCACCAATTATTTATTTTTCAGTTTTTTCCCATTTTGACCAGTCAATTTGAATTTCAATTAATTTTGTTTGCAATACTTTTTTAGAAGAACTTTGGATTGTAAAAAATTTGAAACCCAAGATAAAAAATTACTGAATTAGGTTGAAATTCAAAATAACATTTTTTAATTCAATTTTTTCAAAATTTTAGAAATTTGAATAATTTTTTATAACAACATCGAAAAAAATAATAATTTAAATAAACTCGAGGAGTAATTTGAATAATCAATTTGTAATAATAAAAATTTGACAAATTTATTTGAAATTTTTGCGAAAAATTTTTGAAAAAATTTACAGCAGCAAAATAATGAATTAATTTATAAATTATCAAAAATTAATGAAACCGAAAATTGAAATTTTAAAAATTCAATTGACTGCTGAATTTGAAAACTGGAAAAATTCCAAAAAATTGTCAATACAGAAATGATAAAAATAAAAAATCGCAATTGAATTTAAACAGAAATTACCTACCAAATTCATTATCATTGAATTCAAAATAAGATTTTTTCAAGTTTTATGAAATTAAAAAAATTCTAAAAATCCAAAATATAGGAAAAATTACTTGAAAGAGATCACATCCACCTTTACACTGTCTCCTGCAGGCAAACTTATCAACACCACAACAAGTCGAGTTGCATCACCGCAACATTGAAGGCATTTGACTACATTCGACACACCCAGTAGGGTACAATCAACTCAAAATCGACTTGAACAACAAGCAAATTACCATTTTGAAGACCTAACGGCTGAGGCTAAATTAACGCTCGTCCACGTCTCGGTATCCTACAGGTGCCTATGCCTGGTACATAGGGCAAAGGAATATAATTTTCATCTTGAGGTTATTGGCGCATTTAATGACCTATGGGCATTTCCTGCTTTTGTATGGCGAATGCTAAATAAAAGCATCAATCAAAATTTACAACTTGGACTCAGAATACAATTTGTTATAACCACATCCTTTCAGCATTCTGTGTACGGACAGCTAAAATATATCATTCGGGCTAGCCGTAAGACCCTTGTCACTCCATTAATTCGAAATGTTGATAGCATATCGAATATTAAAGCCCGACGCCGCGTAGTTAACAACTTATACATAGAGTCGTAGGGGTATGAGTGTTTTGACAAGACAACTTAATACAGAGCGTTCTATATCGTAATAAGTTTCAGTCAACAGGTGAAATGAACAGCATTTCGCGACGGTACAAATAAATATTCCAAAAGTTAAGGGGAAAAACATAATTTACATCGTCGTAATATTAGGTATCTTCAATGATACCCAAACTCTTACCATATGGCAAAAAAAAAAAAAAAAAAAATGTACAAACAATTCAAACAAGTACATGGTATGATTTTTTTCCTCGCCAAGTGATGGCTAAAAAAATCTCACCCTATAACGATTTCCCAAAATCTTTTCGTCGCAACAACAATGAAATTAAATATTACTCTTTTTTTGATGTTGTCAAGGCTATGTAAACACGTACAACTCGACACTATAGACGTCTGTTTCGATCGCAGTAGGTATTTTTTAGCCAGGAAAAGTTTCTTTTTCATCGTAATATTTACCTTGTGTGGTAAACGGTTACGATGTTTATTCAGCGCAACCACAAGTCTCGACGACGATGAAATGCTAAGAATGCCTTAACGTGTAACCTTCGAAAAAGGCTCGCTCGAGTAAAACGTACGCTATACGTGAATTTTTTCCATTTCGTTCAAAAGTTGTACGTATGTACGTACCTACGTAGATACGTATTACGTGTCTCGTTCGCGCTTATGAAAGTGATAATTTTCCTGTTTTAAAATATTAAAACGTATCTGCTCAGTTTTGCAGAAGGTAGGAAAGCTAGGATGATATAAGCAAAATTATGCGAATACGTGAAGCTGGCCCAAATTATGAAATGTAGTCATCTAACGTGATTATATTAGTTGTACGAAATTTTACCCAAGTAAACGTTCTTTTATTTATTTTTTTATCGCATATTTTTCTCGACTGTTACAAAATAATGCGTTTTTCGACCAGAATATATTTTTTTCTTCGTCCATAATGTGGCTGCCTTTGAGGCATAAATGTTTCGTAATATTTAATATTTTTGAATTTCATCGCAAATAAATTTTATCGTAGCCCAAAAAGAACACCATTTTCATTTGATTTTTTAAAGAAAAAATTTCAATCAATTTTTAAAAAATTTTAGAAATTAATTTTAAATTTTTCAATGAGAATTATTTTTTGAAAATTTTCAATTCCAATTTTTTTAATACCTAAGTAAAAATAAATTTTGGAAAATTTTCCAAGAATACTTGACTTTTAAACTAAAGAAAAATTTTTACCTAAATTTTATTCAAATCAACCATTCAAATGCTCACATAGCAGAGTTGGACTGATCCTAATCCTAAAATTTTGGATCTGATCTAGATCAGATCCTTTAATTTTAGAAAGGATCTGGTAGTGGAAAAGGGGGATAGGGGTCCAACTGAAAAAAAATTAATACAAAAGTTATAGATTAAAATCATAGAAATAATTTGGTTTATTATAAAAATGTTGTTCCCCTCCCTCCTGTCCAAACTTGCATTGCTGGCGTTAGCCCAGTTGCCCTCGTGCTCGACACGTGAGAAATCCCGACCTGCGCAAAAAATTTGAATTCAATGAGTGAAAAATTTCACTCAATAAAAAAATTATATTTTTTTGGAGTTTGGGACCCTTCTCAAATTTTTTACAATGAAAATTTTTTACAATTTTTCAGAATGATTTTTTTTTTCAATTTTTAGAATGAAATTTTTTTCTAATTTTTTAGAATGAATTTCTTTACAATTTTTCAGAATGAACTTTTTTTTAATTTTTTAGAATGAAATTTTTTACCATTTTGATAGAACGATCTTTTCCTTTAATTTTTTAGAATGAAAATTTTTTACAATTTTTTTAGAAAGATTTTTTTCTTTAATTTTTTAGAATGAAATCTTTTTTCAATTTTTTAGAATGAAAATTTTTTACAATTTTGCAAAAAGAAATTTTTTACAATTTTATAGAATGAAATAAGATTTTAAAATTTTTCAGGATGAAAAAAAAGTTTTAATTTTTTGGAATAATATTTTTCAAAGTTCCTAACTCATTTTTTTATGAATAATTTCTCATTAAAAAAATAATTTTTCCACATTTTTAAAATAATTACCTAGGTATTTTTTTTTAAATAAAAAAAATGATTTCTCAAATTTTTCCAGAAAATTTGAAACATCAATATGAGGTCGGTCGTAGGGCAATTAAAATTGAAGAGATATCGGGTAATCAAAAATTAACCGATTTTTGGGCATCATCGGATAATCGAGGTTCTAGTATATGAAGTATTTTTTTTGTGAAAAAATTTACAACATTTTCACTCCCCCTCGCCCCCACAATGTGAGCACCACTTGAGAAAAAAAATGGTCCTCCGGCTATGAACTTGAATAATAGGCATCTACACAGTGTTATCCAAAATGGTGGGAGGGAGGGAGGGGAAAAAAACATAATAAAGTAGTTTTGTAATAAAAATAATTGACTGATCTGATTATTTGATTCTGAATCTTTTTGGTGATCAACGTCAATAAAATATTCAATCTGTGCCTACATAACTAGTTGTTAAGTTCTTTGTGTTGAATAATTCAATATCAATCAATTGAACCAAAGTCTTGAAGTTGATATTTTTTATCAATTCATTTTATTTATTACAGAAAACAAAAAAAAATGATTCAAAAATTGAATCCCCCCCCCCCCAAGGGTTCTGAATCTGAATCATTTACAGACCCAATGAGACAAAAGATCTGGATCTGGATCTAGATCCTTTTACTAGTGGATTTACCCAACTCTGTCACCTACTAGCCTAAATTTCCTCCCACTCAAATTTTCTTCGAGAATGAATTTTTCAAAATTTCTCAGAAGTGATTCTTAGAACTTTTTTGAAAAATATTTTAATTTTTTGGAAACTTTTTCTTAAAAATTGGACCTATAATTTGGGGTATACCTATCTATCTAACTACCTACTTACCTACCTACCTACCTACCTAAAATAATTCCATGCCTATTTTTCTAAAATTTCTAAAAAAAAGTCCAAACTTTCCTCAAAATTATAAGTTTTTTTAAAAATCTTAATTAAAAAAATAATTTTACTTGTAACATAATTTACTTTTTTAATTTCCTTATTTGGAAACAATACAAGTGTAAAATAATTATTACGTAGTTATTATGCCTTTTTTTTTTTTTTTTTTTTTTTTTTTTTTGAAACATTAATCATAATTTTATATAAAATAAAGGTAGGTAGCTATACGACCTACTATTTTTTTCACAATTTTTCAAAACAATTTGAAAAAAAAATTAGATGAATAAATAAAAAAGTGTTTTAAATATTTTTTTTCCAATTGTTATTTAACCATTAAAAATTTTCAAATTCATTTTTGAACTCGAAAATTCTAAAACACCGCGCAATTCGCTATAAACAACAATCTTCTCATAATCGACCATTTCTTCAGCGCACTTAGAATAACCTCTATCAATAATGAAGTCGAAACAACTACAATAAACTCGTGTAAAAAAATGCAACCTTCAATAAACAATCATCTTCCAGCCATTAATATTGATTAGTTTCAAACAATCGAGAAAAAAAACAACTCTAATAAAATTACTTTAAGAAAAAAATTTGCCCCTGTGATAGAAACTTTCGTAAAAATTTTCACTCAGCTTTTCCCATATTCGACCAAATGATACCAGTTGGCCTATACGAGAGCGAGGTATTAAAGATACATCGGATCTTATGGCTCCATAGACTGGAAAATTTTTACAAACTTTAGACTGATATATCAATTGATTAAGTTGAGAATTGCGATTAAAATGAGTTTTACAAATCGGTTGTCCCTTTGTACTGCAAACAATTTCAAGGACCATTTAAACGACTAATCGTCCGCGTAGTTTCAACGATATACGAACTTTTTTTCAACATATGGGATAAAAATAATAAATTTTCTGGGTAGTGAATCGATTTCTATATTGGTCTTCGGGTAGGAGAGGGGTGGATTAGATAATATGCTACTTCGTGTAATTCGAACTATTGAAAGTATTTTCGTAATGTAGAAATATGAGACTACTTCAATTACCTGATGGATTCGTTGTTCACGTTTCACTTCTGGAGGAATCATTTTCGCCACCAAAAATTCACTAGCTCTGTAAAATAAATAAAACAAAAACTCATTAGTCGTTTAAATTAGCAATCGAGTGAGGATAATATTTTTTTTAATTGTTAAGAGGCGAAAATTTCAATTTGAGGAACAGAACAAAAAAAAACTATAATTCTCAAGACAAATAAATCAAAATTTTACAGTAGTTAGTAAAATTTTTGTTCTGCACTAGAACTCTCAACTCCGAGGTTCATACACACAAATTTCTTGACCAATATTTCGTGATACAATTAACCGCAATACTCGATTGAAATTAAACAAGCTTGAAAATATATAGGTTACTGGAAATTTACTAGAGCGAGGTTTTGGCTTTTGGGTGAATGTAAATTTTGTTTTAAACCATGCACAACTTGACTAACGGATCCTAGCGCCGTTCACGTCCAGAATTACAATACCCAGCGACCTATTTTAGGAATCCTATATCTGAACCGTTGTTAATTTTTCACGCAAACTTGGACATCGAATGGACGACGCCGCCGACGCGTATATTTGTTTCATTAATGAAATTAATTCTCACCTTAAAAAGGTGCACTAGTAAATACATCGATGTATGTAGAGTATAATTTTTCACAAGTAAAAAAAATATGCAGTTGAATTTTTTTTTTTTTTTTTTTTTTGCTTTACAAAATAAATAAAAAATGATGATATTTTTCGAATAGAACTCATTTTCAGAGGCTGGAAATGACTTTACTCAGTTTTTGATGATAATAAAGAGACAATTTTTGGACAAGAAAATTATTCATCAATTTTAACCAAAAAATAATAATTTACCTAGGAATATATTTTTTTGTCATTTTTGGGTCTGAAATCTAATTTTTTTAAAATCAACATTTATTATATTTTGTCCATTACATCGTTTAAGTAATATTTTTCATTTTTGTGTAATTTAAAAATAAAAGTAGTAGGCAGGATATAATATGAAAATTCTCAGAATTTTGCACTTTATAAAAGTTTTTATTACAATTCTTTCGATATATTGTTAATTTTTTTTAAATTTTGTTGAGAAATTTTCTTAATTTTTCTCAAAATAGTTTCTTATTTTATTCGAAATAAAATGAAATTTCATCAAGTTCAATTTTTTCAATTTTACGTATTTTTTCAAAGGAAATTTTTCAATTTTTTTCAATGGCAAAGAAAGATATTTTTTGGATTTTTTTTTTAAATAATAATTTTTCCGAATAAATTTTCTGAACTTTATTCAAAATCAGATTTTTAAAATACAATCAAATTTAAGTATGATTTCTTGGAACTTTATTTAAAAATTATTTTTCAGAGTATTTTTTTTTTGTTTGGATTTTGTGCAACTTTTTGTATTTTCTTCAAGAGTAAAAAAAATACCTAAGTTAAATCATTTTTTTAAAAAAATTTTCAAAAAGTAATTTCTTCAAAATTTATTCTAAAAAAAATGAATTGTATAGAAGGTATTTTTTTCTAATTTTGTACATTTTTTTTCAAATGTGAGCTTTCAATTTTTTTTAAAGGTAAAAAAGATGATTTTGAAAAACTTTTTTCTGAGATTCCTAATGTTTTTATTTTCTAATTTTGCTGAAGAACTTTTCTGAAAACTTTATTAAAAATCAAATTTTTTGAATTTATTCAAAACTATGTAACTTGCTTAAAATTTTATTCGAAAACAATTTTTCAGTTTTATTTTTTTTTAATTTTGTGCAATTTTTAGAGCAAAAAAAGAAATAGAAAAAAAGTTGATTTTTTTTTATAACGAACTCCGTTTCAATTTTTAATTTTTTTTTCAATTTTGTTAGGTACCAAAACAATTATTTTTTTTCGAGATTAGTAATTTTTTAAATTGTACACCAAACCATTTTTCAAGTTTTGTGCCTTTTTTTCAATTATTTTTCGAAACAAAATTCATACCTACCTACCAAATTTTTCATTATGGTACTGAGGAAATACATATTTTTGGTTTCCATGTTAACTATAAATAAGTATATTTTTTGAGGGACTTCCTATAGAGAATCCAATTATTGACTTTTTTTAGATAACTTTTTTCAATACATTTTTTTGAGACTTTTTTTTCTACAATAATTTAACTAATCTGAATACATAATTTCTTTACGACGAATAGGATATCTAATTTTTAATTTTTTTTTTCACTCGTACTCGTTCACACACTTTTCTCAGTTCTACAGGTACATTTTTTTTTGAAAAATATTTACTACAAATAATGAGCACTTTCAAATTATCTCAAGTGAATTAATGAATTTTCTGATTTTTTTTTAAATACTCTTGAAGAAATTATTTTTTGGGTATTTTTTTTTTCACAGTGCGTTGTTTGAGAGTCATTTTACCACTCTTCTGTCAAATTTTTACATAAAACAGCATTTGCTATTTTTTCAAGACAAAAAAATTTTGAAAATTACAAAAAATCACAACTTCCCAGCACTTTAATTTTTTACTAGACACTTTGGAAATTGGATTCTCTTTTCGACTCTCGTCAAAATTCAAATTCAAATACATACTCGTCTTCCATTGAGAAAGCCAATTATTGAGTACATAATATTTTTAAAACCCCGCAGCTAAGAGAAGAAAAAATCAAGCAAGTAAGAAAATAAGAATAGACGAACCATGTCATGTCAAAAATACCTTAAGCTGGGCATAATTTCTACACGGTCAAAATAGAAAAAAAAATTCATGAAAAATATTGCGAAATTTATCAATAATTCAAAACCCAATGCGAGATATTACTTTGTTATCGTTGATTTAGCAACAATGTCGCTGACATGACACCTCATTTTTTTGGAAGGTCTGCTCGAGGGGGGAAAAAACGTATTTTTCAAAATCCGCTTTATACTTTCGAACATCGAGTTTAAATTTTTCATTTACCTTTCGATAGAACGCGTTTCTTAACTTTTCACAAAATGGGGAAATAATTTATAAAATTCATCCTATGCCTATATCGCTTAACCTTGAAGTCCTCTCTCTCTTCTTCAAAAATGAAAGTTGGTAAAAACCTGTAGATACGATTTTTTTCCCAAGTGGAAGTGGTTCCAAGTATTATCTTACTTCGAGAAGAAAATTCACGACGCAACGTCGAAAAATTTAACCATCACGTTGGATCCATTATTAAACAAAAATGGATGGAAAATTACTATTAAATGCACCAGAGCGACGCGACCATTCGTAAATGGCTCCAAATATGGAAAACGTATGTACGATTGTTGAAAATGTACAAACGTGAGACGATCCACATCGTCCCCGACAAATATCTAATAATAATCGAGACGTATCCCCTCCTCAGCCTTTATCGTCTGCTTTCGTATGTATGACATTGCAGGGATGTTCAATGTTCATCATGGTAATAACGAATCGTACAACGAACGCGTCCGGCTGAAATGTGCTAATATGCAACGTCAACGTCCGACAATTTTCTCGTCGTACAGTCCGATAATAAAACAGAAAATAAAAAATAAATAAATGGTCGCAAAGGGGAAAAAGCCATATCACGTATTTCGCGAGTAATATAAAAATTAAACCAATAAGTTGAAACGATTAATCATGAATTTCCTCTCATTCGGACGTTTCGCTCGAATAGAGAGGAAAATTCTGCAACTCGAACGACGATTAATCGTCCGCTCGCGCAGGAAATAATAACATCGCTGACTTAATCAAAGAAAAGAGTTATTCGACTGCGAAAAAACCTCCTTTCCGACACCTTTATATTTTTTCACCTTGCAAAAAAAAAAAAAAAAATAGTTGTACAGTTATGGCCAAGTACGTTTTTTTTTTATACTCGAGATGTCGTTTTCGAGGCCGCAAACACGAATAAGAATTTTTTCCCCGATGTATTTTAACGAACAAAAGTGCTTTGGTTGTACGAGAAAGAGAGAAGCAGAAAAACCGAGACCATTAATTTTCTAAAAACTTTGTTAACTCGCCGAATAAGCTTTGGTAAAGTTTTTTAATAGTTTAAAAATAACGCTCGGAGTGCTTTTATTTGCAAGCTTGGTTTTTAATATTTTTATTCTACGAGTTATTATAGCTTACGACACGAGATGCGGGGTGTCGTTGGTGGAGGTGTCAAATTTATTATAATTATGATCACGGCCAGACTTGGCAATTACTAATACTCGTCGTGTTTTTCTTATTTTTATTTTAGCCCGTGAAAGGGGCGAAAGTTAAATTGAAATTATAGGTGCGGGGTATTTGTAGGTCAAATGGAAAAACAGGTCTTGTCAATGAGAATTACACAAGGTGTGTGCAAATAGACTCGAAACTTTACCTATTATCTTTTCAAGGGTATTAGGACGACGTCGACTTTAATCACGATAAATCTCTCGAGGGTAAATTTTCGTCTCATAATTTTATACACAAGAGTAAGCGATAATAACGCAATGAAATAGAATAGGTAATTTATGCAGAACCTGCGAATTGTAATACGTGATAATGAACTTTGTATAAATTTTTTACCACACTCGACGGGATATAAAATCCTATCAAACGGTTTCGAGTGCAAATTTTCAAAACTTTCATTCGAAACAACTTTTTTTCAAGTTTCGCTGAAAAAACAACTTTTTAAAAAATTTTTGAATGCAAAATTTTGAAATTTTCCGAAAAATAGGGAACAACGAGGCAATTGTTCAAACACATCACAACTATATATTATATTTTCTAAAATTTGATTCGAAAAAAATTCGTATCATCTTGAACGTCGTACGAAGGAAAATTTTTAAAATGTTTTTTAAAGCTAAACACAAATTTTATTCCAAACTCCAATTTTTTTTTTAATTTTTGCTTTTACAAAAAAAGTTTTGGAATGAGAATTATCTTGGTATTTGTAACGTCATTTTAGACATTTCGATATTACGTAGAAATTAAAGCTAAAGTATTAGTACAAGCGAGAAGTCGCGTCAAAATTACGAGACACGAGAGCAACTCACGGAATGAATTGGCTCATCTGCGATGTACTGTCTCTAATTTCAAATTAAGATGTTTTCGACGGATTACATTATTTATTGCTTAGGCATCGAGGAGGAAGGTAGAGATGGAGAAATTCTCTTTCAATTCGAGAGCACGATGATGGATGTAAATTGAAAGTGAAATTTCCTCGTAATACTAAACTTGGCTCATTATGGTTCGTGACCTTCGTAAGGGAAACCACTTTTGAAGGGTTTTGTCGAACGTGAAATTTGTCTTCGGAATTATGAAACACATTCAATGGAAAATATTACTTTTATATAAGGCACGAGGGGGAAATATGCAGTTTTTTTTTTTTTTTTTTGGTCGAATATGCTGGAAAATGCTTTAAAAAATGGCCAGATTATAATTTTTTTACAATTGTACTTATAAGTATGTACTTATCATGACCCGAAAAATAGATTTATAATACATACCCAAATGAAAAGGTTCTCGTGTGGTAAGAAGGCCAAATGCCCCAGGCTTGAATTTCACCTCAATTCATTTATTTTTCACGGTTTCAATGATTGAATAAAAAAAGATCGCTGAAAGGGTTTCAATCGGAGTAGTTTAACGCGCAACATTCGAATTCGCGATCAAGTTTTTAATTTGATCATTTCATGTGATCACTGGAATTTTCATCATACTTTCAACTTATGGAAAGAAAAAAACTGAAATCGTGAAAAATGAAAAACATGAGCCCTACGCCTTGACAAGTTTGGTAAAAATCGATCGAAAACTACTCGTAGTGAAGATAGAAATTTCAAGCATAAAATCACGTATTTCGAGGTAACACTGGTAACAGCCCCAACGCCCCCAAGGCTGAGGTCAAAAATCGCTGATACGCTCTAAAATCGTATTTTACCATTAAATAAAATCGAAAATCTAAAAAAATAATATATTTAGACCCATATAAGGGTCATTTGACCTCTAATGACACCAGAGTCTTTCCTTTCCCGGGTTGTCTGCCAAGAAAATTATCAATTGAAATTTTTAATTGTTTTTTCAAATTCACTCCTTTTTTAGAATTTTTAAAAAATGATTACTGTTCAAATAGCAAAATAATCTGCCTGAAAACACAATAAGCTGATTTTTTTTTCAAGAAACAAACAATAATTTCTTTTTAAACATTTTTTGATAAAAATTGTAAAAAAAAAAGGTTTGTTGTTGCATTTTATTTTTTTTAAGTAAAGAGGGAATGATTGAAAAATTTTACGAAAAAGTTCAAAAAATTTTTCACAATGAAAACACTGTCCGACAATAGTAACCCGTGTAGCAACGTCGATGCTAATTTCGATATAAATGTCGACACATCGAAAAGTGACCGATTTCGATGTGTCGACATTTATATCGACATCCACATCGACATTTGCAATGGTGAGATTTTGAAAAATATGCTAAGTTCAAATATTCAATATAAGTATATATTAAAATTACACCAAAAATAGTGTTCAAGCCAACATTTCGACATTTTTTGTCAAATATGCGGCATTGAGGCCACCCTTGTAGCTGGACACATGCGAGTGTCCAACTAACATAGAGATGATTCTTAGACCTTATGTACTAATTCACAACACACTTTATCTGCGAGTATCACAATCACCCTCAAGACGTCGACAGTCAAGTCGATGCATTATTCGACCCTCGACAATTAGATCGACATTAACTCGACTTAAAATTCCTCTGGTCAACACTGTCGACAGTTAAGTCGATGCATTATTCGACCCTCGACAATCACATCGACACTATCTCGACTTAAAATTCCTCTGGTCGACACTGTCGACAGTGAAGTCGATGCATTATTCGACCATCGACATTTATGTCGACAATAACTCGACAAGTCGTTGTATTATTCAAAACTTTGAAAAATAAGAAAATTTTGTGATTCTTTCAAAAATTATTTATTCCTGAGCTTAAAATGTTCTTATTAATTGTTTTTAGTTCTTTTTAGATATAAAATTTGTAAATTTAATTGGCAGAAATTGTCGACATAAATGTCGATGCGTTTATCGAGTATCGATTTTTACATCGACTTGTCTATGTAGAAAAACAACGTTTTCTAAATTATAGGAAAATACTGAGAAAAATTCAAAAATTTTGATTGAACAGTTATGTTTAACATAGAACATTACTTTAAATCTCAAATATCATTTTTAATTCATCGTTAACCGAGAAAAAAATGTGTCTGAATTTTGTCGACATAAATGTCGATGTCGACAATTGCTACACGGGAAGGACAAAAGTTTTGAAAAAATTGAAGTTTTGAACGAAAAAATATGTATTTTTCGCATAAATTTGAAGATGAGTAAGGGGTTCCTTTTCCAGAAATTTTTTTGAAAAAAGGATCTGATTTTGGGTCAAAAGTAAGGAATTTCTTAGCTGAAAGTATGACTTTTATGACTTGTATGACCTTGTAGACAGCTAGACACCATAAAGACCCCGTTTTTGTAACCCAAAAAAATCTACAGTTTCAAAAAAAAAAAAAGTTTAATGAATGCATTAATAATTGAATACTTCTGCCATCCAACGAGAAAAATGATACGAACAAAATGTTGGAAAGTATTTGGTACAAAATATAAAAATAAAGAGTAGTGAGGCTTTTTAGGGGAAGAGGAGTGTAAAAATCACTGAAAATGTAAGTTTGGACCACTGAAAATTTCCAATTCTGTTATGAAATAGAAAACGGAATACTGCGCTCTCGCTACGCTCGAGCGAAAATTTTTTCAAGAAATTCAATTATGAAAGAAAAAAGAAGCAAATTTTGCCTAATAAATAAAAATTTCATGACTTTCAGCAGCAAAATTCATGACTTTTCATGACCTAGTGATTTTTTAGAAAAATTCATGACTTTTTCATGACTTTCATGACCCATTTTCAAATTTCATGACTTTTCATGATTTTCATGACCGTTAGACACCCTGAAAAAAATTTCAAAATGAAATTTGCAGAAAGGAAATACTGTGAATTTTTCAAAAAACGTTTTCTGTTACATTTTTTTTTTAATAAATAATTTATAAAAAATGTTTAAAAACAAAAACAAAAATTCCGCCAAAAATTACCTTAAAAAATTATTTTGAGAGATTATCAAAAATTCATTAAAATATGATATAAAAATTATTTTAAAAATAAATTCGTAGAAAAAAACATTTCAAAATACTTAACTCTCCTTACAGTCCTCGCCTTTCTACGAAAATTACAAAATTCCAAAAAAATTAGGTATACCCGAGCGGCACACTCGATCGGTAATATCGGAAGTTAAAACGTATCGATAAAAAATCGTTTGAAAATCTGTAGATGTTCTCACGATATTATAAAGATTTATCGGTACAATTTTATAGGCAAAAAATCTAAAAACTATCGAATTCGATATTATTAAGATTATATGACGATATTCGTCAACGATACTATCGACAAAGAATATTAAATTTATCGAATCCGATTTTTTATTGATTTTGTAAATATATTTGAAACTATATTATCGACACATAATATGCAATTTCTCGAATTCGATTTTCTAACGATTGTGTGAACATATTTGAAACTATATTATCGACAAATGATCTGAAATTTCTCAAATTCGATTTTTTAACAATTTTGTGAAGATATTTGAAACTATATTATCGACACGTAATATGAAATTCCTCGAATTCGATTTTTCAACGATTTTGTAGCGATATTTGAAACTACATTATCGACAAATAATCTGAAATTTGTCGAATCGATTTTTTAACGATTTTGTGACGGTATTTGAAATTATTTCCAAATTTTAAAAATTAGTGAAAATTTTTCTAAGTCCAACACGTCTGGAAGTACTAAACTGCCTATTATAAGCGTTTTATTGCTAATACCTCAACGAACAGGTATGGCATAGTGGTTAAGGTAGGGAATACCACGCAAGTCCCACGGGTGGTAGATTTTTTATAATTTTTTTTGACTTTTTCTGAAATTATCCCCTTATCGTAACATGAATAATGTGTTTAGGCATAGTTTAATGCATTAATTATGCTAATTAATGATTTTTAATTATAGAAAAAAGCTAGTAAACGACGAAAAATCGGAATAAAAAATCGATAAAAAATCGACAGAATATCGAATTCGATTAAGTGTCGCGTTAGTTCCGCCTAAATCGTGAAATTATCTTTCGATATTATAGATAGATTATCGATAAAATATCTTACTATAATCTCGAGATTTTTGCTAACTATAATTCGTCGATAATCTATCTATATATCGAAAGATAATTTCACGATTTAGGCGGAACTAACGCGACACTTTATCGAATTCGATATTCTGTCGATTTTTTATTTCGATAATTTGTCGATTGTGCTGCTGGGGATACCTCGATAAATTGACTTTTAAAAAAAACTTCAAGCAATGCTTCATACGAGCATTACAAATAAATATATTCATTCATTCATAATTCTATTTCCATTTTTCCAACAGAAAAATTCGATGGTAATATTTCCTCATTTCTCCGAAAACTTCGCGAATCTACCGTACTCAGAAAACAAAAACAACAAACTAGGTCACATATTAGCCCATAATTCCAACACCTTTCGCTCTATTTTCAACTCGCGAAAAATTCAAAATTCTATAGCTAGATTTGCACCGAGGGAAAAAAACCCATAACAAGATTACTTTTAAAAAACACTCAGCTACCATGCTATAAGTAACAGGAAAAAAGCAAACCTGCATATCGCATCTAAAATTTAAATAACAGCCTCGCTCGCTCTGGCGAAGAGTCAGCGTGCTATCCACGTGTTTGTTTCTCTATTCGAAAATACAAATACAAATAGATCTCGTTCTTCGTCCTTCCCTGCCAGAACTTCTCGTCAATTCACCGGCTTATTTCGCTATTCTCAAATATGTACCTACGTTAATTTTCCTGCGGCGAAGATTTTCGAGTTCACGTACCCATTCGATCCTCCACCATCGCACCCTCAATCCTCCTACACTCGTATGTGCACGTATAGACAGACAAATTTTCAACAGGAAACCGACCAATGCGAAAACATCGCCCTAGTAATATTGTGGTGGAACTAGAGCAGCGTAAAGAGCGAGCGCGAGAAAGAGTAGAATTTCAAAATTACATTAATGCACAGTAGGGCCACTTTCTCCGCAGACTCTACCTTGTGGCGGTGAGTGTAGGATAAGGTTAAAGGTATCGTATGTACATTTTACCTATATACGCGAGCACAAACACTGCATTTTGAATGTGCGTAATATACCGGGTCGAAGTTTTGTTTCGCGTATAGCGAGTCGTCGCCACCGCGTACCCCAGCATCAAGCTCGAGCTCAACCAATGAACACGCAGCTCAGTTTATACGTCCTTTTTTCATCTTTAGCAGCTTTATCGTACACACGAGCGTAGGTCTACACAAACGTTCGGCTTCCTATAACGTATATATACGAGTCGAATATACCGAGAGATTTTTTTTTTGTACAGGTGCGAAAAGTTCGCCATCTTCAAAGCCTTTTTTTATTTATTGATTACCCGTCGTATATACCTAAAGGAGCTCGCGCTCTCCCTCTCTCTATCTAGTAAAAAATCTATTTAAGAAAAAACTACACCGTTGGTTAATTTCTCTTTCTACCTTGGTTCTGTTCTTTCAGCCGGAATTGTACTCCAAAGAATTACTAGAGCAGCCCTCCATCGAAAGCAACGAAAACCCCGAGAATATGCAATACTGCGGAAAGCTCAGTTTCACATTGCGATACGATTTCGAATTAGATGCATTAATTATAAAGGTAATGTAACTATAAGTATACTCGAATCTACGTACGTTTTACGAACGATTAGCAATTTATACAAAAGGAAATTGCTTCGTTTATTTTCTCCTCGAGGCTAACTACTCCAATAGAACCCCCTTGGCCTTTATCGCGATAAAAGCAGCTAAAGGCCAAGTACCTTATACCTGAAGTTGAGTGTACGTGTGTAAATGCTGGTATTCTCTCGTAAGAGGAAAACAAGCATCGAATAATAGTAATTCGATAAAATATTCATTTCCATAGCTATTCTGCACACAATCCGGCTATATCTGAGTATAGTTGAGTGTTTTGCTTTTTAAATATTACTACGTTCGTTTTCAACCCTTAAAAACCACGCATAAAATAACAATTTGATCGCGTAATTATTCGTTTCGTGATTGTAGTATTATTTATTTATTGTTTTTTACTCCTTTTTTTTCGAATGAATGCCCTAAGCTCCTTTTTCATCTCTGTCAAGGTAATTCATATCAATTTTGAAATGTCATATTGTTTCACTGGAAAATACGTATAAAACAAATTGAAATTGTAAATCCACATTAAAAATAAGTATACCTAATAAACTTTTTTTTTCGTGAAAAACCAATCAGAATAACTCAAAATTCGTCACAGAAATCACTAAGAAAATACCATCGTTGATACTCTCGTCTATCAGAACTAAAAAAATTTGTTTTGAATCCATTAAAATAGAAATAAAACTCAAACGTGGTGAAATCCACCTAAAACATCAAAAGTCAAAAGAAAAAATTACCTGATAATGCGGGGTTTTTCCAAAAAATGTTTTTTTTTTTTTTGACGAGTCAATGTACCTAACTAAGAATAATACCTACACTTTATGACTGAATCAATAAAAAAAAATGACAAAGTAATGACTAGGGCCCGGATTTTTATGATATTGCTTATTTTTTCCTGCTGCACTAGATAGGGCATATCACAATTTTCTTTACGTTTCATGCAATTCTGAGACGAATGGTGAAATTTTTAAGCGCTTATTTTTGCTTATTTTAGGTATAAACGCTTAAAAACGCTTATTTTTGCCAAAAAACGTTAAAAACCCGCATATTTTGCGCTTTTTTTTGGAAAAACTGAAAACCCTGAACCAAAAAAAAAAATTAAAAAATACAATTTTTTGTATTTTCAATTTTTTTATTTTTTTTATTTTTCAAATTGCAATTTGAAGGAACTTTCAGTAGTGGAGGCGTTTTTCAAATTATAATTTAATTTTAATTCAAGCTAATCGATTTCGATTGAAATCTCAACGCGTTCAAATCGTCAGATTCGTTCTTCACTAGTTCAGAAGGAACCCTTAAAGTTAAGGTATGTTTCAGAATATGGGCCTTAATGTTTTTCTGCTCTACATTTCTTTCAGTTTCTACATATGTACGATTTGATAGGTTTTTCGAAAGATATTTTAAAAACCTGCATTTTGATACCCATGATGGCATATTTTTAAAGCACTTATTTTGTTTTTTTTTTGATTTTATAGGACATATTTATGCTTATTTTTCATATTTTAACCGCTTGACATAAGCGCTTATTTTGCTATTTTAAGCGCATAAAAATCCGGGCCCTAGTAATGACCAATTTTGGCGAAAATTTAATAATTTGTTAGATAACTCCTATCTCATAAAATTGTACTCGAGTATAATGTTTATTTTTTTCACGTTTGTTTAGATTTTTTTCAAATTTTAAACACCTAATATTTTTGATAAATTTTAAAAACGATAATTTCTTTCAAAAAACAGTTTTAACCAAAATGGATTTTTTTTTTCCAAAAAAAAGATTTGGCATATTTTTTTATAATAGGTACCTATTCCTTTTTCAAAAAACTTTTCAATCTTTTTTCAAAAAATTTGTCAACAAGAATTTTTAATTTTTTTTTTCAAAAAATTTGTTAACAAGAATTTTTTCAATTTTCGAAAGTATTTTAAGAATTTACTTTTTTTTAAAGAATACAAATTTTCTGGGGCATTTTTTTGAAAAAAAAATTCTTAGAGGTTTATAGGTTGAAATAGTTTTTTATAAAATTTTGTGACGTTTTTTCGAGCCATTTCCTCACTCTGCTGCGAACTTTTTACGTGAACAATTTTTTTTTGAACTAAAAATTTATTTAAAATTCCAAAATGGTAAAAAAAAAACTGATATTCTTGAAAAATCTAAAAATTCAAGTATTGTAAAAGGAAAAATTTTAAGGTAGGTTCCTAAAAGTTTTATTTAGATGCATGAATTTTTTTTAATTTTTTTAAAAAAAATTTTTCGATGAAGGACAATTTTTGAGATTGGAGGAGTTACTTAAAGTGAAAAGATTTTTCACGATTATTAGAGCATTTGGAACACAGTTTTTTTTAAATTAATAATTATTTTTTTTTAATGAGACTTTTTAGTTTCTTTTTCAATTTTGAATCAATTTTTTTCAGATCAAAAAGTGTGTCTAACAAAGTTTAAAAAACCAAAAATTAGAACGTATGCAAGGCTTTCAACAGGACTTCTTCAAAATATTTTTTTTTCAAATTTAAAAAATTTACTTTAAAAATGAAAATTTTCAAAATTGTAATGAACAAGATTCATTGAACTTTCAAAACACGTCAAATTTTAAAAATTTATTAAAGCTGAAATTTTTTTAATTTTCACCAATTTTCGAAAATTTATCACATTTGAAGATTCAACCAATTTAAAAAATCAAAAAAAAAAAAAAACTATATCTACTGTGCTATTAAAAAAACAAAAAAAAATTGAAAATTTTGAAAATGGAAAATAATTTTTCAAGTTTTAAAATTCTTCAACCTGCTCAAAGAAAAATTTAAAAAAAATTTAAAAATATATATTTCAGAATGTCTGACAAAATATCTGAAATTCATCCAATTTTAAAGAAAAATTGGGGAAAATCTAGATATAAAAAAATTGAAATTTTTTTTTTGACGAAATATCTAAAAATCGTTAATTTTTGGGGGAGAAAATTCAAGTGTTATAATGTCTCAAAATTAAAATAACCAAAAGTCTATTGCGACCACTGAAATTCGTCGCGAATTTTCGTTGCGTTCGTTTTAACGCAAGGTTTTTCGAGATGCTAAAAATAAGAATAATCTACTAGAATTTTCATTTTTGTAGGATTAATCTTTTTTCATGATTTAGATTTTTTTACAAATTTTAAAAAATATTCAAAAAAAATTTCCCCCATCAAAAATTTATTGAAATTTTAAAATGACCTATTTTTACAGAATATACAAACTTTTTAAAATCGGAAAAATTTCAAAAATGTCAGTAAAATAAATTTTGAAGAAAATTTAAAATAATTCGTCTTTAGCACACTGCATACTTGAATTTAAATTTTAAAAATTATCATAATTTTGAATGGGATTTTGTACCTAAAATCTGCTCCTGAGTGAAATTTTGTAAAATTAAAATTATGAATTTTTTCCAAATTTCAGAAACCCGTTCATTAAACTTTGTAAATTGATCTTTGAATTTTTTTTGTTGATATTCAGCAGGAAAATTTATCCCAATTCAAAACTTTATTCAATTTTAAAAAACACTATGCCGAAATTTTGAATTTTTCATCAAATTTCTTTACATTTAAAAACTTGAACCCATTTCAAGAATTTATTCAAAAATTTAAAAATACCTAAACTCATATTTTAAATTAAATCTCAAAACTTTCCGTAATCTTGTATTTTTAATAAATTTTAAAAATTGATTCAAATTTTAAAATTGATAAAATTTTGAATTTTTGTCAAATTTTGAAGAAACATAAAATTTTAAAAATAGCAAAAATTGAAAAAATCAATTTTTTACCCCAAATTTTCAACAAAAAAAAATTAAAATATTTCCAAATTTTACTGGTCCAATTTTTTTTTTTTTTAATCTGAGTTTCAAAAGCATCAAATTTTGAAAAAATTCAACTTCGACCTTTTAGACTTTCCGCAGATGATTTTTTTTAGAGATGAATGACCTATAACTTTCATATGATTTTTTTTTTTAGATGAAACATGGTTTTTCAAAAATATTATTTTTCAAACTTGCAGGTACTGGAAGCTCACGATTTACCGGTTAAGGACATGACTGGAAGTAGCGATCCATACGTGAAAGTATTTTTATTACCAGATAGAAAGAAAAAATTCCAAACAAAAGTTCACAGAAAAAATTTAGATCCAGTATTTAACGAAACTTTCATCGTCAGGTAAATTCAAACATTTACCTTCAACTATACGTCTACAGATTAGCAATACATTCGTTATTTCTACATCGCTGAGTAGAATTAAAATAGCAGATAAATCAAGTTCACGCGGCCATATTACCGGGACAAATCTACGATAAAACGTATACCGTATAGATATATTTTCAACGCGACGCGACGATTATTCATTATAAAAGCGAGAAAGTCTGCAGAAAAACGAGGAAAAAAAAGAAACACAGAAAAACCTTAAAACTAAAAATTCTAACCCTAAGACGAGACCAGCTTAGCGTTGCAACTTTGAAAAATAACACCATCTTATTTACTCCATCAGCGTTAAATGTATACTTACTACCCGTCAAACGGATTCAAGTCCGTTAACAAATTACCATAGGCTTTTCTCCATCTTTTTCTTCCTTTTTTGTTTTGTTTTTATCCCCTCTCTCGGTCTTTGTTCCTCTATCTGAGCGTATATACACGCGACACTGTACAGAAATCTCGTTTTGAATAATTTTCTCATTACGGAAAACATTCGTCGATGGGGAATGATTACGTTTAAATTTGAAAATATCTCTGGAAGTATCGTTTACTCTGCGCCGCGTGAAATTTCCCGCACATTCCTACCACGGCCATATTTTTCGGCCCCCTTGCCGGCCCCCACCCAGTCAAAAGGTTAAAATTATAAAATTCGAGTATTCAAAGTGAAAGCAGGCACAGCAACGAGATTATGAAATAGTATATAAAGGCACACGTTGAAACTTTGGCCCGCTTTTACACCCTTTCTTCTCCATCTTGTACATGGAATACAAACTTAATCAGCTCGCAGTTTCATTTAAACTTCCATTTAGTTGGTAAAAAGATGTCGACGACGTAGCAATAGCAGCAAGAGCGGTAATACTGTCCGCCCAGCCACGTCAAAAGCTTTAAAATGTGAACCGAATATTGCTCTCTTATTCGCGAGTACGACGACACAACAATGCGACTATACTATTCTGGTATTCTCATTCTTTGTTTTTGCTTTGTTGTTATGTTTACAGCGTGAATTACGACGATTTACTAAAAAGACATTTGCAATTTTCCGTATACGATTTCGACAGATTTTCCAGACACGATTTAATAGGCCAAGTCGTACTTAAGAATTTATTAGACAGTAATGATCTCAGAGACGAAATCGAACACACCATGAATATTCTATGTCCACCGCAAGTAAGTCGCTTTTCAAGGTTTTTCTCTATTTTTTTCCTTCCGTATCCAATTTGAGTTGATCGAACGAACGATCAAAGGGAATTGTGTTCTATTTTGGAGTATAAAGAAAGACGAACTACTCAAATTACGTCGTCTGAGCTGTCATCAGGGTCGAGAAATAAATCTGCGTTTAATAACGCGTAAAACTGCGTCGCGTCGTTTACGAACCTATAAAAACATTTTTTTTCTTCTTCTTCAAAGCGTTTTGGAAAAATATCGACATCAATTGTTCAATTCATTTCAAAAAAAATTTGAGGGACTTAACAGTGTCTAAGAGGGAGCATTGCACTAAAACAGTGTTGAAAAATGAATTGAAAAATCAAATTGAAGCAGTTCACCAATCAGAAAATCGATTGATTATTTTAAACTCGTAATTTTTTGAATTATTAAAATTTGAAGAAAAAAAAAGTGTCAAAAAATCAAATTATCAAAGTAAAAAATCAATCGACTGATTCTACCGAAAATCAAAATCAAAAACTCAATCAATTAATCAAAATCTAGAAGAGAAAAAAAATGTCAAAAATCAAAAAATTTATTCATAGACTAAAATTAAAAAATCAATTATTTTATTTGATAAAAACAAATTACTCAGTCAAATTATTGAAGTCAAAAAAACTGTTCATCAAAAATCAGAATCAAAAATCAATTGAAATAGAAAATTTTAATTTGTCAAAAATGAGAATCTGAAAATTATTCAAAGTATGAGAATCTAAAAAATTAAATCGACAAAACGCAGAATTGAAGATTTAACCGAATTATCAAAATCAAAGAACTTCCACTTTTCAAAAGTCAGAAGCATAAAATTGATAAAATTATCATAATCGAAAATTAGTTTCACCAAACATCAAAATAGAAAAATTGAGCAAATTATCAAAAATAAACATGTCCATTTTGTCAAAACCTTAAAATGGAGAAATCAAATTGATCCTTAAAAAATACAAAAATCGAAAAATCAATTGAATTATTTCATCAAAAATAAAAATGAAAAAAATCAGTTGCCAAAAATCAGAATCAAAAAATAATGAAAATAAAACGAAGTCAGAATAGAAGAATTTTATTATTATTCAAATCATAAAAATCAAAAAGTTCATTTTTCAGAAATCAGCATAAAAAACTTTGTTGATCGGTAAAAATTGAAAGATCAAACGATCAAGACGACCAAAAATGAAATAGTAATCGATTTTCCAAAATGAAGACATCAAACTTGTACAGCAAAAATCAAAAAATGAATAGAAATATCAAAATCGATCAATTCAACTATCAAAAATCAGAATCTAAAAACACGTGAAATTATTAAAATCAAAAAACTTGTTTTCTAAAAAAAATAAATAAATAAAATAATAAAACAAAAAAGTTGATTAAGTCATCAAAATGAAAAATCAAATTATGAAAAAACCAGAATCAAAATTGAAGAAAATTGATTCACTCATAAAAAAACAGAATTAAAAAACACAAATAGTTATCAAAATCAAAAATTCAATTTATCAAAAATCAGAATCAAATGAATCGTCAAGATCAAACTATTGTTTGATTGAATAGACAAAATTCAGAATAGGAAAACACATGATTATCAACTTATCATAATCAAAAAATTCAATTTATCAAAAATCAGAATCAAAAAATCAAATGAATCGTCAAGATCAAACTATTGTTTGATTGAATAGACAAAATTCAGAATCGGAAAACACATGGTTATCAACTTATCGTAATCAAAAAATTCAATTTATCAAAAATCAGAATCAAAAAATCAACTAAATCGCCAAGATCAAAATATCGTTTGATTGAGTAGCCAAAATTGGTTTCTATAGAAAGTTAGAAACAGATGATTATCATGATCAAAAAAATCAATTTATCGAAAATCATAATCGAAGAACACTTCAAATTATCAATACCAAAAAATTTTAATGTATCAAAAATCCGTTATCAAAATATTTTTATCAAATTGATCCATTAAAAAAATCAAAATCGAAAAATTAATCTATTCATTTCATTCATAAATGGAAAAATTAATAAATTTAGGTATCAAAATAAAAAAAGGAATCAGTTAGAATTTAATATTCGTTCAATTTTGTTATGGGTTCTCCTAATCTCAAAAGTAATAAAATCAAGCAGTTTTTTCTCCTCAACCCCATTGAGGAGATTTGGAGGGGGGCTCTTTTGTTTTTTCAATTTTGATGATTCCTTGTTATGATATACCCAATTTGATGAAGCATAAGTCAAGATTGGTAATAGACAGAAAAAATCTGTAAACAGGGTTTTAAAAAACATTGAAAAGGAGTATCAGAATCACTAATGAAAGTTTCAAAAATCGAAAGTTGAGCTTTATTGTGAAAAGCTCAATTTTTAAAAGTATACTAAATTAGGGAGCTGCAACTTGAAAATTGAAAAAAAAAATCTGTGAATAGAAATTTTTATATAACATTCAATGAAATGGTTTTTGTCGTGGGATATCAAGACCTCTGGGGGAATAGCTCCCCAAAACTTTGACCCAAATTCAAAATTTGAAAAAAAAATGCGTGACATAACGTTTGTTAAATTTTCGATAGTGCTGAATTCGAATATCGTCTTAATTTAGGGATAAGACCATCACCAAGCCCCCTAAGACCCCCCCCCCCCAAATTCGAAGAAAACTTGACACAAATGGAAAAAATCGTGTGACATATCGTTTCTTATGTTTTCGATAGCGCTGAGTTCGAATATCACCTTAATTTTTTGATAGGAACAACTTCAAGCCCCCCCCCCCCCCACTAACCCTCAAATTTCGAAAAATAAGGGAGAAGACAATGTTATGATGCGGCATATCGTTTGTTATGTTTTTGATGGTGCTGAATTCGAATATTTACTTACTTTTGTGATATAGGGTCTCCCTCCGTAAGCCTATTACTCGACCTATTTGAAACGGTGGTTTTCTTATTTTAGGTATATAGGATTAGGAGAACCTATAAGAAAATTTTGAACAAAATCTGAAGACCCAAGTGAAAAACATGACTATTCTGATATGCAATGACCCTGCTATAAGACTCGCAATAATAAAGCACTCTCTGAGCCAGAAACCGGATAAAACAAACTCGGTAGCAGTACTTGGGGAGATTTTCTCCACGATGCAGCTACCTTCGCCAATCCTACGCTACTCTCGCGATTTCAACGATAAAAAAATAGCTCGATAAGAAGAAAACTCGGGTCGTCGGGTCAAAACACTCCTTTATAAAGTTATTACCGGAAATTTAAGACGTAGCAGTAGCACATTTTCGAGCTAAGCTTAGCCGCAGCAGCGGTAAAAGCGCAGAAAACAACGATATATCTTTTAAAAGAACACAGTGACTTTTACCAGGTTATATGTACTTTCATCGACCGGTAAATCCAGTCGCTTAGTAGCCTTATTTCGGCTAAGGTAAAACTCGCCCATGGAACGAGCTTATATAGCATCAAGATGCATTCCAGCATTCATTATTCACCGATATAAAACGTATTTTTCGCTCGCGTCTCGAGTTTCGTCGTCGTCGTCGTTCTCGTTACACGCGGTATAAAATGCTAATGACGCGGAATACCGAGGTAATGTTAACTCTTTAAACATGTTCCAAGTAACTTGGTGGAGCGCGCGTGCGACCACTAGGTTCCATAAGTTCAACAAAGAAACGCGTTAACTTTAAATTTAACTTTTGGGAAAAGTTTAAATTTCCCAAAGAACATGATCGTAATTCATAAGCGCGCGAGCTTTCGCCTTATAGATATACTTCCTTATGCTATGTAACGACCTATGCCATCTTGCCGCCGCCTTCGCCCCTGCTCCTGCCCCCCAACTCGCGAAAGCTCATCGCGAAAACAAAAAACCGCGAAAAAGCAACCGCACGAGCAATCTAAACGTAACGCAGACAGTCGTACACACCGCACCACCTGCGCTTTACCTCGTTTTTGGAGAGACCGCGTTACAGTTACGTGCAAAAGCGAATTCCTGATGTGAAAATATTTTCCATACGTAAAGAAAAACACTCGACGAGTTACCCCTCAGCCCCCTCAGTAGCGTCGCGTCGCGTCGCACTCCACTCGAATGAAACCAATTAACCTGGCGCGCGATTCTTTCATTCGAACGTCTATGGCCATAATCCTCGATCGTGCCACAGTCTTTAAATTACTACGTCTTTCTGCCAAACGAAAATTTCTTGCAAACAGCATTAGTTCAATTATTATATACTAATACTAGGGTGGAATGATTTTGACTTTTTTTCGAAAATCGAAACAGCCTACGGCACACAAGTTGTGTTTTGGTGTCAAAATGACGTGGTAAAAATTTGAGCCCCCTCGGTCAATATTAACCCATGCTTCAGGGCGTCCAAAGTTTTCAAATTTCAGTAAAATTTCTCATATAATAAATTTTTTTTTTTTTTAAATTAACAATTTTTCAGAGGTCTAGTCGATGGTAGGGGTCCTCTTGGTGACCCAGAACCCGGTCATCCATCAAAAAATTGCATAAAAGTATAAACAGGGGTTTCCAAAATATCCACATTTTTGCATAATTACACCAAAATCAAGAAATGCGCGAATATTTTTATTTTTTGAGATATGTTGCATATTTTGAGGTTTACATATTTGAAAATATCTTCAAAATGAAAGGGAAGTCCAATCACCACCACCCCTCCATAGAACTTGAGACATTTTGCCATGAAAACTTTGTTTTTCCAAAACTGACCCCACTTTGAGGATCCCTAGCGCCATGCGCCTTTGAGGAAGGAGTCTAATATTCTGATGGGATGTTTTCAACACAAAATGAACCGCTCTCATGCATATAGTAATTAGAGTGATAATTTTTTCACTTTGCCCTAATACAAAGTAGGTAAAATGAGTAATTTCATTAAAAAACACAGGACAACTTTTTCATAGCAAAATGTCCCATTTTCTATGGAGGGGTGGTGGTGATGGGACTTCCCTTTCATTTGGAAGATATTTTCAAATATGTAAACCTCAAAATATGCAACATATCTTAAAAAATAAAAATATTCGCGCATTTCTTGATTTTGGTGTAATTATGCAAAAATGTGGATATTTTGGAAACCCCTTGTTTATACTGTTATGCAATTTTTTTGATAGATGACCGGGTTCTGGGTCACCAAGAGGACCCCTACCATCGACTAGACCTCTGAAAAATTGTTAATTTTTTTTATTATATGAGAAATTTTACTGAAATTTGAAAACTTTGGACGCCCTGAAGCATGGGTTAATATTGACCGAGGGGGCTCGAATTTTTACCACGTCATTTTGACACCAAAACACAACTTTTGTGCCGTAGGCTGTGTCGATTTTCGAAAAAAAGTCAAAATCATTCCACCCTATTATATACTCGGGAGTCGTTTCTAATATAACTTCCCTAGGAAAAATATGAACATAAAGATGGGAAAAGGAAAAAAAATAAAGATGAAAAACCCTAGACCGCGCATAAAGGAAAACGAGCTATGTAGAGCGTTCATAAGAAGTCATAAACGCTGTAGACGACACGATTTACTCGCTTTCATAATTTTCCCTTTTCATGACACGACCGCCGCATGTCAAAAAAAAACATTTTTTTCTCCTTTTTTCTTTGCCACAAGCAAGTACCTATCCTACCATTTTTTGCTTTCTCTTTCCTCAAACCCACCATATATTCTTATTTTGGTTTCAGGTGTAACGAGAACGACGACTAAAGCAGTCACGTAAACCATTTTATAAAAATACGCTTTCTCCTCGTTCGCCTCGATTTGAAAAATTATCAATTTCAACGTTTATTTGACTTCGAAATTTGTGGCCTTTGTCAAATTTCATTTTTCATTTCTTGATAGTTTTATAAGGAAGAAAGTTCCAGGACATGTGGTTCATTTTTGAAAAAGACGAAATTTTTTTTAATAAAACTGGCATGACATTTGATACCAACTTTCGGAACAAAAGATAAACATGGTATATTTTTTACGAAAGAAAACAAAGAGACAATTTACGAGAAATGAAACAGTAGGTCTAGGCATGTAAAAAAAATTCCTATCACGAATTATAAATAATAAGGCACATTATTGTGTGTATTGAAGCACTCAAAAAGTTTCCATAGAATACAATAATGAAAAAATCATCGAATCGAATTTCAGAAATTTTCAAAATGGTGAAACTTCAGTAAAAGTCAAAACTCTATATTTCTAAAAGTTTTTCAAATGAAAAAATTACAAAATTAAATAAAGACTCCTAGCTCAACGGGGAATTCGCATTTAAAAATTTCCAAGATAGGTAATAATAGAAACTTTTTAGGAAAAATTCTCAAGAATTGCGGAATCAACTTCAAACAAAATCTGAATAAATTTAAAACTCGAGTTTAAAATTCCATTCTGAAATTAGAAAAAAAATCAGCTAAAAACAATTTTGAGCAAATTTAGAAAAAATGGAATTATAAACAGAATACGAAAAAATATACTTATACTTATATAAAAATTTTGAACATGAAAAAATTGATATTGAATAGAATTTTATGAAATTTATAATCACACCGAAAATAATATTTCAAAAGTTTTATTCTGAAAAATTAAATTAAAATATAATTTTTGAACATAATCAAGAGCATTGAAATTTGAATTTAAAAAAATTAAAAAAATAGAAAAAACTGAAAATGAAACTAAAAAATTTCAATTTTTAAAAAGTTCAAGTTTCATCAGCATAAGCTAGGAGAAGAAATAAAAGTTTGAAAATTATTTTAAAAAAATATTATTACAACAAAGTGAAAAAAAAAGATTTTGAATGCTATTTGAAGAAATTAAAAATCAAATCAAATTTGAAAAGTTCGACTCTGAAAAAAAAAATTGAATTTTAAACATAATCTGAAACAATATTTCCAAAAAAAAAGAGAAAAGAAAGAAGAAGAAGAAAGAATAATTTTGAACAAATTATAAAGAAAATCATAATCATGCCAAATTTTTAATCTTCTACTTTCAAAATTTTTTAAAATGAGCATGATCAAAAAAATAAGAATAAAAATTTTAAACAAAATTTGGAAAAATTTAAAGTCAAACTAAATTTTAACAATTTTATTGTGGAGAAAAAGTGAAAATTGAATTTTAAGCCAGATTAGAAATGATAAAATTTTACACAAAATAGAACAAAAAAAAGTAAATTGATTTTGAACAAAATTTGATGAAACTTGAACAAAAAATAAAAATTCCATTCAAAAAAATGAAATTTCAAAATTGAATGTAAAACACAATCTAAAAGAATAACAGCTCAAAAACAAAAATAAACAAAAAACTATAATAGGTACCTACCTAGCTATCTAACTAAATAATAAGAATAGGCAGGAAGACTTATTTCAAATAAATTTTGAAAAATTTGATTTTCAACAGAATTTAAAAGAAATCAAAATCAAACCCAATTTTTAAAAAAATTGATTTTCAAAATTTGTTCAATTGATCACGATTAAAAATAATAAAATTTTAAAAATTTCAAGTCTCATTCAAGGTATAAAACATTGGAAAATGATTTTAAACGAAATCTGAAGACATTCAAAATCAAACTAAATTTTGAAGATATTCTACACAATTTTTTTTTTTTTTTAAATTGAAGAAAGTCAAAAAAATGTAATATTATTTTCCAATTCCAATAAAGTTTGAAAACATCAAAAATTAAACTTAATTTGTGTTCTGGAGGAGGGGAAGAGGGTATAAAATTTTTAAAAGTGCTCTTCTGAAACTAATTTAAAAAATTAAATTTTCAGCACAATCTGCCACAATGAAATTTGCAAACAATTAAAAAAGAAAGAAGAAAGAAAGGGGAAAGATTCATTTTGTTATTTTTAACGAAATTTGAAAACGTCTAAAATCAAACTGAATTGAAAATTCAATTCTGAAAAAAAAAAATTAGAAAAAATAAGAAATTTGAATAAATTTTAAAACCTGTACCTGTACCATTTTCTGAACAACAAGATGAAAAATTCAAGTGAATGTTTGAGCACAATCAGGAGCGAAAAAATTATTCAAAAAATATAACAATTTCACCTTTTAAAAAAAAAATTGACTTGGAACAAAATTTGAAGTTTTTTTTAATCATCTGCAATTTGGAGAATCATCTTTCGAACATAATTTAAGGAAATCAAATTTTTAGCACAACCTGAAGCAATAAAATTTGTCGAGAAAATTTTAAAAAAATTTAGAGCAACGTTTAAAGGAATTCAAAATCAAATTTTAAAAATTCCAAAACAAAAAAAAATTGAAAAAATCAAATTTCAGATAATTTTTTTTTAAATGATAATTTGAGCAAAATCAGAAAAATTTTCAAACAAAAAATGAAAATGGAAAATTTTTTCTTCAAAAAATAAACAACTAAGGAAATTTAAAATCTCATCGAATTCAATTGCGAATAAAATTAAGAAAAAAAATTAAACGAAATTTGAAAAAGCAAGATAATCGATATCGTAAACAAATACTATCATAAACCTCATTCAAACAATCACGAATACAACCACCATTCTCTTGTCTCAGCACATTACCCTTGACAGCATTTTTTACAGCGCTGCAGCTCTAAACACTCGAACCTTATTTCGAGTCACGTCTTCGTACTCGAATTTGATACGCCTAGAATACATTTCCTAACGTAATTCGATCTCAACAAATTCGCAAATTTCGATATCGAATTGCTGTGAAAAGCTTCTAAATTGAATAGAACCTCGGATAAAATTACTCGCGAACTAAGCCACCGTCACTCTCAACCAATCAGAGCACGCTACATATTGAAAATAACAAGCTGTATTTAGTACTTATAAATTACGTATCAACTTTTACACCGAGGGGAGGCGAAAAAAAAATCCACGATATCGAGTTTAATTTACAGGCATTCGATGAAATTCGGTATCGTATAAATTTTAACCGGATACCGAAACTTCCCCTGAGAGAATTTTCAATTTATTCCAATATTTGAGGGCAGCGTACGGTGCGATACAACGAGTACACATTTGTACGTTATATACGCCGACAATAATCTTAAATCGTCGTCGTCGTCGTGCTAGGTAGGTATACGACACAACATCGCTATAATTTTTGCACTTGACACCTCAGCCAAGGTAATGGTGCAGCCCTGTATACGTACGTAAGGAATATCTTTCGTATCTTGAGAAATCTTACGTGTACGGGAGGCGAGTATAAGGCAGCAATTAGAGCAAAACTTATTACCATTATGTTGCAGGAAAAAAAATCAATATCGTAGCAGGGGAAAGAAAGTTGAAACACTACGAAAGTTGGAAATTTTACGACTATTCCATGGATAAATCTATATTTTTTTGTACTTTTCGATGTAACGAGATCGAATTAAATAAAAAGTTCGCACCTCTTCGCCATAAAGCAAATCCAATGCGTTAAAAAAATAAAAATTTCGTTAAAAACCCTCCCTCATTCCCCCCTCAAGTCAGATTTCGTGGATAGATTTGGTATTTGGTGACACCTAATTATGTACCAATTGCGAAAATTTGTACAACTCCCCTTCTCAAGATATCTATCCTCAATTTAATTTTTTTTGAGGTGGGAGGAATTCTGAGTTCAAAGTGGGATCAAAAATTTGTATAGGGATGTGGATCATCAGCCTCAGTTACAAAACAACTCTTCAGGATTTTTTTTTCATTATTCGAAAAAATTTCAAAAATGAAAAATTTACTTGAGTACCCCAAAAATTAAGAAATTCAAATAATCATAAAAGTATTAGTTCTTTTTCAGAATCAGTTTGTTGGAAATCTATAAAATAAATCAGTATAGAAAAAATAGCAACCAATTTTGAAATGTTTCATGAATCCATGTTTTTTTTCTTCTTTAAATTAAAAAATATATATATTCTTCATTTTTTCACAAAAAACGATTTCTTGAAAATTCCATTTTCCAAGATTCAAATTCTCAAGAAAAACGGTATTGAAAAAACGATTACTATTATTTTTGAATTTAGAAAAAAATGAAAAATTGTCCCCAACAAAAACTATTTGCTACATTCAAGGTGTTAAAAAATTTTCAAATCAAAAATCAGCACTTTTCAACACGTTTTTGCAGAACTTTCCCAGAATTTCGTAACATCTTCAAGAGAATATTTTCGAGCAACCCCTCGCCCCATTTTTTTCCAAATTCTTGATCAGATTGAAAAAAAAAAATTCTACGCATACTCGAAAAAATTTACTAAATCTTCAAAAAAAATTGACAAATTTTTAAAAAAATCCAGTTTTTGCAATTAAATTTTTTCATTTTTTCAAAATTTTATCCAAGTACAACCTAAACTAAATCGTTTTTCTCCAAGTTTCTATGTAGATAACTTCGTTTATTAAAATTTTTTCAGAATTGATCAAATGTTTTGCGAATTTTTTGTTACATTTTTTCAACTTTTTAGGTACCTGAGTTTTTTATAAATTTTCTTTCCAAAATTTCCTTATCATTTTCTTCGAATAATCTTTGAATCTTCAACAAATTTTTTGTAATATTTTTTCTGGTCCTATAATTTTTTTTTTTAAATTTTTTCTGAATTTTCATTTAATTTTTTGCCAAAGTTTCCTGAATTTTTTCTCAAACTTTTGAAGATACCTAAATTGTTTTTAAAAATTTTTCCAAATTCTAAAATTCGTCAGCAAAAGTTTTTTTTTTCAATTTTTCTTCAAGTATTTTCCATTGAATTTTTTTTTCAAACTTTCCTATTATGTTTTCCAGAATTTTTAAATAAATTTTTACTAACTAATGATAAATTCATTTTCATTTACTAACTTCTCATTAAAACTGTTATTGTACTTGAAAGCTTGGAGAAAATCTTGAAAAAAAAAATGAAAAATGCAATTGAAAGGTTTGGGAAAAAAATTAGAAAAAATTGGAAAACAATTTGTTGACCATTTAGAAAATTTTAAAAGAAAATTGTAGTAGTAGTTTGGGAAAAAAATTCATGAAAAAAAACTCAAGCATAGAAATTTTTTTTAAAAAGCTTCGATGAAAATATTTGAGAAAAATGTTATTAAATTATCTGGAAAAATTGAAAAAAAAAAAGAATTTTCGATGAATTTTAATGAAAATAGGAAAAATCAGCACTATTTTAGCACTTTTTCGATTTTCAATACCAAAACTTTCAGTGAGAAAAATATAAAAATTTCATCCTTAAAATAATTTTTTTTAAAAATCTATTCCATCATAGAAATTTTTTGAAGTTTTCGTTAGGTAAATCTTTAAAAATTCTCAATACGTTGATTAATTCCCTATTGTTAAACAATTTTGTAAAAAAAAAAAAAAATTGAAAAAACATGAAAATTTTAGTATTTGTTAAACATTAAGTTGGAAATTTTCTTACAGAGGTAGCAATTTTTATATCTATTACTTATTTCGTTTCAGTTTTATACCTACTTATTTACATAATTACTCATAGGTATTATTAATTTATCAATTTTTTTCTCTAAAATTTTCAATTTTTATTTTAAACATGATTCTTTGAATGTTGATAATTTTTAATGACAATTTCCACTTCTTTTATTTTTTCCATTTTTCTAATTCAATTTTTTTTGGAATTTTCAATTTTTCATAAATTAATTTTATGAAAAAATGCATTTTTTTTGTAATTACAACTTGTTTCAGTTTTAACCATTCTTATTTTTTTTTAATTTTTGCAATTTTATTTTCAACTTTTTTTGTTTATTATTTTTCGATTTGCTATTATTGATTCTGAAATAATTGTTGGTAATATTGGTGGGTTTTTCATATTTTTTCAAGTATCTGTTTTGCAGTTTTTTTAGTCAAAAGAGGGGGGTAAACTACTTTCAAAAAAATGTATGAAAATTTTGTCTGAAAATTTTTCAAGAGTCCTACTTTCTGCTGATTAAAATTTCATAAACTAACCGATTTTCGAAAAAATTGAACACGAAGATATTAATGGAGCAAAAATAAATGACATAAAATAAAGAACAACACATTATAACTCCATTTATTCACAAGATAAAATTATTTACAGTAAAAACACGACGCGTTTCGGCTATGTAGCCATCTTCAGGTGTACTGACGAAAAACGAAATCATTACCTACATACGAACCAAACATTTGTACCCTTCAATTCCCCTCGTATCGGCTTTGTTATTGACAGTGTTATTATTATACAGAATGTGTAGAGATTCAACGAATTTTCTCTTTCTCCAATTTGTGCAGTTTTTTTGTAAAATCGAAACCTCATCAAAATTGAAGGAGTGGTGTTTTTCGATTACATGGGAAACCAGAGCTAGGTAATGATTTCGTTTTTCGTCAGTACACCTGAAGATGGCTACATAGCCGAAACGCGTCGTGTTTTTACTGTAAATAATTTTATCTTGTGAATAAATGGAGTTATAATGTGTTGTTCTTTATTTTATGTCATTTATTTTTGCTCTATTAACCGATTTTCTTCTACAAAATTGACATTCGAACGAAAAAACGAAATTGTTCTCAACACTGCGTTTCCATCAAGTAGAAAGAAAAACTTCATCGTGGTATTTCCCCCCTTTGTTTCCCGCTTACCCTTCGAAATACGAATTACTTACATTCGGTCAGTCGTGTTGGTTGAACACAAAAAAATGAATAAAAAAATAAATAAACAGAAAAAATTTCGAATTACTCGGTGAAACGACCTCCATGCACGATGACTTTTTTTTCTCGTCGCGAAATTCCATCATACTATGTATGTATCGAATGTGTAGTCGAGATTTGTCGAGGGGAAAAAATTCATTTTTATGGAAAGCCACACGTCGCTTCGCACGACGAAATGTGCTCGAAAAAGATTAACGTTTTCGGTCTCTCGTGATCCGCAGTTTAAAAATTTGAATTAAAAAATTAATACGTGCAACAATTTTAGGGCAAGGACGTGCGAGAACGCGACACTAGTATTTAAAATACATAGGTAAATATTTCGAGAAAAAAATAACCGAAAGAAATTGTTTCACGGACCATTGTATAAGGTACCTAACCTGGCTGGATTTACAGTACTTTAATCCAACACCACCTATAGTATAAGGCCAGAGCGCTGAGAAAAAAACGGGGTGTGACGTCACAGCTGTTGGGCTGGTTGATTTTTTATGTTATTACTATTTCAAGCTCAAAATTCGAAGTTTATGTTCGTATTCTTTTTCTGAAATGAAGAAATTAATTAAAGATTTGAAAACTGAGGATTTCATTTTACCTGAAATGAAAAATTAGATTTTGAAAAATATTTTATAGCTTTATTTTTGAAGAAAAGTAGCTCAAACTTAACAAACAAGCAACATATCCCAGTCACAAATTAATTTTGGTTTAATATGGTAACGATTTTAGATTAAATATGTAACACGCCTCCAAAAATATTAATATTAAAAGTAAAAACAAATTAATCAATCAACAAATGAACCATTTTCAATTTTCAAACGAGTCATCCCCTATAAACTAATTTTCTTCGGCAACAGTATCGCTGGATTCATAGCAATCTGACGTTGATTTCCACATTTATCATGATGTAAATTAGTAGTATATATAATATTTTTACTACTTCATCGTTCCTCTGGATGCGATGAAAGGTAAAATCAAACAACCACGATCAAGACTGACAATGATTTTCATGTTTTCCTTTCCTTCAAAATCCAATAATCATACGAAAAATTCAGCAACGTATTCTTCACAACTGTGTATTTTGAGTTCGAAGGTGGAAGTTTTTCAAAGTAAACTGCAAAATTCGGCGATGGAAGAGAAAGAAACTTCTGTTGTGTGAGAAATGAGGAAATGACACTTTCAGCTAGTGTTTTAGCGTGTAGATCTCGATCTTTTCTCATATGTATTTCTTCAGCACTTCCTTTCGTAATTTTAGTTTCTTTACTCAGTCGTTTTGGAATCAGTTTGGTGATAAAGATAGAATAGCACCTTTTACTAATTGAGGAATTCAAAAATCCGCAGTTAATGGTCAACTGGTCTTCACACTGATGTTCTCCAGGAGTGAAGTTTCTCACAAACCTGTAAAAATGAAAATTTTACCCTATTACAAATCAAAATTGCTGAAGCAAAACTTGAAGCCAAGTGGCTACGCTCATATCGCAAATAAAAAGCACGTATTTTTTCGTTTTATTAAAGAATTATGAAATATTTTTGGTAAGTTTAGAGCGAACTGCTACTAAGGTAAGTGATAAGAAATCATTTCAAAAACGAGCTGTTAAGTGACAACTAAAATCGGTATTTTAGTGAAGAATTATTTCAAGTGATAGAAAAAGATGATTATTAGTAATATGAGAAATACTTACTTTCATATTTTTAGTAGGAACAAATGTCTCTTCTCGTTTTAATGTCGCAATGCATTTATCCCACAGGTTCTTATCTCTTGGCAAGTCGAACACTAAAAACTTATTCATTTTTACGAGTACGATCGTAAATAGATTTAAACACTGTAGCACAACACTTATTCATCACTTTGTCACCTTGATTTATAAGAAAACTCAAAATTATACCATTATTATAGCATTAAATCGTAATTTCTAAATTAAAAGGATGAAATTCATATGCCCATGTTTGTTTACATTCTACCAGCCCAACAGCTGTGACGTCACATTTCCAGCGCTCTGGCCTTTTACTATAGGTGGTGTTGTTTAATCCCATACGCGTAGGTTGATGTTGTTGTTCGGTGGCAGGCGTTTTCATCGTTCATTTTATTTATTTTTTCAATAAGCAGCACGTGGTAGAAGGAAACGGTTTTGACGAAATTACTCTTAAATTCGTATATATTTTTTCAAACGAACTAATCGAAGTGGAAACGATTTTTTTCAACGGGGTAGTTACGAGCTGGAGCGAATGAAAGAGAAGATTATTATTTAATAAGTCTATTTTTTTTTATGTAATTTTTCGAAAAGAGGCAAGATATTTAATCGATCGTCGATATGGGAGGCTGGAGGTGCAGCCGTCGATGTCGTCTTAGGTATCTACTCGAAGAGAAATTAATTAAGGAGGCAGCTTTTTGGGTAATTCCGACGACACGATTAAGGTTTTAATTTTTTAAAAATGATTGGCGCGCAAAACGATAAAAACGACGTGTTTTTTCCAGCTTCTGGTGTCAGTACAGCGAATTATAGAAATTATTCGTCGGTCGTGTACTTTTTCGTGCACGTTGCTCGGCTTTCGCCTTCTATTAGAGCATTCTTCGGTCTTTTTTTAAATTTTTTTTATCGTCAAACCATGGTCTAGAGCGAAGCAAACTCGAGACTCGAGAGAAAGAGGAGAGAGGGATCAAAAATTCATATAAAAAAAAATGTTTTTTAGATATTTTTCACTTCGGGTACGCGCTTTGGCGGCAGCGGCAGAACGTCTGTTGTATTTAAAAAAAAAAGGTGGTAAGAAAATTGCTGGCGATGTTGCTAAAATATTAAATAGACTACGGGACAACAGTGATGGTGGCGCTGTTCGTCGAAATAGGTGTAATAACGTTGCCTCGCTCGCCCGTCGCTATACACACGTATACTATACTACACGTACGTATACTCGTATTTATTATTCTAAAGAATTAAACCGCAAGTAAATCAGAATTTTAAATAGAAAATTTTTTCGTTCGCGTGTTTTTTATTTTTATATTTTGTAATCTCCACTTTGCCCGCATCGTCCATTCAAAGTGGAATTATTTTCTTAGCGCTAGGGAGTGCATGAGGATAATGGGAGGGGGAATAATTCTTTGCGAAGGCCTCGGTTTTGTAGGCTTAAGTGTATGTAGTCGCGATAAAAAACGAAAAAAAATAATTTGGAAGTTTTTTATTTAACTGGAATAAGCTTTCAATTTTAATAAAAGAAATGTGTTAGCATGTGTAGGTGTTTCTTTTCCTTTTTATTATTCTTTCAGGTTCATCATTCCCCCCCCCCCCCCCCCGGATAGTCGATTTTTCTGAAGAGAGGGATGCTAATTTGGGAATTTTGGCAACTCATTCCGAGTTATGACTTTTTTTTTTTTTTTTTTTTTTTTTATTTTATTGCATGAACTGCCCATGAGCATTAACAAGCACTTATGATTAAATGTAATATTGACTGAATAACAGCTTATTGCGCAACCGCAAGTCAGCTGCTGATTGATTAATAATTAACATATTCAAGAATTAAGTATAAATTATTTCGATTTTGAATTACAATTTTAAATTAAAATATCGGCAGGCATCTTCCTTTTCAATCGAACTATAGGTGGATCTTCTAATAGTTGGAGTGCCAAGTTGTTAGTGTGATGATGGATACGTCTCTCATACGATATTGCCAGCTTTCTTACAACTTCCTTGACGGTGGGTAGGTTAAGATCTTCATGTAGACAATCATTACGTATATACCAGGGGGCCCCAGTCATTTTCCGGATTACGAGGTTTTGTAGACGTTGAACAATGAGTAGGTTGGAGTCTGCAGTGCAACCCCAGATTGGAGCACCGTAAGACCAAACAGGCCTCAGAATTGTAACATAGAGTAATCTTTTATTATTTAGTGAAAGTTTATTCCTTGCTCTAAATAACCAGAAGAGTGAACGTAGTCGAGCTTTAACTTCCTCCTGTTTTTTTTGAATGTGGAGTTTCCACGTGAGTTTCGAGTCCAAATGCAGTCCGAGATATCTAGCATGTTGTTGAGTAGGCACTTCTTTGTTATCAATATATGTAGGAGCCGGTACATATGGTCTTAGTGCAAAGTTTACCTTGACAGACTTGGCTGCATTTATTTGAATTTTCCAGCGGTTAGTCCAGGCAATCACTTTGTTGATGGCTTCTTGAAGTCTCTCGGTAGCTACATTATAATCAGCATGTGGGGCGAGTATTGCGGTGTCGTCGGCAAAAGTTGCTAGAGAGGTATGACTTGCGCAAGGGATATCAGCTGTATACAGCACGTATAGTAATGGCCCAAGTACGCTTCCCTGCGGGACTCCGGCTGCGATCGGTTTAGTGCTTGAGATTGCATCTCCGTAGTGAACCTGGAATTTGCGATTGTGGAGATATGACTGTAGGAGTTTGATGTAGTGAGCAGGAAGGTATTCGCTGATTTTATGCAGCAGCCCTTGAATCCAGACTCTGTCGAAAGCCTGTTTAACATCCAGGAATATGGCTGGGCAGTATTCTTTGGCTTCTAGTGCATTCCTAACTGTAGTTGTTACTCTATGGACCTGCTCTATAGTGGAGTGCTTGGCTCGAAAGCCAAATTGATGTTCAGGGATGATATTGAGATCAGCTAAAACTGCGAGGAGTCTACTGTAGATGAGTTTTTCGAAGATTTTGGAGAAGATGGGTAAGAGTGATATGGGCCTATATGACGCTGGATCATCGAGTGATTTGCCAGGTTTAGGAAGCATTATTACTTGCGCTGTTTTCCAGTGTTGAGGAAAGTAACATAGTCTGAGAGAGGCGTTATAGATGTATGTTAAGAGCACAGCTGCTTTGCGTGGGCACTCGGCGATTATTCGTGCAGTGATAAGGTCCAGTCCAGGGGCTTTATGTATATTTAGTTTTCTGAAGGTATCTTGAATTTCTTTAGGCTTGATGAACTTAGGTGCAGGTCCCTCGATGTAGTTGATATGTGGCTCTATATCAGTACTAATATTGTTGGGTTGAAAGGTGCGTTCGAGGTTGTTGGCAAATGTAGTAGCTTTTTCTGTGTCACTGCGAGCATAGGTTCCGTTGGTATTTTTCAGGGCTGGAGTATAGCTTAGAGGTTTCTTTTTTACTTTTGCCACCTTGTATAACGAATAATTTGTATCTTTAGTTGGACTGAGAGAATACAAAAATTCTTCGAAAGTTTTGTTGTTGATCTTAGTAATCAGCTCCTTGGTTTGTTTGCAGAGGAGATTAAATTTACTTTTGTCAGACGGGTCTCTAGTGGTTTGCCAGCGATGTCTGGCTGCCCTTCTTGCTTTGATGAGTTCCCTAACCTCTTGAGGGTAGAAGACTGTGACTGGCAATGGTTTTATGCTTGGAGTTGCTTCTTTAGCTGCTTCAGTGATGGTCGTCTGGAGGTGATGAACTGCATTGTCGATATCTTCTGTAGTTTTAATTTTGGTTCTGAGATTGATACCGGAGTTGACGATTTCACGAAATTTATCCCAGTCTGTGTACTTTGATGTGAGCTGAGGTTTTGAGCATTTGCGAAGAACTCCACTACTGAGTGTGAGTAGTAGGGGCGAGTGATCGGAGGTAAGGTCATCCAAGTTTTTGATGTCTGTGTAAGTCTCGGCAATGCCTCGTAGTAAGAAGAAATCAATGCAGTCAGGCTTCTTGGTGGGGTCGGTGGGCCAGTAAGTAGGCAGACCGTTGGAGCAGCAATGGATGTTAAACTTATTGATGCCGTTGTAGAGTTCTTTGCCTTTCTTAGTAATTATTCGAGCTCCCCATAGGTGGTGTTTCGCATTATAGTCTCCTCCTGCGATCCATTTGTCGCCAAGGTGTGTGAAGAACTTTTCATACTCATCAGTAGTAATTAGGTGACGAGGTGGGCAATAGACTGAGGCAATGTTGACGTTGGTTCCACTATGGAGGCGTGTAGTTATTACTGTAGCCTGGGTAGATGGAGTACAGTAAGCTTGGGCTTCGTGGTGATGTAGGTTTTCCTTAATGTAGATAGCAGAGCCACCGTGTGATGATCCACTAGGATGATGACAGGTGTACAGTTTGTAGTTTCTTATTTCGGCGTTACTACGAGAAGTGAGATGGGTTTCTGTAATGAGGGCGATATCTATGTCTTCTGTCTTGAGAAGGGTTGCAAGTTCCAACTTTCGAGATAGGATGCCATTGGCATTCCACGCGATGATGCGTGTGGTTTGATAAGATTTTGTACACAGATTAGAACTAGCCATTAGATCAGTTTTGTAACTAGTTTGGTAAGCAGATCAAAAATCCGCATGTTTTGATTAATCATCATTTCAATCTGGCCGAACATTTTTTCAAAAAGGTGCTCCAGCCTCGTTGTCGATGATGGTATGGAGTCATTAGGTTGAGAGCCCGCTATCTGGGCGTAAGATGGTGTATTTTGAGTTGAGTCAGGAGCCTTTGGTATTGTTGATTGTTGTTGACTAGGTTTTGTAGTGTTGGCCTTGTCGATATTATTAGTCTGGACTTTAGCCGGAGTTTTGACTTTCAAGTAGACTGGGCATCCACGGTAGTTAGCAGTGTGGTTACCACCACATAGTCCGCATGTAGGTGCAGTATCAGGATTTTTGGTGCAGGATCGATTATCGTGCTCTTGGCCGCATTTAACGCAGATGGGGGGAAGTGTGCAATAGGTACGAGTATGTCCGAACGACTGGCATCTCATACACTGTACTATCTCCTTCCGTGGGCGTGGAGATTCGATAGTGACTCGATGCTGCAGCAGAGTTTTGATTTCGTATACCTTCTTATAATCACCGATTGGCTCCAGATCTACAAAGAATAGGGGTAGTGGGGCTTTAGTTCTTGCGTGTCGTATGTTCACTACATTTCTGACCGTGAAACCTTCATTCTGAAGTGCTTCCTTGATTTCTTCAGGACTAACAGTGTGATGTATATTACGTAGTACAACTTTAAAAGCTCGATCAGTTTTTATTTGATAGGTGAAAAACTTGATTTCCCTAGCACGAAATTCCTTAACCAGTTTTCGGTAGCTGTCAATTTCTGTAACGTTAATTTTGACTGCCTCATTTGCGATAGCTTTAATTGTGAAGTGATCCTTAGGGATCGTATGTGTAATTCTATCGAGCATTCCTTTGTAGCTTGTTACTCCTTGCACAAAAATCGGCGGCGGGGTAATTTTTTTAATGCCTACTTCCAAGGCATTATCTTCACTTGTTTGCATACCTACATTAGGTAGGTCTGCTCTTCGATTTTCCTGCCCGCTCAATTCGGTTAAAACTGAATACTTATTAGCGGTAGGTACAGCGTCTACCGTTGTTGGCCGGCTAGTAGGAAAGTCGTTTATTTTTCTCTTTTTTACGACCGTTTGCCATCGATCTCTGGTATAATTAGTAATAGGAGGCTGACTCACCGTAGTTTTGACCGGCTGTGCAGTGTCCATTGATTCTGAACCGCTTTGATTTGGCTGCGCGTGGCCTGTCATTTTATTGCTTCCGGCAAACTAGTTTACCGATAAGCCTTCGGGCATGAGTCAGATGACCGATACGTACGCGATATTAGTTATTTCGACGAAACACGTTGACACTGTTTAATATACACTACTATGGTACTAAAACAGAACGCACCGAAACACGTCTTACTCGCACGAAACGTTCACGTGGCATGGCGAGTTATGACTGACGGATAAATTCCTTTTTAATAAGTATAAATCCAATAATTGAATCATTAAAACAGAAGCTACCATATTTGAAACTTTTTTATTATTATATAAGAAAAAAAAAAATGAAACTCTTGAAATTTACCCAAAAAATTAAATTGGTGGTCCAGTTTTTTAAATACCAGCAAATAAAATTATGTACTTTTGCAAAAAAATAAAAAAATAAAAATAGATACCTAAATAAATAAATTATGAAAATTTTTAGATCGATTTTTATGGAAGATTCTTTTTACTGAACACAGAAGACTTTTTCAAGTTGAAAAATTTGAATCATGTACAAAAAATTCAAAACTTCGAGTTTCAAAAATGCAACCTGCTCGGAAATGATTTTGCTCTGATTTTAATGAAAATAATGACTAAAGATGACTAATTTTGATTCAGTGAAAATAACGACTACTTTGCACCACCCCCTAAAAAAAGACAATAACTAATTTTGGCAATAAAGTAGCAATTTTTTTCAAAAAAATTTCAAAACATGTTTGTAGGTAGCTTCAAATTTTTTATTTGGAGTATTTATTTTTCATAAAGAATTTCATACCTATGAAAATTTTTTACACAATTTTTTCTTCCTCGCATAATTTTGTACAGGAATAGTTTTTAAAAAATTTTCTGATATTATTTTTCAATAACTTTTTTGATATAATTTTCTCTTCGGATAAAAAATCATTTTCGAGGAAAAACATTTTTGATCAAAAGTGGGCGTTCAATGATGGAAAAAGCCACAAATACGTGTATTGGTTTCCTGAATTTTTAGAAATGGCACCCCCTGACAAAAAATCTGAATAAATTTTAAGCAATATAAAATAGTTTGGAAAATGAGAAAAAAATCCATTTCAAGGTACACATGTGGAATGATTTGTTGATAATTTTCGTGTTGAAATTTAAAAAAAGTAAATTTTTATATTTTTTCCACAGAAATTGTTTGCTTCAGTTTTTTTTTAACATTTACTTATTCCATTAAATTTTAATTTAATAAAAAATCTCAAAGTCGAACACTTGAAAAAAAATAGAAAAATGTTCAAAAATTTCATATTAGTTAAACGTAAGGAGCAAGTTGCCAATTTTTCGATAAAATTTTTCATTCCTCAATTTTTGAAAAAAAAAATCAGAATTATTTTTTTTCATTAACCAGTTTTTGAAAAAAAAATCAAGAAACAAAGTTCTTGTAATTTTTTATTTAATTTCAAGGTTTTTTTTTCTTTAAATGCTCCAAAAAATGAAATTTTTAGGAAGAAACTATAAAAAAAAATTGTGGATTTTGGGAGGAAATTTTTCTTATGTTTCAAAAAAAGTTTGATAATCCCCCCCCCCCCCCTCAAAAAAAAACGAAAAACGGATTGAGGGAAGGTTTGTGAAAACAACCATACTCAAAAATTTGAAAAAAAATGACCATATCATCAATTTTTTTCCAATTTCAAAAGTACGTGTTTTAGCTGATTTTTTTGTAAAAAAACAACCATAGTCGACATTTTTAAAGGGAAAGGGAAAGGGAAAGGTCGTAAAATTTTTCAAAATTTAAAAAAAAATTCACAGTTCTTGGCATTATGGAAAATTTGGTGAACAATCAACATCCTCTGAATCAAATTTTCGCTCCCAAACATGATTTTAGTACGTTATTTTGGTCTCCTGTAAAATTTGATTTTTTGACTATGGTTGTTTTTACAACGGACCCCTCAATTGATAGTTTTGCAAAAAAAAAATGATAAATTTTAAAGAATACACTATAAATTTTTTGGTAAATTTTCCAATTTAAAAAAACTTCTAAATACCTAGCTGTATTTAAAAAAAAAAATCAACTGCATACTATTAGATAAGTAACGTTTTTTTGAAAGGGATGAATTGCCTAACCTAAAAAGCTGAGAACCTCGACAACTATATTCAAACTGTGATTGAGCTGGAATTTGGCTCGCTGAAAGAGCATGTCATCCAGACCTGAGAACCAAATTTTGAGCTATTGAAGTCAATTTTTAGATTTTTGGAGAATTTTTGAAAATAGTGTTAATTGTCCATTGATAAGTCGATTCTTCATAAAAATTGTGAACTTCGAGATAAAATCCTGAAAATCGGTTTATATGCTAAAGTCGACCCTCCGGTCGATGGCGACCAATTACGAAACAATCTGGAGCCTTCAAAAAAAAGTTGATATTTCTACAGTATGCTGAAATCACTTCAGAACTTCCTGTGATCAACTTTGGGGGCTAAAAAATTAATCCTAGGGTTGTGTGATGTTATCAGTCGATTTGGGCAGTTGAATCGAAAATCAGAGGTGAAGAATTGACAAGTGTATTTTTTACAATTCGAAATTAAATTATTAAAAAGTAAACTTTTGCTGGCAGCTTCAAATCACTTCGAAAATAATTGTAATTCATTCGGGGTGGTCGACTTTATTATATAAATCAATTTTCAGAATTCTTTCTCAAAACTTGAAATTTTTGTAAAAAATTGATCCATCATTGGACTATTTTTTACCATTTTCAAAAATTCGCCAAAAATCGAAAAATCAACTTCGACTGCTCAAAATTTGATTCTAAAGTTTGGGTGACATACTTTTTCAGTGAGCCAAATTTCGGGTCAATTGGAATTACCTGAAACTGAAAAAAAAAATTCAGTTCGAAAAAGCTTGAACAATGTGTGCGAATTTTGTAATTTACCTTTTCGCAAAAATAAAATGATAGAAAACATTTCTTTAAATATTTCCAATTAGTATAAAAAATTTTCCTCCCACAATACAACTGCCTCAAAATTTCAACACTTGACGGCACTTGAATCGAGATTCGAGAAAATATTAAACTCTAATGCGATTATACGTAATTAATAGCGTGACGAGAGCCTTACGATCCGTCCTTGGGTACGAACAGTTTGACTTTGAAAATATCCACGAAACGAGCGAGTCTGAAGGGAAAATTACGAGCTGCGAGAGCGACCTGTAAACCGAACTCGTTCGTAATAAATGTACGATGTATTATTGTAACATGGCATAGCGGCCAGGCTTTTGTTTATTTCACAAAGTGTAACGTACTAATTTACTTGTTTACAAGTCACCCTGTTGCCTTTATGCGTAACGCATACTTAACCGGGGCACATGTCTATAATGGAGGATTCGCATTATTAACTCGACGACTACGACTACGACGACGACGGAGAGACCCGCAGCACACATAATATACTCGCTAATCTTATTTGACTGGACTGGCGATGGCATTCGCCGAGTATATTCCATAGTACAACGTATACGTATAAAAGATTTCGAGCTCTATGCGAGCATGGCTGGTAAATCCAAAAATAAAGAGGGCATAAAGGACAACCGTGCGGAGCGTATTATAGGCTAAAATCCGTTCATTTGATCTCGTCCCGTTGGTTAAATTAACGTCGCCATTAGGTATATATGTATAGTACTGCGTATTTATATTATACCGAAACCAGCTACAACCAGAGAGAAAGACCTTTACTTATGAATATTTTCCATACAGCACGTTCAACACGACGCTGCTCGTATTTACATACACATAAGACGAGTTCGACGAAAATTTCCCCATCCAAAATTCAAATCATTATATTCTACTTTTCTGTGGCATAGCAAGGTATGGCACCCCGTGGCAACGGTGAGGCGACGAGATTCGGCAACGAGAAAGACACAGAGGCGAGTAGAGGTAGGAAGGCTGATGCTGGCGATGCTTCCTTCTAAGATGCTGTTTACGTAGGTACACATAAGTGGTATACTAAAATATCGCGCAAATTGACGATACGTGTTGTAAATTATACGCTTTATCTGGTACACGCGACGGGGCCGGAACGGTATGTATGCGGAACGTTGGTACGCGTTAAACAGCCTTTGCAAAGGAGCCAACTTAGGTTCGCCTTAGTTCGTTCGAACGTTAACCAAATTCCTGGTTGCGTTTCTGCCTCCTCACTCTTTATCATATCCTCCTTCCCACGTACAGGCTTCTCTTGACTTTGGTACGTGTTTTTTTACGCCACGTCGCATCACACTTTCTCCCCTTTTGATCGAGTTTTACCAATTAATTAAATGTTTAATCGAAAGGCGAATTCACGCTTCGTCTATCTTTATTACTTTCAATTAACCCGACTCCAAATTTGTAGCGAAGCTTGAGGTGTCGTCGAAGTAATTTCAAGTATCGCCGAGAATGACGTTTAAAGGGCAGTACGCAACGCAACCTTGGATAAGATGTTTATTTCTTCTCGAGCGGTTGAAATTTCCTGTTTGGTAATTGTCTCACGGTATCGAAATTTGAGAAGAGGTATGCTGCAGTCAGTGATAAGACTATATAGGTAGATATGGTTAGGGGGAAATTTTCCCCAATGACAGATTGAAGCATCCAAAAAATATTCGGCCAAATCTTTCACAAAAGATTATTTTTAGGAAAATATTTTTCTGAGGCTTTCAGATTTTTCCCAATGTATTGAAAGAAATGTTTTCGATATTCGAGTAAGCCTTTCACAAAGACAGTAATCTGATGAAATTGTTATAAAATTTTTTAATAAAATTCCTATGTGTTGGGCAATTTTTTTGAACTATTAATTTTTTAATTTTCATCAGATTTGTCAATTTCTTCATATTATTTGAGCCTACAACTGTAGGACTTCTCGATTAACAATTTCGAGAAATCATTAATCAATTTAGTGAAAATTTTAATTTATTAGTTGAACAATTTTTTAAAGCCAAATTCTTCAAATTTTCATCCGATTTGGAATTTATTTCTATAATTTATGTCTATGACTTTAGGACTTCTAGAGTAGGTAATAATTTCGAAAAAAAATCACAAATCAGTAAATTTGAATTCATGAGTTGAACAAATTATTTTGAAGCAATTTTATCAATTTTTACAACATTTGGCAATTTCTTTGTGTACTAAAATAAACCCTACAAATGTAGGACTCTCGAATAATACTCTCGAGAAAAAACTCATTGATTTTGTAAAAATTTGAATTTACCTAGTTATTTATGAAAAAAAAAATTAGATAAGAAATTAAATGCTAGAAAAAAGTCCCTCTCGAGCAAGAAATTGACACGAAATAAATTTTTTATGTAAGTACTTCGCTGAAATTTTTTTTTAAAAAATGCCTTTTGAAAAACTTGAAAAAAAAATTGTCACAACAGGAAAAAATCAAATAATTCTTTCAAAAAAAGTTCATTTTCGATGCAAAAAATTCCTTCAAAATGAAAATTTTCAAAAAAGAAATTTATATTAAAAAAATGTAAAAATTTTCTTAAAAAAGATTCAATTTTTTTATAGGTTAGGTACGTACCAGGAATTACCATAAAAAACTGTTTTTAAAATTTTTCGAAAAACATGAAAACAAAAATCTTCAACAAAAAATTATATTACCTACTAAAGTAAAAATATAATTTAAAAATTTCATGAATCATTTTCAAAAATAAGGGAGTTGGCGCAATAAAATTCTTGAAAATATTTCCAGCGAAAATGTCGATAAATCTTTTTAATGAAAAGTTTGAAAAAAATTTTAAAATTTTTTTTCAAAATAAATAAAAATTCAAAAATAGGCTCATGAAAAAAAATAATAATACTAGATTTTTTTTCAATTCTTTCAGAAATGTTTATTAAAAAATTTGTTGAAAAAAATCTCTTAATACCAAAACTCATTCAAAAAAATGTTTAACCATCATTTCAATTTTTTTACTTTGAAAATATGAGAAAAAATTCATTACCGGTAGGAAAAAATAAATTGAAAAGAACTAAAAAAAACAAAACAGTCCGAGCAAATTCAAAACGTATTAAAAAAAGCTTAAAATTCAGAAAAATTAAAAGATTATTTCGAATTTTTTCTACATTTTTTATAAAAAATTAGGAACTTCAATTGAGAAATTTTTTGAAAAAAATTGAAAAAAAAATTCTCCAGAGAATGAGGTAATTTCCTCAAAGAATCGATTTAATTCTCTTCAAAAAATACTTTCACATTTCCTCACAAAAAATCAGACTAAGATGAAATTTACTTTTAAAAATTTTTGAAAATATTTTAAAATCACAAAAAATTCTTTTTGAAACAAATTTTCGAAAAGAATTCATCATTCTATTGAAAAAAAAAAATCATCGAAATAAAATTTTTCTAAAAAGAGACAGTCTTTTCCGAAAGAAGTTTAATTCAAAAAATTCTCAAATATAAAAAACTAACCAAATAAATTAAGAGAAAAAAAAAGAAATCACTTCATATTTACGGCAAACCGAGTAGGCAAATTAACATACATCATAATCCATTTGTTCATATTTACGGCAAACTGAGTAGGCAAATTAACATACATTATATCATCATATTCATTTTTTTTTCAACATATCAAACTTCATTGAATGACAATACATACTTAATTATCAAAAAAAAAAAAAAAATTAAAAAATTAAAAAATAGAAATTCTGTTTTACAAAAATTCTAAAATGTTCTATTAAAAAAATGTTTGGAAACAAATTTTTGGAGCAAAAATTCTCCTGTGAAAATTTTAATGTGAAAATGAAATTTTCTGAAAATTTTCCTGGAAAAAATCAAAAGTCCTGTCTAAAACTTGGAATGGAAAAAAATTCACAAATAAGTAGGTATAATTATCTGGCAACAAATTTCTGAAAAAGTTCATAACTGCCTTAAAACTCGTATTTTATCATTTTTACAAAATATGCTCGAAAAAATATACAAGTATCAAAATTATGATTAGGAAATGGCGTTTCGAATCTGTGATGCCCCCAATACGACATTTATCAGCTAGAAAGTGACATTTTAACACTTACTATCTCCAATATCAAGGTTATTCAACCTTTTTACCAATTATGTCCCTGTCGTTAGGTCCGTCGAATGTGATTCTTTCAATTTCCCCTCTAAACGGATAACTCATCCGCGTATACGAGACGAAAAGGGCCGAACACCGAGCAGGCTCCCTATCCAGCAGAACACACAAATAACAATCTATAGAAGCCAGGTCACCGCGGCTAATATCGCCATCGCACGCGAATTTTTCCATAATTTTAATTAAAACTGCGATAAGTGTCGGTACACGACGGTTTAATTATCGAACAGGTGTCTAGACGAGAGGGCTGCGAAGCGAACGAAAAAAAATGCCATTAGTCCTTTATAGGCAGGCACTTTGTAATAATATATTTCAGTGAACGAATGACAAAAACACGATAGGTACTTTTAATTAATTGGAAACGCTTGCTGCGAATCAACTAATCACCTTCTATCGGTTCGTTTAAACTTTAGCCAACATCGAAATAAGTGAGCGAGAATGGCGGAAAAAAGAAAGAAATTGGAAAATCATTAATTGAATTGGATAACGCGGAAGTCGAAAATACAGGGAAGGAAGCAAAAGAATTTTCAAAAAAAAATTCAGGAATGATAATGAATCGAACTTGGGTATGTTCAAAAAGAAAGGAAAAGTAACTGGGGCGAAAAAAATATAAATTAAAATTACACCCTTTCATGTATCAAAGATTCGTCCATGTACAACACGGCAACTTTGCGGACGAGGAAAAAAAAAGTGAAAGGCGAGTGCTGCGAACACGAGGAAGAGAGACTAACTACGCAGATAAAATAGACTCGAGGGTTGTTTGGCTGCTCGGTCTGAATGCAATTTTTTCTTTAAATCGAAAAAAAAGAGTTTTTATTAAAGGTCGCCTTTTTTGCTCCTCAGTCCATCTTGTGCTCCGGCACGCTGTTCGAAAGATTGAAATATTATTTTGAAGAATTAGCAACAATCGTAAATATAAGGAAGAGACGCGACACGCAGCCAACTACAGGCGTACTTTTTCTCTTGGCGACAAATTACAACGTTGATTCCGCTTTTCTGTATAAAACTGTATAGTTAAAAAGGAGTTAAGTTTTAATGGATTCCACTTCTCCGCCGCTCGCTTCGTCTTTTTTTTTGTTGCGTATTTTTAAATAAATGTAACGGCTATTTCACGAGGACCAGTTTTTCTTTGTAATTTGTCACCGCCTGATTGAAAATAATGGCGGTAGGGCGAGCGGACTCGAGCGAAAATTTTCAATTAACAAATGAACCATAAGCAATGCGCATTTCTAGCACAGTTCACATTCGCTTCGAGTTCGGAAGTACAGTAGGGCGAGTGATTATCTTGCTCGTGTTCGCATATACGAGTACTACGAATATACGCGCCAGTCGTAATATTATGACGATTATCTTCCAAATATTAGAGGGACAACGCCTCACCGTAAATCAAATTGCTACTCCGACGACGACGCGACGATTAAAATTCAAACACATTTTTTTCCGTGTGTTATTTTTTTATGGGTAATTCACGACGACACGACGCGACGGCTTGAAATAGTCTGTCAACTTTTTTTTCAATTTAATTAAAAACATCATCTATCTGTGCGAATGTTTACTATGAAACGGAAAAAAGAATTTTTCAACTTCAAAATTTGAAAAAGTCGTTAGATTTTTTTAACAAAAAGTATGAAAAAAATTCATGAGAAAAAATTTTAAAAAATTCGAACTCTTTTCAATAAAATTCAAAAAAAGATAATTTTGGACAAAATATTTTTTTAATGAATAAAATTTATGAAAACGTTTATTTTGAACAGAATCAGAATTTTAAAATAATTTTGAAAGTTTTATTCTGTACGAAACTTGAAAAACGTTGTTCATGACAATTAATAAGATTGTAAAAAAAAAAATAATAAAAAAAAAATGGGAAAAATTGAGTAATTTTGAACAAAGTTTTAGTACAATTATTAAAAAACAATATCACTTGAAAAATTGCTTTCAGAAAATTTCAAAAAATTGGTTTTCAAGAAATTATAAGACAATTATTGTTAGAACGAATATTTAAAACATTCTATTTTGAACAAGATTTGAAAAAATAATTTCAAATAGGTATTTAAAAAAAAACTGATTTTGAATAAAATTGAACCAATAATTTTTTACAGGAATTTTTTTCCAAGAATCACTATACTTTCTTTTACTACCTATATTGACCAAAATAATTTCAGACCCTCCTCCCTCAAAAAAATTCAGAATCGAAATATACAGCTGTAGATAAAATTTTAAAAAGCAGGAGCATTCTCAACATTCTCAATGTTACCAATACAAAGAAACTACCTACCCACCGACTTGGTTTACAAACGAAATTAATTTTTCAATTTTCATTTCTTCACTACTTTTACTCCAAAATCACTATTTTCAACTATCTTCCAATATGACAATTTAATTTTGAAAAAAAAAATGTTTAAAAATTATATTTTGGACAAGATTTTTAAAAAATCACTTCGAAGATACCTACATTGAAATGAATTTTTAAAAATGCAATTCTGAACAAACCTTCATAAATTTTTAAAACCAATTTCTAACGAAATCAGAAAAACATTTTTGAATAAAATTCAAAAAGAAAAACTAACATTGAACAGAATTGAACAAAATTATGAAAAATTCAATGATCAAAAAATTACACACTTTCAAAGAAATTAAAGACAAATTAGAACAAAATTAATTTCAAACCGAATTAATGTTGAACAACACATCGAAGATTTCATTTTCAGCATTTAAAAAAAATCCAGTTTGGACAAAATTTCAAAATTTTTAATTTCAACTGTAATTTTGAAAATAATTTATTTCGAATATAAGTTGTTCAAAGTTGAATTTTTTCAGAATTAAGTATTTTTATTAAAAAAATATTTTTTTAATTAATTCTTTTTTGATTTTCTTCGAAATTATTTCTACCTAATGTTATTCACAAATTGATTGTTTTGAAATTGAAAATTTTCTCAGATTTTCTTCAGCTTTTTCCCCTCAATTCTACTCAAACTCGTTTCTTTTTTAATCAGAATTGATTTAAAAAAATATATTTTTCAAGACTTTTCTGATTTTTTTTTTAGGTAGGTATAAATTATTCAATTTTTCCAATTTTAATAGAAATTTTTTTTTGAAATTGAATATGGCCCAGTTTTACTAAAAATCTTCTTCTCAAATTCTTTATCAAAATTGGTATTTTCAAATTTTATATGAAATATTCGAATAAAATTGTTAACACAATTTTTTAAAACTTAGCTTTGACAGCATTGGAAAAAATAGTTTTGAAAAAAATTCGAACTTTGATTTAAAACAGAATTGATATTGCACAAAAAACTTCGTTTGATTAAAATTTAAAAATTTAATTTTTGACAAGTTATGAAAAAAAAGTTTGCATACAAAATGAACAAAATGTTTGAAAATAATAATTCAAAACAAAAATAATATTAAAAATTGAATATAAAAATAGAAAATATAAAAAAATTGATTAGGTATTAATTTCAATGTCAAACAAAACTACAATAAAAACAATTTATTGCTAATTATTTTTTTTTAATTTTTAAACAAAAAATGATCGAATTAGAACTGTCTTGAAAGTACATGAAATTGAAGTTTTCCAAACTTTGCTCGTGGTTTTTCAATTTTTTCTAATTTCATTGGAAATTTATTTTTTTAGTTTCATTTTCTTTATTCGATATAAATTTTCAAGTAATTTTTGTTCCTTTCTGATGAAAATCATCAAACTCTACAAAACTGTATTTTTTTTAATCTTGTTAAAAAATTTTAAAAAAATTATTTGCGAACAAAATCTAATCTTGAAAAAAAATCCATTCTGAAGGAATTATTAGAAAAAATGGTTTCCGAACAAAAACCTTAAAAATTTTATACGAAACAAAATTCAATTTGGAAATGACAAACAAAATGAAAACAAAATCTAAACCTCTTGAAAAGTTCGTTTTTAAACCGCACTCGGCATTCTACCCAACCAACCAAGCCAAATTTGAATACGCTTCACTCGAATAAATCGTTTCGTAACTGTTATCTGATTTTACACTCTTGGAATCCGCAACAACAATGTTTTTTCATCATCGAGTAAAACAAGTTTATAAAATCAAACGAGAAAAAGTCTCCTAATTGACTTATATCAGATAAAACCTCTACAAAAAACACATCTTAAAGTATCTTCTGTATTCGCACACGAGCAATTTTTAACAACGACAAAATTAACCGTATAGTGTATACCCTGAATAATGCTGGCAATAATAACGACAACATCAATAACAAGCTGTCCTGATAACAACTCGATGAACAATGATCAACGACGTTTTTAAAGTTCCATGTATTTTTTTCATCTATCTCGTCGCGAATAAGTCGCGAGCTGGAAGAAAAAGCTTTTATATACCTTTTACCACACACAAACAAATCAAGTATAATAATAATAGTACAGTTCGTTATTAATTTACTGGTATTTTTTCGCAGGATAAACTACACCTTGGAGAGATAATGTTATCACTATGTTATTTACCAACCGCCGGTCGATTAACCATAACCATTGTGAAAGCGAGGCACTTGAAAGCGATGGACTTGACAGGATCTTCGGGTAAGTAAAGTACTTTAAAATAAGATACCAGACCATTTTTTGAGCTAAAATCTACTTTTTTTTGGAGAACAAAATCTCAATTTTTTTGGAGTAAAAATATTTTTCAATTAGGTAATTTTGAAGAAAAAAATCCCTTAATTATTTTGGAGAAAAATTATTTTGAATTTTCAATTCCTGAATTGAAATTTTTTCCCCAGAATTCCTTTTTTAAATCATTCTCATTTTTTTTAATTTTCTTATTTTTACCAAAATTTTAAAATTTTCAAAGTTGATCAAACTTTTAAAATTTATATTAAATTCTAAATTCAATCAGAATTTAAAATTTTTAAAACTACAAGATTTTAAAAATTCATTTAATTTTGAAAATTGACTAAAATTTAAAAAAAAAACACCAATTGTATACACTCCTGCAATATAAGAAAAATGGTCCTGGGTGTCTATCTGGATTTTTTTTTGAAAATTCATGACTTTTTCATAACATTTCCACGACCTATTTTCATGAACAATATTTCTACAGCGTAACTTGGAAGAGATATGGAGGGGGGGGGCAAAAAAAAATCTCTCATTTTTTACCTATATTTTGTGGTAAATAGCTATTGAAAAAATTATAGAAAGAGGAGGCAAATGCCCCTTAAACCCCTCTTTCATGTTGTAATGTGAGAATGATTTTTTCCTGGAAATGAAACAAAAAATTTTCACGGGAAAAATTCTTTTTAAAAAAAATTTAACAACTTTTTCTACAGAAAAACATTTTTTCTATGTTTTTTTTTCGTCCCAAAGATTTTATTCCTGTATTTATTTTACTATCAAAGAAAAAAAAAATTGATCCCAAAAAGATAAAAAAAATTTATTTTAGAAGAATTTTAAAAATTATTGGATATTTTTTATTCCAAAAAATCATGAAATTTCTTCCTCCGAAAAAATTTATACCTACTCCAAAATATTTGAGATTTCTCTATTTCAAAAAAAAATAGGTAAGTAACTTTTTTTTTATTCCAAAACAATTTTTTTTTAAATTTTGAACCGAAAAATTCGTTAAAAATGTTTTTTTATTCCAAAACAATTTTTAGAAATTTGTGAACCAAAAAATTCGTTAAAATTTTTTTTTATTCCAAAAATAAGAATCCCCCCCCCCCAAAAAAAAATAAAAATATTTTTAATTTTCAAAAAATTGAAAAAATTGAGATTTTACACTTCAAAGTTAGAAACGTAGATTTTTGAATTTTTTAAAATGAGAACGTTTTCGCGAAAGTTTAAAAAATATTTTTACTTGAAAAAAATTAAGAATTTTTTTTTACACTTTGTACTGACAGCAACTACTTAAGGCTATTGGCGTGAAAATGTTTTTTATTCCCAAACAATTTTTAAAAATTTTTGTGCCAAAAAATTCATTTTTTTTTTCATTTTACAAAATTCTTTTTTATTTCATTCTAAGATTTTTTCCAAGAAAACAAAGATTTCCCTCCCACTCGAAAAAAAACTTCAAGAAATTTTCTTGTTCTTCTTCCTCAAAAAATCACAATTTCTTATTTTATTTTATTTATTTTTTTTATTTTGAGAAAATGCAACAGTTTCAAAAATGATCATAAAGATAGAATCTATTAAAATGACCTAAATGAATCGTAAACGGGACCTTGGGGAGAAGATTAGATACAGATGGAAAATATTGATACGAATGAAGAAATGGTTTTCGCGACAATTTCAACACGTGTAACAAATTTCCTACTATACCATTTATATCGAGTGAACACGACGTAATATTTTTTTCTATTTAAAAAAAAATACGAAAAAAATAAATAGAAAACTATACTTGCGAGAAATACCAGCGAAAAAATCAATCATTTAAATTGCTTCGAAATTACATAGACGTAAAATTACAAAGATGAAGCAACAACAGCTACAACGTGAATCCGGCTTATATATTTAAATACGAAGGTCGAGGGAGTGAGGGAGCCTGAAAATTGAACATTCAGGAGCAGCAAGTATATACTACACACGGTTTGATGAAAAGTAATCATCAGATATAATAAGTATGCGGCATGGCAACAGAGCAGTACACAGGGCGAGTGAGGTGGAGCTCACAAAGTAACGCAAGGTATCAAAAACTCTTCTGGGTTAACGAAGTGGAAATGTTGTTGTAAATTTATGAGGGTTTCACCAGCCAAACTAGAATATCTTATTGAAATGTTTTTATTAGGTTTTTATCAGTAAACCTTAGAAAGGTATACTTGCTCACTAGATCGGACATTGTTCTCCAAAATTAAACTTTCCCATGTACCGAGTAGAAAACCTCTCCACACAAAAAAAAAAAAAACCTTGTACGAACTAAGAAGAAAAAAGAAAAGGGAAGAAAAATATCCTTATCCGAAGTACAGAAAAAAAACAGCTGACGCGAAAAATTTTCACCAATATTTCGCCAACATTGTTTCTTCGGCTTCAGCTTGGCTCGTTCGTAAACCTATAGTACAATTAGCGTAAAATTGCTGCGAATTTTTTTCTCGCTCTTTTGTTGGTTCGGTTGTGCAAAAATATATAATTTTTCTACTTTGAAACGCAATTCGTCTTTATTTTTGCCACTTGTTCAAGATTTGGAGCATACAGCACATTTCGATATGAGTGAGTATTTTTCTTTTCTTTTTTTTGCCATACCTATTAAACTGGCGTTTATGCGGCGATATAAAAAAAAACAAAAAAACAAAAAAAAAACGACAACAACAAATTGAGAGAATAAAAAATGAAAAAAACTTCATTCCGGTTCATTTGTTTTTCGCAATCACCGTCTCTTTATCATTTCTTTTTTTTTTTATCTTCATTTCTTCTTTTTTGAACCATACCTAGTTATTCCGTATGCGAATAAAACATCGTGAATTTCCTTTATGGTCGTGTCTGCGCGCCTTACGACGAGAGCTAGGCACGCCAGGCGTAGCTTAGGTACTTCCTTCCAGAATGTAATTACCTTTTATGGATGCAGCAACCTTATGATCAAAAGTTCAACTCGAGAATTCGTTAATTATTCTTTTTATCGCAGCATACAAAACCCAATTAAGCTCGTTTCAACTTTACACCGAGTTAGCTAGAGTTACTCGCTTTTTCATCAATCGATCAGGCGACGAGCGGCAACTACTCGAAGCGAACTACAGTGGGCAAAAAACTGCGAGCGAAAAGAAACACTCGACGTACTTTACGAAACAAATCAAATGATAAATCCGGGCATATTCCCGCGTGATATACACGAAACTAAATTCCCTTTGAACGGTACATCGCTTCGAAAAGATTTACACGAAGTACGAGTATATATATATAGTATTAAAGGGCACGAAGACGTAGACGTACTAAATGTATAGCAAAGTTTTTCCATTTCTCAGTCCCAAAATCCAATGTTTAAAAATCAACAGCATATTTGAATAAATTTTACGTACCATAAAATGAAGAAAAAAGTCTAAGAAGAAGAAAAACTATACACACATATATCGCGAGTTAAATGTTGCATAACTCACAACCGGTAGATTTTCTAGTAAACATTTACATAAATTTTTTCATCCTCTAGATCCCCTCCTTTCGCCACCATCGCATCGTTGAGGCTCTTTCCTGTTATACAAGTTGCTTTTTCCCTCCTACTTTTCACTTCCTTTCCAGATCTCATTTGTCCTTTGAACGATATCGCAGAGGGAATTTTTTTTCTTCGTACGAATGAGTATATAATTTTTTTATTCGAGATGCAAACTTTTTTATGTGTTGAATGCCAGTGGTTTTGATGATATTTCAAGGTCAAAGTATTTATTTGATGCATCTCACGCTTCTAAAGTTTTTCGTTTACATAAGAAAATTGTTTGCAGTTTTTTTATTTACAAATTGAAGATTTTAAAACTAGCGATGGCGAAAGGGGATGCAAAAAGTGCACTTGCACCGGGCCTGGATTTTCTCTAAGAGCCCGAGCAAACAATTTTTACTCTAGGTAATGGGTAGGTACTTCAAATATTGCGGAGATTTTTTTTTCTTCAAGAAATTGAGAAATCGCTATTCTACAAAATTTACTCTCTAACAAAAATAAATAAACAAAACATAGACCATAAAAAGTCTTTTTACTGCAAATGTTGAGAATGTGTTTTATTCCAAAAAAATCAGGGATTTTTCTTCATAACAATAGATTTTTTACTTTTATTAACCAAAAAATTTGTTTTTTGAAATAACTCAACAGTTCGAACAATTTTTTTTCTCAAAAATTGAAGCTTTTTAAAAATATACACAAAAACTATTTTTTCAAAAAAAAAAAAAAAAAAAAAAAAAAAAAAAAAAAAAAAAAAAAGAAGTCCTCTAACTTCAAAAAAATGTGAAAAATTTCACTTATTTCAAAAAAATTCAAGGAGTTTTCTTAAAAAAAAAAAAAAACACTAAAAGTAAAAGGTTTATTTCTGAAATCAAAACCAAAAAAAATCTGCACTAAAATAGAGTAATTTTGACTCCAAAAAATAAGAGATTTTCTTTTTCAAAGATATGGGAATTTTCACTTTAAAAGTAGAAGGCCTCTTTTCAAAAATAAAATAAAAAATAAATAATAAATAAATAGAAATATATAAAAGCTCAGCACAAAAATAAAAATTTTTTACTTCAAAATAAATGTAGGCACGTAGAGACTTTCTTTTCAAAAATTTTGAAAGATTTCATTTTTTAAAAACGAGTTCTAAAAGAGAAGTCTTTTAAACCCAAGGATTAAACAAATTTTACTCCAAAAAATTAAAAAAATTTTTTTTTTCAAGAATTCTAAGAATATTTGGTTGCAACACAAGAGAAAAATTTTTTGCTCCAAGAAAATCGAAAGTTTTTTTTTTTACTTTTTTTCAATTGAAACAAATTTTAAGATTCTCAAAGAATTAAAAAAAATTTCTTTAAAAAAAAATAAAAGATTCCTTTCTTGGAAAAAAAATGAATAATAAAAAGGTGATTTTTGAGACAAGAAATTTAGAAATGATTTTTTCTATTTATAAATAAACCGCTTTTTCTTCAAAAATTTAGTTTTAAGAACATTAAAAATCTTCAAAAATCGATTGAAAAATTCAAGCTGTGAAAATTTTTCAAACGTGACACCAAAAAAATGAATGGCGTCCACTCCAGGGTAGATTTTTTTAAAGGCTCGAAAAATATTGCACTGGGGCCCCACTCGACTCTCACTGTCAATAGCTAAAACTCACCAAATTGAAAGAAAAAATTTCCACATTTCAAAGAAAAACATCGAGTTTACGTTAAAAAAAAAAAGTCGAAAGTAAAAATGAAAAATTTCAAGTTATAAAAAATCCTCACTGTTTTGTGTTAAAAAATGGGGAAAAAAATTTTAAAAATTAAAAAGGGGTGAAGAAATTACAAATTTACAAAAACAAGCACTACTTCAAAAAAAAAATTTCCGAAATAATTTTTTTTTTTAAATTGATTGACAGGAACACGTTTCACTTCTTTTTCTACTACTTACTACCCAAAAAAAGTGTCATACACCCCCCCCCCTGAAGATTACATAAAGTTGAGAACTCTCTCAAAAAATTGATCCCCCTCTTAAAAAGAACTTGAAAAATAATACTTAATCCAAATTTCCTATACAAAAATTTTTAAATACCTAACAGGAAAAATTTCAGTTTTACTTACTAATAAAAGAAGAAAATTAGCTACTTTGTTTATGCACAAAATTGAGTTTTCGATTTCAAATTTTGATTATTTAAAATAATCATTTTAAAGGGATCCATACTTGATAATTTTATTCTTATAATATTTCAATGAGATCAAAATTTGAAAAATTTATTATTTCATAATTTCGAGGGGTTTCATATTCAAAAATTAAATACCTACTTACTTATTTCAGAGTAATTCATAATTCAAAAATCCATCATTTCATGATTTTGAGAGGGTCTATATTCAAAGGGGTTCATATTGGAAAAATTCATTACTTCATAATTTTGAGAGGGTTCATATTTGAACGAAAATTGGAAAATTCGAAGGGGTTCATAATACTCTAAAAATATTTCTTTCTGGAGAGACTAAAATGATTGGCGTCTCTTTTTGCAAAAGTTCTTAATAAAAGTTGATGAATTTGCAATTATGTCTAAAATAGTTTTTGAAGTTCTTTAGTTGTTGGTGTTGGCACTTTAAAAAAAACTACAAAACAAAAAATCTGCTTTGTGGAGAGACAGCAATATTTAGGGTCATTTTCTGCAAAAGTTCTAAATAAAAATTGGAAAATTTTCAATTTTATAAAAAGTGCTCGAAAAAGTGACAGTTTTTGGACAATCTTTTCTCAATTAAGTAGGTACTCAGAGATGTTTCAAGATTAAATTTTTTTCTAAAGTAACACTCGATAAAATAAAAAATTTCTGGAAAAGAAATGCTCTCAAAACAAAATTCGAGAAAAAAAATTCACAAAACAAAAAAAAAAAAAAAGAATCACCCCAAGGTGCAAAATTAGACTATCATAATTTTCACAATCAGATACGAGCGCGGCGCGAATAAGTAAGTGTGTAATTTTAAAAAGTACCTAACCACCTTCAAATGGGAAATTTTGCTCAATCCCCAACAGACTCAATGACCTTTTTCGGCGCTGCCTTTTTGAAAACACTCGTTCACATTCGGTCTGTGTAGCTACAGACTAGGGCTACACAGAACACAGCGGTCAAAATATATTTTTAAAACTTACTTTCACTGAACCTTGCGATCTTTTACCCTTGAACCAACCATATATACGACCATACGAGCGTAAGTTCCACTCGAAACAGCCCCGTTCGTAGATACATATCTATTATCTAGCCTAAAAAGTAGGCAAAACGGAGGACCACAAAGAGAGAGAAACGCGAGAATATGGCAACAAAGTAGAAAAAAAAACAAAGAGGAAGAGAACTATTTCATTAACAAATACAATAAACTTGATGTAGAAGGAAACCGCAGGACGGAAATGGGAAAATCTCCACGCATTACCCTTTTTCAGCATTATCAGGAAACGCGAAAAGGAAATTATGACGAAAGACAAAAGAAATCCGCCGCTCCGAAGCATCCCAGTCTTCTTATTCTAAATGCTATATATACCGCACTGAACAACATTTAACTTTTATATACGCCCAAAATAAACAACAAAAGATTTTCCTGTCTTACAAAACTATAACTGCACAGCAACTCCACCGCCATTCGTACATTTTTCAGCCTTCCTTTCGCCGCTCGTCTTGCGTTTTTTTTTACCCAAGTACGAAGAAGTGCAAGGAGAGTACAAAAAAACACCTGAAACGTGGTCGTCTGACGTCTCCAGTCGAGTCGAGTACCACTAACTCGTTTAATTCGAGTACCTGCTCGTTTCCACATTCGCATACACACGAGAGCGAGTACTTGATGCTTTTCTGACGCTTCCCCTGCCCCTTGCCCTCGCTCGAGTATAGTCAAACGATATCCACATTCAAAACTTTTATCAACTTTTCCTCATGCTTGAAAATTTCTGCCTTATTCGGTGTAACCGCTAAACGAACACAAAAAAACAAACGTTTTTACTCGTTCTCTGGTTCGAAAAACAATTTGAACTCGTTTCTCTCGCTGTCTCTCTCTCCCTTCCTCGTACTTACTCGACGATACACATCTTACAAAATAGTATAACTCTCTCGTTCCGCGGGCTTATTTTTATTTACAATTGAACGAAAACAAACCCGCAGCTGCTGGTTTATTTAGCTAATACCATGTTGAAAAATCGTCCAGAAATTCTTTATACCCGCGTTTGAAATTTAAAAGCAATACCGAAAAAAGTAACGATTTCGAGTAGTCGAGAACCACCCAAAATGCATTTATAAATTGTAAATATATTACCTCAACTTGAACACAATACCTAACGTTAATGGCAAGAAAAAAAACAATCGTATAAATAAATCGCTACTTTCGACTAAATCGTCCCCATAAAATTAAGCTTAAAACGTACAAGATGTTTTGTCGAAGGCAAGAAATAGAGACCCGGATTTGGAAACCGTACGAGTAACTCATTCCGCAGCCCACTAATGGCATTGTTGCCTCAGCAACCACATCATCTGTTTGAGCGACTTAGATGGCAGCAGGGGAAGGGGAGGCATTAAAATCTATTTTAAGACCTCGAAAACGTATTGGACAATTTTTCAGCCCAATTCAGCCACTTATTAGCCAAAGTAAATTTGAGAAACAAAAAAGTATTACGTATACTTATCTACTGTTTTTCAACCCCCCCCCCCACACTTGAAGTCCATAAACCAATATCTCATATCAAATTTTAAGAAGAAATATTTTAGAATTAATAAATATAAAAATTGGGAGGGGGAATCTAAAATATGAATCAAAATTTGGATAACAATAAGGCAAATTCAAAAAAAAAACAAAAAAAAAAAAAAAACTTAAAATTGGAAAAAATTATGAAAATTGGAATAAGTTGAATCAAAAATGGAATCTACTTGATAAAAATGACTGAAAAAAGTTGAAAATTGGATAAAATTTACGGTTGAAAAAAATTATGAAGTAAGTAAAAAAAAAAATCTAAAATTCAGCCAATTATTGAGATGCAATAAAATTGAAAAAAATAAAAAAATAAAACATTACCGACAACACAAAAAAAATCCAAAACCAAACGAATTAAGATTCAATTAAAAAACTGAAAATTTCAAAACAAATGAAAAATGAAGTAAAAAAAATCAAAATTTGCAAATTAACAGGGTGTCTTAACTTTTTTTTTGAAAATTCGTAACTTTTTCATGAACAATATTTCTATATTTCCAGGGACCCCCTCCTGACATAAACGTAACTTGAAAGAATTATAGGGTGAAGCAAAAAAATTTCCCCAATTTTTTCCCTATTATTTTGAGGTAAACAGTAGGTTGGAGCAAAAAAAAAACATACCTCGGATTTCGACCAAACTCACTGAGGTGGTTTACTTTGAGTCGAGAACCTCCCAAAAAAAATTTGAGCCCCCTACCTCTCAGGGGAGCGGAGCTAGGGGCTCTCAAAGAAGGGTCACTTATGAAAAAAACGCGGTTTTTCGCTATTTTCGGGTAGTTCCAATCGAGTTACCCCACACCGCACCCCTCTGCAAAAGTGCAGTTTGAGTTTCTACACATCCCTGGACCATCGATTTTGAAATTCGATACCACTTATTGCCCCCAACCAGGGCATGAAAAGTTGCAGATTGCTGAAAAATCGAGATTTTTAAATTTCAAAAAACGGAAATATCACCTTCTGGGCGCCAAAACTGGGATCAAACGGCTCATATTGATGCAAGAAAAATAATTCGATAGAAAAAGTTGAAAATTTTTCATTGCAGGTGTGCCAACTTCTGATTTTCTTAAAGTATGGATTTTTGCCATTAAAAACTGGGATATTTTGATTTTTTCTGAGAAGAATTTTTAAAATTATTACCTATTCGAAAAAAATCATTTTTTTTTCGAAAATGAAACAATTTTTTTTTCTTCACAAAGAAAAAATTAAGAAACTTTTCCACAGAAACTTAAAAAAATATCTTCACATGAAAAAATTTCATCACATTTTTTCTCCAAAAAAATGTTGTTTTTTTTTATTACAAAAAATCCTGAAATTTCATCCTCTGAAAAAATTGCTACTCCAGAAGATTTGAGATTTCTACAGATTTCTATATTCCAAAAAAGTTGAATAACTTTTTTTATTCCAAAACAATTTTTATAAAATTCCAATAGGTAAACTCGTTTTGAATTTTTTTTCTCCAAAAAATAGAATTCATTTTTTTTATTCCACATTTTTTTTTTTTTTTTTTTTTTTTCATTTCAAAAAATTATTTTTTTTAATTCCGAGAAATGTGGATTTTTTCCAAAAAATAAAAATAAAAATAGAGATTTCCCTCCTGCTTGAATTTTTTTTCAAATTTTCTTCTTCAAAGAAATCATAATAATTTTATGCATTAATTTTGACCTGTTAATATTATCAAAAATTCATGACTTAAAGAGTAAAATTCACGACTCTTCTTGACCTAGTAATTTTTTTGAAAAATTCATGACTTTTATAATTTCCATGACCTCTTTAGATACCCTGAATAATTATCAAATTGAAGGATAAAAAATCCTATTTGAAAAGTAAAAAAATAAAATTAAAATTAAAAATTTGAAAAACAAAAAAAAATTTAATAAAATTTAAAATTACTGAAAATTGATTGAAAAAAAAGATACTATTTTAATAATAATTCTGAAACCCAAAAGAAAATCGAAGTTCTTGGCAAAACGTAGAAGAACTTTTTCACGATTTACAAAATCTGCACCAGTGTCAGTCAACTTGTAACCGCGGGTCAAACACCCCCTCCACCGATAAAAAAATCCCTAAAGGGTATTGTTTTTTTTTTTTTTTTTTTTTTTTTTCAACGCTATATACAGCAACTAAGGCTAGAGGCGTATCGTGAAGGAGGTTTAGTTATGGAAGGGATCGTAAATTATATAAGGGAAGAAGGGATTTTAATTTTATAGAAGGGATCGTAAACCAGTTTTGGAGAGAAAGGATAATAAATTTTGGATTTTAATGGGGTCATCTGTTAGGATTTCTTTTGGATTATTGGAGGTCAGGTATAGAGATCTTTCATTTTGATATTTGGGGCACTGAAAAAGTAAATGCGTTATTGAAATTTGGGTGTTACATATTGAACAAATGGGGGGAGGTAGTTTGTTGAGCAAGTAAGAATGGGTCATAAGAGAGTGTCCTGTTCGTAAACGTGTGAGTAAAACGTCTTCTCGGCGAGAGATATCAAAGCAAGTTCTTGGAAGTATATCGTTTTTGATATTTTTCAGTTTATTAGTAGAGGGAATTTGGTTCCAGAAGTTTTGAAAAATGATTTGAGTTTTAGTTTTGATTCTAATCCGAAAGGAAATTTACGCAATCCGAAGAAAAGTTTTTTTGATCTTACACGAGTCAATACACCGCTGGGTTTTCACACTAGAAATTTTAATTTCTCATCCGAAAATTTTCACGCTCACTTTTCTTAAAAAATAGAAGATTAGTTTTTATCCAGGTTGTTAAACTTTAGGCACGTGCACAAACAAGCGTAGTTATCTTATAATCTGACAAAAAATTACATTTCTACTCACCCTTTCTGGAATGAGAGAGCCGGCATTTCGACAATTTTCATAATTCTTTTGCTCATTTCGTACACGAACGAGCGACGTCGTCGAAATGAATTCTATAACATTCGAAACAAAAGTAAAAAAATTAGTAATTTCTCCGACTTAATTAGTATCAAATAAGATATCCCTCCGTACGAAAGAAGCACCGTGTAATTTTACAACTACTCGTATATTTTGAAGAAGCTACATTGCAGATACTAAATACCTACAAAGGAGGAAAAAATCTTTCAGAACCGTAATTGTAAAAGCCAACTTGTTTGAGAGCTCGAAGCATTTTTCAACGCGTGTATACCTCTCTTAAGTCGATGTAAAAAAATTGTCTCGAAAGAATATACCTATATTGTACTCGTACATTTTGCCAATTCCAACGAGCTAATTTCCCATTTAAAATTCTCACGGTAATTTTAACAATTTGAAAACATTCATTTAAATTTTAAAAACTTTAGCGTTGTACTGCCGAATTTTCTGCCATAATGAGAGAGAAAGAGGAGGAAATGACTTCTTACCGGCATATTTCATAAAATTACATAAATTCTTGGTCCAGCTCAGGTTCGCTCGAATACATTGTATAAGTATTTTTTTTCTTTTCGATAAGGCACTCGCCAATAAGACAGTATTATCCAAAAAAATGAGTGCACCAATTGAGTGAGAAAAGCTGATCATAATAATTTTTCACAAAATTCATGAATCCTTGAAAATATGTCGAAAATTTGAACAATCAATAAAAAAATTTAAAAAATCAAGCTGAATTTTCTAAAAATTTAAAAAATCTGAATTTCAAAATTCGACATACTTTTCGAATTAAAATGTTTTGCACCTGTAAATCAAAAATTTTGAAAATTTTCGAATTTTGATAAACTCTAAAATTCTGTATTTTTTCAATCTGAATAAATCTTTAGAGGTGCGGCAATTGAAAAAATTTAGCACAATTTTCAAAATTTGGTAAATTTTTCTGAAATTTCTACATTATTGATATTAACATTCTATGGTCCAAGTATTTGAAGAGGTACAGGGAAAACCCAGTCAAGTCACTTTTTTTCAAAAATGAGTTGACGGTGTGTTTTATTCGTATTGAGGAGTGAAATAACAAAATATTTGGAATTTTCGAAAATTCAATTTTCGTGACGAAAAAGGCTTATAAAAAATATGACAAGGGGAGAAAAGAAAATTAAGTCCAAACAAAATCTAAAATGCAGGAAATATGGCATTAATAGGTATAGATAACTATTTTAGAGCGTTATTGAACAAAAAAAAAAAAATCTCAAAATTTTCTCTATGCAAAAAAAAATGAGGACAGTTTCAAAAACAAACACAAAGACAATAAAGGTGAAAAATAAAAATAAAGTTCAAATTATTTTAAATAAATTCAAACTGGACTACAAAACATAAAATTTTTCAATAACATCAATTCGTATTTACGGCAAAATGGGTAGGCAAATTAACATGCATTATAACACCATATTTACGGCAAACTGGGTAGGCAAATTAACGTACATCACATCAATACGTAGGAGAACGATAAATTCAGAACATTTATCATCAACTCCAAAAACATATTTCAATATAATTTTTAAAAAACTTCTGAAATACGCAGGATTTAAAAAAAAATCATGATTCGTATCTATCATATAAAATACATTTTTATATTTTTTTTCAACTGCATAACCTTTTCTATTTTTTTTTTTTTTAATTTTGAGTGATTTTACAATAATTACCTACATTTCTGCTTGTTATTTTTTTTTCAACTTTTTGAAATTTTAATTTTCACAAATTTTTGATTACTTAATTTTTTTGTGTGTAATTTCAGTTATTTTGAATAAAAAAGTTTTTCCACTTAGTGGAAAACCATTGAGTAAGAGTTTCCTGTGTTTTTGCCTACAACACTTTACTTTACATAAGCATTATTTATTATATTTTTAAATGCTTTTAGATATCGTTTCAAAAATTTTATTTTGGAATATTTTTTTATTTTTTTTATTTTACTTGAAGAATTATTTTAATTTTCTCAACGTTTCTAACCTCGAGTAAAAATGAAAATCAATTTTTTTTAATTTGTTAAAGAATGTTTTCTTGGCTATCTGAATTTTTCAAAACAACTTTTTTTCAAGGTATTTACATACTTTTATTTTTAATTTTGTTTGAAAACAAAATATAAGATTTACATTTACAACAATTCTTTCACGATCTAGATTATTTTTTAAAAAACAAAACTTGTTTAAAAACACATTCGAATCAACTTTTCGTAACGATTTTTCTGATCTTCTCATTTTTTTAAAAAATATTCAGAGTATTTTTCAATATAAATTTTCTTGTTAAAATTTTTTTCAAGTTGAAAGAACTTTTTCATTTTCTCAATTTCTTCATTTTTTGTTTTTTTTTTCTTTTCTTTTCTTTTTTTTTTTGAAAACATACAACTTGCTCTAAAAAATCTTTTAAAACTTTTTTTCAGGGAAATTTTCATCTTCTCAATTTTCTCACTTTTTCTTGAAAACAATTTTGATTTTTTTTTTTTTTTGAAATCAAATTCATTTCATTAAAATTTTATTTGGAATATTTTTCAACATTAAACAAAATTTGCAACATAATTAAAAATATAAAAATAAACACGTCTACTCTATTTTTCAATTAAGTATTTCAATTTTTTTGTAAAAAATCAAATTTCGTTTAAAAACGGATCTTTGTACCCTATTTTTCATTTTCTCCTCGGCAATTTTTTCCAAAAAAATTTGACTACAGTTTCAACACATACACGAAATTTCCCAGTAAACATGATGTAATAATTTTTCCCCTATTTAAAAAAAGACACGAAATTAGGTACAGCAACACCATCCACGCGAATACTCCGGCTTACGTATCGAAACACCAAAGTCGACTGGCTAATTCCCTTCACAATTACAAAGTTCTACTCGAACGGTCTACTCATTTCATTTTTTTTTTCAGCGACAACGTTTTATATAATTCTCATTTTTCCACCATTTATAAAATTTAGGGAATGTTCGGTATTTTTTTCGTCGCCACGCGTGGCATCCCAACGATTTCAGTTCTTCACCCGAGAAAAGAATTTTTCGACATCGATTGAAGGGACATACTCTGAAATATTCCTGCGGATAACTTTTTTTTAATACTATTTATTTTGGCTGGTCGTCGCGTTGCTTCGTAATCGTCGAAATATACACAGTGCAAATTCACTCTTTTCTGTACATTGTGCTTGTGCCTTTGTGATGTTGAGAATTACTCACTCAGCCAACTTCAAGGTACACGTAGTATAGAATCCGGTTAGGTTTTTTTTTCTCCCTTTTTTGTTACTTTCTTTCATAATACGAGTACAAACGAGTGCATGAAATGGCGAATAGCCACGCTTGTTTTTCACATTATATACGTAATTTTGATTTCGCTACGCGGCTAATCGGTGTCAACGAACAATTTAGCCGGCCAATAATTATGATTTTTAACGCTTTAATCGCATGTTAGCGGCAGCGCAAAATGACCTTTATTTAGTTGATATTTTAATTACATAGACCGAGTGAGGGGTACCGGTACGTAGAACCAAAATAAAAATAATATAGCCAAGTTTTCTCGCAGCCTTTCAAAAGTGATTACAGTTTAGCGTGCGTCGTATATCTAAAAAGTTGAAAGTTTCGCCGCGCCGCACCGTCTCGCGTACTCGTTGAATATTTCATAAATATATCGCTATAAATCACCCTCCTCCTCACTACTCTCTGATATGTACACGGCGAACTGCAAATTTTTTATAAATCGTAGTAAAATTTACTCGCCACGTCGTCGAGTCGATTCGACGATAAAGCCTGCCCTTCGGATAAAAGGAAGGCGAAAAAAATAACTCGAACTTTCAACCATTGTTTTCTTTGAAAAGCATTTGTAGTAAGTATACGAAAAAACACAATACAACGAGGTGTGGCGATAGGTAATTAAAAAACGAGAGGGCCGGAGTAGGATTCGACAAAGATAATTTGAATGAATTAAATGATCTCGTGGAGGAAAAATACAATTTCGTGTAAAAATATTACTTTTTTGAATTTTTTAAAACAAAAATTCAAAATTATGCTGAAAAAAATATTTATACATTTTGAAGTAAAATTTTTATGAAATAATTTCTCCGAAAATTTTTTTGAAATGTTATTGTAACACTTTTTTTCAAAATACTGTTCATAAAATATCACCAAAATAAATTTTGTTCAAAATATGACTTCAAAATCCTATATCAGTTTTTCAAAAATTTTGTTGATTTTTTTTTCAATATTATTTCAACAGAAATGTTGTAAAAATTTTACTTCAGCACGTTATTATTTATTATTTCTTTTTTTTCAATTTTGTTCAAATAGGTATTATATATATTTTTTAAAACAAATATCATCAAAATTTTATTCAAACATTCACTTTCAAAATTATGCTGAAAAAAATATTTATACATTTTGAAGTAAAATTTTTATGAAATAATTTCTCCGAAAAATTTTTTGATATGTTATTGTAACACTTTTTTTCAAAATACTGTTCATAAAATATCACCAAAATTTAATTTAAACCGAACTTTTCCAAATTTTGTTTAAAGACATTTATTTTTCAAAATTTTACCCACAAAATTTTTTCAAAACTCTATTCAAAGTTCAACCACATTTAGCACAAATTAAAAAAAAGTTATTGAAACTCGTTTTTTCAAATTTGTCAAATACAAAATTTTCAAAATAAATATCTTCAAAACATTATTAAAACAAAAATTTTTTCATTTATTTTTTTTAAATCAAGTTTTACATTATGATCAGAAAATCATCCATCAAAATTTCGTTCTTAATTATAATTTACTTGACCAAACGTCATTTCTCCAAATGAAAAACATTTTTTAGAAAATTAGTTCACTACTAAAAATTTCTAAAATCTATTCAAACATATTTTGTAGGAACAAAAAGATTTTCAAAATTTTCTCATGATAACATCAAAATTGTACATAGGTATTCAATGAAAATTTTTCCAAATTTCTTTGAACAATTTTTTTTTAAATTTTATTCTAACTAAAAGTTTTAAAAACTGTATTCAAAACACATTTGGCACAAACAAAAATTGTCCAAAATTTCATTGAAATTTCTTTCAAACAGAATTTTTTTTCAAAATCTTGTGATGATTTCACCAAATTTTATACAAACTTTTTTTCAATTCTCAAACACTAATTTTTCAGAATAAGTTGAAAATATCATCAATGGTTACCCGAAATTTTTCCAAATTTTGATAATTCTTTTTTAAAAACTAAAAATTTTTAAATTCTATTCAAAGTGACTGTTTTTTATTTTTTTTTTCAAAATTACGTTGAAAAATATATTTTCATCTTCTTTTTTTTCAAACTAAAACACTTTTTAAAAAATTTTGTTCGCTCGTAGATTTTCATAAATTTTACTCGGGAAACTCAAAATTTTATTAAAATATGTTTTCTCAAAATAATGTTGAAAACATAAATAATTTTCCAATTTTTTTCGAAAATTTTGTTTCAATTTTATACTAGCACAATTTTTTTGAATTCATGTTGGAAAATGTTTCAAGAATTTCAAAATATCTATATCTATGTACCTACCATCGTAAAAAAAGATTTTTTTAATTTCGTTCAAACACAAATTTTCCCCCAATTTTACTCAAAAGATATCCTCAAAAATTCAATACGAACGAATTTTTTTTAGTTTTTTCCCTTTTTCTCAAATTTGTTTGTTTTCAAATTTCGTTCAAACGTAAACTTTTCAAAATTTTGTTCAATATCAGATTTGAATTTCAATTTGTTTGAAATTTTGTTTCAACAGTTATTAGCCGAATTTTCTATAAAATTTGGACTTATGTATTCGCCAAGCGGTTTTGAAAAGTTTGTGGATGGAACTCCTCCGTAACTACAGAAGGTACAATCATGAAATTTATACCGTAAACTCAATACATCATGTAGTTGTGCGTATCACTTTTTTTTTTTAAATATGCATAATTGGCCGAGTAATTAATAATTGAGATTAGGGGAAGCGGGGGGAAAAGTATAGTGGATGCGAAGTTGGTAATGGAGATGGAAAGAAAAAAGTAGGAGAAATGTCTGGTTTGTTGTTGTTTACTTTAGTCTCAGTATGATTTTGATCGTTGAGGCGACCAGTTCTTATCAACTACTCTATATCGCGTTAGTGCTGCTTTGTGTTTTTACAATGGTGTTTTTTTTTTTTTTTTTCGTTTTGTTTTTCCGTTGTTGCTTTGTGTTTTTAGTGACATGATGGTTGGGGGGGGGGGGGTTGATTACTTTATAAAAAACCGCGAGCTGTTTTCCGAATTGAAAAAAAATTAACCGACGTTTGAAATTGTATTTTTTTTCAACCATTTCCAGGCATCTACGTAAGTACTACGTAGTACGTACGTATGCTAAAAACCGCTTCGTGACACTTTAATGAAATATTTGTTTCTGCAACTCGACTGTTTTTGAAATTTCAATCGTTCTTGATAACTTTTTTTACGTATCAGATTTTATTCGATTGCATAAGTTTGCACAATTCCGGCCACTTCCCGCTCCAAGTTCATTTTATTTCCATTTTCAAAAGGCTTACGAAACATTCATTCTAAATTCAAATTTAAATGCAAGTAGATACATATTGTTTTTAAATTATAAATATTATGACTCGTGATGACGATGATTAAGAAGAAACTAAATATCAGCCAGATTGTACCCGGCTGCATGGGTTGTTTTAAAAGTATCAACGTATCAACTATTAAGTAACATAGACAAGAATGGATCTCTTTATTTACTTACATCGAGTAAAAATCAGGAAGGGGAAAAAATAATTCAAGGACTCTACAAGAATATCGTAGGTATTATTAAATTATTTTCAAAAAACTTCGTACTTATAAAAAGGTAACGAGGTGGATAAATTAAAATTTGAAAAAAGACTGCTGAGAAAGGAAAAAGGGATAGACACGCAGACAGAAAGGCGAGTCTATAACGTACTAAGAAAGTTTTGCGATAAAACAGATATCAAAAAAATTAACGACGAATGACGTAGCTATATTATGAGAGGATACGACTCACCGCTGACAAGAAGGTAATTTCAATTACATTTAGATTTTCATAGATGCAATATACATTGTTGGTAAACTCTCTTTTTGTGAGAATCAACGATGCGCGAATAATTTCAAATTTTCAAGGATTTTCTTTTCGAATATATTTGGTATATTATATTCAAGGTTGGCAAAAGTTAACTATAAATGCTCGGATAGGTGTGGGTTTAGTATAGGAATTTAATACAAGTAGTGTAGGATTAAAACTCGTCAAAAACACGAAGACGTCTCGTCTCGTAATGGTATTTAAAATTTTCGAAATTTCATTACCGATTCTCTTTCAAGTCAGCTGGCATTTCATCCTATTTACAGCTAATTTAACTATAGCACTGTAAACGTAAACCATTTCACTACCGTTGAAATAAAACATGACAAAATCAACTTTTAATTAAAATTTTTAGCTCATATAAAGCTTCTTTTTTTTCAATGTAGAGTATTTGTGCTTTTGTGCATCTAATGCAAAGTATAGTCGAGCTGAATTTTAAACAGATAAAAATAATACTCGAGGAATATTATATTCATTTAAGCAACAAAAAACTAAAATCTACGAGTAAAAAAAAAAAAAAAAAAAACACCTGGATAAGTAAAAAAAATAATACAGCTTAACTGAGTTTCAAAGTTCCAATTTGAAACTGTTTTGAGGAAAACAATTTTTTAAATTTTATTATTCCGAATTTCAAAAAGAAATTTTGAAATTGTAAAAATTCATCAAAATTTGAAAATAATTATGGTCTCAATTTTCAAAACGTATAAAAAATTGAAAATCACTCTAAAATAAGCATAATTAAAATAATAATTCATTAAATGTTACACATTTAAAAATTTTTGAAAATTCGTCAAAATTCAAAAACTGACCCAGTTTTGAAAATTCATAAAATTTGAAAAAACCAAAATTCCAGTTTTAATGAGACTATGAATTTTTTCAAAATTAACGTTAACATTCAAGTACCTAGGTATTTAATTTCAAAAAATTTAAACATTTCAAAAATGTCTAGAATTTGATCAAACTACAAAAATTTATAAAAAAAATTAGAGTTGCCCAAATTCCAATTCGTACTTTTTAATATTTTTCAAAATTTTAGAGATTTATAAAATTAAAAAAAAATTTTAAATCAATTCAAATCCACTAATTAATTAAAACATGAAAATTACAAATATTTTGATTTTCATTGGATTTTGGAATTTTTCAAATTTTGAATTCTTACCTAAATTAAAATTTGTATTTGAACAAATATATATTTTTTTAATCTCAATTTTTGAAAATGGTGAAAATTCATCAAAACAAATTTCAAAAATTCATTGTATAAAATTTTAAAATGGTCAAAATTTCAATTTTCATCAAATTTATATGATTTATAACCCTCAAATTTGTCCAAATTTTGACTTTTTAAATAATGATCTACACGCTTTCCTACATATAAAAAAGACGATTTTTTGATCAATTTTTATTATTTTCATTTTCCAAAATTAATTACTAAATTTTTCAATTCGATAAATGAATCAATTTTTCAATTTTTTGTAATATTTTTCACTTTGGCATCTAAAATCGACCAATTTTCAAATTATTTTCAAACTTTCCTAACCCAAGTTCACATAAAGTTCGTAATACAATTCCTGACACTCGAGAAAGAACAAAAAAGTGACGAAGGTCCAAGGTACATTTTCCAACCACAACCGCATCCTTTCATTGCTATGCTCAGTCTGGAATTCACATCGAGTTACAATCAAGACTCAGCTACAGTGACATTTTTACGAGACACCCTGTAGTATACGCATTTCACATCGCACAATTTTCTGTTCACGTCAGCGTATAAGAATTCAGTACGCTAGTCATGTCATTCGAGGCTGGCTAATTCTACATCGGTAGAATTTTTTTTTTCTCACAGCCTTCTATAGTCGAGTCGAGAGCCGAGTTAAAAAATAATACAATATGGTATTTCGGAGTAAAATTTTATTTAGCGGATTTCGATTATTTTTTCTCTTTCGTTCGCATCCATCGCATCGTATACAGACGTAGCTATTGAAAAACGAGTAAGTGAGCGGTACGAGAGGCAGAGGAAGAGAAGAAAAGTAGAGAAAGTGGAACAGGCGAAGGGAAATACATTAAAAAATGTAATACAAGGTTTCATCGAGCAATGAATAGAAGCGACAGCGATAGGTGGACGCTTTTCACGTTATATTTTTGTAACGTGTTTCGTGTTTCTGTCTGTCTGAATCTACATACAACATCCTGCGCTGTACCGAATATACAAAATGTTGATACATCTTGCACGACTGCAAAACATACGGTAATTGGCCTGACTGACATTTCGTCGTTATTTTTATCGCTTGCACCCCTTACCCAATATCATACTCTTTGGAGGTACACCATACCAAAGTAGTACATCAGGGTGTCAACCTTTTTTTATTTTGAAAATTCATGACTTTTCCATGAACAATATTTCTACATTTCCAGGGGCCCCCTGGAAAGAAACAAAAAATTTTCACTCAAAAAATTCTCCTAAAAATTTTTTTAACAATTTTTTCTGAGTTTTTTTCGTCTCAAAGTTTAGAAAATATTTTATTTATTTATGTATGTTACTATCAAAGAAAAAAAATTGATCCCCAAAAAATTAAGATTTTTTTTTTATTTTAAGAGAATTTTTAAAATTATTTTTCGAAAAAAAGATCCCAGTGTTTTTTTTTGAAAATGAAACTAAATTTTCGAAACTTTTCCACAGAAATTTTAAAAAATATCTTCACATAAGAAAATTTAAAAACATTTTTCTTCTCAAAAAAAAAAAAAAATAAAACATTTCTCTATTTCAAAAAAATTTGAGTAATTTTTTTTAATTCAAAAACAATTTTTAAAAATTTTTGAAGCGAAAAATTCGTTTTTAATTTTTTTTATATATTCCAAAAAATGAGCATTTTTCTTCAAAAAAGAGAGACCCTCCTCCAAAAAAAAATAAAATAGGTATTTTCATTTTTTTTTAAATTGAAAAAAAAAATTGAAAAAATTGAGATTTCATACTCTGACAGAGTTCGAAAAGTATTTTTACTTCAAACCAAATTCCAAAAAGATAAAATTCAGATTTTTGATTTTTTTTAAATGAGAATTTTTTCGCAAAAGTTTGAAAAAAATTTTTATTTCAAAAAAATTTCAATTTTTTTAACGCCTTGAATAGCAACTACCTAAGGCTAATGTCGTGAAAATGTTTTTTATTCCAAAACTTTAAAATTTTTTGGTACCAAAAAGTTCATTTTTTTATTCTATTTTTTTTTTCATTCCAAGAAATGGGGATTTTTCCCAAAAAATAAAGATTTTTTTCCCTTTCAAAAAAAACAAGAAAATTAATTTTTTACTTCAGAGAAATCACAATATTTTATGCGATTTTTTTTTTTTTTTTTTTTTGAGAATATATGCAGCAGTTTTGATAAATTTTACTTTTATGAGAATTTGTAATTTTGCCCGGGTAATTTTATCAAAAATTCATGACTCTTCTTGACCTAGTGATTTTTTTGAAAAATTCATGACTTTTCCACGACTTTCATGATTTTTATGACTGTTAGACACCCTGTACGTAAAATAAAATAAAGGCAATGAAAAATCTCACTCCGGCTCCGGGCATTTCTTTAATTTCTCCGAATAAAAAAAAAAAGTACCAACAGTGCGCTCTTCATTTCGGTTTATTAAGGAAAGTGAAGTCGTTCATAAATTTTAGAAATCATGACACGAGTTGAAAAGCCGCGTAAGGGTATGAATTATTAAACAGACGACAGCCAGACCAGCGAGCGAAGTGACAAATTCGTTATAGAGGAAATTTTCCACGCCGATTTATACCTACCTACCTACTTAGCTGACTAGCTAGAGGAGGAGCTGGCGAAATTATTTAAAATTCTAGTTGCATTTGAATCACCACGCCAATTATACCGAAGACTACACAATTTAATCGGACCATAATAATTATACGAGTTATATACGACAATAGAGACAGAAGAATTGCCTCGATATCCCTCCCCTTTGCCCATACTACAAGTATCACATGCCAACCCTCCCAAAGGCGTGAAAATAGGACCGAATAGGAAGGTGAAAATGAAGAGAATGTATTACATACGGGTATAACCGCTCTCTCGCGAGTAAATGATTTAATGTGAAGTTTGTACGAAAATCGAGTTTACTTCGAAAAATTAAATTTTAACCGTGTCGGCGGGAAATAAATTCAAATAAATGTCATTTCTTCGTTGTCATTCTAATACTTAATTAGATTACACGTTATAAGAAAATGCTCCGAGGGTAAATAAACGTTAGATTAAAAAATTGAATTTACTCCTGGTTCTTCGCTGCAGCTTGTACTGTAGAGCTGCCTCGTCCTCGCAGAATCGTTTCCTTTACGTGGATATTTTTTCCCCGTCCTTTAATGTTGAACACAATTTAATGATATCGTCTAACAGTTTCGTAAAAAGAAGAAGAAATCCCGTTAATTTTCTACATTAGCTGTAGTTTTCTTTTTTTTTTAGCTGCTTGAGTGTATACTTATAATGTTCCCTGGGTATAGATTTCTTTTTAACGATTCGCAGATAAGTCGCAATACCCGATAGTGTTCGTGTTTCTAATAGAATTATCAACCTAAAAAGGCAGGAAATGACTTTTTGTGCGAATAATAATGACACGGAAAGTCATTCGATGAGAAGTGTAGCGGTTGCCTCCTCGCCGAATCATAGTTCTAAATATTTTCAAATAATTGAAAACACCACTGGCGTTGTTAAAAATTATCACAACACACGAAAGAAAAAATTAAAAATTAAAAAACAATTAATACGGTGAAATGAAATAACTTATTACACAAAAAATTCATCGAAAGTTCGAAAGTCGAAACATGAAAATTGAAAGATTCCGATCAAAAATTCCATCCATTAATCGTAGACGTATCGCTCGATTAAATAAAAATCAAAGAACTGATCATTTATTCAAAATTAAACTGTTGATTGATGTATCGGATTCAAAAGAGATAGATTAATTCAGATTGAGAAATTGATTAAGAAAAATTGAAAAAATGATAAGTTTCAATAGCCTCAACATGTTTTTTTTTTTTTTTTTTTTTCAAAACGAAAAATCTTCAAAATTTCAACGATGTACATACTTAATAAATTTTTTAAAATAGAAGTATTAAAATTTTTAAAATCATGAAAATTTATCAAGCTTTAAAAATAGATTCGATTTTGAAAAAGACATTTCGAAATTTCATTATTTGGAACTCGGATAAATTTCATTGAAAATTTCCCAAATTTAAAATTTCTTTTGCAAATTAAGTCTTTTGAAATTAATACGTAGGTGAATTTAAATAATTTTTTTAAAAGTGTTCCAATCTCAAGAATTTCATAAAATTGACAAAAAATGTAAAAATCAAAACTTTTGAAATTGTAAGAATTTATCAAAATTCAAAAATTAATCCTCTTTCAACATTTACCTACTAATAAAAAATTAGGTTGGTAGAAAAATTCCTATGCTATGAATTTTGATTCTCTTAATTCCAAAAATTTACTTAATTTCAAAAAAATGATCCAAGTCCAAAAATTCATTAAAATTTTTAATTTGTCAATTTTTGAAACTTCACCAAATTTTAAAGCTGTACTAAATTTTCAAAACATCTTTTTCAAATTCATACCTTGATTAAGTAAATTACTACCAAAATTTTAAATTTACATAATCATCACTTTTCAATTTTCTACTAATTTCAAAAGTATCATTGTATTGATTTAAATTTTAAAATTACCGAAATTCCAAAGCTAATCAATGTTTCCAACGTTTAAAGATATTCCAATTTTGATCAAATGCTGAAAAAATTTAATACTTGTGAAATTGTAAAATTTTTATCAAACTTCAAAAATTGACTATCTTTTTATCAATATTTTGAAACTTCTCTCGATTTTAAAAATTGAAAATAATCAAACTCTAAACATTGACTATAATTTTAAATTCGCAAAATTTCAATTCTAATCAAATTTCTAAATTTTTCCAAATTTCGAAACTTTTCCTCAATCAAAAAATTTACTAAATATATTCTACTCAATTCCAAAAAATTATTAAAATTTCAAAATTACCTAATTTCAAAAATTTACTTAATGATTTTTAAAAATTTTCAAATTTTCCTCAACTTTTAAAGAATTATATTTTACACTGTTTTCAAATTTGATCAATTTTTCAAATTCATTAAAATCATTCCAATTCATTTCAAATTTTAAAATTTCTTCTTATCAAAAAAAAAATCTAAATGTACTAAACAAAATTTCAAAAAAATGGCTCAAACTCCAAAAATTAAAATTCTTAAAATCAACAATTTTTGAATTTTTTCAAAATTTTCAAATTTTGTCCATTTTTAGAAAAAAAAATAATACCTAATTTAAAAATAACCAAAATTCGAATTTCTTATAATTTTCTGAATTTTTAACAAGTTATAAAAATGCAACATTTTTGAATTTCTTATCAAATTTTTCAGCTTTTAAAATTTATTTATTCAGAAAAAAGTAAAAAATTGATTTTATAACTTTTAAAAAAATAAAAATCACTAAATTTTCAAAATAAATACAAAAATTTAAAAAATTTTGATATTGTAAAATTTTATCAAACTTCAGAAATGGATTCAATTTCAAAATTTTTATAAATTACAGGAAAAAAATCAATCTCTTTAAATGACTTTTCTTTTAAAATTAAAAAACATCCAATTACGTAATTTAAAGATGCACGATATTTTCAAATTTTATCTATTTTAAAAAATTTAATATAAACTTTGAAAATTACCAAAAATCCAATTTTCATTATATTTTGAAAAAATTTTCAATTACCTAATTTATTTATTTATTTTTTTAGTTTATTTATAGTTTTCCATTTTTAAAAATGTATTACAATTTTCAAATTTAGATTTTCCAATAAATTTGAATTGTAAAAATTTATTAAATTTCACTACGAATAAAATTTCAAATTTTCATCAGAAAACTTCCCAAACTTGAAAACAAATTTCAAAGATTTACAAAACTTGGAAAATGAAAAAAAAATTGACTCATGGAAATGGAAAGTTGATCGATGTACCGAGATTTAAAAAATGATCGATTAATCGAAATTGGGAAGTCGACTGATCAAAAAAATTGAAAAACCGACCTTGATCATTTGATCAAAATCGATAAATTGGTTATTTATAAAAACCAAACATTTGGTAGATTTGTCGAAATATTATGAAAACTGGAATTGAGAGAATTTAAAACAACCAATCACTAAAAATGTTTCCTGAGAAAGGAAGAAACTTCCTTGCTCTTTCTCAAAAAACAACAACAACATCGAACATCGCCACCAATTTACTCTGCATTTGATTTGATCAAGTCACTGTCGAACCTTCTCATACAAAATAGACAACTTGTATCCAACTTGAAGCAAATCGAACATCGAGTTGGAAATTAAATTAGGTAGTTGCCTTCGAGTTTAAATTTTATTATAACTTCGTGTACGATATCGTACTGTATGGTACGGTGCGGTATGCGGAAGAGTGAAAACCTGTCGCAGATTTGGATCAACGTTCGACAACAAAATGAAAAAAAAAATAAAAATAAAAATAAGTTAAGAGTATTTAATTAGACGTCGAGTCGAGTCGAGGTACGTATTTATCCAGCGTGTACATGGAAGTTGGCAAATGGTAATAAACCTGCTGGGGTTAGTCTCGATGCAATTAGTCAACCAAAGTAGCTAGATTATTCGGAAACGGAACGCTATGCTATGGCAGCCAGGGCCATATCCGATGATTAATTGTTCGCAGTAGTCGTAAGGACGTTACCGAGACTAACAATAAGATTATCAGGTAAATGCTGTGCGCGGTTTACGAGGTAAATTTCACGATGAGATGACGATGAAGCAAGAAAAATACAAAATGACGAGGGGAGAGAGAGGAAAAGAGAAAGAGAAGACGTTTGTATAATAAAACGGAAATTAGTTTAAACCGCTATAAATCCGCAATCTCGTGGAACACTTTTAAAATTCGATTGTAACGTGAGAGCGAATACGTTTAAAAGTTGGCGAGAGTAAAGTTTGTGTTTGCTTTTCGCCATCCCCGCCGTGGGGAGAAGATGGCGGCAAGGCAATGCTGGCTGTACAACACAGTAATCTTAGCAGTGTACTACATTAGGCTTAAAATTTGAATTTTCTCCACTCGACGAGTCGTCGTCGGCGCGGCTTTAAACAGCCTATAAATATTAACGGCGTATTAATCTAACTTTTCGGGTATGGCTGGGGCTCTTGCTCTTCGGCCTCCGAAAACACTATAGAAGCAATTTAACGCCATCGTGCAAATTTTCACGACGAAGGTAAGATCTCTCAGCCCTTATAATACGTAATCATTAATTAGTCGACCTTCTGTAGATTTGGCTTTTATATACCAGATCACCTAAATTTGTTCGGTTCCGCGTTCCACGATGAACGAGCGCGCGTGCCAGATCAACCATGTATATTAACCGCTTTAAATCTCTCGTCCTCTGAGAAAACCAAGAATAATGAAAATCTGTAAGCCTCTCTGTCTTGATAATATTTCTAATTCCACCCAAAAGACTCTCAATCGCAAATATGGCATCCATAGCACAAGTAGAGTCGCAGATACAATCAACAAGTGTCAGTAATGAAAATACTTCCAATCGCGATGCACTCTCTTGGTCGGTTTACTTCGATTAAATATTGATAAAGTGTAATTGCTAGTTTTATATTCAGTCACTTTTCCCTTCAATCTGCCTCTCTCGCACATGAGACTATTCGCTCGTACACAAAAAGTATAAATATTCCGGCGAATGTAGCTTGAAACACGAAGACAAGTCCACTGTCCAGTAACTACTGTATCATAATTCGGTAATATAAGATAAGCTACGGCTTTAAATTTTTCATTTTTCTTCGGGGTTCGTCGATGTAGGCGTTCTTTGACTCGTATATAATACAATATTCCGACCGCATAACTCGACATGTACCCTTTCAGTCTGAGATTATAATACAGGGGCATAAATATTTATTCTTTCTTTTTTACGATCTTACGAGCCAACTCTGCTAGACATTTTCGAGTGGGATTGCAGATTTTCCTACGTACCAGACGCGTTGGAGCCCGCAGTAAGCGGCGTTTTCGAAAATGAATCTCGATATTTAAATTTCAGAGAGGCGAGTTCTAAATGAATTGAATTGGATATTTCATGGTTCAGTAATTTTCACAGAGGTACCTTTCAGAAATTAAGAACTACAAACACGAGAGCCTCCAGCGAGCAGACAATGCCATCAATTAAACGGACAAAACATCAAATTCATCGCAGAAAAATCGTGAAAATTGTTTTTCAACAATCGATCAATACTTGAATAAAATTGAAAATTATTCTCGATTTATTAAAATCAACGAGTCTACATAAATCTAAAATGATTTTATCAAAAATCAAATAATTTTAAATATCGAATCGATTAATCGAAATCCTAAAATCAACCCACTAATTAAAATTAAAAATTCGACTTATTTGTTGAAACCAAAGAGTTAATCAAATTATCGAAATTGTAAGATCATCACATACATTATTTTCATGATTAGATTTTGAATTTCTAAAAGAAATGTTATCAAGCCAAAAAAAATTGTAGGTAAATTTAAATGAAGATTTTATTTTTCATTTTTTTAAATTCCGAATAAAATAAAATAAAAAATTGTAATCATCAAATCCATTTTCAATAAAATTTTTCAAAGGAAAAAAAATTTTAAATTTTTGTAGAATTCATCTAATAAATTTTCCAACAAAAGTCTCAATTTAGAAAAAACCCTCAAGAGAAAATTACTAAAAAAAAAAGTACTTACAATTCATTCAATGAGTTTCTTGATAAATTGCGATTTTCTAAATGAAATTTTCAGAAGAAAAAAAATCCAAGTTCATCAAAAAATTTTGAACTCCCCAGAAAAGAATGAAATTGTTGTGTTACCCAAAACTTTCTTGATCAATTTTATCAAAAAAATTTAAAAAATTTAAAAAAAATATGCAAAATTTCACACAAATAATTTTTTTTAAAAGTCTCAATTTTAAAAAAATATCTAAGTAAAAATAATTAAAATTCATCGAAAAAATTTCATAATGACTTTGGATTTTTTAAAGAAAATTTTCAAAAAAAAATGTAGAATAAAATTCATAAAAAATGAATTTTTGACAGAACTCAATTTGGAAAAAAATAACATCATAAAAAATGTAAAATGTGCTCGTATCAAATGAATTCCAAAACATACTTATTTCATTTTCCAAAGAAAAAAAATTAAAAACTCATCAAAATGAATTTTTTGACAATAAATATCACTTTACAAAAGAAAAAAAAATCTTCTCGAAAAAAAAATTGGAATTTTATTGCATTTTTCGATAACTAAATTTTGATTTTTTCAATAAAATTTCAAAAATTTTCTCTAGGAAAAAAAATGACTAAAAAATTGTAAAATTGATCGAATCAGTTTCCTGATAAATTTTGATTTTTTGAATGGAATTTTTTAAGCAAAAAAATTGTAAAAGTTGTCAAATGATTTTTAGTACAAATCTGTTTCAATGAAATTATCACAAAAAAATTAATGGAACGAGCTTATTGACGAATTTTAATTTTTTTAATGAAATTTCTTCAAAACAAAAATTGCCAAAAAATTGTAAAATTTGTCCAATGATTTTTTTCGTACAAATATCTGTTTTGATGAAATTATCACAAAAATTGCAAAATTCATCGAAAGAATTCCAGACAAATTTTGATTTTTTGAATAAAATTTTTCTAAATCAAAAGTGACTAAAAAAAATGTAAAATTCGTCAAATTATTTTTCGTAAAAATTTTTCTTTATGAAATTACCATAAAATACATCGAACGAACTTCATCTTGACGAATTTTAATTTTTTGAATGAATTTCTCCAAAATAAAAATCATATTCGTCAAAAGATTTTTCACACAAATTTATTTCAACGAAATCACCGTAAAGAATAAATTTTTTCAACTCACGCACAATTTTCCAAGTCAAAAATTTACTCAATTCGCAAAAATAGGCAAAAAAATTCAAGTTTCAAAATGATATTTACGGCAAACGAAGTAGGCAAATTAACGTACATCACATCACCGTATTCACGGCAAACTGGGTAGGCAACTTATTTTACTATGGAACAAATTTTTCAAGTTTAGACATTTTTAGATGTTTAGGTAATAAATCCAAAGCTCGATAAAAGGCTTAATTTTATTGAGAATGTCATTTTTTCATCCATTTGTCGTGACGATAGTTATTTTTTCCTCTCTCATTTGATTTTTATACCTATCAAACTTTTCATTTGAAAAAAAGGGTAAATGATATTTCTTGTGATAATTTTTACATTAAGGTTTAAAATTGACTCTCAATGTCTTGAATCGTAAAAAAATATAAATTATACTTATTGAAAAAATCCTTTTAGAGAAAAATTGCAAGTTTACTTTCATAAAAAAAAAGAAGAAAAATCAATAAATAAGGACAACAGGAAAAACTTGGAATAAATTTTTTTTAAAACGGACTAAAAAAAACCGTTTAAAAAAAATTCTGATTTTTTTTCTACATTCGAGCAAGGGTGAAATTTCCCAAGGAAAAACACCTCAAAAATTAAAAAATTCATAGAATGAGTCTATCGCCTAATTTCGAATTTCTACATGAAATTAATCACAATAAAAAACATCTATAAGTGAGAAAATAAACTAAAACCTTCAGAAGTTGAAAATTTAGATTATAAAATGTTTCATAATGATCTTCTAATCAAGTATCGCACAATAAAAATATTCCAAGTCGAAAATTCCAACACAGAATTAATAACCCTCATACATAATACTCGTGCCCCAAAAAATCTCGATACGTGAAAAAAATCACTCTAATCCTTTTTCTGCATCTTTACTCAACCATAATATACTCGAACCATCGTTTAAAAAAAATCGACCAAAAAAAAAACCAAACAAACAGTACCAAAAATAAGCCATTCGAACACAAAAAATGACGATATTTCGGAATATCAAACACTCCATTCGATTTCCCAATAACATTTTCTATTTTATAAAAATACGAATGCCATCGCAACCATCACATTAAATTCTACCAAAAAATGTCTCATATTTTGATCGAATCGATATCGATATCACGCAGTATACAGATTTCGTGAGAAAAACACCATCACCTATTTTCCTTCCTCTTCCCATCTAGCCCCTCAATCGATTCGATACCACTGTCTAGGTTGAAAACTCGCAAAAACATCGAAAATCAAATATCACTATCTACGATTCATTTTTAAATGTCGGGTCAAAAAAAAAAAAGAATACGTATACGTTTATACAAAAAGAAAATATTAGAAACCCATAGAAATACTCGGAGTATACCTACATCGTAAGTAGTATACGAAAAACACAAACTAAACCCCAAGCATGTTTCCATTTCTACGAAAAATATTTGAGCACTTACGCTAAAAGGGTGGAAATGGAAAAGCGAAATTCTCGAATAGGAAGTGATTACTGTACTACAAATACGAGCGACCGACTCTATACTGTTGCACAACTTCCCAATCCTTTACAAACCCCAGCCCAACCCGACGTGTAAAGAATCAACACGTAGAGTTTTCAAGGTGATATTTACGTCACGAGAGTTCGTTTGGCCGCCGACGCCGAATTGATACGTCAAGTATATTATGGGTATGGTTCGTAGAGAGATAAATATGTACCATATACTCGTAGTATACTCGTACTATCGCCATTAGCGAGTAATTTAACCTTTCATCCGCCATCAAGACGACCAAACTTTCGCACGTGGTGTCGTTAATTCGAACACACGGTACGAACGTGTGTGCCTTCGTATCGATTTTTTTTTCCCAATACCTGCATCCTCAAAAAACGTCAATTATCCATTTGCTTTTTTTCCCCACTCGTACTGAATTCAATAGCCAAACAAATTACCCCTAAACGTACAAATTTTCTCCAAACTTGGGGAAAAAAATTGTGTAACCCTCGTTAAAAAATTTGAGAAGTGGAGAAAAAAACTAGCAATATAAAAGCAGTCGAATAAAGGTGAAAAATAACCACCTTCCAAGTACACTATTTGTCTTCTGGAATAAAATTCCGCTTGCAGGCTCTTTTTTCTCCCATCTCTTCGCGTATACATTATAACAAAGGGCTTATTCTTTTTATTAGTCCCCAAATACCTCGTTCTTTTATACTAAGAATACTATACTCGTTTTGGCCTTTTTTCTTCTTCTTTTTTATCACCGCTAATACTGCTTCTTTTTGTTGTACGAGAAAAAAGGTCGCCTCTCTCTTCATTAGAAAGATAATTGTGTATCGAAAGACAATTTATTTATTTAAGACGGCGCGAGATAACGCCGATCAATTAATTACGTACGGTTGAAGGTGACCTGGAGCGAGGGGAGGAGGAGGGTAAATAAAGCTACGACGAGATTTATATTTTACACACAAAAGTATGTGGTGTATATACGACGTACTTTTTATCCACGCCTCATCGCAACCTAATCTAATAAAAAGTTCAAAAAGAGGAAACCAAAGTAAATAAAAAATAAAAAATTAAGTACATAAAAGTATAAACTGCGCGAGAAAAATATCGCCACGTGAAGATTTTCTGAAAAACTTCTCCATTCGCTATCGTGCTTCGTGAACCCGTATTTAAATCATTTTCGGGCATTAAATTAAATTATCGAGTCCGCATAGTCGTCAAATTCTCAAACTGCTCCATACCCATCGAATATTTTGTTAGCACACGACTTCGGGGCTGTGGGGAGGGATTATTTCCACCGTTCAACTTATTGCTATAAATGGGTATAGGTAAACTTAACCTAATAATAAAATCGACCGAACGATGCTGCCACTTTTGCTAAAATAAATAAAACCAGTAGTCGAATTTTATCGTTACGTTAAATTCGATAGAAGGCAGGGTACGATTCGGGTAGTAAAAATAAATTTTCACGATATTGAACAATAACCTTTTTCTTCTTCGTTCGTTTGCCTCAAAATTTGATCGTAATGTTTAGAATAAAAAATCACTACGGCGTGAAAGATTTTTTTCTTTGGCTCGAGTTTAAGATTTTTTGAAAGGATATTTCCTGAAATATTGGGAGGAAGAATTTTAACTGTTTTAGAAAAAAAATCATAATAATTTTATTTTTGTTAAATATACCTACTAAATAGCTCAAACCAAAAAAAAAAAATAAAAAATGTATTAGACCAAAATTTTGTCAAAAAAATAAATAAATAAATAAATAAATAAATAACTTGGGTTTTTGAAGAAGAAAAAAATTAAAAATGCTTTCAACGAAATTTCAAAAAATCAGTTCGAGCAAAATAATCTGTGATTAAAAAAGAAACTAAAAATTAAAAAATACAAACAAAATTTCAAAACTTGGATTTTTGAATATTTCACTTAATTTTTTCAAATTTTAGTATCGTAACAATACACCTACAAACTTTAAAAAATTAATTTTGAACAAAATAATGTGTAATTTTTTCAAAAAAATATATTTTTGATAACCAAAATAAGTGTGCAATTATCTTCATAAAAATTTACTGATTTTAAAAAAAATTATTGATTTGGTTTTTTGCAAAAAAATATTTAAAATTTTTTTACAGGATTCATGTTTTTTTTTAAATATTCTTTTTTACTGAAATTATTAAAATATTTCCTATAAAGTATATCTGCTACGTCACGTTTCTCAAAAAAAAAATAGATTTTTTTTCAAAATATTTTCAATTTTTCAACAAGGTTTATTTTTTTATTTTTAGTAAAATTTATTTAAATATTTCTTATAAATACAGGTATCTGCAAATTTCTCAACAGAAAAATTATTTTTAGATTTTTTTTTCAAAACATTTTCAATTTTTTTACAGAAATTATGATTTATGCTTTTTTTTTTAATTTCTAAAATATTACCTATAATAGGTAGGTATCTGTAAATTTCACATCAGAAACATTTTTAGGATTTTTTTCCATGAAATCTTTTTGAATTTTTTGCAGATAATCTTTCAATAGGTAAGATAATTTTTTTTTTGTAAAGATTGTTTTACAGGATTTTTGATTTTTTCTACGGAAATTTCTAAAATATTTTCTTTCTGCGAATTTCTTAGCAGAAAAATTTTAAGAATTTTTTCGTGTGATTTTTTTAAAATTTTCATTTAGACATTTTTTTCTTTGTAAGATGATTTTTTGTAAAAACACATTTTTTAAATAATTTTTACAGAATTTTTGATTTTTTACAATTTTTTTTTACCAAAAAAATACTTACATTATTTTTAAGAGGTTTTTGTCTTTTTTCAAAAAAAAAAAAATTTTAAAATCCTTAACGAATAGGTATTTTGTATTTTCTAAAAAAAATATATTTTTTACATTTTTTGATCAGATTTTTGAATTTATTCCAGAAAATTTTCTAACTACCTTTTATTTGCAAATTTTTAGTAAGGGGGGGGCATATAAATTTTTTTTTTTTTTGTTGAATGCATAGAGTTGACAAGCGGAATTTTCTAAGACATTTGCATGACGTCAATTTGATTTTTCATCTATGAAGTTTTGAAGAAAAATTGGAAACTAATTTCATCTCTATTTTTTTTACAAAAAAAATTAATTATTGATTTTTGAAAAATAAAATGCATGGAGTTTTCAACAAAAAAAAAATTATATTCATTTTGCATTTTAATGATGTCATTTTGTAGAAATTATTGATAAATTTTTTGGAAAATCAAAAATTTTAAGCGTCAAATTTGGAGAAAAACACGACTTTTTCTTAATGCCCCGTTTCCAGAAAAACTATGCAACCCACGAGGTTTTTCCTCAGAATGTTTTTTATTCAGTACAGTCTGGTCTGTAGTCTGACGAGAGGGTTTTGCAAAATTCCTACTTTTTCCCCTGATTTTATCTAACTTTCTTATGAATTTCATCTTAGTATTCCATTCAACTCGAAAGAAGTCGTCGGCAAATTATAATTTCGCGAAACCCTCTCGTCAGACTACAGACCAGACTGTACTGAATAAAAAACATTCCGAGGAAAAACCTTGTGGGTTGCATAGTTTTTCTGGAAACGGGGCATTAAGAAAATGTCGTGTTTTTCTCCAATTTTGACGCTTAAAATTTTTGATTTTCCAAAAAATTTATCAATAATTTCTACAAAATGACATCATTAAAATGCAAAATGAATATAATTTTTTTTTTTTTTGAAAACTCCATGCATTTTATTTTTCAAAAATCAAAAATTATTTTTTTTGTAAAAAAAAGCGAGATGAAATTAGTTTCCAATTTTTCTTCAAAACTTCATAGATGAAAAATCAAATTGACGTCATGCAAAGGTCTTAGAAAATTCCGCTTGTCAACTCTATGCATTCAACAAAAAAAAAATTTATAGCCCCCCCCCCCCTTAATGGGATTTTTTACCTAAAAAAAATAAGTACACAGGTAGATTTTAAAAAAAAATAGATTTTCATTTAAAAAATACGTTTTTATGTTTTTGCAAAAAACATTTTGAAAATATTCCTTGGAAAGCAATCTGCAAAAAAAAACTAAAAAGCTTCAGGAAATTTTTTTGAAGAAGAAAAAAAGTCGACGGAATATTTTTTCCATCACGATTATGCACCTACGAAGCATATTTTGCCCATTTTTCATAAAACAAATGCATATTTGTCCCTACCCTACTCATAAGCCTACTATTTCATATTCATTTCTTAGTACGTATGTTTAAGCAACTCATTTGACAACAAGTTTGTTGACACTAACTTCGAAATACATACTCTAAAAACATAGGAATATCGCTCAAAGAAACTCACCCTTTAAATATTCCGGAACGCAAGTACTGCAAAATTTGGAGAACGATTCGAGCGAGGCCGCAATCATGGCAGGCAATTTAATCTGAAAACATTCCAATGAAAGAATTAATTCCACTCAACAAGAAACAAAAACGTTTCAAAACCATTTTTTTTACTGTTTAAAAACCAGGTATCTTTTTCCAACCACCTCCATTTCACTGGCAAGGCCGCAATAAACCTAGTGACTTGCCACATGGCAACCGACGAAATAAATCTCATCGTAAACCGTGAAACTGTTTAAAATCTGTTAGTACTTCCTACATATTTAATTTAAATAAATAGGATAATAATTAGACTAATGAAACTTTCGTCGATATTGCTGCTTGCCTGCTTCTGTACATTTTTCAAATGCTTTCCCCTTGGCACCTATGTATAGGTATAAATTATACGAAGAAATTTTTTTTCCTGAAGTTTCTACGTACTTCCCAGCCCATCGTATTTTTTTGATTTCTAAATCGTACACCAGGGTATATGATAGATTTTGGAGCGGGAGAAAATGCTCTAGTAATATCACTTGGAAGCACCTGACTCTAATAAGACGGTGGCCTGGCATAGCCGGAGGTTTTTATAAAAAATCGATATACTGAACCATAACTGAATAACATTCTGTACACGTATTCAGGACATACCTATTGTCCACAGTCACCTTATGTACCCTACTCTATACTACATGGAATCTACTTTATATTCCGAAAACGCGTATTTCATTCGGCAGAATGCTAATACAAATAATTATAATCGAATTTCCAAAATTGTTCCAAATATTTAATATTTTCGAACCGATGGCCAGGTCTAGGTACTTTTACAGTGAAAGTCCAGCTCAAATGACGATACTTGATGAATCTAAACGAGAGTTGCATATTTTCAAAAAGGTTTTCACTTGTAAATTAAAGATATTCTGGAATTGTGAGTTGACATTTCAAAAAAAGTGGAAATTACAAAGATCTGCAAAAGTTCTGAATAATAATTGAGAAAATTTTCAATTTTGTCCTCAACTGTTTTTGAAGTTCTTTCGCAGTTTGTGTTACACTTCAAAAAAAAACGATCGCTTTGTGACAACAATATTTGTCGTCTCTTGGGGCAGAAGTTACGAATAAAAATTGAGAAATTATCGACGTTGGAAGTGAATAGGTATTATAGGTATTCTAAAAAAAATCTTTTCACATTATGAAAATTCGCAATTTTATGCAATAAAAAAATTCGCAATTTTTTGCATTAAACAATTCCATTTCTTTTTTATTATTAAAAATTGAATCTAACTAAATATTTTTTAAATTGAATATTATGTCAATTTTTAAAGTGAATTTTTTTTTAATACTTCGAAGAAAAGAATTTTCTCATTTTCATGGAACCTTGAAGTAAAAACTTCCAGTTTTTCAATGTAAAAATTTTTGATTGTTCAAAATAAAAAAGTTCTTTATTTTTTTTAGAATTAATAAATCATTTGAAAGGGGTCCATACTTATTCAAAAATTAAATATTTCAAAGATGTTCATGTTTGAAAAATTCATTACTTCATAATTTTTAGAGAGTCCACACTCAGAAATTAAATATTTCGATGGGGTCCATATTTGACAAAATCATCATTTTTCTTGATTTCGAGAGTGTTCACTAGGATGACCCTTATTTTACCATTTTCGACTTTTCAAATGTCTTACTCCCCAAAGTGTGTTCATTTTATGAGAAAATAATTCCCTATTTTTTATTTTTCCCCTGACTGAATTTTAACCCGTGCCGGGTCACCCCACTTTTTTGGAAAAATGAAAAAAATTCACCGATTTTTAAAATCTCGCACTTTTTTGGAGATAACCCATCAAAGTTGTTCCTTGTCATGAGAATGAACTCCTAATTTTTTATTTTCCCTCCAACTTGATTTTAAGTAGTACCTGGGGGCTCCCCTAATTTTTCAAAAAAATCAAAAACAAGAAAATTGAGCAAAATCGTTCCTTTTAGCATTTCAAGTTGTTGCATTTTGTAAGAGAAAAATAGGGAATTTTTCTCATACGAAATGCAACAACTTGAAATGCTAAAAGGAACGATTTTGCTCAATTTTCTTGTTTTTGATTTTCTTGAAAAATTAGGGGTGCCCCCAAGTACCACTTAAATTCAAGTTGGAGGGAAAATAAAAAAATTGGAGTTCATTCTCATGACAAGGAACAACTTTGATGGGTTACCTCTAAAAAACTGCAAGATTTTGAAAATTGGTGAATTTTTTCAATTTTTTTTAAAGAAGGGGACACCGGGGTGCCACTTACAATAACGCTGGGAGGAGTTAAAAAAATTGGGAATCATTTTGCACCAAATGGAACGACTTTCATTGGTTAGAACCAAAAAAATTTAAAAATTTAAAAAATTCGTATTTTTTCATAATTTTTTTAGTTTGGTGGGCTTGTGGGTCCACTTAGAACTGAGTTAGGGGAAAAATAAAAAATAGAGAATTTTTCTCTTACGAAATGCAACAACTTGAAATGCTAAAAGGAACGATTTTGCTCAATTTTCTTGTTTTTGATTTTTTTGAAAAATTAGGGGAGCCCCCAGGTACCACTTAAAATCAAGTTGGAGGGAAAATAAAAAATTGGGAGTTTATTCTCATGACAAGGAACAACTTTGATGGGTTATCTCCAAAAAAGTGCAAGATTTTGAAAATCGGTGAATTTTTTTCGTTTTTCCAAAAAAGGGGGTGACCCGGCACGGGTTAAAATTCAGTGAAGGGAAAAATAAAAAATAGGGAATTATTTTCTCATAAAATAAACACACTTTGGGGGGTAAGACATTTAAAAAGTCGAAAAAGGTAAAATAAGGGCCACCCTAGTGTTCATAATAATAATTGGAGAATAAAATTTTTCAACGGGGTCTATTTTTGAAAAATATATTACCTATTCAAGAATTTCGAGACGGTCCATATTCAAAAATTCAAAAATTCAAAGGGCTCAATACATTTAATTAATTCATAATTCGATAATTTTGAGAGGGTCCATATTCACTATTCAGAAATTGAACATTTCAAATGGGCTCAATATTTGAAAAAATATTTCCTAAATGCATTGAGAGGATCCATATTCAGAACTTGAATATTTCAGAGTGGTTCATGATTGAAAAAAAAACATGCGTTGAGGGGGGCCATTATTTCACTTTAAGAGGATCCATATTCGAAAATTGAATATTTCACGGACGATACTACCTTAAAAAAAAAACAAAAAAAAAAACAACAACAAGTGGAAAGAACCACAAAATGTATCGGTTTTCTGAAATTTTAGATAAGAACCCCCCTCCCTCCCTCCCTCCATCCTCTGAGAAAAAAATCCGAAAAAATCTAAATAGTGAATATGAAATAGTTTGAAAAACATGAAAAAAAATCGCTTAGTCAGCTCCAAAACTGTGCCTATTCGTATTCAAGGTTATTTGAAGGGTTGAAAAAACTTCAAAAAATTTACCAACATAACCTTTGAGTATCGGGAACTTACATGCCAAGTTTAGTGAAAATTTCGAGGCATCAGCCTCCAGGGACGAGGTAAAAAATCTCTTATACGCTCTGAAATTATACCTACATATTTTTCCAATACAAAAAAAAAAAAAGAGGAAACCTGAGAAAATTTTGAAACTCCACCCAGGGGCCATTTCACCTTACCATGGCAGAGCCTCCAAAAATACTGTTTAAAAAATTCATTAGATCATCGAAATCAAATTTGGCCAATTTATCAAAAAATCGAAAAATTCTCTATTTTGCTGAGAGTAAAAAATTGAAAATATTATTTAAAAAATTCAATTCTGTGAATATGAAAAACAAACTGCAAAATTGTATCCAAATTCTCGTACAAATTATCTTAAAACCCATCCACCAGTTCGACTTTCCTGATTTCACACCATCCACACTTCCTGACAACCAGACGACCACCTTACCCAACATATTGATAAATTAACCAAACAAAGGCGTCAAATTGGCGAGAAAAAAACACGCATTCTGTTGAAAGCTACCCCATCCTTTTGAACACGATATCGAATTACGACCCAGCATATTTACTCACTCGTAGTACAAAGACCCAAAGGTTGAATTACAACACAGAGCAGAACGTTCGGTGGGGTTTGACCGCGACCAGACACAACGCTCTCGGGTCACTCGCCCAAATTAATTAGAAATTTTTTAATTAACATACCGAAAACGCTTTAGGTTTTCGGGATTATGTCGATTAATCGCGAAACACGTGGACATCGGACGAGATTATATTATACGAGTATACAACGACGACGATTTTTTTTCTCTTTGTTACAGATCCGTACGTAAAGGTTTATTTGATTTGCGGTAATAAACGTATGCGAAAGAAACGAACCAGCGTCAAACGCTCCACGTTGAATCCCATTTACAACGAAGCCTTAACATTTGATGTGCCATCCAGCAACATCGAAGAAGTTAGTCTCATTGTGAAAGTAATCGATTACGACAGGTATGCGATCCGGTCATTCTATTATACGCTACGTTTACTTCGCCACACCGAAACGGTCTCCATCCACGTAAAATGTAACAACATACCAGCTATCCGTTCATTTTCCGGTTGTTTCTGTTTATGTTCGAATATAGAATCGGATACGACGAACTTATGGGATGCGTGGGTATCGGCACGAGTTACATAGGTACAGGCCGGGATCACTGGCTCGACATGTTGGATAATCCTAGAAAACCTGTAGCACAATGGTATACGCTGATGGATTCCATTCCAGGACCTACCCCCTCTCCGAACACCTCGATCAGATTTAACTGCTTGACCAGAAGGTAAATGACCCGCATCCGAATACCATTCCAGGGTGTCTAACTTTCTTTCTTTCTTTTTTTTCTTTTTTAAAATTTTTTTTGTTGAAAATTCATGACTTTTTTATGAACAATATTTCTATATTTCCAGCCCCCCGACAGCATAAGCGTAACTTGGAACAAATATGGGAGGAGGAAAAAAATTCCCTTATTTTTTCCCCTATATTTTGTGGTGAATAGTTGATTAAAAAATTATCGAGAGAGAGGGCGAATGCCCCTTGGAACCCCAAGTTATGCCTATGCCCTCCGAAACCCCATTTTTTGGTAACCAAAAAATCTGAAATTTCAAAAAAAAAAGTTAAATCAATACTCACAATTTTTGATGGTGTAGGTAATTCAATTTCTTCCCTAAAAGGTGAATGCTTGAAATTGTTTTCATCATATAATGTGAGAATGATTTTTTTCCTGGAAATGAAAAAAAAATTTTCACGCGAAAAACTCTCCTAAAAAAATTGTTAACAACTTTTTCCACGAAAAACATTTTTTCTATGGTTTTTTTTTGTCCCAAAATTTAAGAAAATTTTATTTACTTAAGAAAAAATTACCTAAGAAACTTTTACACAGAAATTTCAAAAAATATTTTCACATGAGAAAATTTTATAACATTTTTTCTCCAAAAAAAAAAAAAAATGAATATTTTTATGCCAAAAAATCCTGAACTTTCTTCCTCCGAAAAAAATTCTACTCCAGAAGAATAGAGATTGAATTTTTATATTTAAAAAAAAAATGAGTAATTTTTTATTCCAAAACAATTTTTAAAAAATTTTCAACCAAAAAATTCATATCTAATAATTTTTTTATTCCAGAAATGAGAATTTTTCATCGAAAAATGGAGACCCACCCCCCAAAAAATTAAAATATTTTTATTTTTCAGAAAATTGAAAAAAAAAATCCAAAAAAATGGGGATTTTTTACTGTAGAGTTGAAAAAGTATTTTCATTTCAAAACAATTTAATTCAATTCCAAAACGATAAATTCAGATTTTTGACTTTAAAAGAATGAGAATTTTTCGCCAGAGTTTAAAAACTATTTTTACTTCAAAAAAAAAAAAAAAAGAGATTTTTTTTAACGTCTTCTACAGCAAACTACCTATCAATGCTAGTGTCGTGAAAATGTTTTTTATTTCATAACAATTTTTAAAATGTTTTGTATACCGAAAAATACATTTTTTTTACATACATTCCACACTTTTTTTTTCATTCCACAAATTCATTTTTTTTTTTTCATTCCAAAAAATTACTTTTTTCCTCATTCCAAAAAATCATTTTTCTTTCATTCCACAAAATAATATTTTTTTTCATTCCACAAATTACCTTTTTTCATTCCAAAAAAATTATTATTTTTCATTCCACAAAATTCATTTTCCTCATTCCAAAAAATTCATTTTTCTTTCATTCCAAAAAATTCATTTTTTCCTCATTCCACAAATTCATTTTTCTTTCATTCTACAATTTTTTTTCTCAGTTCACAAATTCATTTTTTTCCTCACTCCAAAAAATTCATTTTTTTCCTCATTCCAAAAAATTCATTTTTCTTTCATTCCACAAATTCATTTTTCTTTCATTCCACAAATTCATTTTTTTTTCATTCCAAAAAATTCATTTTTTCCTCATTCCAAAAAAAAATTTTTTTTTTCATTCCACAAATTCATTTTTCTTTCATTCCACAATTTTTTTTTTCAGTTCACAAATTCATTTTTTTTTTCATTCCACAAATTCATTTCTTTTTTCATTCCAAAAAATGAGGATTCCCTTCCGCTTGGATTTTTTTTCTTCAATTTCTTCTTCAGTTAAATCACAATATTTTGAAAAAAATTACTTATAAGCGAATTTGTAATTTTGCCCGTGTAATAATTATCAAAAATTCATGACTTCAAAGAGTAAAATTTATAAATTTTCTTGACCTAGTGATTTTTTTGAACTTTTTCATGACGTTCATGACTTACTTTCAAATTTCACGACTTTTTCACGACTTTCATGCTTTTCATAACCGTTAGACACCCTACATTCGCTTATTGGCTTCTTCATATTATACGATTATGTAGCACTTCGAGGTCGAAGACCTGTAGTTTCTTTTTTTAATTCCAACGTGCTCGTTTTTACAGAAAATGAGACTGGTGTTCATGGTGCTGTTGTTTCAGTAAAAGAAGAGCAACCCAAGTATAAAAAAATCCACCACCATTGAAAACGGCGCGCGAGAAACCTCCCAGCATACGATTCCAACATTCGTAAAATGCAAAACATACGACAGATTATTAACAAAATGTGTATACGAATTACGAAAACATCGTGCGAGGGAAAACTTTTACCAACGCCAAAGAATCCGGGCCTTTAACAACGGATACAGATTCATTTCGCCAGCCACAAGTAATAACACGAGTAGTAGGAGTACATTGGAAACGATTTCACCTACGCCACACTCACGCTCTACGAAACGGAGCGTTAAACATCAACTTTTTCCAAGTGAAATTTCGCGAAAACCCTACAAGAGTGTAAGACTATACCTATACAAAGTTTCCTTCAAACTCGCAGCGCAGATTCCCGCGAATTAACATTAAATATCTTCTCTCACGTAGGCATTTCTTCTCCTCCAGATTTCGCGATACGAGGTAGTAGAAATAGAGACACATTTGGAAAAACTTTCCAAAGTGTAAAAGTGGTCTTTTCAACGGTACGAATTTTTGATAAAGAAAACGCCATCTCGATGATGGTTCCTTGTATCTTCATCCATCCTCCTACTCTTGCATAACTTCCGTCGTCAAGCCTTCATATTTTCAGTCGGTGTTAACGAACTCGGAACCTATAATGAAGAATCCCTGTTCTTTCTGCGTACAAACTATACGCCCGATAAAACCTTCGAAACTTCTTGAAATTAGAAAAAAAAAAATCTCATTTGAAATCTGTTTTTTTTTTTTTTACCTTTCTCACTTTTGAAAATAATCCTATCCGAATTTCTGAAACTGAAATTCTATTCCAAACACAAAAGGGGAGCGGAAGAGAGGAAGATTCGATGAAATTGATTGAGCATGGCTCGAGCAAGCCAGAAAAAGTTTTAATTCATTATAAGGGTCAGCAAGGAAATGCAAATGCAAGGTCAGTCCGAAGATGGCATACAATTTGAAGGTGTTTTCCTTAATTAATTAGTATTTCGTCGAACAAAAGCAAAATGGTTCAATTATTCAAATTCCAAAGAGAATAGGATCAACTCCGGAGGAAAATGAAAACAAAAAATGTCAAAAAAAGAGAAAAAATTGGAAGAAAAGAACCCTCGTCAAACTGTGAATAAAAATACCAAAATAGAACCCAAAAATATCAAAAATATACTTACACACCTGTTTAAATCTAGTGTAAAAATAAATAACGAATTCCAAACAATTCTCATCGTATTCGGAATATTTTTAAATATTATTTTCGGATTGTTGCCCCCTCCCCCTCCAAAAAATGGCAAGTCTTTGAAAAAAAACTCAATATTTTCACTGTTTCACAATGAACGTTCAACAAGCTGTCTAAAGCGATGTTGTCAGCAAAAAACTTTACACGATCGATACAATATTTTTCTTCAGATTTCATATTTGAAAACCTTGAAAAAATTTCTTTAAAAAAAAGTACCCAAAAAATTCCCTATACAAATTCCTGATGAAATTTTCTCATAAAAAACACTCCGGAAAAAATCACTTTACAATAATAAAATTATTTTAAAAAAATCGCGAGAAAAATACTTCGTTCAAAAATTTCACATGTCACATTTTTAAAAAATTCATCTTGAAAAAATTAATCAACAATTTTCTTTTTAAAAAATCGACACAAATTCTCTGATTTAAAAAATATTTTTTGAAAAAATTTCAAAAGAATTTTAGGAAAATACAAATATTATTTCTTAAGTAAGTATTCCAAAAAAAAAAAAAAAAAAAAAACTCCAAAAAGTTTCCTATAGGTAGGTACCGGGTGTCCAATTATAATATGTGGCACACCTTATTACATTTTTTTTATAAGTTGGTAACATTGATAAAAGAAAACAAACGCATTTGTTAGAAATGTTACCAACTTATAAATAAAATGTAGTAAGGTGTGCCACATATAATTGGGCACCTGGTATAAGTTTGTAATCATTTCTTTTTTCTTGAAAAACCCTCATGACAAAAAAAATTAACACACATACCTAGGTAATATACCTCTATTTATATTTTTTTTTTTTTTTGAAAATTTTCCTTTGAAATACTTACTTATTGAAAAAAATCTAAAATGCAATCCTTGAAAAAATTCTTCAGAAATTCTTTTGAAAAAATTAACTGTTTAAAAAATTCTCCAAAAAAATTCCTATAAAAATTCCTAATAAAATCTATCAAAAAAATAGATATCATCACAAAAATACTTCTTTTTTTCTGAAATCGACTCTCAATTTTTTGTTTTTTAGTTGAAAATTTCACCCTCTATTCATTTTACTTTGAAAATCTTAAAAATATTTTCAAGAAATTTAGTTGAAAACAATCTTTATAAAAAATTCTCCAACTGAATTTTTCTCATTGAAAGTTTTCCTAAAAAAAAGATCTTATTCAGAGGAAAAATCTGCATAAAATTATTTTTTTTTTTTAATTTTTAAAAAAGATGAACCTATGAAAAAAATTTCTTGAAACAAATTTTTTTTAAATAGAAAATACAAAAAATACATTTTTTGAAAATCACTGATTTTTCTGGGAAAAAAATTGTTTCCAAAAGTTCCCTGCAATTTTTTTTTTAAATCTCTCATTACTTTTTAAGAGAGAAAAAAATACCCTTTCATTTCCATTCAAAAAATTGATTCAATCAAAATAAATCAATTAAGAATTTTTTCATGACTTCACAAATGAAAATTCCCTTGAAACCACGAGATACGCATTGGAGCATAAAATTATCCTCCGGAGTTGGTACGAATTATAGGAGCTTATTTAGTTGCGTTGTTTGCAATTTTTTTTAGACGAATAGATGAGTATTTTTTAAACACGTTATTTTCCAATATTTCCTACCCTTTGTTTAGATTTAGAGGTAACTAGGTCTCCAGAATAATATGAAAAGAAGCCCTAACCAACTTTTTCTAAGATGAACAAGAATTTTTTTAAAGAAAATTTTCATTTCTAATTCAGGCATAATATTCACTGAAAGATCGCTATTGATCTATACTCAACTCAATTCAGACCAGCAGTGTAAAAAAAAATACAAAAAATAACCAACCTAAATTAGCAACTGCAATAATTCCTTTCGATCCACGTCCATCAATGGTACATCTCTGAATAGATTTTGCTTGGAACATGATATATATTCTTCCAATTCTAAAAATACAAAATGAAGTAAATTTCTAGCTATAGAATACCTTAAACTTATGACAAGCGTAATAAAAATTGCATAAAATATTCAAATTAATTTATAATACACAACGACAACTTAATCAAAACTTGGCTGAGACACTGGCTCGACATCTGATCTTACGAGTAATCATCGTTTCAAAAATTAATCTATACTAATTCACCATCCATCGTAAAAAATTTATCCTTACAACCGGATTGCAAGACTTGGTAGAATTTCCAAAAAGGAAAATGAAAATCCCAAAATAACTAGATCGTCAATTACTACGCGTTCATACGTATAAATACAGTAGTAGGTAAGTATTCTCGATATCGATACAGAGAGCAAATAAACTATAAAGGTTTCATATGATTCGTCCTCGAAATACTCAAGTCCAAGTATAAAACCGCACAGTAGGCTACATAAATTTCCATACGCCATTAATCATTGGCCAACGTACACGCCAAAGATTTATTACCACGTATTAACATTCGATTGGTAAACCAGCTACGCACATTAGTCGCCGTCTATCACCAATTCACCATCCTTAGACCTCAGGACCTCACTCTTTTGGTCTGTCCTTATTTTCATCTCAGCTTTACCACATCTTTGTCCCATATACACGTACACTTCATTGGACCTGCAGAAGTGCAAATATATGTAAAGCGAATATACCTATCTTTCCAATAGTATACCTACTTATTAGGTAGTATTTATGCCATTTTTATACTTTTAGTAGGCATTTCTTGAGTTGGCACGTCGTGTTTTTATTCATTTTTAAAAATCCACTACCCCGATCCCAACCCCACTTTCAATGGCGTGCATCTCGTTAATTATCCTGGGTTTAGGTATAAGTACCTACTTATTGAATGAACCCACATGTACCGATCAGCAGCACCATGATACAAACACACTTCCTCCTTTTTTCCATGGTTTATGTTTATGGTTGTGATATAAAAACCATCTTAATATTTTTTTTCTTTCAAAGTGATCTAAAATTAGTCGAGGAAAATTACATAGATTTTGTGAACTAGGTGTATAATTTTAGGCGACGAATAATTTTTTTTAAATTATTATCCGTCGTTACTAGGTCAATTATTGACGCGTTGTGTTTATAGCTTTTTTGTAAAAAAAAATAAATAAATAAATAAAAATGGTAGGTACCTACTATATTTTTGTAGATTTTGTCAAATTTGAAAATAATATCAATTCAGCATATTTTTGTATAGATAGAGGTACCCCTCCAGAGTTGTTCTGCCCTTCTCCTAATCACCTCCTCTCCTTAATCTATTTTCTAGTCTTCTACTGGGATGATAATTTTATTCGAAAGATAACTTCATTTTTTTCTCCATAATTTTCGAATTTTAACCCGAAGTACCGACCTACAAAATGCAAAATATTCACCAAAATATTAAAAATGTTGAAATTTTAAATTTTTACCAGAAGTGAATTTTAAAAATTATTAATTCTTATTATTTTAAATTTCAAAGATTTACTTGATTTTAAAAATTGAATAACTCCAAAAAATTTTCAAAATTTTAAAACAACAAAATTTCAATTTTCATCTAAATTCCTTACAAAAATTTTGTAATTTTTTTGAATTTTCCATTTTTATCCCTAAGATTTACTAAATTTTAATAGCTTAACATCCTTCAAAAATTTATTACAATTTTAAAAACGACCAAAGTTCTAGTTTTTTTTTTTTTTTTTTTTTTTTTCAAATTAGATTTTAAAATGTGTGAAATTTATCAAATTAGAAAATCACCGAATTTCAATTTTCATAAAATTTCAAAAATGTAAAAATTCAATTTAATCCCCAAAAAAATTAGTACTTATTTAAAAATAATCATTATTCCAATTTTTGAATTCTTAACATTTTTTTTTCTTTTTTGATATTGTAATCAAAATTGATCCCATTTTAAGAATTTAATAATCACTTACCTACTTCAAATTTTTAGACAATTTCAAAATTTTTCCAGATTTTCAAACTATAACCGAAATTTTGATTTTTTATAAATAGGTAAAAAAAAATTAATAATCAAAACACAAGTTTTTTCAAATTAATTCAGAAATTTTCCATTTTTACCAAATTTTTAAAACATTTATAAAATTTTCAAAATTGTAAAATTCATCAAACATTAAAAATTGGTCCAATTTCAAAATGACAAAAATTCCCATTTTAGCAATTTAAAAAAGTATATAAATTTCACAGATTCACTCAATTTTAAAAATGGATCAACTTCAAAAATTTATAAAAATTTGAAAATTACCAAATCTCAATTAAATTACTTATTCCTTAAAAATTAAAATTTTCATAGAATTTAAAAAAATATGTTTTCAAAATTGCAAGATACATTCAATTCCAAAGAATTTTCAACACTTGAAAACAACTGAAATTCCAAATCCTGAATTGAATTTTTAAACTTGAAAAAAAATTAAAATTGGTCACGCGTTTTGAAAATTCAGTAATCATCAAATTTACATTTCTAATTTCTATACAATTTTTAATTTATTTCATTTATTTCAAAATTTACTAATTTTTAAAGATTTTTTCAATTTAAATCAATTGACTTTCCAAACGTTATTGGAAATGTGACTTTTAAACTTTTTGAATAATTTCAATTCTCAAAAATATTTTTGAAAATTCTATTTTTTCTATTTTATTTTATTTTTTTTTTATTTTACAATATTTTTAAGATTTTCTAAATTTTAAAAATTAATCCAGTTTCAATTTTTTTTTAATGAATAAAATTCCTATGTTTATGAAATTTTGCCATTTTTTAAAAATTTTTAAATTTATTCAACTTTAGAATGAAAAATTTTCCAAGCTTCAGAGAAATGTGTTAAAAATAGAGGTAAATTTGAGATATGATTAATATTTCCTTTGAAGCAAAATTGTAAAATTGATGCATAATAGTCTTCCCCCTCCCCAATCAAACATACCTCAACACACTGTAAAGTACAAAACTGAAAAATACAAGAAACTTGGAAAAGTAAATAAATTTTGAAAATTAAAAAAAACACAATAGTTTGTAAATCTGAAATATTTACCCCGACCCTCCTTCTACTATAGCAGAAATTTTTATCCCAGAACCAAAACACACCACCTACCTTTAGTTTCAAGCACTCGATAAAAAACTGAAGCCTGTTTGAAGTGTTTGATAAACCCTGACATTTTTTTCGCCACCTGTTCCCCTTTTGTTTTTTCTCTGCACACCAATAAAACGTGAACTCGACCTCAGCAGGCCTAAGATACGTTTTTAACGCCTCAATTTTGGCATTTCACCTTGGCCATAAACGCTTGGAAAATTCGTTAAAATTAACCGCAATTCGTTGGGAACCGTCTATATGGTATCGATTACAAAATCCACGTTCAAATCTGCGTATTTAAAACAGCCATTAACCTAACCCTCGTACAAGGTTACAATTTCATATCCTTTTAGGTCTATATACAATATAGGTACGTTTTATTGCATCTATAGCATTATTGCATCGGCAATTCAGCATTAATCCGACACTCCGGAGGATGGCAAATTTACACTCAAACGTATAGTAGCGTCTTTCATTTGGACTAGAATTTTTTCCTATTGGTTTATGTGTACTTAGTAATTCTATACGCTGCAGAACTATAGGTATTTATTTTTATAACGATGCTGCGGTCGTGTAAAATTTCATTACTTGGTACTCGCGTTCGATATCTAATTAAAGCTCGACTTAGTAAGTTGATCCCTGCGTTCGGCAAACCGGTGTAAATTTTCAATCAATTATTCGTTCGTGTATCCGCAACACTGAAGCATTTACTGCGATGAAAATTTCCTCAATAATCTTCTGTACCATTCTCGGTTCTTACACGACCGGAATACCGAACCAAAAAAGCTCGAGAAAGTCTCCATGCCACGTAATTTCCGACAATACGCTTTTAATAACGTGAAACAGTAAAAATAACCTCATTACGACGTAAAACTACACCAGCCAATTATAACCAAGCCCTACATCATTGTCCCGAAAAAAGGAAAAACATACTTTTGTATAGTACTATACATTAAACACGCGATACATAATCGAGTAATTATTATACGACCCTGTCCAGCTGTTCCTCTCGCTCCTTGATAATTTTTCCTATAGAGCTAATTAATAACAACGCTATCTCACTTGTTACTCGCTACTCAACTTTTTTTTTCTTCTCTTCCTTGTGACCTTTTTTTTTTCTCGAACAATTTATACACACGTGAATTTAATTGATTTTCATGACCCTTGTTCCCCTCCTCTCAAATCCCACCACGTCCCATAATGAAACGTACTATGTATATTATTTGTATCATAAAATTTACTATTATTATAATAATTGTTGTTGTTGTTGTTGTTGTTGTTGTGATAAATAAAATATTAAGTTAGCATGTATCTAATTTTGTGTCGTCGTGTACCAATGTACCTATTTTGTTTTAAATTAATTACGATACTTAGAACATAAGTACGAATTTTGTAATACCTACTTTTATCAGTATATTGAATATAGTGTTGTGAATTCGTCGATTATTTTGCTACTAGTCGACAGTTTCATACAATTTTTTTTTTTTTTTGTTTTTCGGTAATTTTCATTTTTTTTTCAAATCGATATCGATACGTCATTTCGTATCACCACGATAACACTATTACTTTTTTGTATACCATTCCTGTTGTTTATCCTCTTCTTTTCTTATCCTCGAGATGGTTTCCATATTCCTCCTTCCCTTTTCATCTTATCTTTTTTTCACGAAATAGATGTACCTATGAACTTCTAAGTGTGAATGTAATAACTAATAAGTGTACGTATAATACAAACGTAACTTTTAAGTGGTTTTGCTTCATACTTATACCTTTTTTCTATCACACAAATAAATGTATTTATGTGCTAATTGGTGGTATTTTCATTTTATAATGACAAAAATATGTAGAAGATTTTACTTTTTCAATTTTCAGCAGCTGGCAGGCATTCCTCTCCCAAAAAATTATTTCGTTTTAAAAAAAATAATAAGACGTTATTTATCGCAAGATTATTCAATTTTTAAAATTTTTTACCAAAGTTAAGAATTCGTAAAAAAAATGAATTTGGTTGAAAATTCCATATTATGAAAAATATAAAAACAGATTTCAAAAAATAATTCAATTCGAAGCAAAATAATTTGAAAAAATTTCGTGGTAAATTTTTTCATGAAAATTTTCCAAAATCCTTCGCTGTTGATTTGACAATTTTCAATTTACAAAAAAATAAAAATCACAAAAAAAGAGTAAAAATTTCAGCAATCCTAAAAACTTTTTTTAAAGAATTTCAATAAATTTTCAAAAATTGGAAAAAAGTCAAAATAATCAAATTTTTAAATTTTAAAAATATTTCTTTATTGATGTGACAATTTTCATTACAAAAATAGTTCACTTGAAAAAATTGAGAAATTATAAATAGTTTTTCCATTTTTTTAAAATTTTTTTTTGATCAAAAAGTATTCCAATTAATTTGAAAAAAACATCATCAATTTTAAATGAAAATTTTTTTAAATCCTTCGTTTTTGATTTGACAATTTTCAATAGAAAATCAGTTCACTTGAAAAAATTTCCTGAATATTTTATTTTGAGATTTTTTTTTCAATGAATCCATCCAGATAGATTCAAAAAAATCATCATCATCATCATTATATTATTATTAATTAAAATTCTTAATATCCTTTCGTCATTGATTTGACAATTTTAAATTTAAAAAATAAAAACACTTGGAAAAATAAAAGAAAATTGGCAATGTTGATTTTTTTCAAGTAAGTATCAAATGAAACCATCCAAATAAAAAAATTAAAATTCTGAAAAAATAATTTAATTAATTTTTAAAATTTGAAAAAATTTCATAATCAATTTTGAATAAAAATTTCCCCAAAAAAAACTTTTGTTATTGATTTGACAATTTTTTAATACAAAAATAGCTGTTTCCTTGAAGATACTGAAAAATATACAAATGAAAGAAAGATTTTTCGTAAATTGATAAAAAAAATTTCCAACTTGGAAGTTTTTTTATTGACTGATATTTTCAAAAACAATAATTATACCTACCTATGAAAAAAATAAATAAACAAACAAAAAAATAATTCCAACTCATTTTCAAAAACTTTTGAATTTTTTAAAAATCCTCACTAGATTTATTAAAAAAAAAAAAATATATATATAATACCTATTCAAATTGAAGGACAGTCAGAAAAATGTTGGTGATGTCAAAATATAAATTTTTACAAGTTGAAGGTTGTACTAAATATATAGTTATCAACTTTATTATCATTTTTTTAAATGGCCATTTTGGAAAAATAAATGAATTCATCCGTATGAAAAAATAATGAAATTTTTCAATTATCATTCGATCTTCATTTTTGACAAAGTTTCAATAAATGAAATTATTTCATTAAAACAATGATAATTTTTTTGGCAATGTTGAATTTTTTTTTTAAATTGTTATTTTGAAAAGAAATGAATTCATGCATTTTGAAAAATTAATAATTCAATTCATTTTCAAAAAGCTTATTTTTTTAAAAAAATAAATAAATAAATAAATAAAAAATTTAATGAATAAAATATTTACGATTCAATTTGAAAAAATTGAAAAATTTTAGAATATGATGCATTAGAAATTTTTTCAGTCGAGTTCTTTGAATTGCCATTTTGATATAGGTAGAAAAATAAAGTTAAAAATATCAGCTATAGGGATGGAAAAAATCGTATATTTTTAATTTTTTAATTTACTTATATCTTTTTATTTTATCTTTTAAATTTATAGGTATGATCAATTTTTATTGAAAATATTCAAATGTGTGCCTTTTGTTCCTGATTTTGAAAAAATAAAAATTTTATAGCAATGCTGAACATTTCATTTTTTCAAATGAATATTTTTAATCGTCATTGCAATACAAAATGAAATTGATCAATTTTGAAAAATTGTAATTACACCCCAAAAAAAAAAAAAAAAATTACAACAAATTTTCAATTGAAATTTTCAACAAAAAAAAAATCGGCAATGCTCAATACATTTTTTTCATTTGACAAGATTTTTTAAAATTATCATTTTGAAAAATAAAATGAATTCACCCAAATTACAAACACAAAATAAAAATGTTCAAAATAATCCTCTCATAAAAATAAAAAATACTTGATAATAATTTTTTATGAAATTTTTTTGAAAAATCCTTTCGCTAAAAAAATAACTTGCTTGAGACAAATTTCAAATTTTTGCTAACGCCAAAGATTTTTTCACTCGAATTTCTTAAAATTGTGTTTATTAATTTGAAAAAAAAGAAATCTATACGAAATTTTCAAATTTCTTTTCGCTAAAAAGTTCATAATGAAGTTGATGAAAATTTTCAAAGTGCTGAATAAACGTGAACCTCATTTCGTCAATGCAAAAAACATCAATATCGATTTCCAAACGAATTCAATCATTATACGTAATTAATCAACACTCGAAATAAATCCTCAAAAAATTACCACCATCCTCAAGAAACATCACTCGAAATGTACCAGCAATTTTTAAAAAAAAAATAAGAATAACGCAAGCAAAATTTTATTACATTTTAAAACTAGTAACCAGAAGAAATAAACACCCTTCTACATACTCTCAAATATCCGCTCATACCTCATTACGCAATCATACGCGTACATTGTAAATTAGCAATAGATACAACAATATCAATGATATAAAACGATTTCGGGATTCGTGGATATAAAATGACCGCTTTATTTACAACACATAATTATTATGATATTAATGAAGATTATAAATTCGAGATAAAAATAGCAAAATGGGAAGAATGGGAGCCTTTTTATTAAAAACACACTCTCGATAACCCTTCGCGCTGGGCTGGAGAATTCAAGGTAAAAGGGGCAATATGAATTTCGAGCATTGTCTAACTTTATCAGAATCTTGACAGGAATATTTCTCGATGAGTGGTTTTTCGACACAACTATTCAAATCCTTGGATTGCGTTAATACGGTTCCTAGTGTAACCAATCCTCTAAATAACGCCTCCGGTTCGGTGATTTCTGGTAAAATGCTTAATAAATTTAATAATATGATTGATTGACTTTCGATGTCGTTGTTTTTATAAAACACCACCGACATATTCAACGCTAACGTTATCACAGCGATCTAAAAAGAAAATAATAATCGCATATCATTCGACAGTAACCCAATTAAAAAGAATGTTACGACGATTAGTGCTTGGAAGCAGCGTGCGAAGAATTACGAATGAATCAAAAAATGAATAGGAAAAGCGAAACGATGCGATGGTTTGGAGAAAGCGTTGCATAATGCACATCACATGCGATGACAAAACACCTACATACCTGCAACGATTTATTCGACAAATTAGAACAATTTCCGATCACTTCGCTGAGATAGTCTTTATGAATGATAATCAAGTCCTCGCCCGCTTTGTGGCACAGCATGTTACTCAAGGCTCGAAAACTCAGCATCTGATTAGCGACCGGCGAATCGGATTGAAGATTATCTTTCAAATACCCAAATGTAAGTTTATCCCCGCATAAGGCGTCGTTGGCGGCCTTATTTCGTAATGCAAGCCTTAAGATGTCGAGTACAGGAAATATGAATTCTAAAAAATAGTATTTATTACAATATTACGGATGCACTTCCCCAAATCACAGAGCTGGCAGCTCGGAAAAGCGTGATTGTTCTTTACCTTTGGGCCAATTTAATAGTTTCTTCAATAAATCTATGCTTTCGGCAGTAAAATCCGAACTATTCGATTCACCCAGCTTGAATACTTTTACTAAATCACTCTCGCTAAGTCTCAACTCCTCCGATACTTGTTTATTAAACGCAGTTAATTTATCTGGAAATAGCCACACGACGAGAGTTAATATTACACGTGTGTTGACTTGACTGTAATGAACAGATGAGTCCGATTAGAAAACCATATTTACCGAATATTTGTTTTAAATTCGCTTGATCGAATCTTAAATACGTGGTTTGTGGAAAGAATTCATTTTTAGTTTGAGTATCATCTGTAAGGTTGAAATTAAATTAAGGATTTGTTTCAATATTCTAATTCTAATTCGTTTGATAATTATTATTTATTACTACAGCTACATTCCTCAAAAAAAGCAAAAAGCATAATTTTAACGTGAAATATTTCGATTCTGATCTTCAAAAAATTTTGTGAAAATAACTCTTCCTCAAGGTTGGCTACTTCTACATTCGGAAAATGTGAGAATGATTTTAATATAAAAAAAAAAAAAAAAAAAATTGAAAATTATTACAGCACTCCAAAAAAAAATTTCAAAAGATTTGACAAAAGAAATCTAGAAAAAATCCCTCGTCCATCAAAAATAAGAGGCTTTTCCTTCTAAAAAAATTATTTTTTTTACTTCGAAGAAACTGAATTTTATAAGAAGCGTCCCCAAAAAAATTGAAAACATTTTCTTCTCCAAAAATTTGAAAAAGTGTACCTAAAACTTTTCAAATTTGAAGAGTGAAGACTTTCAATTAAAAAAAAAAATACACTTCAAAATGATTGCAAAATTTTTTTAGTTCCGAAAAAATTAGAATTTTTCCCTCAAAAAAATTGATGTTTTCACCAAAAATTTCAGTAATATAAGCTACACAGAAAAAAGTGAGATGGTTTTTGTTCCGAAGTTGAGATTTTTCCTAAAAAATTTATATCATTTTTCTGCCAAATTGGTGCCAATTTTTTTCTCATAAAAGTTACTTAATAGAGACTTTCTTATATTTTTTCTAATTAAAAGGTTTTTTTGTTTTTTTTTTCACGAAATTTTTTTTTCCAAAAACTTTTGGGTCTTCTCCAAAAAAAAAATGAAATTTTTCTCCTTACGAAATGTTATGAGTCTCAAAATGATGGCAATTTTTTTTGCTCTGAAAAAATAAAAAATAAAATTTCCAAAAAAACGACCAAGGAGATTTTTTAAATTGAAAGTTTTTTTCTCACAAAATGTCACAAGGTAGTTATTACTTATTTCAAAAAAACTGAAAGACAGATTTTTATCTTAAAAAAGTAGAAAAATTATTAACTTAAAACAATTGAAAAAATTTTTTCCCTAAAAATTAGACTTCCATCTTTATAAAAACTTGAATTTTTTCACCAAAAATTTGAATAATCTCATCCCACATTCTTCTTTTCAAATAAATTAATTTTTTCTCAAAAAATTGACACCTTCGTTTTCAACTGTTTTTTTTTAGCATAGTATATTATGCTTTTAAGATGACCAAAATTGAAAAAAACGACACCAAAATCCGTTACGAAATTCCGTCACGAAATTGGGTTAGGTTAAGTTAAATTAGGTTAGGTTTGGACGACATAAAAAACTTAGAAAATTTTCAATAAATTCGTCTTTTTAGACATTATGTCAGACATTTTGAAACTTGTAATTTTTTTTTAATTTTATGACTTTTAGACATTTTATAGACATTTTGCCAGACATTCTGAAACTTAGAATTTTTTTATTAGAAAGATTATAGACATTTTTAATTTTTAAAGTTCCATGGAAATTAATTATTTTCTTAAATAATAAATTTTATGACTTTTAGACATTTTGTCAGACATTCTGAAACTTGGAATTTTTTTCAGAAATTTTATGACTTTTAGGCTTTTTGTCAGACATTCTGAAACTTGAAAATTTTTTATTTATTATTATACTTTTTAGATTTTTAAATTTCCATGGAAATTAATATTCGTGACTTTGAGACATTTTGTCACAGAGTAAAAGCATAATATACTATGTTTCATACTTTCGAACGTAGTGTGGAAATAGAGCCAACCGTGAGGGGGGGGGGCTTCGTCCCCTGGCGAGGCATTTCGATATAACTATTTTTTTTTTACATCAAAATTACAAGAAATTCTTTTTCTGAAAAAATGTGATTCATTTTTTTCTACAAAAAAATTCGATTTTTTATAACAAAAATGTTAGATTTTTTTACCAAAAATTTGAGTAATATCTTTAGCTATGTTTTTTTAACGCGGATTATGCATAATCTGGATTATGGATTATAAGAATCCAGATTATGCATAATCCGCGTTTAAAAAAAATAGCTATTAGCTTTGTTTTTTTATCGCGGATCCTGCACAATCTGGATTTTGGATTGTGAGGGTTTGTGCGAATCCATTTAATAATCTGCTCGATGAGTAGATTATGAAAGTGGATTATGGATTTTACTGTGTTCTTTTGTTTTGTTTTCGATAAACTTTTCAGAATAATTGATCAGAACATTTCTAAACCTTTTTTTAAGAAGTAAAATGTTAGAATCCATAATCCAGATTGCGCAGAATCCGCGATAAAAAAACAAAGCTATTAATTCATTACGCAGGAAAAATTGAGTTTTTTTTTCAAGAAATTGACAAATTTTTCTCAAAAAATTATCCAGGTTTTTTTTTTTACTTGAAAGACTTCTATTTCACAAAAATTAAAAGATTGTATCTCAAAAAAGCAAGAGATGTTCAACTCAGAGAATTGCAAGATTTTAATGAATCCGGAAAAATTGACTTTTTCAAAAAATGCTGACTTTTCTTTTTTTCAAAATACCTAAAATCAACAATTTAAAAAAAAAACTGAGATACTAGTAAATAGTTCTCACTTCAAGAAGACTCAGAATTTTTTCTTCAAAAAATTGAGAAAATGTAATATTTTTAAATGCACATTCAGAATTTTTCAGAGTGCAGTTAGTTCATTTCACTTTTGAAATTATTCTCATCACTTGGTATAATGCTTTCTAAATAAAACTTGGAATCAGAAAAATAAAATACAAAACTTCGAGGTACATAACACCACTTCCCAAGATTATGAAATACAATAATTATCAATTAAGGAACGTTATTTAGTCTCAATTCACCACCAATAACCAATATTTATGCAATGTTACCGAAGAAATTATTATAAAACAATTAAATTAGCTAAAAACGTAGTAAATCGAACATTTAAAATCCATTACCACCAACGAATTCAACAAAATATATGAAGTGAATTCATTTCATATAAATATGTACATCTGAAATTAATACCACCACTTCACAGAGAAGTACACGTCATTCCAACCCAACGTAATTCTAATAGATGCACAGCAATAAGTACCAAAATCACCGAACATTAATCAAATTAGTTACCATTCGAGAACGTATTTCATATTACGAGTATCTATTCACAATCAATATCCCCATTTAATGACCACAACACAACCTCACCAACATTTTTTCTAGACCACTCTAACATATTCACCAAATACCAGAATTGAAAATACTTCAACAGTGATACTAATTCAAAATAACCATTCCCAAGATCATTAATCGAGTCATCATTCATTTAAAATTGGTTATGGTTAGTTAAGATCGATCACATATCATCAATCGAGCTTAAATTATCAACGACTAAGTAAAAGGAGTAGTAATTACCAACATTTCACGTAAACTACACTTCAAAGTACTGCGCTTTGTTCAGAAATGAAAATCTAAAACTCTCAAAAGTACTCACCACAGCTGGAAACGTCCATAGGTATATAACGATTCGAACCAGTAAAAGGATCAGCGCCTCGAGTTCCTTGAGAAGTAGATCCACCAGGAATATATCGATTACCGCCTGAAAATCCAACACAACAGATTCTATAAGTTCAATGTCACCGGAAATATTCTAAAAAAAATGATTCACTGACCGGTAAAAGGATCAGCAAAACCGACAGGTGTAGCTTGTACAACGGGTTTAGATTGTTTCGAATTATTAATTATAAAATAAGCGACTTGTTCCAGGTACCCTTGAGGTAAATTCTGTTTATGAATGAACGCTTGAGCTGCAAACCACGGATCTTCGGTTAAATTATATGGTAATTTCAGAGGACCTTTGTCATCTTCGATGTCGACGTTGAACACGTAATCGTATTCCTGTATTCGAAAAAATAGTTTAGATCGAATACATACAACACACGATGAGAATCGATAAAGACGTACTTTTCCTTCGTATAAGACTTTGCCAGACGTTTCGGTCGATCCACCACTGCCTCCGACGACGTTGCCCATTTTATTCCATTTCTTTTCAGTCGCTGACCACGAGTAACAAATTATTTCGTTGTTTTCACGAACTAATCTGGTTTGAGCGTCTTTGGTACCGGGTTCTTGCAAGACTTCGACTCCTGGAAGACTGCAGAGAAGGTAATTTAGTCGATATTGTTTGTTAATTGACGACAAGCATGCGATAGGTACTCACTCTGAGACTTTAATACCGCCTAAATGTTGCTCGGCTGTTACTGTCATAGAAGCTACCTCGTTTTCGAACGTTTCTAATATCTCTTGGCTGGCTTGTCGACTAGGATCGCAAGAAAATACACGAATCACTCCGTCGCTGTGAAAATAGAAACGTGTTAATTGGATGCAATATCAACTAGATACGTATTTTATCGAAATTATACCTAGATCCAACCACTACATCTGTATTTGGTAATACTACAACAGTCCAGACGCTCTGAGCAGGTATAGTGATTGACTGTTGATCTCCTTTTTGTCTATGCCATACCCTACAACAACGATCTTCACCGCTGCTAGCAATTAAATCTCCAAAAACAGAAATACTGTAAGAAAACAAAACCGTTACTTCAGTAATCGTATCATTCGTGAGAAGTTGATGAACAATTATTATTAATACAGAACCTGTATACGAAATTAGGATGGCCATATAAAATATTCAAACATTCTCCGGTTTCTATCGACCATTGTCTTACGGTAGCGTCATTAGAACAGGACAAAATTTCAATATTATTAAGAGCAGCTAGATCTCTAACACAGTCATCGTGACCTGTAACACATAATATGATTACTAACCACGCGAAAAGCCACTGATCGAAATCAAAACTATAAATATACCTCACCTTTGAGAGTTTTCTCAACACCGCCATTCAAATTAGACACCTTGATAGTTCTATCAGCTGAACCGGTGATTATTTTACCATCGAGGCAAAGAACAGCCCAAATAGCAGCTTCGTGACATTTGATAGTAAGCACACATTTCGGTTCGGATTCCGTAAAACTCCACAGCTTGGCTGTTTTATCCCACGAAGCACTTAGAACGGACGTATCCTCTACACCATTCGTCAGTCTACACACTAAATTCAACTTTAAACACGCGTATTCGAAACATAACACTAAATATCGTTTGCCTCAGTATTATACCTGTGTTTTCGTGGCCGCTCAACGTATGCATCGGAGTTTTCGACGCTGGCTCGAAGACCAATATCACGTTATCGTTGCCTCCGGTGAATACGAGACCGTTGGGATATTTACTATTTGGCGGCATAGCGTAGACGCTGGTGACGAAGTTTTTATGACCATCGTACGTAAATGACTCGGTGTACCCGGCGTTGAATCTGATTACGAAATATGCGCCTATTAGTTTGCACTAAAGCTAATAAGCATTAAGTAACGTAGAAATTACCCGTTAGGTTTCCATAGTTTGGCTGTACGATCGCGCGAACAAGATATAATACAATTGTCATGATTTAAAGTTAAGCCGCGAACATCAGCTTTATGACCGTATAGAACCGCGCTTAATTTGTAAGACATGATTTTAAGGAGGAAATGGCCGCCGAATTAATAATTAAAAACCGAATTTAGGATTTTTTAAATTAATTTTACCGAAGTTTATTATACACGAAACACCATGATCGGCATTTTTTGGCCCAAGGAATAAAGGAATTTGGTTAAAAGTCACTCGCATAAATTCCTGTAGGAGCGCTGCTACCTTTTCAACTTGTAACGGAGAATTCACATGCAGTACTTTTTTTTTAAATATTTGCAGCAATCTGATTAGTTAATTTTTCATGACGACATTCATATCCGAATTATCCGGATAATTATATTTTTAAATAATTTTTAATTTTTATTGTAATCAGTGTTGGCAAAACTGCAACTGAAACTTTACCTGAAATTGAAAAAAACTTGAAAAAACTTAAACTGATTGGTAAAAACTGAAACTGAAACTGAAACTTAACCGAAATTACAAAAACTGAAATGAAACTGAAATGATTTTCAGTTTTTCAATTTCAGTTTTCAATTCCTTTTTTTCAATTAAATTTAGGTATTTATTTACTCATCCATTTGTTTTACTTTTTGAATTATATTATCCCAATTTTTCCATTTCACCACTTCTCAATTGAATTAAAATCATTTTTTTATAATTTTATATTTAATTAATTTTAAAATTTAATTTTTTTAATATTCAACATATTTTAGCTGCAAAAAAAATTAAAAATACACAAACTGAAACTGGAACTGGAACTGAAACTGAAAAAAATCAAAACTGAAACTGGAACTGAAATAGGGAAAACTGGTAACTGAAAACTGAAACTCAAACTGATTTATTTCAGTTTTGCCAACACTGATTGTAATGTCTCGCAAGACGAGTCGAATTATTTGCAAAACAAAATTTGCCCGAAATCAATCTTTACGAACTGTATTCCTTAATGAACGTGGATTACTCAGATCAGATCGGATATTATCTGGGAAAAGCAGAGTACTATTCTTTCTATAAAAAAAAAAAGTAAACGGATTCTGCCCTTCTCATGCAAACATTTTCCCGAGAAGAATAATTATTCAGAATTCAGATTAACCAATTTTACGAACATGTTCCAATCATCGTACCTCATCAGAAAGATGAAAAAGAAATAGGAACACATTTCATTTATAATCGAAAAACTTCTCCAAGGTATCTATATTGTGTGAAGTAGAGTAGAATTTATCGCTTTTCGACTTTTGAAAAATATGCACCCACAAAAAAAAATTATTTACATTGAACATTTTTTGCTCTTAAGAAAAATGTTTTAGTCTCTACGTATTCACAAAAAATGAGATCAATTTTTATTCTTAAAAGAAATTTTTAAAATACTTTTAAAAAAAATTGAAAATTTTCAACTCCATTACTCCAGAAGATTTGGAAAAAAAAATTTCCATACAAAATGTTGAGAAATAAAATATGTATTGTAGGTATCAAATTTGAAAGATTTTTTTTAGGTGACTCCAAAAAAAATGAGAAATTTTTCATTCCAAAAAATAGGAAATTTATTGATGAAAAAATTGAGAGATTTTTTTTCAATTTTGGAAAAATAGAACCTATTTTGTTTTAAGATAACTCAAAAAAAAAGTTTTTTTTTTGTTTCGTTTCAAGAAAAATCTGATTTTTTTCTCCAAGTGAATTCAGGTTTTTTTCCGAAAAATTTTTTGTCAAAAATTTCTTGGAAAATTGAGTCAAACTATAGTCGATATGATTATGTATTTCAACAAAAATTTCAAAATTTTGTTTTTAACAGAAATTTTACATTTATTTTTATTTGACAAAAAAATTTAAAAATTTTGTTCTTCAACAAAAATTGCAAAAAAATTTTAAAACAAGAAAAGCAAAATTTTGTTTTTTAACAAAAATTTTAATATTTTATTATTCAAGAGTTTTAAAATTTCATTTTTCAATTGGAATTTTAAAAATTTATTTTCCAACAAAAATTTTAAAATTTCAACTTTTTGACAAGAGTTTTTTATTTTTTTACACAAAACGTTTGAAAATTACGTTTTCAACAAAAATTAAAAAATTATAATTTTCAACAATAATTTTAGAAATTTCTTTTTTCAACAATAAATTCTACATTATATTAGGTATTTTAAATCATGATTTTTGACAAAAATTTTAGATTTTATTTTCCAAAAAAGTGCAAAATTTTGTTTTGAGTAATTTTTTTTAGAAAATTTTGATAATTTTGTTTCTTCAACAGAAATTGAAAATTTTTAAAAAATTTTCTTGAAAAATTTTTATTAAAAAATTGTAATTTCTTAATAAAGATTTCCCTATCTAATAATTTTGTCTTTTACTTTTAAAAAATTTATTTTCTTTTTTTTTCCTTTGTAACAATAACAGAATTTTGTTTTTCAACAAAATATGTTCCTAAAAGTTTTTCCTCAATCAAATTTAGTGAGAAGTCATTTTATTTTAATTTTCAAAAAATAATTCAAGTTTTCATATAAAAGTATGAACTAAGACTGAGCTAACTTTTTATTCAAACGAAGCCTCAATAAAACTACAAAATTAAAAATTCTCGTAATTCTAAAAGGTCACACATCACCAGAAACGATGACTAAAACCCGCAGTCAATACACCCAATAGCGTTCAATCCCTGCGAAAAATCCCTGACATGATTTTACGAGCTCCTATCATCCTTCATTTAAAAAAAGAAAACCACGACCTTGGTCAATTCTATCAATTCCCATGTTTTTCACTCATCTGACGACGGATCAACAATGCTTCATTATACGTAAACATAAACACATAAGTCACATTTCGATTTAAGAAATCGAAAGTGTTTTTAATTTTCGCGCTCGACGAAATTCTGGCACCGGGGAACCGGGGTTCGCACACCTAACCCCTTAACTCGTGTGCTAAAATCGCCCCAAAAAAAAAAAAAATCACGGCGCTTCGTAATTTCATGCACCGCACTTGTTCTTTTCTGATCGTCAATTCGGAGGAGAACGAACGTTTTCTATTCGTATTATTTTAATACAGTTTATTTCGTTTCATTGCAGTGCGTGCAGTACACATTTTAAATATAGTTTTTATCATCTGCGCTTAAAAATAAAACGTGTTCGTATTTCGCGGTACAGTGTGATTTTTTTCATGTTGCAGTTTTCGTAAAATATTAGACTAGTATTTTTTTATTATAATTTTTAATAAATGTCTTGACATTTGTAATTGGTTCCTGACCGATTTTTTTTTTTTTTTTTGATAAAGGTGAATATTTTTTTGGTTCATTTTTTTCGTCGTAGTTTTTACGATGAGACTGGGTCGTCTTTGATACGTGAACGAAGAATTATTAAATGTTCCAATTTTATTTTACAGAACCATAATTTCGGAAAATATGATCAAAATAGACGAAAATGATCCCATCGGAGGTACGTACCTACTGTTCTTATCACTAAATTACTCGATATTACCCAGGTATAACTTCAGGTATCATTTCATTAAATAAAGAGTAGGCAATTGCAACTTCTAACAAGAATTAATCATTAAAATTGAAGGTATTTATTTATCTTAATTTTTTAGAACCCATTTTTTTCCCCAAGAATAAGCTTCTCAATTCATTGATAACCTATCTAACAATTTTTTTAACTAATCAAATATTAAATAATTAAAGAAATTTCAAAAATTTAATTTTTTTTCAATCAAAACCTCTCAATCTCACTCCTTTGAGATATTGAAAAAAATTATGGTTCCTTCAACATCCTCTACGACGTAGGTAGGCACTTTCTTTGAAAAAAAATACCTATCATCACTCGACAAATTTTGTAAAATTGAACCCCAACGTAAAATTCAAATCATTATGGTAACTCTGATTTTAATTCCGATGAATGTAACACGATTGTACAACATAATGATAAAAAAAATGTTAAAAGAAGGCCGTCATTAGTCTGTATACTATACATGTGCTAAGAACGCGATTTTCTAACCATCGTAGCTACCTTCACCAAGTACTGTTGTAATCTATAAATATCCTGGCGCTGAATTCTTCGCGAAGTTTGCACATAAAACCGAGTTTTATTGTTTATATCATTCGCTGGTCCGAGATGAGAGAAAAAAAATTAAACCCCAGACGCAGACGAAGCCGAAAAATTTAACGATGTCTAAAGCTACTCGTTAATTATTTCAAAATTTTCGACTCGCCTTTTATATAGATAATTTGTTGCATTTTCGTGTACAGTTTCCTTCGAGGGAGGGGGGGGGGGAATTTCTCTTCGTTTGTATTTAGTAAAACTCATTAGAGCCGTTTCAAAAATAGCAATCTTGAAATTTTTTCAAAAGCATTCACACTTGAAATTACATCACATGACTGGTCGTTTCAGACGAGAAAAAAATCATATGTATTATTTAGCACCTTGAAAATATTTAACCGGTGAGATGTCATATGCGAATAGGTAACTCGAAGGTGAGTACATCTTCTGGATAATATCCAATTTCCTCAGAATGACAGAATTTTTTTTCCAACACTCCTCGTAACACATTTTCGTTGCAAAATTCCGAACTATTTTAGACACAGCGTGGTACGATGATGAGTTATCGCCACCACTTCGGACTCCTGCATTCTGTTCAAAATTAGTCATTTGTCTAAAGGCCACTGGCCGATGAGCTGCCCCATTCGAAGGTAAAAGAAAGTACCTAATACACTACTCGTCGAAATGATCATTTTTGAAAAACAAAATTTTTACGTGAGTTCGCCCAGCTGGCACCTCGTATCGTTATTGATTACTGGAAAAAAGAAAGAAAAATACGTCGAATGAGGTGATCTGAGAAATAATACGTTTTGAATTCGGGCCAAAAATAATATTTTCAACTCGAATCATTCAAATCAAAGCTCTCGAAAATTTTCATCAAAGAAATCGAACTGTACAATTTCCTAGTTTTATGTGAGCTCGTGTTTATATTGCGAAAAATTGACCGCGTTTATTCTCAAAACAGCGGAAGTCGTTTCCGATTCAGACTTGGAAATGTTGGTTTTTATTTTGCAAAATAATTTCACTGTCGGTGGAGAAAATTGCGTAATATTTTATATCAATATTCCAATTTTCAGTTTATGAATATTTTTCAAGCATATTTTACTACGAGTACGAATTGATACTTTTTTGAACACACACTTATACTTTTCATGAGAGTTACTTTTTTTTTTTTTAATTCAATACTAATTTTATTTTTGCAAAGTTCATTAAAAAATATTTTTCAAAAAATTTTCGAAGAATTCTTGAAGTTAAAAAAAAAATTAAGATTTTTTTTATGCAAGAAAACAATCAAGCCCTAATTTTTATATGTTTTTTTTCATAGAATTTTAGAATTGTTTCCTACAAAAATTCATAATTTTTTTCAAATTAAAACGATTTTTGAATTCTTTACAAAAAAAAAAGTTTTCAAGAACATTTTTTGCCATATTTTTCAAACGGGACGTGCATTTTTTTTCAAAACAAATTTTATTTTGCTAGGCAATTATTTGAGAAGGATTTGAATTTTCTTATTTTTTTCAAGTCAAAAATACATTCTAAGATGAATTCAAAAAATGTTGAAAATTTTTTGGTTCCAAAACTGCCAGAGAAATATTTTGAACTTTTTTGTAGAAGAAAAATCAAAAATTGACAAAAAATACCTACATAAAAACTTGACAAAAATTTGTTATTTTTTGTTGAAAAAAATGTCAAAAACACTTCAAAAAATATTACAAATAATATTCATAATGAATTTTTTGTAAAAATACCTATATGTACCTATATTATAATATATTTTTTAATTCTTCTGGGGAAAAAAAATCGCGGATAGAAAGTTTTTGGTGTTATTCGAAAAAATCAAAAATATGTAGGTAATTTGAGAAAATTATAAAGTTTTTTTTTTTCGTAAAATGATTATTAAAACCATTTTTTGTAAGAAGACCAAATGCAAAAATCCCTTCAAAAAATTAAAAATAATGTACTTTTGATACATTTTTTGTGAGAAGAATTCAAACCTTAAAAAAAAATCTAATGGAAAGAGATTTGTAGATGAAAAATATTTTAGAAAAATAAGCTGAAAAAAATCTATATTTTTGCGAAAATTATTTTGATTTTTTTTTGAGAAATAAATGTATTCTTCAAAAGAATTACAAAAAAAAAAAAAAAAAAAAAAAATGAAAATCCTGTCAAAAAATGTTTGAAAAAATTCTGCGTGGAAGAACATTGCAGAAACCGAATATTTTATAAATAAATTTTCTTTCTAAAAATATTAAAATTCTCACAAAAGTATTTCTTGACAAATAGTTTTTGGTACAAAAAAAAAATGAGGAAAGAAATATTCATTCAAGAGAAAATTTTATGAACCTCTGTAAAAAAAAAAATGAAATCGGTTTTTTATTGTAAAAAAAAAAACAATGCAAAATTCTTTTTAAAAATCAAAAAAAAAATGATTTTGTTTCAAATATCGACTATAACTTTTTTATACTTAATAGTGGGAGTAAAACGCTATTTTACGCCCTCTCACTAACGCTCGCGGGCTCAAAAACAAGAATCTTTGATGGAAAAAAGTGCAGGAAGAAAATATTTTAGAAATTTTTGCAAAAATAAAAACAAAATCCGTTCAAAATATTAAAGAAAATTCTCTTAATGCATTTTTTGTGAAAAGAATTCAAAATATTTTTCAAAATTCTTCTAAAAAGAGATTTGTAGACAGAAAATATTGCAGGAAGTTGTTACAAAAAAAATTTAAAAAAAAATTTAAAAATCTATAAAAATATTTTTTTTCAATTCTCTTAATTTTTTTTTTTTTTTTTTTTGAGGAAATTACTCAAATTTTCCTGAAAACATTTGGAAATTCATTCGAATTCAAAATATTTTTGAAAAAATTCTGTGCGGGAAAAACTTTGTCGAAACCAAATATTTTATAAATTTTCCTGAAAAATATGGAAATCCCCTCTTCCCTCTCACCAAAAAATTACGCATTGAAAAAAGTACGTATATTTCTGCATAAAAATTGGTTTCATTTTTCATTTTTTTTTTTTAGAAAGATTTGCAAATATTTTCAAAAATTAAAAAAAAAATGTTCCAAATAAATATTTTGTGAAAAGAATTCGAAAATGTTTTAAAAATTCTGACGGAAAAAATCCGAATAAATAAATAAATAAAAAAAAACAAAAAAAAAACTAACGATACCAAAAATTCTCTTGAACATTTTTTTTGACGGAAATGCAAGATCCTTTTAAAAAATAATAAAAATTGTTCATAAAAATTTTTTCCTGGAGAGAATTCAATTTTTTATAATTTTGAAAAAATATCTAAGAATAAACTTTACAGCAACAAATTTTATAAATTTTTCTGTATAAAAAATGGGAAAAAATCAATTCTCCCGAAGAGAATTTCGTCCACAAAAAATATTGTAAAATGTTTCGTAGAAAAGAATCAAAACAATTTGACAAAAAAATATTGGAAAAAATTATTTTAAAACTAACTTGTTAGCGAAAAATTCTCAGAAGTGCCAGGAAATTTTTTTAAACGAAAATTTTCATTTATACACCCAATCGGGATAATTTATATTCCAATGACATGACATGACACCACCATACTCAAAGAAGGGATACATTTTCTTATTTCGAATTCGTATTCGATAATTTAATACGAAAACACCTTTTATTGTTTAAAGATCCCCAATCTTCCATTGTAAATCATCTACCCAAAACACAAACCACATTTTACAAACATAATTATATTTTTCCAAAGATGTTAAAAATAACATACTAAAAAAAACACAACTTATAGTTAGCAGTTTTAATTTACAAAAAAAATGATTATTATTGAAACAGTTGAACGTATAAATACAAAAATGACAGAAGATCGCAAACTTTATTAGGATGATACTTTCGATTACAAAAACCTATACTTTCAAAAAATCTAATCCTTTTTCTTCTATAAGGCCTTTCATAGCATTCACATCGCCTAACCAGGTATCTAATCGTTTAACCATCGATTTAATCTGCGACTTATCTACCACTCTCGGTTGGACCCAATTTAAATGTACTTCTTGAGCTACCTGATCGATAGATCCTTTCACTAATCCGATGGCTAAAGCTTTCATAACTAATAATTCGACTTCATTCAAGGGTAATTTCGTTTCGGTGGATATTTCTTCGAAAGTTAACTTTCTATCTTTGGACGGACGTTTGAAAGTCATTTCCATCAAGCAAAGCAGCGATATTTTACGTCTAAGTTTATCCTTTTGGACAGCTATATCTCCGATGGATGCCCATTTAGGTTGCATTTCTTCGAACTTTCTAATATTACCGGAATTAAAAACGTGCAAAAGGTCGATGAGCCATTCGTTCGGTGTGTTTTTCAAAGTGGCTAGTACAGGATGTTGTAAAAGCTCTCCCAGATTGTAGATATCTTCACTGAGTAAGGCGGCTAACGAAAGTAAGAAGGCGTGTTGCATTTGTTCTTTGAGCGGAATCGCAGCTATATCCATCGAACCGAGATATTTCAAGCAAGTGCGATAAAACTCCGTATGTTTACTCTGAATACGATACAGCTGACTGGCCAATAAATAGAAACGATTGTGAACAATTCCGATTTCTTCGATGTCCGCCAACAAGGTCTCTAATTCGGCGATAATTTCGACAGCTTTTTCTTGGTTTTTCAACTTGTCCAGGTATATTTCGCCTTCTAACGTTTTACAATAGATGAACGCTTCTTTATCGCTTTTCACTTTCGGCTCCTGACTCTCGAGAAAAGTGGCCGTTTCTTTGGGGTCGGTGAACTGGGTGATAATATAGGATACGATTTTCATAAACGTGAACGGGTTCATTTTATTTTCGATCGGTTGGATGAAGTCTTGGTACAGCTTGAGCAGGTTCTCATTTTTTAGCACTTCTGGATCTTGAACGTAGGCCAGTAATTTTAGAGTCAACTGATGCCACAGTTTACGGCTCTGAAGTTGCTCCAGCTCGACCATTACGGGCACCTTGGTATCCATTGTCATCTGTAATGAAATTTAGACAGGATTGATTAATAAATGGTGAACTTTTTGTTTGTTCCAGAGGTGGATCCTAGCTTTCCTTATAGAGATGTCGTCATCAGAAAAAATACCGATATGAAAGAATTTTACGATCTACAGAAAGAAATTGGAAGGTAAATGACTATTTTGATCATAAATCTGACTTTAAAATGATTTAAAATTAGCATAATGCTAGTGAAAGAATAACACTGCGAGTTTGGACGTCGAAAATAGTACAATGAAAAACGACTCGTAATAGATTAAATAACGATCACTTACCTTTGATTAGGATAAAGATGGTTCCAAATGATGAATATTAACGAAATTTCACTAAATATTACAATAAATAATTGAAAATATTCACTAAAAGGAAATTCGTAAATGACTAGCCAAAATTCAAAAATAATGTTATCATGGAATGCCGCATTGCCACCATTGCGCAGGCGCCGAGCCTTGTCATGATTAGCAAAAATGTAGTTCCCGTTACCGCAATAGGTGGCGCTTTCAATAAATTACCAACCTATTTTCTAGTTGGTAGGTAAAGATTTATCATTATTTATTTTTTATTTTTTTTGAATTCGATCCAATATTTTATTTTGAGAGCATTATTTTTTTAATTAAAAGCACGTAAATTTCAAAATAACTCAGAAGTTTTGAAATATTATTGACAGAATGGTTATTTTATCGAATATTTTAATTTTTATTTCGGGCAAGATGAACAATTAAATCTCAATGAAGTGAAACCACTTTAATAAAAACTTATTTTTATTTTATTTTTTTAATTTTTGCACAAATTCTCTATCTGCTTTCTCTTTACTCGAATTCGTAACACAAAAAACTCTTTCGATTTTCCTGGTAGAAATACTCATCAACAAATAATAATTACCATCACGATGAACTAAAACAGTCCAATTAATCTCTTACACATGTCGAGAAAGATACATATTATAACTACCAAATACCCATCTAAAAAAAAAAAAAACAGTATTCATTACTGCACATTACATACGTATTTTTTCATTCCACCGAAAGAAAATCATTTCGTACAATGGATGCGTTTAATTCGGCGACATACTAACGACTTATTCTTTCATTTTCATTCCAAAATTGCAAAAATAATATTCATATGTACGTGTTAAATTCATCGCCGTTTGGCGACGAGACAAATTTTCGAGAGTTGGCAATATTCACGCCCAGCATTCTTTGAAGATTTTTCTTTTGTCACATTGCCACTCAGCGAAGCACGCTCCATACCCTTGACTTTAAACTAAGGCTTTTAAAATGTTATTCAAAGTACGGTGATGACACCCTCGTCGATTTTTTTTCCATTATTATATTAATTAATCTCCCACGTGCATTTTTTTTTCGCAATCCGCAACAAAAATCATGCACTATCAAACGAAAAAATTGATAGGTACTTGAAATTTATTCGTATCACGTGTGTGTGTGTGAGATTTTTTTTTTTTTTTTTGATACCACTTGACGAATGTGTGGTCGCTTTCGTACGACGACAATTAATTATTTTAGTAATAAATTTCTTTCATTTTAAACAAACCCATGTGCCATTTAAATTCCCGAGAATTTCATTTTGTTTTCAACTTGACTGCGAAAAACAAGTGACGAATAAAATTGATGATTTGACATTTGCAAATAAATTCTAGGGGTAAATTCGGCACCGTGTACAGATGTACGGAGAAATCAACCGGACTAAAATTAGCAGCCAAGTTTATAGGAATTTCAAAAAGACAAGACAGAAGAAACGCCGAACGTGAGGTTGAAATTATGAGAGAGCTACAGCATCCTCGTCTCATACAAATGTACGACGCTTTCGAAATAAATAACATCATGTGCGTCGTTTTAGAATTGTAAGTATAATAATAATTGGTGTTTACCTTTTATTCGCTTGTAAATATAAACCTAAGTAGATGCTTTTTTAAATTTTCATACGCCTCTTGATGAACTTTTTCGTCTTTATCCCCCCCCCCCCTCCCCCTTGGTAGGTATAACTTTCGAGGTTGGAAATTATCCAAAGACACAATAAAAATATTAATTTAACGAGTAACTAACTACGCGTGCCTTTAGTATTGAAACTCAATAAAAATATTTATTTTACAGAATCGAAGGCGGTGAACTTTTCGAACGTGTTATCGACGATGATTTCATCCTGACAGAAAAATCAGTATCAATATTCATGCGACAAATATGCGAAGGAATTGCGTTCATTCATTCGAAAAACATTCTCCATTTGGATATGAAAGTAAATACATATTATATTCAAACGAGCCTATCGTATATGCAGACTTTTTATACGTCTTTTCTATATATTTATTTTAGCCAGAAAATATTTTATGCTTAACGAAAACCGGTAATCGAATCAAAATCATAGATTTCGGTCTAGCGCGAAAATACGATCGGGAGAAAAAATTGCAAGTTTTGTTCGGTACCCCTGAATTCGTAGCACCGGAAGTTGTGAACTTTGATTCAATTGGTTTTGGCACAGATATGTGGTCTGTGGGTGTTATCTGTTACGTTCTGTAAGTACATTTATTTTGGCATAAAATATGGCGAATTACTTATCATTTCAATTAATTCAAACTTGCAATTTCCGTTCATTTGTCGACCAAAAAAAATATATCGAGTTAGTGGCGCGTGTACCTAAATGCATTTTTTTTTTTTTTTTTAAATATTCTTAGATTATCCGGTTTATCTCCTTTTATGGGTGAAACTGATGTACAAACAATGGCCAATGTTACCATAGCACAATATGACTTCGATGATGAAGCTTTCAATGATATTTCAACCGATGCCAAAGACTTCATTGGTAAACTTTTGTTAAAAGATCGAGAGTAAGATTATATTATTTTCGTTTGATTTATTAGGTACCTAGTTCTACCAACCTATTTATTCGTAGGAATGGGAATTTGTGCAATAAAAAATGATTTTTTTGAAATTTGCAACTAAAAAAATTTCCAATTAAAAAAAAAAGTCAAAATTCCCATACCTACTTAAACTATGAATGAGACCAAACCTATGTCCTCAATTTAGAATTTTTCTAGAAAATTTAGCACATTTTATAATTATACCAATACACCAATAGCTGTACCTAAATCACAGACCCACTATACGTGTACTCGAGTAGTTGTAGAAAATCTGAATAAGCCATTCAGATCGAATATTTTTCGTCGTATTTTAAATCTCAAAAGTAGTTTAACTTTGAATGCCTCCTGTTCTCACCGAAATCTTAACAGCTGCTAGATTTCTAAAAATAATTAATTACCTAGGTACATCGAAATATAGGTTCCATTTTTAGTACCCCCTTGACCATCCTTACTGTGTGCTCATCATTGCCAGCATGCTTTTTCCATATAAGCTACTAACTACATAATATACATACTTAGAAAGGTGATAACTAAAATTGAGATGAAAAAATCAAATATCAAAAATTTTTTCCATGAAAAGAAAATCAGGAGAGAGACAAAGACCCGTTTTATGTTAATAATTTTTCGCATGTTTTTTTCTTTTTTTGCTTTTGTGCAAGATTTATACATGCACAATGCATTGGTTGTGAAAATTCGCCAATACCCTTTCCTTTTGTTTTTTTAATATAAAAATCACCTTGCTTATGACGAATGGAAAAAATTCATGAGAAATGCGTATAATTTTTTAATTAGAACAGCTTCCGCTTTGATTGATTTATAAATGCATGCGCTCAGAATCGATCTAGTCGCTTAAAAAACAAGCATGACTCATTTTTAAAAATTATTTATTCGCAGTTTGAAACTCTCATTCACTTTGTAATCACACAATTGCACAACACATGTTCAATTTCTCAGAATTTAAAAAATAAAAACAAAACATTTTTTTTCAACTTTGTTTATGCCAAATTTTTTTAAATTTTACCAAAAGATAAATTTTTGAGATTATTTTATCAGAAAACTATTTTCCTCATTCTTTTAAAATAATGCAAAAACAGATGTAAAAATTTTAAAAATTTCAAAATCAAATTTCAAAAAATAAACTTTCATGTTTTTTACATCATTTTTTGAGAAATTTTTACAAATTTGTTCACCTGGGTAATTTTTGATTTTTTAAAAATTTTATTGAAATCAATTTTTTTAAATATCCTCTTAATTGAACCAGATAATCAAACTTTTTTTAAAAATCTGAACTTTTTGATATCACGGTTAAATATTCGCTTTAAAAATATTATATTTTACAATTTAATTTTAAAAGGACCAGTTTTTTTTTGTTTTTTTGGATTGAAAATTTTTTATTATTTTGCTAAACAGAAATTTTCTTTCATTTTTAATACAATTTTTTCAAAGTAGATTTTTCAAAATTTCTTGAAATTAATTTTTTTAAATACTACGTAGGTACCTAGGTATATACTTAATATTCTTTTAAAATAATCTTTTTTTTTTCAAAAACAAATACGTATTAATCTTCAAAAAAAAATCTCTAATATATTTTTTGAAACTTTCTTGAAACAACTTAACCCTTTGAAATGTTCCTTTAAAACATTTTTTTTTGTCTAGACATAATAATTCTCAAAATTTAGTCAAAAGAGAAATACTTGAGACTGTTCTTTCACTCTTTTTAAATTTTTTTACAAAAAAAAATCTTGCGATTTTGTTTTTAAAAAATACTTGTTCTTTTTTTCGAAAATAAATTTTCATAGGTTTTAAAAAATCAAAAAAATATTCAATTATTTTAAAACCTTTTTTTAAAAATATTCCTTCAATCATATTTTTTTCAAATTTTTTTTTTTGGTGAATTCGTTTCAACAGAAATTTTTGATACCTAGGTGTCACTTTTTGAGAATATTTTGCAAAATTTTCCGTCCACGTAGTTTTTAAAATTTTCCCACAAAACAACTTCATTTTTGGAAAACAGATGCTTCAAAATTCTAATGCACTTGATGCAAACATAAAAATTTTACTAAAAAAGGAATGTTTTTTTTTTTTTTTTTTTTTTAAATTTTAAAACTAATTTTTTCAAAATTAATTTTTGAAATATTATCAAAATCATTTTTTTAAAGACTGTTACAAAAAAATACTTTTTTTTAAAGACAACTTTTTGGTAAAATTTTATTCAGATAAGATTTCATTAATTTTATCAACAAAAAAAATGAAATTTTGTTTAATTTTTTTTCAAATTGAAAACATTTTCAGAACCAGTTCTTTCAAAATTGTAAAAAATTTGTCAAAATAAAATAAATGCATCAATGCAATTTCTTTAAATTTTCCAAAAAAAATTCCAAAATCTCCTGTTTAAAAAAAAACTTTTTTTTTGGAAAGAAAATTTTTCATTTTTTTAAAACGAGCTTATTTAAATATTGCTCAAAAATAGAATTTTCATTTGATTTAAAGACTCATTTGTTAAAAATGAATTTAAGAAATTTGTTGAAATTAATTTTTTGAAATATTCCTTTAAAATATATATTTTTTTTTTTCAAAAATAAAATTATTGATACATTTTCATAAGGTAATAAATCATTGAGTAAATTTTATAATTTGGTCAAGATAAATTTTTTTGAGATTTTGTTTAAATGTTTTTTTAACATTGTTTCAAAAATATTTTTTACCAATACCTAATTCAATTTTGAAGGGAAAACAGAAATTTTTAAAAAGATGAAATTAAAAATTGAAAATTTTGCTCAATTTTTTGTTCTTGAAACAATTTTTGAAATTTTTTCCAAAAATGAATTTCTGCTGAATTTTGTTTCGACATAATTTTTTTAGTCGATATGGTACCAAATTTTTGAAAATGAATTGGTAAAATTTTTTGATACCTATTGGGTTTTTAAGCAAATTTTCATAATACTGTTCACCAAAGGTAATTTTAAAAAATTTTCCAAACACAAATTTTTGGAATTCTGGTGAAAAATGTCAACATTTCGAAACTAATTTCTTAAAAATTGATTTTTGAAATTTTGTCGAAATTAATAAAATACCTATTGCTACAATTTTTTTACCAATATAACTTTTTGGTGATTAATTAATTTTATCAAAAGAAATTTTTTTGAGATTTCATTTTAGAATTAGTTACTTCCATTTTATAAATTTTAGAACCATTTTTTCCAAGATTTCAAAATTTTGTCAAAACCAATGCACTAAAGCAATTTCTCAAAATTAAAGCATAAAAAAAAAAAAAAAAAAAATGAAATCTTGTTTTAAAAATCCTGTTCCAGTTTTCCAAGCTCAAAAATGAATTTTACTAAAATTTTCAAAGCATATTCTTTCACCATTATTTTTGAAATTTTTTCGATGACAATAATTTTTTTAAAATTGCTCAAAAGTAGATTAACAAAATTTTTCCTAAAAATTTTGGAGTTTTGTATTGAGAATCTTCTTTCTTTTCAAAAAATTTTTTCATTTGTTTTTCAAATGCATTTTTTTGAACTTTGACCAAAAATACACAAGTAAATACTTACTTACTAATTTTTTTTAAATTCTGTTATTCATTAAAAATCATTCAAACACAATTTTTGAGGAATTTCATTTTAAAAAAATTAAAATCCCTATATCTGCGCCCGTCCACATCAACATGTCAATTTTTACCATTCTAATAACTCATCACTCTAATATTTCACATGCCTCTCTCACACAAATACATACACGTAGAATCATTCACTTAATCACGCACATTTTGAAGCACTTAGAGAAAAAAATCTTGGACACGAAACGAACAAACTACTGTAAACGTTCATAAAAACCACCTGCACAAATTACCCTTAGATATCTGCAATTCTGCATGGTATCCACACACACGTAATTGGAACCTAACTATAAATTGTAAGGTTTAATATACATTAACAGGCAATTTATACCTGTAGGTATTCGAAGGCATTTTTGCTGAAATATACCAACAAATTACGTATCTAATATTTTACAGAGTTTTTTTATATTGTCTTCTGTTGTACGTGTTATTGCTACGTTTAACGAAGGGTCTTTGTCTGCTTCTTAGGCAACGCATGTCAGCATCAGAATGCCTATCACACCGTTGGTTGCAACGCAGAAAACCACCCGTCGTCTCCAGTGTTACTTCTCCTAATCCTAATATATCTCAGACTCAGAGTGAACTGGATCTACAAAAGGATACGTTACGTTACTTGGTCGACAGATGGAATAACGACACTAATATCACCTTGGTGGTGAATAAGGACGACGATAAATGCGATAAAGTGATTGATATTTGTAAAACGAACGGAATTATCGAACAGCAAAGTAAGTCGATGGATTTCCAATCGAATCCTCTACCTGCAAACCACACCACTAACCAAGAATCTGCGATACAACATCCACCACACGAGACTGCTATCACTGAAAATAAGCCAACCAACTCGGAAAATACTTTGGTACCTATTCAGAGTATTGAAGCACCCCCTGTTACGAGTCAAGTTCTTAAATCTTTGTCAGATGTTACATCGACGGATAGGCCTGCGCAAAATTTGAAACGGTCTTTGAGCCCTGATACTGTTAAAACTGAAACCATTAAAAAAGATCACAATGCGAAAATACCTAAATCTTTGACGCCGTCGAGATCTGGCTCGATCAGCCCAGCCATTTGTAAAGAGCCAATATTCAATGGAGAAGTTGAAAGCATAAAAAATGAACCTAGTCCAAAGTTACCAAAGCCATTGAAATTGGAAATTCTTACTCAGTCGTCTCAAAAAGAATTCACGGAGGTTCAAAAGTCTCCATCAGTTTCACCGAAGCCATTGAAAAAGAAAACTCTCGTCAAAACACCATCTCCATCTATAAAAGATCATCCACTAGATCATAAGGAAGAATCAAGAACTAGTCAAGAAGAAATCAGAGCAAATGGACCAAGTCAAAAATTACCAAAATCACCATCGTGCCTGGAAATACCCAAAACATTACCCCAACAAAAAGAATCCACAGAAATTAAGAAATCCCCATCAACATCTCCCAAACCATTGAAGAAAAGTTCCAGTAAAACGCCATCTCCCTCGATCAAGGATCAACCTTACGAATTCAAACCAATTAAAGTTGAAAATACATCGAGTCAAGAAATACCAAAGTCATCTTCATTAGAGTTGCCTGAAAATTCAACTCATACCCAATCTTCAACTGCCAAAAATTCCTCATCAACATCTCCCAAACCATTGAAGAAAAGTCCTAGTAAAACGCCATCTCCCTCGATCAAGGATCAACCCGACGAATTCGTACCAAATAAAGTTGAAAATACACCGAGCCAAGAAATATCAAAGTCATCTTCATTAGAGCTGCCTGAAAATTTAATGCATAACGAATCTTCAACAGTCAAAAAGTCTCCCTCAACATCTCCCAAACCACTGAAGAAAAGTCTTAGTAAAACACCTTCTCCTTCGATCAAAGATCAACCAGACGAATTCATACCAAATAAAGTTGAAAATACATCGAGCCAAGAAATATCAAAGTCATCTTCATTAGAGTTGCCTGAAAATTTAATGCATAACGAATCTTCAACAGTCAAAAAGTCTCCCTCAACATCTCCCAAACCACTGAAGAAAAGTCTTAGTAAAACACCTTCTCCTTCGATCAAAGATCAACCAGACGAATTCATACCAAATAAAGTTGAAAATACATCGAGTCAAGAAATATCAAAGTCATCTTCATTAGAGTTGCATGAAAATTCAATTCTTAACGAATCTTCAACTGCCAAAAAGTCTCCGTCAACATCTCCAACACCATTGAAAAAGGAGCCTATTAGAACTCCATCTCCTTCGATCAAAGATCAACCAGACAAATTCATACCTATAAAAGTTGAAATTACAACGAGTCAAAAAATACCAAAGCCCTCTTTATTGGAGTTGCCTGACAATTCAACTCATATCGAATCTTCACCAGCTAAAAAGTCTCCTACAGCATCTCCAAAACCATTGAAAAAGAAGCTCGCTAAGACTCCATGCCCTTCGATCAAAGATCAACCAGACGAATTCGTACCTATTCAAGTTGTACCTCTTCAAGTTGAAATTAAATCGAGTCAAGAAATACTAAAGCCATCTTCATTAAAGGTGCTCGAAAATTCAACTCATACTGAACCTTCAACTGTCAAGAAGTCTCCGTCAACATCTCCAAAGCCATTGAAAAAGAAACCTACCAAAACTCCATCTCCATCGATACAAGATGAACAACCAGATCGAGAAAATACTAATACCACGATATACTATCCGATAACACTAGAAAAATCACCGCAAAGAGATATACCTGATGGTAAAAAATCTCCAAAGGCAGTTTCTCAAATTAATGCAAATTCTGCTGACGTCATCACGAACAAATTTCAATCAAAGGTTGTTGAAAATCATTCAGCGCCAATATCAAATGCTAAAATCTGTGATACTGTTAAACAAAATACAATTGTTGATAAGACTAGTCAATCGGTGAATTCGAAAGACAACATTAAACCTACCACCTCCAGCTCTAACTTTGTTCAATTGAAAAATGAATCCAGTGCTCAACCTACCAAACATATTCGTCCTATTCCTACCATAGGAGTAGAACTCGCTCAAGGAATTAGTAAAGAGAATACCAAAAAGTCTAACGACACACTTCACGACATTCCTAGCACCGATTCTACCAATCAATCGCAATCAATAAGAAAGCCAACTGTCGAAATCAGCGACGAAACATACGAATACGTGAAAAAACGTCGTTTCACCATAAAAAGTGTCGAATCGACGAAAACAGTCGACAATGGAAACTCTACCACTCAAACAAAATCAACTGAAAAAACTACCATCGAAACAAGCCCTCAACTACCCAGCCGCAGATCCATTTTTAGTCCCGAAGTATCCCCCAAAGTGCTTCGTAAGATAAACGATTTCGTATCCACGTCGGAGCTAATGAAACGAAGAATATCCGACATAAGTAATTTACTCACACGAACCGAGCAAGATATGGATCAATCGATACCAGAGGAGATGTCCTCTTTCTGTAGCAAACTCAATAAGATTGTTCGCTTGAGACACGATAGCTATTCGATAGACGGATCTTCAAATTACAAAAGACCAAAATTTCGCTTATCTTATCTCAGTCGAGACGTACCATTTGCTTCGAGTTCTCCACTACACGCCGATCTTCTCAACTATTTACCATTCGGAGATGAAGAAACCGCAGCAACCCCAGTATGGTCGTTTCAAAAAAACAATCCTTTCCACTCTGACCCCAGTTCACTCCGAAATTCTCCCGAAAGATTCTCTTCGCCTTCTTTTACAAAGAAACTCTTATCTAAATTTTTTAACGATTCTCTAGATTACGATATTTCCTCCTCTACTCCTTCCACTTCGACGAACGGTTTGCCGAAGGATAAAATAACGGGAATTATTTCCTAATTTTAAGTACGTTTTTGAATTATACATTATTTTTTTTCTAAGTTGTTATAAATGTAGGTATTGCGAGCGACGGAATGTCACGAAAAACGTTTCTGTCCCGAAAAAAATACCAATTAGATTTCTGATTTGTAAGTCCCCAAGGATACCTGCTCGAATTTCGGTTTCGTTACACTTTTCTTTTACTTCCCAATCAGAATCTTGAGCTACATTTCATATATAATAAATCTTATTTAGGTGTACTTTTCGTAATAGCAAATAAGAAGAAATATAAATTGATTTTTTTCTGCTTCTTTTAATAATATTGTCTGTTTAATATTCAGGAGTCGCATGACCGGCGAAGATGCTTTGAATCATAAATGGTTGAAAAACGCCGGAGAGATTACCTTGAGTAAGGCAAAGTTGAAAAAATATGTGACTAAGAAACGCTGGGTAAAAGCAGCCAATACCATAATTGCCTTACATAGAATGGGAGCCAAGTTGGAAGAAGACGAAGCACCTTAAAGTTGTACTGTTTTGAATAAGTTGATATAACTTGTATCTTTCTAAGTTTTAGGATTATTTATATATCAACGTTGTTTTGGAAGAAAAACTTTTGAATAAACGCATTTAGATTTTTGTTATAAACTGTTTCGTCATGTAATACTTCAATTTCTGCATAGGATTTCATAATTATACGCTCAATGTGTAAGTACAGAGATGAAAATGAAATTTTTCTCAATAGGAGGATACAGGATACCATGATTATGCTAACACTAACAGTAAGTACATACATAAAAGCATTTTTAAATCACTCACCGACTGGTTCAGAAATAATAGTTATCTTCATATTAAATAGATGTAAATTGAACTTGAAATTAATTAAAATACACGATAAAACACTTTGATATCACTCGCGAATGGCAAAATCGAAGGGCAAAATCAAAATTTTTCGAAAAAAAAAATGAAAAATTCTAACAACAACAACAATGGACGACGCCGCTAACAGTGATGACAGTGAAACGAAATGAAAATATTCTTTCTTTCAGATTAAATGAATCGAGAATGAAAATTCGAATACCTTGAATCAGTCAGTTTTGAAAAGAATACTACATTATATTAAAATTTTACAGGTAGAAAATTGGAAAAATGTGAAATTACAATCATCTTCTGCAAAAATAATAATAAAAAAAATAATATCCTCAAGATCATGGTTGCCAACATACGTGTTAGTTTTTACACTAACGTCTAGATTGATTGTTTTGTTTACATTCATGGGGTGCAACTTCGATAAATTTTTACCAAGTCCAGTGCTACATAATACTTTATAGTCAAAATTGGAAGGGAGGAAGGTGTCTAATCGAAATTTTTGTAATAACTAAAAGTATTTGTACAACTTCAAGCTACAACTTTTGTTTGAAAATTTTTTCAATCGGACCCCTTACCTCCCCCCTGTTTTTAAAAATGTATTTGAAGGAGTTGGATTATCCAAAATTGGTGGGGAGGGAGGGATCCGATTGAAATTTTTGTTATCACCAAAATTATTCCTAGTACTTCAAGCTACAACTTTTGTTTGAAAATTTTTTCAATCGGGCCCCTTACCCTCCCCCTGTTTTCAATAATGTATTTGAATGAGTTGGATTATCCAAAATTGGAGGGAAGAGAGGGGTCCAATCGCAATTTTTGTCATGGCCAAAATTTTTCACAAAACTTTGAGCTACAAGTTTGTTGCAAAAAATTTTCAATTGGACCCATTTCCCCTTCCCCCTTCAATTTTTAATTAGTATTTTGGGAGTGTTATGCAAAATAAGTGGAGAGAGAGGGGCTCAATTGAAAAAGTTTTCGATAAAAAGTTGTAGCTTGAAGTTTCGTTAATACTTTTGGTTATCACAAAAATTGCGATTGGACCCCTCCCTCCCCTCCAATTTTGGATAATCCAACTCATTCAAATACATTATTGAAAACAGGGGGAGGGTAAGGGGCCCGATTGAAAAAATTTTCAATCTAAAGTTGTAGCTTGAAGTACTAGAAATAATTTTGGTGATGACAAAAATTTCAATCGGATCCCTCCCTCTCCACCAATTTTGGATAATCCAACTCCTTCAAATACATTTTTAAAAACAGGGGGGAGGTAAGGGACCCGATTGAAAAAATTTTTAAACAAAAATTGTAGCTTGAAGTTGTACAAATACTTTTAGTTATTACAAAAATTTCGATTAGACCCCCTTCCTCCCTTCCAATTTTGACTATAAAGTATTATGTAGCACTGGACTAGGTAAAAATTTATCAAAGTTGCACCCCATGAATGTAAACAAAACAATCAATCTAGACGTTAGTGTTAGTTTACAATAGAAATGGGAATTTGAGGTTGCATTGCGGAACTAGATTGAAAGATAACACTCAAAAAAAATTTGAAATTTCGAAATTTGAAAGTTTGCACTTTGAAGTTTGCAATTTAAAAGTTTAAAGGACTTGGAATTTGAGCTGAACTTGAGTTAGGTATGACTTTGGCAATGTGTAGGCCCGATTTAGGACTAAAATTGGAAATAATTTCGCCCAGTTTCGGAAGATAAGTACGTAAGTAAGTAGCTAAGTACTAACGTAGATACCTATGTAAATAATTACAATGAGTTTTACTTTTATCTTCACCGGAATAAATCAGTTTTTGTCACATTACATGCCTACAAGTACTTAATCAAATAAACTTACGTCATGATTTGATGACAATTTTTCTTAGCTATGTTATTTAGGGTTCCTATCAGATTGTGGGAATGTAAACACGATACTTAGTTAATTTACATACTTTTATTACAATTTATTCCAGTTGTACCTTCACAAGTTACCGCAATAAGGTATTAGGGTAATAAATAAGCTGATAGTGGGAATCTTGAAGCTTCAAAAAGAAATGTAGGTAAGTATCACTGCTTTAGTCTAAGATTCGTCTCTCTCAAACATGGACATAAGTAAGAAATTTTTAATATCCACTTCCTAGGTAATAATTCCCATACCAATCTCTTATATTTTGTTTTATAGAAAGCTCTAAAAGCGTAGCTGTCATCGGTGCTGGAGCTGCTGGTCTCGTCGCCACCAAACACGTGTCTAAGCTTCCCGACAACTTCACATGCTGCACTTTCGAGCTAACCGATAGTGTCGGTGGCACTTGGGTTTACACCGATGAAACTGGCAAAGATGAGTACGGAATTCCAGTTCATTCCAGCATGTATCAAAACTTGAGGACTAATTTACCAAAAGAAGCTACGGTTCTGAGTGAATTTCTCCACACGAAGCCTGAGAATAGATCGTATTTAACGTCCGATGAAGTCGTACAGTACTTGGAAGATTACACAGATTACTTCGATTTGCGAAAATACATAAAGGTAATGTTTTGATTATAGACAACAAATGGTAATCAGCAACTAGGTATCATTTTTAATTACCTAATTCGCGATTGCAGTTTCGTCACTATGTGAAAAATATCGCACCAATGCCTGGGGGAAAATGGAAAATTCAAGTTCTCGATTTGAAAAACCAAGAAGAATCCACCTACTACTTCGATGCAGTTATTATATGCGTTGGGTATGATTAGAAATATAAAATCGTTTCTACCTAGTTCAAGTTCTATATTCAATAAATGAAAATTTTTACAGGAAATTTAGCAATCCGGTGATTCCAGAAATTACAAATATTGAAAATTTCGCAGGTATTCAACTACATAGCCATGATTACAGAAAACCGTCAACATTTCAAAATCAAACAGTACTCATGATCGGTGGAAAATCTTCGGCGTTGGACATTTCATTTCAAATTTGCAAAGCTGCTCAAAAAGTAAGCATTTATTTGGCTGAAAATTGGAACGTTATGTGTTCAATTCAATTACCTAACTGAAAGTTGCCTAAATTCGTACGACAGGTTTATTTGAGTCATCATAATGAGAAAATTCGTAATATCCGATTTCCGGCCAACCTAGAACAAAAACCTGATGTCCGAGAAATTCAAGATGGAAATGTTGTGTTTGCCGATGGATCGAAAGTGTTTGTTGATACGATTCTATATTGCACAGGTATCAAGTTTGGAATTACTTACCTCCAGATGCATAATTTGAACTACCTATTCATTAACGACTCATCATTTGCTTATCATCCTACAGGATACACCTACAAATATCCTTTTCTCGATCCAGAATGTAAAATCCGAACAGAAAATGTGGTAGTTAAACCGCTTTATAAGCATTTCATCAATATCGAGCATCCCACAATGTGTATAATTGGAATCCCTAGAACTTGTCCTGGTTTTGCATTGTTTGATTTACAAGTACCTACGTCTATAATAAAAATTTTCAACGTCAGCTTATTTTATAAAGCAATTCGTGCAATGAGAGGTATCTGCCTATATAACTGTTCACAGATCAGCTGCTTTTTAAGTATTCTTGAAGGAAAAGTCACACTACCTAGTAAAACTGAGATGCACGCTGAACTCAATCAGGATACTAACGAACGACGAAGAATAACTGGAAACGAAAAATATTACCACCTGTTGAATGAGCATGCTGTGGAACATTGTGCTGCGGTAGCAGAATTGGGGAAAGTACCTCCAATCAAGCCAGTAATTTTTAATATGTGTTTCTTCGGTTTAAAAAGAGGAGTCGAAGATTTCCCGGATTATAGGAATAATACATATCAAATAATCAACGATAGAGAATATATTTTCAGAAAATAAATTTTATTTTCCTGCTATTAATAAAATAGCAAGTAGTAAACGTACGTGACTAAATTTTGAAAGAAATCCATGCACTATTTTATTAAAAACCTGCTTATAAATTTTTTTAAAATTTTTATTTAATTAAATTTTGTACGTAGATAGGTATGAAAACGTAACGAGTTCATAAAACCTTACTCTCTCGTAGGTAAAGAGTGAACTTTATAATAACTAATACTAAGCTTACTTAGTATTACCTTCGTGACTAAGTACACCGTACACGTGTCAAGTTTTTCGATAAAGATCTTAAATCAGTAATCGTAGATACTTCCAAATCTACCTATTTATTTTTAAACAATTGGAAAATTTACATTTGATTTGATTTATTGATGTTAAACTATCTCGCAAGACTGCACAATACCCAATGAATTTACCTAATTTTTTTTCATCAATTTTTTATCTTGAAACTGTCATTTGGTAGGCAGAATTTTCCACAACACGCGAATATTTATGATGTTTCAGATTAGAGAATAATCGTCGTGCGGTTCGTATAAATTATTTTTCTTCTAAATTTCATCTTTTATCAAAATATCGTTTCATTTCTCTCAAAATTTATCTACGTGTATTGTGATTTCATTACTGATGGATGAACGTAAGTTCCATTCCTTTTATTTGACCATTGCTTTTTGCTAATTTTTCAAATTTTGTATTTTACAGAAAAGACCACAAAAATAGCCATCATCGGTGCTGGACCAGCTGGGCTCGTAGCCACTAAACTAGCGACTGAAGATAGCCATAATTTCGAATGCTGTACTTTCGAGCAAACCGATAATGTCGGTGGGATTTGGGTATATTCCGATCAAACTGGCGAAGATGAATATGGAATTCCGGTTCATTCGAGCATGTACAAAAATTTAAGTACAAATTTTCCAAAAGAAATTATGCGTTTGCCAGGTCTCGGATATGAGAGAATAAAAAATAGATCCTACCTAAGTCGAGAAGAAGTCTTGCAGTATTTTGAAGATTACGCGGATCATTTCGATTTACGAAAATATATTAAAGTAATTATTTTCATAATTTAATAAATTCATAACTTACCTACATTTATTTAGGTACTTTTATTTTGATAACAAAGAAATTACATATTAATAGTTTCGCCATCATGTGAAAAATGTCGCACCTACCGCTGAAGGTAAATGGAAAATTGAAGTTATTGATTTGAAAACCCAGAGAAGAAATATTTACTATTTTGACGCAGTCATGATATGCATAGGGTACGTAGTACGATCACAAATCTACCAACTCTTTCATTTTGATTACTCCCAATTGAACATTTTATTTAAATTATTTCAGAAAATTCAGCAATCCAGTGTATCCTAAGATTCCCAACATCGAAAATTTTTCAGGATTACAAATGCACAGCCACGACTACAGAGAACCTTCTATATTCAAAAATAAAACTGTCGTCGTTATTGGTGGAAGAGCTTCGGCTATAGATATTTCCTTTCAAATATGTACTACTGCTAAAAAGGTGAGATTACCTATGCCTAGCTGAGAATGAAAAGTTTTTTTGTTCCTCTCCTACATTTAAATTTTGTACGGTAGGTTTATTTGAGTCATCATAATGAGAAAGCTCATAATATCCCATTTCCGAGCAATTTGGAACAAAAACCAGATGTCCGAGAAATTCAAGATGGACATATCGTTTTTACTGATGGATCAAAAGTGTTCGCTGATGTAATTTTGTATTGCACAGGTATAGAAACCTACCTATAAATTTCTAAAAAAATAAAAATACCTAGGTACAGTTTCGAGTTTTCTTTCTAATTCTTTCGCAGGGTGGGTTAATTAGTAGATATGTAGGTAGGCAAATTTAAATATCTAACCATGTAGTGTTGACTGTTCCAGGATACACCTTCAAATATCCTTTCCTCGACCCCGAATGTAAAATCAAAGTAGAAAATATGGTAGTTGAACCGCTTTACAAGCATATCATCAATATCGAGTATCCTACAATGTGTATCGTAGGAATTCCTAGAAATTGTCCTGGCCTCGAATTTTTTAACTTACAAGTACCTATCAAAAGTTCCCATTTCTTAACATCGGTTAAGTATATCTCCTTCTTCTAAACAGAATTATTTTTTAGGTTTCTGTCTTCTTGAATATTCTTGAGAAGAAAGTTACACTACCTAGTAAAGCTGAAATGTACGCTGAACTAGAACAAGATATTATCGAACGACGGAAAATAACTGGAAAAGAAGAAGGATATCATATGTTGGATCAGCATTCTGTGGGTTATTGCGCTTCGTTAGCAGAATTTGGCAAAGTGCCTCCGGTCAAACCGGTCATATTTGACATTTGTTTCACTGCTCTACAAAAAGCCCAGAGCGATATCTTGAATTATAAGAATTTAATTTATGATATTATTGATGATCAGAAATTTATTACAAGAGTCGCCTAGGACTAAAATTTGGCGAAAAGAAGAAACTAGAGCTGATAAGCGCTTGCTTGAAATTTTTCAAAGAAACATCTACCTACGTACCTACTTTATTGCATCTACGAGAAATGGATATTATTCTGCTTAACTAAATAGATACGTTTAAACAAGCATTATTTATTTCATATCTGACTGTATCAATATAAAAATAATATTATTATAGTGTATAAATTAAGAAATTTTTGTGGGGTGTACCTATATAAAATAATAAATAAATCAACAATCAATTATCTTCAATTACGTAACAAACGCGAAAATCTGTTTTTGAGAGTCGAATAACTAATTAAATTAAATTTTGCTTAAAACCTGAGTTTTATTTAAGGGGTGTTGTTATTTCCACGCGCCTGGGTGAGTAGTTCATAGAAATGAATCAACTGAATCTCTGGACTTGGAATATTTCTTTCAAGTTTCGATTGACATTTATTTTATTCAAAATTGGAGGGGAAGGAAGGGTTAAATCAAAATTTTTGTAATATCCAAAATTATTCCTAAGTCTTCAAGCTATAACTTTTGTTTGAAGTTTTTTTAAATTGGACCCCCCCCCCCTCCCAACTGATTTTGCACAACACTTCGAAGATATTAATTAAAAATCCCAGATAAATAAGCGAGGAAGGTACCGATTAAAAAAAATTTCAAATAAAAGTTATAGAGCAAAATCCTAAAAATAATTTTGATCATTATAAAAATTTCGATTGGATCTCTCCCTTTCCTCAAATTTTACATAATACCTATCAGGTAGATACTTTTTAAAAATTTGTCGAAGGGGTCCAATTGAAAATTTTTTAAAACAAAAGTTGTAGATTGAGGTCCAAAAAATAATTTTTGTTATTACAAAATTTTCGATTAGACCCTTTCCTCCCCTCCAATTTTGCATAATGGCTTGGACACTTATATTATTAAAAAATTGCGAAGGTAGAGGTCTAATTGAAAAAATTTTCAAACAAAACTTGTAGCTTGAAGTCTTAGAAATAATTTTAGTTTTTACAAAAATTTCGATTGGAGCCATCCCTCCCCTTCAATTTTGAATTAATTACATCATACATGATTGTTAATTGAAAGAAAATTTTAAGTTCAGAATCTAAACTGAAAACTGATGGAAGTAGGTGGTGTGAGCGATTTCGTTCATGTTCACTACAAATCCGAGCAACTACTCACCCAGGCGGGTGGAAATGAAAATTGAAATAACAACACCTTTTAACCTTATTTAAGGTGTTATGTTAATTAATTTAATTTCATCTAATCTATCCGAATCTGAATTATCCGATCGCTATTTATCCACAATTGACGTCATAAGATCGCATTTGACCAATTTTACTTTTTGTTTTTCAAAAAGTGGTAACAATGACAATATTGTCAGTTAAAATTTTTTCAATGAAAACAATGATAATCGTGCACATGTTTGCTTTATTTAATTGAATTTAATCTTTAATTATCAACGTTAATAAGTTATGTGGTTTATTGTGCTACAATTATTGTCATACGTGAGTTTATTCTTCATTGTTTCCCACGATACAATGAATAATGGGATGGATAAGAATTAGAAGAGCTAGCCAACTGACTCAGCCACAGCAGCATCGATTGCTCGACTCCGATTGATTTTCCGAATTATTCCAGGTAATTTATTTTAATTATACATTGTTATGTAGAAAACGTAGTCTTGAAGGTGAATAGATGTTCGCTCATGAGCTACATGTTCATTTTTCTAAACATTTCGTTTGTATTCTTTAGAAGAAATATTGAAACTTGAAAGTTTATTCCAACTGTAACTATACAGAACATGAATGTTCTCACTAAAATGAGATCGAATCAATCATTTACTCGTTTCGAGAATGTCTGTGTAATCAATTTTCACTACCAATGGTACGAGTATAATAATTTGATTCCTAATATTGAAAAATATGAATACGTAAAACACGTAACGAATTCCGGTGGCCGGCCACAAGCACTGAAAACAATCGAAATCTACTCGATGAATTCGCGTCGTGAATTTCATTGTCTTGTCGTCTTGTCCATTCATCTCTCTCATGATTAATCACTCCGGTAAGATATTAATTGCTATCAATGTTTGATCTTGACGATGGTTGGACTTGGATCATTTTAATCGAAATTCTGCAATCCTAGACTCAGTTATGGATACAAGTCGTTCAAGAAAAAAGTACGTTTAATAAAAAAATGTTTTAATGAAAAAAAAAATCATGTACAAAAAAATTAAATAAATATTCACAGCAGTTGAGGACGTTTAAAAGTCATTATCCGTTTTGTACGAAAAATAATTCTTAAACGGATTGTACGGAGTTGATACTCTACTGTAATTTGGTTGGACATCCGCACGTAGTATCACAACACCTGTGGACATAATCGCAATTATTTTTTAATAATCGCCAATCTAATGTACAATGGTTACATTTTGATAATACAAATAGATTAGAAAACATCAACAACTACCTGAGGGATTGACTTTAACTTTAATTTTAGTTTGTGGACTAAGAACTCCGTAATCTACATCTTCATATAAGTCCTGAAACATATAGCATTGTAAGTTTTTTGCTCATTGTTTCTAGTACAGAATGAAGGAAATCAATTACGTAGATAGATATGGAACTCACTTCTATTCTATATCCTCCTGGGGCCAATAATCCCATTTCGGCTAAGGTAACTGCAACGTCCGATGGTGTACCATCTGTTCTTCTGTTCAAGAAAGCGATCGCATACGAGAAATAGTTCTGGAAGAAGGGCGTTATCGGTCTGGCCCAGATTTCTATTCCTTTGTGCTGACATATTACAGTACCTCCAGTTAAAAATTACACCATAACTAGCTTATTCGTATCTACTTACAATTTATCTATTGACGAAAGACGAAGAATCGTTCTCGTTTTTTGAATTTCATTTTCATTTTATCGTAGGTAAAATCGTCGTCGTGTGTTTTCGTCGAGTTTATGCCAATTTTTATTTTTATTTTTTTTACTGTGGGTACCTTAACCGATTTAGTTATCGTAAAATTACCTTGTAAATTCTTCTTCCTTGTATTCCCAGCGGATCTTGATCGACTGCGATTATTTTTCGGTTTTGTAAAATGGCTTTATATTCGGATCTTATCGTACGGAGATCAACGGACATTAAAAGAGGCGCCGCTAGAATTGCCCACATTGCCATTTGCGTTTTACTTTGTTCGTAACTTAGACCAAAGTTACCAACGATCAACTGTGAATTAGAAACAGAATATTTTTATCATTGTGGTTTCTCGATTTTCTCTTTTTGAATAAAATTCTGCTTGCCCGGCAACTTGTCAGTAGCTCGAGTGTGTAAGTTACACAGGAAATTTCAAAAATGACGAAAATGAACAAATTGAATACAACATTGAACTCTACCTTTTTTTTTTTTTTTTTTTTTTGAAAGTAAAAAAATATAATATAAGTCTTGAGTAATAAGAATTGCTAATTTTTTGGAGAAACAAAACTGTGATTTTGATTTCTTTTGTCTCAATAGGGATTTCCGAAAGTTACGTCAAATTTTTCGATGGTAGGAAATTGGCATGTAATTGGTTACCAAAATCTCGACAATATTATACTAAAGCTTCTAATAAAACATCGACGTTTTGGGAAAATTGACGAAAATTCCTACCAGCGAGAGTATAAACAAACAAACAAAATCACGTGATTGGAAGTCCCTATATTTTTGGAAAAGAAATTTCAGAATTTTCTTGGAATGAAAAATAATTATTTCAATTGGTGAATGGTGAAAATATTTTTAATTTAAAAAAAAAACTTCCAATGTTTTGAAAGAAAAAAACTTTCAATTTTTTGGAGAGTAAATCTCAATTTTTGTAGTAAAAAATTTCTGAATTTTCTCAAAACAAAAATTAATATTTCATTTTCTTTTTTTTTTACAGCATGAAATTGGTAAAATAAAAATTAATTTTTAGAAAAAAAATCTTTTTTTTTGAGAAAAAACTCACTATTTTTTTGGAGTGAAAATGTTTTCAACTTTTTGTGGGGGAGGAGGGTGATCTCGATTTCTGTAGAGAAAAAATTGATGTTTTTTTTTGGAATCCCAAAATCTCAATTAAATGAAAACATTTCTCAATCTTTCAAGTTTTTTGAAAAAAAAAAAAAAAACTTGAAAAACTTTTTAATTTTTTGGGAGAAAAGTCCCTATTTTGTAACAAAAGAAATCATGAATTTTCTTAAAATGACAAATGTATCAAGTGATGAAAAAATTTCTCTTTTTTTGAGAAAAAAGTTTTCAATTTTTTTGGCAGCGTAAATATAATTTTCTTCAAGTAAAGAAATTCCATTTTAAAAAACTCAATTTTTTTTGAGAAAAAAAAATGTAAATTCCAATTTTGAGGAAAAAATTTCAATTTTTTTTTGGATAAACCCCATTTTTTAAGTGGAAAAATTGGAGAAAACTCTGATTGAAATATTTTTAAATTCTTGAAGATTTTTTTTTTTTCAATGTTCTTGAAATTTATAATTTTTGAAGATTTTTTGGGAGAAAAAAGTTTCATTTTTTTTTTTAGAGTAAATCTTAATTTTTTTGGAAGTAAAGAATTGAGGGAAAAAAACTTATTTTTTCAGAAAGTAAATTTTAATTTTTTTTTATAAAAAGTCTTCCATTTTTTTTTAAAGAAAATAAGTATACATGAGTTGTTTTTTGAGAGAGAGAGTGAATTTTCATTTTTTGAAGGAGGAGAAAAACGCATTTTCATTTTTTCTGGGGGCCTCTTTTTTTGGAAACCTCTGTTTTTTTTTGTTTTTGTTTTTTGTTAAAAAATATAAATTTTTTGGAGAGAAAAATCTTGAATCTTTTTGGAGAGTTTTGAATTTTTTCTTGAAATTATCAAAATAGGCACCTACTTATCTGAACTTTTTGGATTTAATAAATTAGTAAAAAAATCGTCCTTTAATCTTTGTAAAGTGAAAACCGAAGTATTGTGTTGGAAATAAAATTTCTTGTCAACTTTTTTGGAATAAAAAAAATCTTACTTTTTTGTAGGTTAAAAAAATATACTTACCTAATATAAAAAATTCTCTCAAATTTTTGGTGTGATTTTTTTTCTTCCAGAAAAAAATCTCTTAATTTAATAATAAAAAAAAAAATAGTTAAATTTTTCAGTTGAAATTTTTTTTAGAGAAATCTCTCATTTAATGAGAAAAAATCCCATTTTTTTGAAAATTTATCATAATTATCTGTCTCAACTTTGCAATAATCTCTCAGTGTCAGTTTTCTTAATTTTTTATAGGTAGTAAAAAAATTTTTAAAACAAAATTTTGATTTTTTGGAATAAATTTTTCAGTTTTTTGGGTGTCAAAAATTTCTTAATTTTTTTGAGTTATAATAATATTATCTTGTAATTTTTTGCAGAAAAAATCTCTTCTTTTTATTAACGTAAGAAATTATTATCTCCACATTTGACTTTCAAAAAATTTCGAGAAAAAATCGAGCTACACTCTAGAAAATGTCAAGTTGCCAGCCTTGAAGTTCAATACAGCCAAACTCACCATATCTGGATCATTCCAATGGCCAGGACCTGCATTTGGAACTATGGTATCTTGGTTATTTCCATAATAATCTATAATACTTTCTAGACTAGTCCACGAATCTTGTATGTCGTCAAAATTCCTCCATAAATTGCAATTTTCAATAATGGACGAATAGTTTGGCTGCAAAAAAAAAATAATCACACGTATAAGGTCTTTCTTTCAATTCAGTCCCAATTCCAAGGTGCGAGTGAATTAAATCTTTGGCAATGTTATGGAATTGATGTTGTATTCCATTATACGAGCGATTTATACGAGGACGGATTTTTTTCGTAAGATGTTTAAAAAAAAGTAGTGCATGCGAAAAACTGGCTTTGTTTCGTCACATCGTAACGTCGTCGACTCGACGCAGGTCCCCCTTCCATCGTCATTTAAAGACCCATATCGATGATATTCATTAATGATGTTCAATACTTCACAAAGTAATTACTTTTATTCGTTTTTTCTCATTCTCACCGTCGTAATAACACTTATAAAAAAAAATCCAAGAGAGACAGACGAATTACATATACGAAACTAGTTTTCCATTAATTGGCTAATTTGGACGACGAAATGTCAATATTACGATGATGATGATGATGATGACGATGATTTTGCCATTAAACTATGTCATTGGCTTACCATGTCATCGTATTTTTTTCACTCGAAATGAATGAAATAATTTCACCCAAGGTTATGCAGTTTGATGCTTATAATTTACACTGAAAATTATAATAATTGCATTATAGTATTATTTTACCTGCATTCCAGAATAAATCTGATATACTGGCCAACTACAAGAATATATCATCGGTCTTCCTGTACGATTCAAATGATAACCAAATTCTGGGTAACCTGTTATTCGGGTCATTGAAAAAAATTTCAACTCGTGTTCCTTTACACTATTATTTTTATATTTGTATGCTATACTCATCAAACGATTATAATTACTCACCTTTGTCCATTTCATGAGGATGGGAATAGCAACCGTCCAATTTCACGTAATCTACATCCCACGATGCGAACAAATAAGCGTCCGATTCCAAATTACCCAAAATTCCGGGATACCCGGCGCACGTGTAGTTTCCAAAATCTTCATAAATGCCGAACTTCAAACCTTTAGAATGAACCTGTAAAAGTACAATGAGTTTTAATGCATTTGTCAAGGTTTTTAACTCCGAAATAATTTTTCGTATTTCGATATTCTTCCTTATTATAACATAAATTAATTCGTCGAACGATGATAATTTTATCGCCTCGTTATAACGTGTGTTCGTTAATAAATCTTTTTGTCGGCGCGCGAATTACGAACATAGGAAGGAAAACGGACGGTAATTTGAAATTAAATTGCAATTTATGCTTAGTACGTTTAATTATTCATCCATAAAATTACTATAACAGAGCGACGGTTGGTGTTCTGGAGTGTAACGTTTGTAATAAACATAGCGGTTTTATTCCTGTAAATTATCACGTATGCAATTTTATTGGCGGCGAATTTCAATGTCTGAGGGCATAACTTATAAATTTGAGTGGTAAAACTCGATGTGTGTTTTTTTATTACGCGCGGAAATGCATTAAAGTTGTATTCGTTTCGCTTCGTCTGAAGGTTTTTTAAAAAGAAAAAGCTTTTTAAAATAGGTGCAAAGTGAAGTATTGTGAAATTATGACGATGGTGTAGAGTGTGCTAAGTTCTTGGTGAAAAAAAAAAACGAATTTACTTCTTTTTTAGGATTGACAATGTGTGGTTGTTTGGGTGGAACTGTTTAATTAGTTGATTTTACTTTACATTTTTATAGTTATGTAGGTACTATTTTTTTGTCAATTTTAATTTTTAGTAAATTTTAATTGAATTTTATTAATACCATTTTTTTAAATGTTGCTTTTAATTTTTTCGGCCATTTTTAATCAAATGTTGGAATTTTGCAATCGTCAATTTTTTCAATTTTTAATAATTTCCTTTTGACTAATTTTCAATTTTTTGTTATTTTATAACAGTTTGGTTATTTTTTTGAATTACTTAATTATTTTTTATTTCAAATTAATTTTAAATTCCATCAATTTTCAGTTGGTATTCTTAATTAATTTCAACTTTAATTTTATTTTAGACCTTGTCCTCATCCCCCAATTTTCAAACTTAGAAACATTTAATAAATTTTAATTAAATTTTTTAAAACTTCAATAATTGTCAGTTTTGTCAATTTTTTAAAATTTGTTATTCTTCAAAGCTATCAACTTTCTTTCATTTTTAATTCGCTTTCTAATATTTTCAAGTAGTAAGTTTAGTAAGTATCATTTTTCTTTAATTTTTCCAATTCTCAATGTTTGGTAAAATGTCAGTTTTCTCTAAATGTTTCAATTTTTCATTTTTTTTTAAATAACTCAATTTAGATTTTAACATAATTTTAGATTTAATCAAATGAATTCGAGTGTTTTTAATTTTGATTTTCCTGCAATTTTTCAAATTTATAATGTTTTGAATTGTGTAAATTGTGTACTTTCTTCATTTTTTTTTTTTGAATGAAAAAAATATTCATTCAATTTCATTTTGATTTTGATTTTCAATTTAAAAAAAATATATAAAATAAGAATCAAATAAAATTGGCGGTTATTGAAAAAACTTCAAAAAATCAGATTAGAGTCAAGTAACTAAAAAAGTAAAAATGGCGGAAAAGTTGAAACATTTGTATCAAGATACTTACATAATTTTGATATCACCAAAATTACAAAAAATATAGAAATGTTTTGAAAAAATTGTAAAAAAAATTGTAAAAATAGAACTACTGGATAAGTATTAAAAATATAAGATTGAACTAGTCGAAATTTTAAAAATGATTGAAAATTACGAATACCTAACTAAAACTTGAAATCATTGTTAATAAATAATCAATTAGATCAAAATTAGCAAAGATAAACTTAGGGTTTCACTAAGTGGGTTCCAAATTTTGGCAGAGGACACTTTTTTATTAAGTGAGCGAAAGAGATTTCGCCATTTTGGGGAGCACTACCGACAACTTGTAATTTTCTAGGGTGTAGCCCCTCCTAAAATAAAAACTGTTTTTTTTTTTCATTAAAAAATTAATATTCCAAAAAAATAATTTAAAAGAAATAAAATTGTTTTATTTTGAAATAATTGAAAATTTTTTGTTTCCTCCTAAAAATTAAGAGTTTTTCTCCATAGAAATTGAATTTTTCATCCAAAAAAATTGAAATATTTTTACTCATCCCCATTTGAAAAACATTTCTCCAATAAGTAGAGATTTTTTTCTTCAAAAAATTGAGATTTTTCTCCGAAGAATTAATTATACAGCTTTATTTTCCGGGAGATATTAAAAGATTTAAAAACTCAGAGAAAAGGTTTAAAAAAATTGAAAAATATTTTAATTAACAAAAGATGAACGATGATTGTTTTCAAAAAATTGAAAAACTGATTCTTTCCAAAAATTTTAAATATATTCTTCCTTCAAAAATAAAATTAATTTTTCTGGAAAAATGAGAATTTTTTTTTTATTCCAAAAAAGTTTCGTATTTGCTAATTTTAAAAATTGTAGATTTTTTTATTCAAAAACTTAAAAAATATTTCTACTCCAGAAAATTTGAAATTTTTTTTCTTCTATGAAATACTTTTATGTACTCTGGAAAATTTAAGAAATAATTAGGTATTTTCTACAAAAAATTGGAAAATATAATTATACATAATATAGGTATTATATTTTTTTAATCGAAAAAAAATTTACTCGCACTCGCCTACTTTTAAAAGATTCAAAAAAATTGGTTTCAAAAATTTTAAAAAAAATGACGAACTTTATATCTCCATCAATTTGAATAGTATTTTTCTTTTCTTTTTTTGGTTGTTCACTTCCCGTTGGCATCATGGCACGAGCCAAACTTTCAATTACACCTTTCCAATCCATCAATTTAAAAAAAAAAAATTTACTCCAAAACTTTAAAAATTTATTCTTTAATTACCTGATATGAGATTTTTTTTCCTCCAAAGAAGTAAGGAAACTTTTTTTCCAAAAAAAAATGCTACTACAAATTTTAAAACTATTTTATAGTTTTGGAGAATTTTTTTCTTTAAGAAATTGAGTTACTGCGTAGTCGAGCAGTAATTTTCTTCTTCAAAAATTGAGATTTTTCCCCAGAAGAATTTTCCAAGAAATTGATATAACTTTTCACACTTACCCCTAAAAATTAATTCAAGAATTGTTGCAAAAAAAAATTGATACATAATATTGTACCAAAATTGAAGGATTTTTTTTCTCCGAAGAAATTAGGAGACTTTTTTCCTCCAGAAAACATGATTTTTCTACAAAAAATTTAAAAAATATTTTTCCTGCAAAAAGTTGAGAAAGTTTTTATCCAAAAAGTAGAAGAAAAAAATATATCAAGAAAATGAAAATAATATAAAAAAAATATACTCTCGCCTATTCCAAAAAATTTCTAATATTTCATTTGTAAAGAATTTTGAAAAAATCATTCGAGATGAAGCAAGAGATTTATTTATCCCAAAAAATTGAAAGGTGTTTTTTCTCCTAAACTACGAAAAATATTTTTACTCCAAAAAAATTCAGATTGATATCAATTTTTTTGAAAAAATAAGAGGAATTTTTTATTTAAAAAACTTTGAAAAAATTTTGTATCTATTCCTAAAAATTGAGAGGTTCTTTTCCAAAAATTTGGAAAATTTTTCTAAAAACAAAGATTCTTCGCTCCAATTTTTTTTTATTTCAAGAAAATTAAAAAATTGAAAACGCGAGTTAAAAATAAAAAATTGAATAAAAAATTCATATACCTACTTAACATAGGAAAATGAAAAAATTGAAAATCGAGAAAAAATTAAAAGTCAGCTTTCTAAACATCACTTCGACGCCGTCGGCCGTCCTACCCCCCCCCCCCCCCCACATACTCGATTTTCCATCATAATTCTCAAACGAGATAATAAATCGACAGTACGGTTTTAGATACACTAATGTCTCCAATTTTTTATTTTATAAAACTTTCGTAGTTTCAGCCTCCAACGCCGTCATTGATTTTCAATTAAACTTGTCTGCCAGACTATGTGTCATTTGTACGCCTTGATTACAACGTCTAGGCAAACTATTCGCATAACGTTTGTCGTACGACCTCCCACTCGACCATTATCGCTATTGAAAAGTTCACACAGGCCTACGTACGTGGGTAATTTGACTGATATTGTACTGTACATGTCAAAATCACGTTCCGTCTCATCACCACAGGCACAGACATATCTTTCGGTTATACAAATTGATTCGAAACGTTGATTTTACATCAGTACATAAATTCAAAAAGTGTATAAATAAATTAACGGTACAGCCCGACGAATAAATTTCATAATTATGGCCATTTAACGCTTTCGCTTATAAGATCTATACGAGCGGAGTAATATTTCCATAATCGAGATTCGAGACATTATTATTATTATCATCATTATTATGCATAGACAATCGAAATGAAAATATACGAATAGAAATACGAGTAAATGTACAGTAAAGAAAATCTCGAGTACGTATCTCAGTTCTATGCTATGCCATCGGCATGACGTACAACACAGATCGATCGCGTATGCATAGACGACGCGACTCGACTGCTGCTGCATCTGCAGATTTTAATTTGGTCATCGTAAATCAAACCGTAGACATGCGTGATAACAGGCGTCTGTAATGAATTTTATTTGATAAAAAACCAAACGATATAAGTATTTGTAGGTTTTTTTTTTCGTCACGAATACGCATCCAACGACGAGAAATATGCCGTTGAAAAATTAAAATAATCGTAATTACGCCACAAATGCGTATCTATATAGATTTGCATACTGAAGGATGTAAAAAAAACTTACGTACAAAAGTACGTATAAAAAGGAGAAACCGCTGCATTTTTTCCCCTGTAACTCGACGACGAACGTTTAATAATGTTTTCCAATTAATCTTCTTTTGTTGTTTTTGAAATATAATTTTATCGAACGATAACACGAGTACGGTCTGGGCTTCGTTTAAGGGGGGGGGGGCTATAATTTTTTTTTTTTTGTTGAATGCATAAAGTTGACAAGCGGAATTTTCTAAGACCTTTGCATGACGTCAATTTGATTTTTCATCTATGAAGTTTTGAAGAAAAATTGAAAACTAATTTCATCTCGCTTTTTTTTACAAAAAAAATTAATTTTTGATTTTTGAAAAATAAAATGCATGGAGTTTTCAAAAAAAATAATATATATATTCATTTTGCATTTTAATGATGTCATTTTGTAGAAATTATTGATAAATTTTTTGGAAAATCAAAAATTTTAAGCATTGAAATTGGAGAAAAACACGACTTCTTCTTAATGCCCAGTTTCCAGAAAAACTATGCAACCCACGAGGTTTTTCCTCAGAATGTTTTTTATTCAGTTCAGTCTGGTCTGTAGTCTGACGAGAGGGTTTCGCGAAATTATAATTTGCCGACGACTTCTTTCGAGTTTAATTGGAATACTAAGATGAAATTCATAAGAAAGTTGGATACAATCAGGGGAAAAAGTAGGAATTTCGCAAAACCCTCTCGTCAGACTACAGACCAGACTGTACTGAATAAAAAACGTTCTGAGGAAAAACCTCGTGGGTTGCATAGTTTTTCTGGAAACGGGGCATTAAGAAAAAGTCGTGTTTTTCTCCAATTTCAACGCTTAAAATTTTTGATTTTCCAAAAAATTTATCAATAATTTCTACAAAGTGACATCATTAAAATGCAAAATGAATATGATTTTTTTTTTTTTAAAACTCCATGCATTTTATTTTTCAAAAATCAAAAATTAATTTTTTTTGTAAAAAAAAGAGATGAAATTAGTTTCCAATTTTTCTTCAAAACTTCATAGATGAAAAATCAAATTGACGTCATGCAAAGGTCTTAGAAAATTCCGCTTGCCAACTCTATGCATTCAACAAAAAAAAAAATTTATAGCCCCCCCCCCCCTTAAGATAAGCAACATCTTTATATAACATTTTCTGTGCCTTACTGGTTGCTTATTTACCTGGTGGAAGGAACTACATCAGCTGCGAAACACCCTGTATATACTCGAAACGAACGAAAATCGCATCATTATATTTTTGGTCTTGTTGCTCGCAAACGAAACGTAACCCTGTTATTAAAATTAAAAGTCGACCTATCATTCGACCCAACGACGTGTTAAGTCGATAAAATAATATTCGAATTAAAGGTATATTTTCGAATAATCAAGGCTTTAATTTCATTCATTTTTCAAATTACCTCGCCATACTGCTGATCGATTTGTCAACTCTTCGTTCGTAATAAGATTACAATTGGTAATATTTTTATGTTTGTACCTTTGTACTTATCATGCATGTGTACTTATTGCATTTTTTTTTTTTATCATCAATACCTATCTCGGAATTTTTTCTCGTACATAGTATGAGAAATAAAATCAACTACTTATACAAATATACAACATAGACCTGCGAGTTCACCCGGGCGCGATTAACAAGCGTGCTTTACTGATCAGCGACCTTTTGTATAATTATATCGTTTGGAAGGCCTCGTATATTTCATTATTTTCCAGCTCAGCTCGTTTATATAATCGAGATCGTATATTGGATAAATTTTAATAAGTTGTATGCTCTTTTCGTGACTTATATGATGCTCTCGTATCGTACACGCGTCGATTTAAATGAGAGAAATTTTGAAGAAAAAATAAAAAGATCTCGATCGTCGGATTTTTTCTATTCTAATTGAAGGCGATTTGATTAGAGAAATTTTCTCGTTGTGGTTTTTTTTGTTGATAGGTTTTCGTGTTTTATCGACACCCTGTTTCACTTATAAGAATTTTTCTTTCGCTGGATCGTGTTAGTTTCCGCGAAACTCGTGACTTAATAAATGTCTGTACGACTTATCGTGACCGAAGTTATCTTTAACGATTTTTTTTATGCAATAATCCAGCTCTATTTGCCAAGTAGATCGATTTGGGTTAGTACTAAATCGGTAGAATACCAAAAATGCTAGTTATTTGGAATTGTAACGAGGTAGTCGTATGATTTTTGAAAAAAAAAAAAAAAAAAAAATGGGTCAAAGGTTGTTTTAGGTGTGATGTAACAAAGGCGAACAATTTTTTTATGGGTATAGATTTTGATAATGAGGAGTTACACTCTGGATGTGCTTGCATTTTAAAAAAATTATGAAAACTTGTTGACCGTTTAATAAATTACTCAACATTTCGATAAAATTCTAAGAGAATAATATAATGATTTAAAATATCGAAAATTAAAATTAAAAATAATTAGAAAGAACCAATAAAAATGTTGAACAATGGAATTCACAATTCGTCGATTGATAAAATTTTTAAAAATTGATAGAAAAAATTTAGATTTAAATTACGAAAATTAAATATGTATTGGAAAGATTGGCAATTATTGCAAGACATTGAAAATTAAAAAAAAAAAAAAAAAAAAAAAAAAAAGGATTTAAAAAACAATAGGAAATAGACAAACGAAAAGCTTTTGGGGGGGGGGGGGGGGTTAAATTTTTTTTGTTGAATGCATAGCGTTGACAAGCGGAATTTTTTAAGACCTTTGCATGACGTCATTTTGATTTTTCACCTATGAAGTTTTGAAGAAAAATTGGAAACTAATTTCAAATTGTATTTTTTTACAAAAAAAATTAATTATTGATTTTTTTAAAATAAAATGCATGGAGTTTTCAAAAAAAAAAAAAAAAAAATTCATTTTGCATTTTGATGATGTCATTTTGCAGAAAATGTGGATAGATTTTTTATGAAAATGAAAAATTTCAAGTGTCAAAATTGAAGAAAACGCGGTTTTTGGTAAATGCCCCGTTTCCAGAGAAACTATGCAACCCACAAGTTTTTTCTGAGAATGTTTTTTATTCAGTAGAGTCTGACGAGAGGGCTTTGGAAAATTTCTACTTTCCTTCCGATTTTATCAAACTTTCTCATAATTTTCATCGAAGTATATATTCCGGTCAACTCCGAAAACATCGTCGGCAAATTAAAATTTTGCAAAACCCTCTCGTCAGACTACAGACCAGACTACTGAATAAAAAACATTCTCAGAAAAAACTTGTAAAATCCAAATTGAAAATCGAAAAATCAATTTTGTCTATAACAAAATAGCCAATTTTCTTCATTAGAAATTTCAGTTTTCTCAAAACTTCGTCTCCGCTGCGCTCGGGCAGTAATTTTTCATTACGGATTTTTCGCCCTCGCTTCGCTCGGGCAGGTTCATCTTCGCTTTGTGTGAAATTAAATGATTTAGTGAATTTTACTTTTAAAATATAAAGAGGAAAATTTCAAAAAATTTCAATTCTGACCGTATCCTCTCAACCTCTACCTTTGTTATGAATGAAAATTTTGAAAATAACTCTAAATCAATGCAAAAATTATGGGTAGTTGAAAATTTTCAGTTGAATGAGTAGGTAGGTATATTTTTTATAATTTTCAGCTTTTGATTCAAAATATATTTTTTCCTTTTATTTGAAAATTCTTCTGTAAGTAGTAAAGTATTTGAATCGTAATTTTTTTTTGGTGGGGGTCACTTTTTTAGGAATAGATCAATTTTTGTAGAAGTCCTTAATTTTCTGTCATTTTTTGGGCGGGGGGGGGGCGGTTAAAATTTTGGAGATGGTAGTAAAATGGTACATAGTGAAAAGGTAGTGATTTTAGAAGGGGGAAAAAGTCATGTAGACACCATGATCTTGAATTTTTCTATTTTTGAACTTTTTTCCATTTTTTAATTTTTAATTTTTCAAAACTTGGGTGGATCAGTTGACAAGCAACTTTTTCACAAAAGGTTAACATGGTTTGGGTATTTAACAATTAAAGACTTAAATAATGGATCAAGGAACATCCAAATTTGAAAATTATCATGATTTTTTTTTATAAATTTTTAAACCAAACCGAAACGAAACCCAAAAAATTACCAAAACTCCTACTTAATTGGTCTTTAGAGGTAAAAAGTCGAATTTTTACATATTTCCTTTATTTTTGTTTGAAATTTAAACAAAAGCATTCCAAGTTTTTAGTAGGAATTACATAGAAGCGATAAGTTGATGTTTTTTGTCATTTCATAAATGTAGTTCGCTTTTTTAGGGTAGCCGAGTTAGTCGTCTTCTGTTTGGAAGAAAAGGAAATAAGGAATATTAAGATTACTATACACAATGGAAAACATATTTTGAAATGTTTTGTCCCAATTACTTAACGTTGGTGTATAATATGTTAGAAAAAAAAGTGTTGTAATTTTGACCATTGAATTTTATTATTATTTTTTCTTTAAGAACAATCTAATTATTTGTATAGCGACTCTTAAAATTTGAATGCAAAAATGTCCATGTTATGGAAAGAGGTGAAAAAAGTAATCAATCAAATTTGGGGCCGGCAGAACATATTTGGTTATAAGAGCACGGTAGCAAATCAAATATACCTGCTTTATTGTATCAGCGGTAACATCTACTTCACGGACAAGATGGAAAAAGGGGTAAAATATCTTTGGTACATTTTGGTCTCCAGTGAGCTGACAATTTCGTACATTTCCGCATTGATGTATTTCTTATTCGACGAAGAATTCAACTTGATAATTATGTTGTACGCCCTCAACTTCATCTTTCTCAGTACCTTGACAAACTTCGGATTTACTTTGATTTCTTACATTTTTTCTGATCAAATTGAAGCCATCATTGAACTAGTCGATCGTATTTTAACCAAGGGTCAATTGGCGAATTCGAAGCAAAATGGAATTATCTCAGATATGAAGAAAACATTTATACAGTTTATGGGGCTTTTCGTGATGTGTTGCAATATTTACATGTTTATTTGTTTTTTCGATGTCGCGTTATTTTTTTCCGAGCAAAAAGTGAAGAATAATTTCTACTACACTTGGCCTATTCCATCGATTGGACGACATGGCACTTTGGGACTATTTTTCTGCTTTAATGGGCTGTTGAATTTCTTTAGTTTATTCATTTGCTTCAAAATCGGTTCGCTCTATTCTATCGTGTTGTATTGGAACAGCGTATGTTCCAAGGCACTAATTGATATACGAGACGAGCTCTATGATCGATCGCGTTACCTGATCGAAGATATGAACAAAAGTACAGGAGCCAAACAACAGTTTGATGATTGGAATCAACATTTTCATAAGATAGTGCAACATAATATTCGGAGATTTCAAGAAATTATTTTGCAAGTATCTTTATTTTTGAAATTTTCTAATAGGTACCTAGGTTATATTTCGTATTTATTTCGGTCGTGTCCTATTTTTTCAGATTGATTAATTATTTGAGAATGTTCATCGAAGTGCTCGGCACATTTGTGGTAGCCACTGCATTCGTTGTAACCGTAAATATCCTGAACGTCTGTTTATCTGTGAGCTCATCAATTTATTATTTTCATCACTGTATCCAATTTCCAATCAATTTTTCTCACTTGAGACAATTTTTAGTTTTTTTAAAATAAGCTAGTTATCTTTAAATTTTTAGAAAAACCCTGATTTCTGCTTTTTGCAAATGTTTAGAAAGAAGTGCCTTTTGTGCTGAAACTGAAATATATGGCAGGTGCATTGGCGTGTATACCTCCAAGCTTTGTGATATATTGGATCGGTCAGAATTTGGATGATTTGGTAAAATACCAAGAATTGACCATTTGTGCATTTTAAATTGGGAAATTATTATAAAATTAGGTATTTGTTTGAAATTAGACAATGGAAGTATCAACGGCCATCTACTCTACGCCATGGTATTGCTCGGTGAAGGTGCGAAGAAATATTTACATATTTTTGTGTCAAACTCAAACGGTGAGGAATTTGGCCATTATCAAAGTGTACAGATTGCTGCTCAAGAATTTCGCGCGATATTTGCACGCAATTATGAGTTATACCAATATATTACGTAGACTGACCCTAAAATGAACTTTATGTACCTACCTACCTACAATATTGCAATAATACCTTATTAGCTAAAAACTCTGCAATTTATTTTTTAGTTATTAATTTTGATTTTTTTTTCTCTACTTTTATTCAGAAATCACTACTTTCATGACCCATTTTTCAAATCACTATTTTTTCACTACTTTCACTATCTGGTAGACATCCTGTTCGGTTTAAGATAATTTTAGCATTTATTTTCGTTTACTTATAAAATGGTCACTAAAGTCACTTTTTCCAGGTTTTTTTTGGTGATACGGGTTTGATAAAATAGGGCAGAAAATAGGAATTTTGCAAAATCCTCTCGTTGAATTACATACCGAACTGTACTGAATAAAAAACATTCTGAGGAAAAACCTCGTGGGTTGCATAGTTTTTCTGGAAACGGGGCATTAAAAAAAGTCATTTTTTTTCCAATTTTGACGCTTAAAATTTTTCATTTTTCAAAAAATCTATCAATATTTTTTGCAAAACGACATCATCAAAATGCAGTATGAATATAACTTTTCTTTTTTGAAAACTCCATGCATTTTATTTTTCAAAAATCAAAAATTAATTTTTTTTTGTAAAAAAAATGCAAAATGATTTTTGTTTCCAATTTTTCCTCAATACTTCAGATAAAAAAAATCAAAAATGCATCATATAATTAAGTCTAAGAAAATTTTGCTTGTCAACGCTATGCATTCAACAAAAAATTTTTAAAGGTAGCCCCCCCCCCCCCCCCCCCCCTTTAAGAATTTATGTTTTTCTTTCTGAGATTTTATTTTGTTGAAGACCTCAACGTTGACATTCTGCATTTAGTTAACAACCCTCATACTGAAGAAAAATTGTGTGGAGAGGTTAATGAAGAATTCGTTGATTCAAATTAGGTTATAAGAGAAAAAAAATATCTTGAAAAAAGTCGCAAATTTCAGTTTTCAAAATTTTGGTAGAACGTTGTTTTTGGAAGTGGGAGGGGGTGGAAAAAGGTTAGCGGGTCGAAACCACAAAAAGGCACATTCAGGACCCCTATACCGAACCTGCGTGCCGAAGAACAGCCTCCTAGGTCAATTTGAGTACCCTGTAGCGTAGCCTTGACCCAATGTTTGCTCCCTTAGAAAAAAAAATTGGAAATGATTCTTATCTGAATGACTCAAATTTTCTTTTGGGGGGGATTTTTGGCCACTTTTTCACATTTTTTGGTCACTAAAGTCACTAAAAAAATAAAATAGTTGATATCATGCCTGTTCAAAAAATTTAGAAATTTTTTTACCCTGGAAATAATCAAAAAAAAACTCTCTCCTTACAAATTGAAAAAAAATTTCTAATGAGAAAAAATTGAAAATTATACGACCCTCTCTCTCTCAAAAAAATTATGCATCCCAAACGATCAAGAATTTTTTTCATTTCAAAAAAATATAGATATAAACTTATTCTTTTTTTAATTCCCAAAAAAATTGATTTTTTCCCATTTTTTTTTTCGTTGTTTAAAAAAAATCATTTTCAGATTTTTATGAACTTTACGATTTTTTAAAACTTGATTATATTTTTTTCTTCATTTTTTCGTTATTATTTTATTCTGCTGTTTTGTTAGCAGTTTTAAATTTAAATTTTGATTTTTTCTATTACAAATTTTCTTTAATTTTTCGAATTTGTATTTTTTAGTTTATTTTTCCAGTTTTTAAAATTTTGTTTTTTCATTTAAAAGTTATCAATTTTATTAAGTTTGAATTTTTTATTGTTGTTGTTTATTTTTTTCAATTTATATTTAATTTTGTTCAATTTCTTTAAATTCGTGAGGCAGCGAAACAAATTATCCGAAATATTTCTAAATTTTCGAAATGAACCGTAGGTTCGTACTTATTTAGGAGATTGATTATAAAAATTTCTGAAACGTAGAGGTAATTACATACGATGTCGATGAATTATATGCCATTGTCGGCGTATTCACGTGAATGTCGACCGCCTACGATCAAAACTAGACGTTCGAAAGCTGTCAAAATTAGCGTTTCGTTTTTATCTACACGATTGATAATATTTCAAATGAATTTTTAGCTCGTTTCACGTTCAAAAACCTACGCGCAGCGATGTAACAAAAATACTCGAGAATGGTTTTCAATGAAGGCGAATGGTATTTGGCTGTATTTTATTTGTCGGATGAGATAATTATATTTTACGAAGCGTTTATAATAATATTCTAAACAGTGAAAATATTTTATAATTCTGCAGAGTGCATAGTTTCAATGCTGCTGCTAAATGGAGAAATGATGCGAAAAATGCACGATGCCGATGCGCCAGTGCCAGTGCACGTTTCATTTTTCCAATAAAATAAGCAAAAATTTATTTTATCGACAACGTAGAGAGCATATTTGGAATGGTTGATGTACGAGATGAGTATTCAAAAGCAGGAAATAAGCGAACATAACGACCCATGTACGTTGTACGAGTATTTATCAAACGTTGGTTATTTTTGCAATTTTTAATACTTATCGGCGAATTGTAAAACTTGGCAGTGGTGCATGCTCGAGCATTTATAGTAGAAGAATAAAAATAAATCAACTTACGTAATTTGATAAATCTCTCATGCCGTAAGGAAACCGTCGTAGATCTGGTTGAAGATGACCACTGTACGATCTTTCCTTTTCCAGCCAACAATCGTCTACATTAACGTATTCGTAACCGACTGCCGCGTACCCCTCTGAAACTAATAAATCCGCCATTGTTCTGAACAATCGGTCACTGTCAACAATATAATTTTATATATTTCAAGCGCGAAAATCATTCAAAAAAAAAAAAAAAATGAATAAATAACGTCAATGTACAAAATACTACAGAAAATAAGCTTACATAATGCAGCACGAAGCACACCATAAAATGTACATATAGACATCGGTGGAATACCTCTATTTTTTTATGAAATACCACATGCATACTATACAAAAGTATCGAAATACTTACCTAATGCAATTATCTGGGTCGTTTTTGCAATCTGTGTTGCATCGGAAGCGTTCCCAAGCTAACCAGCCCATCGGAGGTGTGCGAGCCAGACCGTTCTCCAAAGCGCGACATAGAGTAAATAACATGGAAATCAGCGGAATCCATTTTATCAAATGATGCATTTCTCGACTAACCTGTCAACAAGAAGGAAATAGTCGCGTGAAATTTCAACTCTCGTTAATATTCCACTCGGATCAGCGGATAGATTAGCTCCAATGACATAAGTATATCGATCGTGAACCGATTAATAATTTCGACTGGATTGGATTACTCAAGTTTTGACGAATGATACAGATACGTTTCCAAGGTAATCGACTGCATTTCGATTGGGAGATATTAATGTTTCCACAGACGAGAGACGTTCCCATTCCCACATATCTAATGACAAATGAATCGATTGTTCTTGTTTGGCAACAAAAGAAAATTCGAAAAGTTGCAATTTTTCGCCAATACCAAGACGTTTGGTATTGTTTTATTAAAATCGACGATTATGTGTATTTTGGCAACTCGACACGAGTTCTTTGATTAAGTGGTTCAGATTAACGTGACTGTAGGCTTTCGGAATTCGGATCCGAGATCGTTTTGCTTTTATATAAAAGACTCGTCGAAATGATACTTGTGTTCAAGTACACGTAAGAGAGGAGAAAAAAATGTGTATCGAGTTCAATTATGGTTTTCCATTTTGCCCTTAGAGAATACTTCATAAAAGGAGATTGGCAGAAAGGTGTTCGAGTATCGAATCCAATTAAACTTGGGCGATAGATGACCTTGAAAAATATTGTCAAAATAATGCAATTCATTTCAAATATATACCTATCCTATTACATCTTTTTTTTTCCTGGTAAAATAGAATGCCCACAATTATTCGAAAAACATACTAATACCACGAAGTGTTTCAATTGTGAATGAAAAAAAAAATGAAAAATATGGGAAAATGTAGGTAGCTTTATGACATGTACACGTATTTGTACGTAGGACCACACCTTCACCCACAGGGCACAGCATACAGCACACAATATCCTTCATAAAGTATCCAACCCTCGTCTAGATGTTGTTTTTTTCAATACCTGACCAGAGAACTCGACACATGCTTATACGCTGCAGAGACATAATCCGCACATTCTCCATAAACTTGAACCAGTTTTCGATAAGTGCATCTAATAGGCACTTTGCTGTAAATTTTCACGCGTATGCCGACCAAACACGTGCCCGGTGTGTACCTAACCTAACCTATGTATACCTATAGTCTTATAGCTTCGTGAAGATAATCGAGCGTAAATTATTTACTTATAGATGAATGAAAAAAGTAGGTGAGCTCGTATAATGACGTAGTAATTCAAAACACATTTACGCATTGGTAGTCGACGTGACAACTGAATAAAGCAAACGTTAACGAGATAATTTATAAAAAATGAAAGTTACTCGACCTTTCCGATGGTGTATTAATCCGCAGATCTCCCACAGGGTTTGGGTTTTTTTTTATGCAGCTGACTCGATCGATGATGGTGGTTTTGGGTAATGACCGTGATCGCTAAGTGGAGCGTTTTAAATTACGGTACTTAATTTGGGTATTAGCGGTTAGGTACTTGTGTTTTTGTGTGATTTGAATGTACCTATGATGGTGTTTGTTTCGATTGAGTTTCTTCTTTTAATAGATTTTTCGATTACGATGTGTCGATCGAGTTTCCAATTTTGGATTTTTTAGTCATTTTTTTGAATTTGAAGGATTGATAGTTCAATTTTGAATTTTAGATATTTTTTATAATATATACTTATTTGGAAATGTTATTTATTTTTTATTTTAAATCTCACAAGGAAACCTTGACAACTCGTCATCTCCGATTGAGTGGAAATTTGGCTCACTGAAAGAGCAGGTCATCCAGACCTCTGAACCAAATTTTGAGCTGTCAAAGTTGATTTTTCGAATTTTGGTGAATTCTTAAAAATGGCGAAAATAGTTCATTGGTAAATTCAATTTTTTACAAAAATTCTAAATTATGAGATAACATTCTAAAAAACTGGTTTATATACTAAAGTCGACCCCCCCCCCCTCGCAAGTCGATTGCAACCATTTTTCAAAGAGATCTGAAACCTGCATCATAAGTTGCCTTTTCAAAATTTTCGAATTGTAAAAAATACTCGTGTCAACTCGTCACCTCGGATTTTGGGTTCAACTGTGCAAATCAACTGATGATATGTAATGTATTGTATCACATTTACGTTGAGATTAAATTTTTTAGGTCAGCTTTAGTGTATAAACCAATTTTCATAATTTTTCCTCAAAATTTACAATTATTGTAAAAAAAAATCTGATTTACCAATTGGCTATTTTCGTCATTTTTAAAAATTCGCCAAAAATCCACACATCAACTAATTTTACACTAATATGGTACTCGAATGAGCTGACAAAAAATATAATTATGCTGTCTGATGATTGGAAGTTCCATTACTCTCCACCAAATGATCCACAATTTTTTACAATTTTCTCTGTGATTCTAAAAAAGTCATTTTGCAGAAATGCTTATTCTCTTGAAATTTTTTGCAATTATACAATGAAATGGTACCGGAATGAGCTGGCAAACAAAGTGAGGTTGTCTGATGCTTAGAAGTATCATTACTTGCCACCTAAAGATTCACAATTTTCAGCATTTTTTCCTGTGATTTAAAAAAAAAAGTCATTTTGCAAGAATGCTTATTCTCTTGAAATTTTTAGCAATTTCACACGGATGTGGCAATGGAATGAGGTCACAAAAAAAGTGAGGCCGTCTGATGATTAGAAGTATCATTACTTGCCGCCTAAAGATTCACAATTTTCAACCAATTTTCTCTGTGATTATAAAAAAAAAGGCATTTTGGAAGAATGCTTATCCTCTTGAAATTTTTAGCAATTTTACACTGATATAGTAGAGAAATAAGTTGACAAAAAAGTGAGATTGTCTGATGATTAGAAGTATCATTACTTGCCACCTAAAGATTCACAATTTTCAACAATTTTATCTGTGATTCTAAAAAAAGGTCATTTTTCAAGAATGACCTCTTGAAATTTTTTGGCAATTTCACACTGATATGGTACTGAAATGAGCTGACAAAAAAGTGAGGTTGTCTGATGATTAGAGGTTCCATCACCTAAAGATCCATAATTATTTATATAGATAAATTTTTCAATTTTGAAATGTCGATATTTTTCATTACCTATGCGGGCAAAATGTATTCTTTCGATTTTGAAAAGTCGATTTTTTCTGATTTTGATGAATCGACCAATCTTTCAATATACTAGATAGGGTAAACGTACCAGTTCGTGACAGTACCCCCGGTTTGTGACAGTTTACACTAAAAAATGTAATTACTAAGGAAGTTATGGTCAATTACAACGTAGTAATATTTTTCTGTGAAACTCTCATCCATATGGAAATCAATGAAACCAAAACCTTTCGATCCCAAGGCATTAATATGTTACGAATCCCTTCTCAAAGATTTGTATCTATGAATTTTCTGTACATGTGCGGTTTTTTCCAAGAGTGTGAAAATGAGATGTGATGGATTGATCGATTATATTCAGCTTTAAACTAAAGCGATGCAGTTAGGTTATGTTTTTTTACATTTGTGGGTCCTAAGTGAGTTGTTTTTTAATCAAGTTGACCAAAAATTATTAAATGCCTAATTTTTATTCACAATTGACAGTACTGGTACACCAACTTTTCAAAAATAGACTGGTGTACCAATTTGTGACATGGGTGTCACAAACTGTTGCATGCTGAGTTCCAGTTTGTGACATGTCAAAAATCAGCCCATTGAAGCATTTTCTGTTCATATCAAGGTGTATTAGGTATGTTTTATTGAATTTATTGTGCTTAGGAACCTTTTAGTCAATAAATTGCAACAAAAATTATCAAAAACACAAATTTAAAAAAATGTAGTATTGAAGCCAAAGTGAAGAAATTATACAAGAATTGATTTTTGGTGCAAAATTAGAAAAAATGTATTTCGAACTAAAAATTAATAAAAAAGAATATTCATTATGAAGAAGAGCAAACAAAGTCTTAATATCTAATTAGATTTACTTTTCACTTTAATTAGCAATTTATTACTGGATTTTTGTACTGTCACAAATTGGTACATCATACGACACAAACTGGGACATAAGGTGTCACAAACTAGAACTTTGGAGATTTTTGAAAAAAATTAACGCCAAAATTATTAGATGCTAGGTATTTTTGATATTTTTTGTGTTTTGGATGCTTTATAAAATTCCTCATCCATTGAATATAAACATCACTACTTTTCAATGCTTTAAAACCGCTTAAGATTGATTTAAAGTTGAAATTTTCTTAGCACTGTCACGAACTGGTACGTTTACCCTAATATTAAATTTTTCAAATTTTGAAAAGTCAGTATTTTTTAACTTTGAAAAATCTATATTTAACAAAAAGTGTTTTTCAATGTTCAAAAGTTGATATAATATTATTTAATTTATACTTGGATTTATCGATACTCTTTCCATTTTGATAAACTGATAAATTAAAAAAATTTTTTTTTTTTTAGATTTTGATGAGTCAATGAATTTTTTAAATTAAAAAATTTGATGTCTCTTTGATATTGAATTATTTTTTTTTTCCATTTTGGATAAGTCATTTCTTTTATATGTAGGTATTTTGAATTTTGGACGAATTGATCAGTGCAAACTATTTATTCCTAATTCCTCCGATTGAGTACATCTGTAGAAAGAATTTTGATTTTAAATAGACCTCCCCCCCACCCTTTTGCTACCCATTTCGAACCATATCATGCAATCGCCCTTGAATTAATTAGGTACATCAAAGGCTAAATCACCAAGACCAGTTTACATCTCCTTGGGATAAATTTTCTCACATGATCTATTAGTTTTCCAACTCTCAAAAATCGTGATTACACTTTCAAACGTTCGCAGAGCTTTATTATCGATCATCAAAATTAAGCATGTAACGACCCAAAGAAAATTAGCAAGTATTATGTACCTACATATGAAGGCTTCGTTTTTTTTTTTTTTTTTTTATACTTTGTATGGTCTATCATGCCTTCATGCCATAAGATCCATTTCCATTATTCGTGTTCAGATGATTTTCAAGAGATTAATTTCGTTTGAATTAAACCAATAATTATAAAACCTCTTTTAAAATACCAGTACAAGATTAGAGAATTGAAACATTCATCAAAAATCATTAAATTTGATACGAAGTATATATTATTTCCAAAGTTAATTCTATACGTATGTTGTAAATGAACTATCATTATAGCTCCATTACATTCCAATTATGGTACCTATCTAAAATATTTAATTTAGAATCAACATGAAATGCAATTTATTGGCACGTTCGCAGCAGGATTAAATCACTCGAGCATATTTAAATGTATTATATATTTTTCTAGTTGCGCCTGAAAATCTGCAAGCGTGCGTTGGACGCGATTCTTTTGTTCCTAATTGCCCCTCTATCCCCTCTTTAGATCAATTATGTGTCAGTGACACAGTAGCACGCGCACCTTCGTCGTGTCGCTACTTGTATTGAACCGGTTGATGGAAAACTGCGCGCGCAGTGTCTGTCTGGTTTCAGCACGTGTTTGATTTTGTTTGTTTTTTGTAGTTCGCACGCATATTTTTTAATTCGATTTTTCGCGTGGTTGACTGGGCAAATTCGTCGTGCACATTTACGCAGAAAATATGTTTAATATTAATGAAAGTCGTTTTGTAAATATTTGATGTACCGGTCCGAGGTTATTAATATCAAAATTTCACGAATGGAAAAAAGTAAAAAGCCAACTTCATTAGGTATAAATAAAAGAAGATACCGTGGCACGAAACATTTCTCTTAATTAAAAACAAATGCTCGTATGTTTTTTAACTCGGTATTATGTATCTCTACGACGATTATTAATCCATCTCGTATAACATACGAGTGACCTTGAACAAGTATTCAATTCGTTTGCTCGATCAATTACCTCTAGTCGCGTGCGTTTACTCGGAATAAGACTCTTATCTTCAGGTTCATATTGTATTTTCTATACACTTGTATGTGTAATCCTCTCCTACCGGAGAAAATTCGTTACGCCAATGAGCAAAGTAGAAATTACTTAGACGAATATCTCATTGTTATTTGTAAATTTACAAATGTATCCTACTCGTACGTGGGTATTATTTATCAAAATGAAAAATCTGACCGGTGTTACACACCTCGAGTCACGAAATGATCCACCTACGTACGTCCTCAAGTTACATACACGCAAAGTACCTGGTACTCCTATATCAGGCACCGAAGAGACAAAATGCGAGTAAATTTTACCTATAGAAAATTATTAATTTCAAAATAAAGAAAGTAAAACAAAAATTCGCGTGAAACATTAAATTGATATTGTAATAAGTCAAATTTAACGCGAACAGATTTATTTTGATACAGAATCATACAAAAAATAAGACGACGTTTCGACGTTCGACGAGCGTCATTATCAAGTCAACGAATAAATGAAAGAACACTACTAGTACCTACTGATTAAAAATGAAAATAAAAACAAAAACAAAACAAAATTTTAAGAAAATTTACAAAATGGCCAAATGTTTATACAAGGTGTCTACCGTCGCGAAAAGTCGCGAATTCAAAAGTTAGTCGCGAAAAAGTCGCGAAATTCGCCAATAAAATCATTGAAGTCGCGAATTTTTTCCTAATTTCTCCAAAACTTCATCTTTTTGAAAATCTTCAAATTTATGCTAAAAATGCATTATTTCTTTACTTCAAAGTTCCAATTTTTTCAAAATTTTCGCCCTCGCTTCGCCCGGGCAACATGCTCCCTGCTTTTATATTTTTTTATAATCCAAAAATTATCATGTTTTCAAAATTTTTGCCAAAATGCCTGTTTTTCTTTTAAGAATTTTCGCCCTCGCTTCGCTCGGGCAGCACGTGTCATTCTTATTTAAATCCTAATACTTTCATAAATTTAAAAAAAAATCTTTTATTCATGAGAACAGTGAGAAGTTTTTCTTTCAAAAGCTCAATTTTTTCGAAAATTTTTGTCCTCGCGATCTTCTGGTTTTCAATCCAAACAAAAATCAAGTTTTTTTTTTTTAATTTGTGAAGAAATTGAACAATTTTATTTTCCATTGAGAATTACATTTTCCCCAAATTTTTAATGTAGGGGGATTTGAAATCTGTCTATTCTAATCTTAATGTTAGCTTTAAAAAACTGTTGTCAATTTGTCACACATTAAATTAAAAAAAATTGGAAGAAAGATGGGAAAATTTTAGTCTCACACCTCATCCCATTCAAAATAGCTTCGTTACCTCTCTGTTTTTTGAATTTAGAAAATGAACTATACTTAGAAACCTAATAGCCCAGAAGTCAAAGCGAAACGAAACTTCATAATTCTAAACGTTTTTAATGTTAATGTAAAAAATAAATCACCGGGAAATATCTTTTCAAGCCCCCTCTCCTCTCCTCCCCTCCCATACGAAGCACAAATTTTTATTTTGTTGAAGACCCTAACGTCGACATTCTGACTTTTGTTAACAACCCCTAATACTCATGAAGAATTGTATTAAAAAGGTTATTGTAGAATTCGTGAATTCAAATTACATTACTAGAGAAAAATATCACGAAAAAAGTCGCGAAAAAATCCCAAAAGAGGTCGCGAATTTCAGTTTTCAAAATTTGGTAGACACCTTGTTATAAGGTTCGATTCCGTTTACGTCGTTTTTATCATTAATAGAGTGAATATTTCGTAATATGTGAAGACTTTCCAAAGTTTTTCTTTTTTTATTGGAATGGCAGTTTTTTTGAAGAATCTGTATCAAAATAAATCTGTTCGCGTTAAATTTGACTTATTACAATATCCATTTATTATTAATTTCGTTCGTTCGTTGATATACCGGAGACAATGTATAGATGGCTGTTTGCGGTTGATTAAACGACCGGCTCAGTGCTCGAGTCATTATAGCGTAGGTACCAGAAATGGTGTGTTTATTGAAGCAGACACGTTGGCGACGGGCAAGTGTTGCAGAAATCCTGCGATTAAATCAAAGTCAAGTTCGAATGAATTTTCTTATATTTACACACTCGCGTAGTTATAATTATTATTATTATTACGACCGATATGAATTTATGCTCACTTTCTCTTGTCAAGGTTCGTGAATTTCTCTATGTGTATTTATACGAGGAAGCGTTGATACGTAAATCGCCGCTATGTTCGAGTCTACCAGAATAATATGAAGTCCAATGTGGAACGTTCGCAGTGTGACAGAACAATCTGCGAGATGTTGATATTATTTTTTTTGGAGGTGGACGTGGATATGGACACTATGCCATATTGAGATGGATTAACACCACTTTATATCCTCAAAGCGGGCGTATTAAGCGGTAGTCACGTTGGAAGTGACTACAAAATTCGAGCGATTTCTAACGTTTAAATTATATTACAACATTTTAAAAGAAGAAAATATTATCTAATTTAAAATAAACGTACAGCTGCGAACGATTTAACCGGGCGAAAGTTACCAAGCTGTGAGATGATTTGGTCGTAATATGTATTACATACCTACAAATCTTATACCTATAGAGGTGCACCTATAATAATAAAAAACCCACGAAAAGCATTTATCTTGGAATTGGAAATAGCCCAGCATTGTTGTACGTACCAAGTACCTACCAGTGGACGAAAGTACTGGAAAAAAATTCTACCTTCCTTTTTAGCACTCGATCAGAGCAAAAGATTTATCCTTATAATACCGGAAACCAGCGACGGACGTGCGAATACCACGATAATTATCGATATTAGCTATCTGTCCGGAGTTATGTAATTGAGTACGTGCCAAATGAGTCGAACCTCTGTCCGATCTATCGTCCATATCGATGGTTAATAATTGTTTTCTTCTCTCGCTCAAGCAAGCGCAGTGATTTTCACGGTGGAAATTTTTTCAAGCGTTTATGTTTTATGGTTGTTGATTTTATCAGCTTATGTTTTAATGTTCTGGGTTTCAAAAGTAGCCCTAGTTGGGACTTAGGTTCTCACATTGACTGGATTGGACCAGCTGTGAGCTATTGTGATTGGTGTTGCGTGAAGGTTATTAAAAAATTTCATGCGTATGATATCAAGTACTTAATCGTGTGTACTTATGTGCTACCGTTTCATTGTTTTGTGATTTAAATAGTGCGGTGTGAGGAGGAATTGGTTTAATGAAGGGGTTGACAGACTGTCAGAGGAGGATATTTGCTTGATTCGAGGTTTTTTTGGATGTTTGAGAAAAATTTCATAGGAATGAATTATTTATCTGAGATGATATTATTATCATGAGGTAAAGATAGAAAACATTTATTTAAATTTTCGAAATTTTGATTAGCAGCAATTTTTGTGATTATTTTATGCGAAAAGCTAGCTTTTCAAAATTTCTTTAAAAGCTCGTCTCAATGCAAATTCCTTAAAATTATTTTCTCAATTTTTTTCCAAAATTTTGTACAAACAGGAATTTTTTCACTAAACAAGAAAACAATTTTTATTGTAACCCAAATTTTTCAAAACAATTTTTAAAACACGGATTATTTCAATTTTAAAAATAAAAATTTGGAAGCATTAACTAATTAAAATTAAAAAATTTTTTTTTTTTAATTGTATTTTTTTCATTGATACAAAATATACTTGATAATTTTTTTGAAACACAGATTTCCAAAATTTTGTTCAAACTCGAATTTTCCTCATATTTTCATAAAAAATTTGTGTTTTGAAGTTTTGTTGAAAACCAGTTTTTTAACATAGCTAAAATAAAATAAAAAATTCAATTTGTTAAGGCACAATTAACACGATTTATTCGTAATTTCATTAAACAATTTTTTGATTTTTAGACTGAAAATTTTAATGAAAACCAGTTTTTTAAAATTGTATGTTTTCAAGTAAAAACAAAAAATAATAATTTTGTCAAAATCAATTTTATTCAAAAGTTTCTTCAAAACACAATTTTTATATATTTTTTTGAAAATAATCAAGTTGGAAATTTTGTTCCATAGGTGCCATTTTCTTTTCTTTTTTTTTTTTTTTAATAATAGGTATAAAAAAACTAAATTTCTTGAACCGCACTTTTTCATTCTTCAAGATTCAATTTTTTGCTGAAACACCTTTTTTTGATGTTGTTGAAAAATTGACTTATTCGGATATTTTGGGTTTGTGGCGAAAAGGCAATTTATTGAAATTGTATTTTTTAAATAAGTATGTAAAAAACTACCTATATTTTTTGTAAAACTACTTTTTTTCTAATTCTATTTGAACAACATTTTAATTATAATTTTTTTTAAATCGACTTTGGAAATTTTTGACGAAAATACCAGTCTTTTAAAATTGTATTATTTCTTCAACACAAAAAAATAATAATTACCTACTTATGTTAAAATACAAATTTTTCGATTACGCTTACATTCAGATAATTACATTTTTTTTTGTTGAAAATTTTGTTCAATAAGCAGGATTTTTTGAAAATTTTGCTGAAAAATAAGTGTTTTCAGATTTGTGTTTTTACAAAATATTTCAATTTTTTTGTTGAAAAGTCGACTTCAGAAATTTTGGCCAAAACCAGTTTTTTAAAATTGTACTTTTTAAATTAAAATAATTTGGTTGACATACGAATTTTTCAATTTTTTGTTGAAACACAATTTCTTCGCAGTCTTGTTGAAAAATTGATTTTGGAAATATTGGTAATATCATAACAAGTTTTTAAAAATTATTGTATCTTTTATTACGAAAAAAACCCACTAATTTTGTTGAAAATCCAATGTTTTAAGACGAGTTTTTCATTTTTTTGTTAAAAAGTTGATTTTGGAAATTTTTGTTAAAAACGAGATTTTTTCAACTTGGATTTTTAATTACGTACAAAAAAAAATATTATTTTTCAATTCATTTAAATACATTTTCTTAAAATTTTGTTCAAGTACGATTTTTTTTTTATAAAATTTTGTTGATACCTTTTTTTATCATTATTTGATGTCGTTAAAATACGAATTTTTCAAAATTTCGTTCGAACACTACTATTTTTTCAAAATTTTCTTCAAACACAATTTTTATTTTATTTTATTTTTAAATGGCTGGAAATTTTATTGGAAACCATTTTTTAATTATATTTTAATTTTTAACTCATAAGAAATTAATTTTGTCGAAACATTTTGCTAAATTTTGTTGGATCAAAAAAGTTCAAAAAAAATTCTCGTAGGGAAATTTTTTTTAAAATTTGGTTCAGACATAAACAAATTATTTTAGAAATTTTGTCGATACACCCTTTTTTTGATTTTGGTACCTACCTATTGCACAAATTTTTAACAATTTTATTCAAACACGTTTTCAATTTATTTATTTATTTTTTTTTTTTTTGGAGTATGGACTTTGAAAATTTTGGTGAAACCCAGTTTTTTTTCAAATAAGTACTTTCATAAGCATTAATTTTGTTGCAATAGGTACAATTTTTTAAATTCGTTCAGGCAGGATTTTTTAAAAAATTTTTAAACACAAATTTCTCACTTACAAACTCAGTTTTTTCAAAAAAAAATTTAAGCATTTTTTTCAATTGACTGAAAATTTTGTTGAGAACCAGTTTTATAAAATCATTTTTCTAGTACAAAAAATTAATTTTGTTTAAACTTCAAAAAAAAAAAAATTAAATACAATATTGAAATCAAAATTTTTCAAAATTTTGTTTAAACATTGACTTTGGAAATTTTATTGAAACTCAGTTTTTCAAAAGTGTGTTCTAATGCAAGTTTTTAAAATTGTGTGGGGCACAACTCTTGAAAATTTTAGATATCAATTTTGAAAAATATTGTAGAATGACAATATTTCTATCATTTTTTTTTTTTTAACTTACAAGTCTTCCAAGTTTTGTTATTAGTAATTACACGCAATTTTTTCCGCATTAAAAAAATCAGCTTTTGAAATTTTGAAATTAACTTTTGACGTCTTATGATTTAATGATTTTTATAAATTATTTTCTGATTTTAATCAATTTCTTTAAGGCTGATAGTAACTATTTGAAGTATACCAAACTGGGTCATACCAATATTGGTAGTAAAAGATTCTATCTTTCGATGATACCAATCTTTAAAGCAAAACGAGAAGCACAAAAGAGTGTATATAATGGAATGTTCGATTTTAAAAATATTTATTAAGAAACTTCGTCGTCACCAACGAAGTGGAATTCCAATTCACTGAATCACTGGTAAAGGAAAAGTGGGGTGGCCTACAATAGAAGAAAATTGAAATCTCTAGTTAATTAAACATCTCAAAAATGGGTTGAGAAGGATTCTTATTGTACGTATCAGATTCGTATTCATTCAGTTTTTATTATCACCACCTACCTATCTATCTTCAGGTACATATGTATTTGTATAAGCAAAGGAACCTTTGCTAATAGCACTTTTTGTTCAAAATGTCAACGAACTCGGGTATTCTGCGAAGTTGTCATAGCTGACGAGGCAACGTGATGAACGTAAATTCGAGTTTGTTTGCAAATTTGGCTGAAATTGTCATTCAGTGGGAACAATCGTGTGATGACAATTGGGGAAAAAAATATTCGACTGTTTTTTCAAACCATTTTACATACCTATTACTCACTGAACCATAATTAAACTGCATACTTGATAATCCATCGAGCATCCGAGTGTTTATTTTGTCGATGAAGTATGTTTGTAGGGCAACGTTGAACGTTTAGGAAGAAAATAATCGCATTTTGTATCCGATTAAAAATATCTTCGATCGATGGGTACTTCAATTCACAAAGATCTCCCGTGTGGTATTGAATTGTTCGCACGTTGTTCGATTTATAAATTATAAGCTTTGGTCGTTGTCTCGTCGGTAATAATTGCCTTTGTGTAGTGGGAGTATGTGCATGGGTGTCTCGCGACGCACGTCGATGCGTTTTCACGATAAAACCGTATAAAATATTTAACTTTCATTCTTTCAAAAATGAATTCAACGTTATTACCAACCAACGAGCCAACCTAACGGTTACGTTTGTAAGACTATAAATGGCCGCGAAACAATTACTTGTAATGTTGCTTAAAATTAGGTATTTTAGATTTTATATGGTAGAATTGTGTTGTACGAGTACTAGGTGTACACAGTTTCCTCATAAGGGCAGCGGGAGCTTTCCATAATGATATAGTTCAAGGAACAGTTAATTAGTCTAAATTACTCGAATATTTAATTACTCGCGGTAAATGCGAATTTTCAAGTTTAATGGATTCCTTTTTAAGTGTCTGCACTGCTACCGTTTAAAATGCAGATAAAAAAACGTCCGGTGGTATTGCGGTTGCCAACGAAGTGGCACCGCAGCTGGGGCCGGATTTTCCCACTGTTACGTTAAATATTCGATGTGAGAAAATTTTCCTTTTTTTCTTCACTTTTCAATATTATTTGTTTTTTGCAATCTTCATTTTTTCGATTTTTTTCCAAATTAAATTTTTTTGTTTTATTTTTAATTATTTTTGATTCGATTTGCATGTCCGCGTATTCAAAATTCGACGTTTTCCCGTTTTATTCATTTTTTTGTCATTCTCATTACCTACCTATTTTTTTTTCTCAGTAAGTACTTTTTTTTTGATTTTTTGAAATTGTCAATTTCTTACAACTTTTTTTTGAAAATCAATTTTATTTAATGTTTTTGTTTTAATTTTTAATTAATTTACCTAATAAATTATTAGGGATCTAGATTCTATTGCATACAAATTTCTTCTATTTTTTTCATCAATTTTTACTTTCCGAACAGCGCGTAGCGTTGTAAGGAAAGTATTGTTTTCGGTGCGAAATGCGTTTTCACGAATATTGCACTTAGACAAATTTTGACTTCGTACAAATTTGTTTTCAACAATTTCCAGATGATGTTCCGTATGTATGTGTGTGTGTGTGTGTGTGTGTGTGTGTGTGTATGTGTGTATGTGTGTGTGTGCAGAAAAATTTGTTAACACGATTCTAATCGCCCTAATTGAGATATCTCGTTGAAATTCGGCGATGAGAAGTGGTTTATATAAACGAAGGCTACGCAAGAATTTGGGGCCTTTACGTTGAATAGAAAAAATTTTACGAGCGTTTTTTGCGAAAAATTTGTTAACACGATTCCAACCGCCCTAATTGAGATATCTCGTTGAAATTCGGCGATGAGTAGTGGTTTATATAAGCGAAGGCTACGCAAGAATTTGGGGCCTTTACGTTGAATAGAAAAAAATTTACGAGCGATTTATGCGAAAGATCGTCGAGTTTCACATTTGTCGCGTTTTAGATGTCGATAAAGGGAACGGTTCAAGTGTTTATCTATATCCGGACATGTCCGCGGGTGTACCGGTTTCCTCTCCTTTCCTTAACATGCGCATTGCGCAATGCTTCGCATTTTTGTCTTATTCATGATAAGATGTACGAGTATTCGAATGGTTGTTTTGTTTACATCATCATGATATTTTTTCACGATTAATAATAATGGAGCAAGTGTGATTTTGCCGAATATTTTTGTGTCATGTTTAACGTTTTTCAGTGTAATTGCTGACGTTTTAAATACAAAAAATATTTTATAGTCGATTTTTTCACAAATATTCGATAATCAATTTTTTTTACATAATATTCGATGACCGATTTTTTTACAAATATTTTTTTGTTAATATTTTTTAAAATACTTTTTGATTCGGAAAGTTCGTGATGCTTGCATCACTGTTTATTTTATTTAACTTGATTCTTTTGCAATTGTCATTTTTAAAACTTTTTTTTTCGAATTGAGATTTTTAATTTTTATTTATAATTATTATTTTTTATTCATTTCAGTACATACCTAGGTACTTAATATTTATATTTTTTCAGTTTTTATTTTATTTTTGAACTTTTTCAAAATTGAAGATTTTTTCAAATTATAGGTAATTATTTCAATTTTTAATTTTTCCAGTGTAATTTTCCTCATTTATGTATTTCATTTTTTCAGTTTTCAGTCATTTCTTTATTTAATTGGAGAACTTTCAATTTTTTACAACTTGCTTTTTGAATTCCAAAAATTTTAATGCCAGTGTTTCAATTTCTGCTGCATGCGAATAACTTTTTCAAGGGGCTATTTTGAATTAATTTTTTATAGGTATTTTAAATTTTTTGCAATTGTCATTTAATTTTTTTTAATTAAAATTTTTAATTTTTAATTTTCAGTCATTTTTAATTAATTTGTATTTCTTCAAAATTCAAGTTTTTTTTTTCAATTTTTGGTCATTTTTTAACTATTGGTTTAAATTGTTTCAGAATTTAGGATTTTTTTATTTACATATTTATTTTTTCAATTTTCAATTTTTCCACTGTTTTATTTTTTTTAGCTTCCATTCATTTTTTTAAAATTCAATTTTCAATTTTTGCAGTTTTCAATAATTTTTTACAACATTAATTTTGAATTTCAATTTTTTCAAATGCCAGTATTTGCCAGTTTTTGAAATGTTTTACAATATTCTAAATTTTTGAAATTTTATAATTTTTTTGAAATTTTCCTTTTTTAATATCTTGATAATTTTCAATTTAGTTAATTGCATTTCAACTAGGTACATATCAATTTTTTATACAACTTTTTATTTAATTTTGATTTTTTGCAAATTTCATGTTTTCAGTTTTTTTCTCCAGTTCAAAATTTATATTTTTCCAATTTACTTACTTAATTAAGTATTACACTTAATAATTTAACTTGGATTTCTTCAAAGGTCTAATTTTTTATTTTTTATTTTTTTTTGTCATTATTGTACCTATCTATTCAATTTTTTTTGAATTCTAGTGTTTTTCGGTTTAAGAAAATTTTTCACTCAGAAATTCATTAAATTTTCAAAGCGTTTTTTTTTTTTTTTTTTTTTTTTTTTTAGTTAAATCTCCAACTTATTAATTTTTTTCCTGTTAATATTTTCGGGGCATCAACCACTATTGTGAGTAATTTTCATTTTTCACAATTCCAACTTTTTTTGAGGGGATTTCATTTTTTTCAATTTTTCATTTTCAAACATTCATTTTTTCAATTTATTTTTCAGTTTTTGTTATTTTTTTTATTTTTATTTTTATTTTATATACCTACCTACCTAAATTTTTAAATTTTCAGATATATTTTTTTAATTCAACTAGGATTTCTACAAAATTAAATAGGTATAGGTATTATTGTTTTTTTCGTTATTTCTTTTTTTTAGTTTTCAGCTATTTTTTTTTTCCCATTTTTTCAAATCTTATTTTTAAAGAATTTTATTCTATTTCCAGTTAGATATATTCATATTCATCATTTTTGATTTCTTGCCGAATTTTTAGAAGGGCATGGATTTAATTTTTAATTTTTTCTTACTTTTTTCAAAATTTCAACTTATTATTAAGATTTCCTATTTTTTAGCATTTATTTTTTTACAGTTCTTTATGATTCTTTTTTAATTTTGATATTTTGCAATTTTCATTTAAATTAAAATTTTTCAAGTTTCAATGGTCTTCAGTTTTTTTTTTAAATCTTAGCAAATTGTAATTTTTAAATTTTCGTCTTTTTGAAATTTTATTCGATTTTTAGTTATTTTTAATATACCTAGTTATTCCCTGATCCCCTGAAATTTTTTTCGAGAAATCACGTTCCAGATTTTCAGTAATTTTTTTATTTTTTCAAGTGTCATTGTTTTCAATTTTTAAAATTTTTTCAACTTGGAATTTTTTCAATTTTTTAAAATCTTTTTTCAATTAGCATAACTAATTATTGTGTAATTTTTTGTTTGTTTGTTTTTTTTTTTTCAATTTTTTCCAATTTTTAGTTTTTATTAATTCAATTATTTTTCGATCTTTTGATAATTTTTTCTGAGGGACTGTTTTCCAGATTTTCATTACTTCTTCGTACCTGTATTAATTTTTATTTTTTGCATTTGCCAATTTTTTCAACTGTTTTTATTTTTCGAAGATTTTTAATTTTTAATTTTAATTACGAGATGTTTCCAATTTTCTATACTTTCAGCGATAAATTTTTTTAAAAATTTACAAATATTATTCAATTTCATTATCTTTTTTTATTTTTTATAAATTACCTACCTATCAACTTTTTAGAACTATTTTAAGGGGCCAAAGACCGGATTTCAATCCAAAATTTATCACTATTGCTGATAAAGAAATTCGCTCAAAATATCTCAGTTATTTCGATAACCTAAGTATCGTAGATCGATCTACATTAATATTCGATTATTAGAAAGAGGAGAGAGATATTCATCAACAAAATATGTGACAACAGCAACCCGAGAATCCGTATAGTATAATCCAGCGATGATTATCAACTCGGAACTATGGGTACACTACACTCGTACTCGTATTCGTATTCCACAGCTCATAATTTAGGACAAATTGTGATAAAAACTCGAAGATAGGGCAAAATTGCAATTTCATCGAGGGTCTGTGAAAATGAGTATAGTGTTACTGACGAATAATGGCGCTGACAGCTTTCGATATTCCATCTAAAATATTAGTATAAAAGGCTCGACGCGTCGCGGCGTACGAAAGCTTGCGAAAGCAGGGTATACTCTTGTGGAAAAACAATGCGGTAATCCTCTGACAGGACAACCTCGCTAGGCCGATTAGTTCATTTATTTGGTAACATGTAGAGCGTGGGATACATTCAAAGGGTGTCATTAACGATAAATTTTGTATTGTTTTTTCGTGTGTTTTTACCCAAATCTGCGCGACCTTGCTTTTAAATATTTTAATATCTTCGGAAACAGCGTGAAAAAAATATTTCCACGACGCATACCGTACCACACTTGTCACCAATGTTGTGACATGTGGTGCTCGTGCTGATTTACATTTACATATACCTATAGACGCAGGTACTCTGGTACACATTGTAATTAAAAAAAAAAAAACTCTCGTGTCATTACTGGAGCAAAAATTTATAATCACTTGCACAACTAATTCCTTACTGATTGTCATTTTTAATTATTACCTAAAACGTGTTAAGGCTATCGTAGGTATCTCGAATAATGGGCGTTTTCTTGTAAAAAAAAATATATATAATCTAGGTGCTCGCGCGGTATATGTTTACCTATACCTAGGTTCCATGAAACCGCCATTTATGCCTATACTACCTTGTTTGAACTACGTATTAGTATACGATTACATCATTATAATGCATATTTTGAAATCAGCTCAGCTGGTATAGTATGTGTGCTTCTGACGGATACTGAATTCAATTTACCACTAACCTACGGTAACGTCGACCTATAGGCTTTTTTATTCGTGTTTATGACAGTGACGATGACGGACTCAATCATAGTCCTATAAAGGGCTGAGTTTTGTTCTCGTGCAGGCAAATTTATATTTGCAATGCAAACTTCGTATGCCGAGTACGAAATTTCAACTGAAAAAATTTCCGCAATCTAGTAGGTACTAGAGGGTATACTAGGTATCTGTATTTGAGACTCATTGAATCGAGTTACTAGTTAGTTGGTCATTGTAGTTGAATACTTAAAGAGAACTCGTTCTCACGAATGAACGTTTTTGTAAACTTTTTGTTGGTATGGGTAACTCTTTTTTGCGAAGTTATGTTGAAATTTGGTTAAATGGGAGATTAGAGGGTCTAAAGGGAAAGACGTATCCTCTTTTATCATGATGGAAAGAGGGGTGTATAATAAATTATTTTTTTTACGTATTCAACTTTATTATTGGAAAAAATACTCTAATTTTATGACTAATAACTGTCAACTATTGTTTTAATTTTTTATTTATTTTTTTAAATTTGTCAAAACACAATTTTTTTTTATTTTTTGAGAGAACTTTTCTAAAAATATTTTTACTGTCAATTTTTTTCATAAGATTTTTTCTAGAAGACTTTATTCTCAAAGAATTTTTGTCATAGACATTTTTCGGAATTTTTTTACAGAAGAACTTTTTTTGGATAGGTTGTCAGGTAGTAGGTCTAGGTACCTACCTACACTTACTCTACCTACCTACCTACCTCATGATTTTATCATAATTTTTTGGCACAATTTCATTTTCAAATATGATTTCTTTAGGGTAAGTTTTTTTTTTCTGTGAAAATTTTTGTGGTGATTTTTTATAATCACACAAACTTTTTGAATATTTATTTTTCAAAAAATTTGTGCACTAGAATTTTGTTTTTGATTTTAATTTTAATAATTTTCCTATCTTAACTGACAATTTTTGTAAAACAATTACTTTATTAGGTAAATACTCATTGAGCAATTTTTTTCAAAAAAAATTTCTAAAAGAATTTTTTTTGTAATTGTTTTTACATTTTTCTCATAGAATGGTTTGGGAGTCATTTCTCCACTTTTTCGAAGTTTTCAAGTGAAACGCAGTATTTAAGAGATTTAACAAAAAATAAAGATGTCCATAGAGCCAAAAATAACAATAATGACAAAAATATGGCAAAAATATGTGGCATTCCATAAGAAAAGGGTCAACTTTGTCCTCGGCTCGATTTCGAGTTAGGCACATATTCTGAAACTACATTAAATTCCCTTTAAAATGAGCTATTGGCGAGCCCTCTACCTATAAAATTCACGCTTGGGGACGCGTTTGAAGTTTGAACTTTAAAAAACCTAGTTTTGAGAAAAATAAGTTTAAAGTTTTCTGATTTAAAGTGAAAATAATTTTATAAAAGTTATAAAACCCCCAGAAATTATCAGAAATACCTAGTTTTACTGAACTTGGTGTTCCTTGATGCCATCTGTATCGGAGACAAAGTTGACCCTTTTCTAAGTCACTATCTCGCCCGACCTTCGATGGCATGACCCTTTTCTTGTGGAATGCCACATATGTAGTATTCTCAGTAAATTTCAACAGTTTTTATCTTACATCCTTTTTTTTATTTTTATTTTTTTGAATTTCACATAGATACAAATTTTTTTGATTTTTGCAGTTGAAATTTATATTAAAATTTTTTTTTTAGAACCTTAAAAAGATTTGCAATCAAAAGTTGAAAAACGTTCAAGTTTATTTGAAAAATGTCGAAGATCAAAAAAAGGTTCGTCAATTTTTTCACGAAATTGTTTCATTTGAATAGGTAGATCTGGTAGATACATACCTATATATATTTTAATTTCTTTTTTACTAATAACTTTTTCCTCTAAATTTTTCCAATTAACCATTGAATTAAATTTTTTTAATAGGTAACTTCAAGTACTACATACCTATATACTATAAAAAAAAATGATAATTGAAAAGAAAATTAAAAATCGAGTTTTAATTATTACAATTTTAAAAGACAAGTTATAAAAATTAGCATAGGTGATTTCTGATTTGAAGTTCGAGTTACACTCAAAATCTTAAATGTGAAATAAACTACACGTGATTATTAATGATGGCTATATTCAACCAACTCTCCTAAAACGCCCAACAGTTGCAAAAAAAATTTTTTTCTTGGGACAAAAAAATTATATCTACTTATTTCTTCGAAAAAATAACAAATTTTTTTGGAGTGCGTTTGAAAAATTCTCAATTCTTTTAAGAAAATAATCGTTGTTTTTTTTTTCAATTTTTTTCAAAAAAATCTTGTTTAAATGAAATCTCTCAAAATTAGTAGATATTTAGAGAAAAACGTCCATTATATGTATAGAAAAAAAATCTAAATTTTCGAGAAAAAAAATCTTTTAATTTTTTTTCTTTACCGAAAAAATTTTCTCATTTAGGGGGGGGGGGGGGGGGGATCTTTCAATTTATTTTTGAAAAGAAAATCTTCTCATTTGTAGAAAGAAAAAATGTTCAATTTTTTTTGAAGAAATTAATTAATTAATTTGAGCAGCTTGGTTTCAAAGTCGGACTTTTGTCGTTTTCCTTGTTTTGAGAAATAGCGTGTTTTTTCCTCAGCTTAGCCTGTAGGTACTAGGCAATTTTTCTGTTTTTTAGTGAAACAGTGATGGCATGAAAATTCATTTTTGATAACCTCCGATATCAAAAAATTATTTGAAACTAGTTAAATATAACGTTTTAAAATACAGATGTCCGGTTTTGAAACCAAGTCATGTTTTGAAGCAAAATTGTGGTGTGTTCCATTATGGCTACTTCTAAACTTTTAGTATTATTGGAAAGATGGGATTTTTTTTCTCTTTTCCACTATGCAAAAATTCAAAAAATATCAAAACTGGATATTTCTCATTTTTACTTCAAAGCATAATTTGTATGCTCAGTTTCAAAAACGGACTACTGCATTCGATCACGTGATTTGTTTGCTGTATTCCTATTGGTCAAATAAACGCTTCAACGTCAGATGTCCGTTTTTGAAACTAAGGTGAGCTGCAGAAGTCCGTTTTTGAAACTAAGGCAATACTAAAACTTGAAATAAATCACATTTACAGTAATTTTTGAAAAAAATGAATGTCACTATCGAATTCAGCGTGAAAAATTCTATAGGAATCAACTCTTACCCCAATTTTGGTAAAAATACAGAAGTCCGACTTTGATCCCAAGCTACTCAATTTTTTTGGTAAGAAAAATCATTCGATTTTTTAGAAAAAAATCTTTCAGAGAAAAAAATTAGGTAGTTATTCAATTTTTTTAGAAAAAGATTTTGAAGAAAAAAAAATCATTCAATTTTTTTTTAATCTCTGCTTCTTTCAAAAAGAATATTTCTCATTTTTTTGAAAGATATTTTTTTTTACAAAACAAAAAGCTCAATTCGAAAAAAATTTCCATCCTTCAATTTTTCAATGTTTTCAGGGATGTTTTTTCTGAGAAAGAAATATTTTCATTTTTTAAGAAAAAAAAACTTCAAATTTTTCGGAATAACATACGTTGTAAAATCATTTTAAAAATTTCATCAGCCAGCCACCCCTTTGAGGAAAAAATCTAGCTACACTATGCGAAATTCCATGTAACTGGATAATTTTTCATAACACTGAAAATTGGGATTTTTTTGTGAAAATTTGTTGTTTAATTAGATACCTATAGATTTCTTAGACCATTACCTCGATTTTTTTTCTTCAAAAAATTTCAAAATTTCTTTCTTGTAATTTTATTTATTTTTTCAATGATGAAATAACAAAAATTGATTTTGTAGCAAATAATTTTACAGAAATGGTAGAAAGGTTGGAATGAAAAAATATTAAATAAAACTTGTATTCAACCCAAAAAACAGTTAAAAATTGAAAACTTTTAAACTCTCAATTAAAAAACATCAAGTACAGATATTTTAACAAGTTTCCAAAGTTGACATTTTTTTCAAATTTTTCTTTGAAAAAATATGATTAATTTCACGAAAAAATTAAGCTCGAAAACACTTTTTAGAAAAACCCAAATTCTAATTAATCAGGTCTTATCAATAACCTGCCAAAAGTTCTGGTTTCTCGTTACGACCTAAATAATCTGCGACCTTCGAATGGTAAAATATCCACAGGTAGTCTGCGAAATATTTTCGCAAATGAATCGTGAAATATTAGTCTATCGAAGAAATAGAGATGGTAATAAATTATTGAAAACACGTGCCATGCAAAAGTCATGTCCGGGGGTTTCCTCCACTATCATGAATTTACGATTTGATTGAGGAAATATATTTTTTTCTGAAATTCGTGATGTCAGTGAGTAATTATTACTCGAATTTTGGGATTTTTTTTATGCTTCGATTTATGATTTTTCAAGGGCGCCGTTTTTTTCTTAAAATTGAGCAATTTTTCAAAATTTTACTCAAAATAATAAAAGTTGTTTTTAAATTATCTTATCGTAGTTTTCGTTTAGGTACCAATTTTTTGGTTTTTCGATTTTTAAACCTTGGCATTGGAAAAATCTCAAGAAGTGAAGAGAAGGGGAGGAGATGCTGCATTGCTGCTGCTTCTGTTTGAACTTGAATTTTGGAAGAGCTTTCAAACTATTATTTTTTCTTGCAAAAAATATTGAAATCTTTTAAACTTATTAACTCAAATTATTATGATATTTCGCCAATTTTACAATAATTTCACAAATTTTCACCTCGATTTTTTAAACGAATGCAAATTTACCGTTATAGGTTATTCTCAAAGTGAATGATGCGACACCGACTCATCATCTTCGTCGTTAAATGAAAAAATCGAGCCCGTTGAAATTTCCAAGTTTATTTAATTTTGAAAGGTTTTATTATCGTATTTTAATGAAAGCAATTAGATAAACAATACGGTATCGTGTGTAATGATTATTAAAAGTACGTCGCGCTCGCTGGAGTAACGGCGATAAGCCCAATACTACGCTACCTTTGCGTATACATAAACGAGTTGACGACGATAATGCAAATTTTATCAATATTATGGAAGTAAAGCAGTCTAATTAACATTTATAAAATTTTCATTAAAAGGTAATTACTGCACTTCCGGATAATCTCGCGTGGCGGCACTTTTACTTTTTAATTGATTATCTTGTGGTATGTTACCAAGTGTGGTAGTGACATCCATAAATTAGCATGCGTATCAAAACAACTAGATTGTATCGTCAGCTCGTGCATTTTTTTTTTTTCTTTTTTTTTTTTCTTTTTTTAATCGTTACACTATGCACATAGTAAATGTACGTACATAAGTATATGCGGGTATTTCGTAATAAAAAAATTAGTAGGTTTACGCGAGATATACCTATAAGGAACTCGATTGGCATGTGAACTGGTGGAAAGAGCACACAGTCCCAGTGTCGTATGGTTTTTCCCTGGCGACGTTGTAATTTAGAACGTATAAATCAATTCTTTTGATGTATTGTAAAATACAATTTTTTATAGAAAATTGGCAAAAACGCGTACAAAAGAAATTAATATCGAGAGAGCGAAATACGAAAGCAAAATATTAACTTTTATCCGCGAGCCGAGTAATTTTTATAGACCAATAAATTCCGGTCTGGAACCTTATTACGAAAATTCATCGACGATATTTTCAATTATTTTCTCCATGTTAATATTATTATTTCGACGAATTGAAAGGTAATTCGATTTTCAAACTCTCTACAGTTCGATTCATTTTCTTAACGATAAATCGTATAGTACGAAAAGAAAAAATTTAATTATAGGTAAAAAAGTAGCAAAATTCAATAAACGTGGTAAAAAAAAATCGAGAAGAAACTCACTTATAACTTGATTTTTGATTTTTTTTTTTTCTCTTTTCCAATTTTCGCACTTTGAACCACACCGAATTATAGAAAAAAAAATCACGCTGGTTTGATAATAAATATTCTAATCGTTAACATTTGCTCGCGAATATGGTGTCACGATTCACGTCAAAAAAAAATTTAAAAACTTTAATTACACTATATAAACACACGTATCAATATTTAAAAATATTCACAATGGTAAGCATGGCTCGCGATGCACACAATACGCCGATTCATTCAAACTGTTACGATTTAGCGGCCTGTCACTGATTAAAGAACGTACCATCGAAGGTTTTTACAAAGCAACGTTTGTGGTATCCACAGAAGCCAGAGCCAGAGCCAGAGCCAGAACCTGGTCGGTGTACGAGTCCCTTCCACTTTCTTTGATATAATTTGTACCTCGATGAAAGTATCCGCGACACCTGTTTTTGTTTCAACTGCAGACTTGTATTGTATCGTGCTGTTTTTGAAAAAGTATAATTATGATGAACGAGTCGACTGCAGTGATTTTTTTGTTCAATTTTATGAATGATCGACTCGGTAATCGAAGATTGACTTGTATAACTTTCTTGTACACACGCTTCGAGACGAGTACGTAAAGTGTCGAAGTTTGGCGTGGCAGATTTTGGTTAAAAAATTATCCAATTGTTCCTTTGTCGCTGTATTTAAAATTTCTACCGAAAATAACAAATTATGGAGGGAAAAAATAAGATGAGAAACCTTGAGAATTTAATATTTTTATTTTTTACTAATCTGATTTTTATACAATGTATTCGAGAAAACTATAATCGCTTTAGGAATATGTTTTAAATTCCGTTGAGATTTTGGAAAAACAATTTGCAGCGGGTGGCCTTTTGGAACAAGGTCATCCAGTTGAAAAAAAACCATATGAAATTGTATTTTGACCCCCCCCCCCCACCACAAAAAATTAACGAATTTTTGGTATAGAAGATTGACTAATGATTTTGGTAGAAACCAGGTTTGCCTTACATTTTGAAATTAATTTCGAATAAAATTGAGAAATTGTAGTAAAATTATCCAAATGAAACAAAGGCTCAAAAGTCTGTAAAAAAATGTAATGTAAATCATTAAAACAACATTGAATTTTTTCGTGTACATTACCTCGCTAAAAATGAACAAAGTCTGTTTTTGAAAATTGTTTTTATTTTTTTTTTTCAGAATGTACAATTTTTTGAAAAACATTAGCTCGAAATTTCAATTCTTCAATTGAATTTTTTTTTCAAATTTTCAGAGTTCGATAAAAATTTCTGATATTTCCCAATTTTAGCATAGTATATGCTTTTACGATGACCAAAATGAAAAAAAAGGAGACCAAAATCCGACCCATTGGGTTAGGTTAGGTTACATTTAGGTTAGGCTTGGGTGACATAAAAAAACTTGGAAAATTTTTAATAAATTCGATTTTTTAGACATTATGCCAGACATTTTGAAACTTGTAAATTTTTTTGAAATTTTATGGCATTTAGACATTTTCTAGACATTTTGTCAGACATTCTAAAACTTGGAATTTTTATAGAAAGATGGCTTTTAGACATTTTGAAACTTAGGAATTTTTAGAAAGATGACTTTCAGACATTTTGTCAGACATTCTGAAACTTGGAAATTTTTTAGAATGATAACTTTCAGACATTTTGAAACTTGGAAAATTTTTTAAAAATTTTATGACTTTAGGTTTATGTCAGACATTCTGAAAAATTGAAATTTTTTTATTTTCATTAGGCTTTTTTTTAGATTTTTAAATTTCCATGGGAATTAATATTCGTGACTTTTTTTTAAATTTTATGACTTTTAGGCTTTTTGTCAGATATTCTGAAAAAATTGAAATTTTTTTATTTGCATTAGGTTTTTTTTATTATATTTTTTAGAATTTTAAATTTAAATTGAAATTAATATTCGTGACTTTTAGACATTTTGCCACAGAGTGAAAGCATATACTATGTTTCATACTTTCAAACGTAGTGTGGAAATAGAGCCAACTAGGGTGGTTCAGGGGCCGAAGCCCTCCTGGCGAGGCGCGAAGCGCCGAGTTTTTTTTATTGAATTTAAGTCTATTTTTTAAATATTGTAAAAATTTGCTAATGCTTGAAAATCAAGCTTTAGGCATTTAAAAAATAGGTACCTCTACCTACTAAATTTCAAAGATGACAACATTTCTAAAATTTCCCAAATTTCAATTTTTGTCTAATTTTCCAATTTGTAAAAATTTGTCCTTAGGTACTTTGACAATCGATTTTCGAGATGAAAAAAATTGATGAAATTTTAAAACTGTGGAAAGCTCAAAAATTGTTCCAATTTTAATAGTTTATTAAAAGTAAAATAACTTTTCAGATAAGTATTTTTAGCGAATTTCTAAAATTTCTCAGGTTTTATATTTTCGTAAAAATTTTTAAATTGTAAAAATTTGCTCAACATTGAAAATCGAGCTTTTAGACATTAATTTCAAAAAATTGCAAAATTTCTAAAATTTTCCAAATTTCAACTTTCGACAAATTTCCAGATCTGTAGGTAAAAATTTGCTTAATTTTGAAAATCGATTTTTTCGGGATAAAAATTTTCAAAATTATGATAAGTTCAAAAATTGTTTCAATTTTAAAAGTAGTTTAATAAAATTGAAATGACTTTCCATTGGAACATAGGTGGTTACTGTAATATTATAAATACGTGGTTTGGTATAATTTCAACAAACGTGTGCGATTTTGTTTTGTTTGTTGTTTACGAAGATTATTCTTTTGAAGAATTTGGTGTAATATAGACATATTGAGATTGCTTGTTTCAGTTTATTTCTTATGCTTTCAGATATTTTTACCCAATTTCTAAACTTTCACAAATTTTGAATCCTCGTCAAATTCTTAAATTAAAAAAATATGCTTACCTATTTCTGAAAAATTTTGTATCAATTTTTCGAACATCAAAAAGCAGACTTTTTGTGGGATCTTATAAACAGGACTTCCTCATAGAATAAAAAAATTCCCAAATGTCAAATATTTGCTTAATTTTGAAAAAATTGCAAAATTTTTTTGAATTTTCAAGATTGCAATTTTTGTCAAATTTTGAATTTTTTTACCAACCTTGGAAATCTATTAAACTTTATGAATTGTGCCAATTTTAAAAATTTACTATACGAGTAAAGTGTACATTACTTATCTAATTTTGAATACTCGCCATTTTGACCAAAATTGAAAAAATTTACATTTTTACCAAAAAATCCAATTTTGGTAAAATGAAGAAAATATAGATAAAAGTTTAACGTTTTCAATTTTGGGCAAAATGATCGCTGCAAAGGTCTAAATCGGGGTAGTTTGACCTGCCGAACTCGAATCCGCGATTAGTTTCTTCATTTGAGCATTTCGTGTGATTACTCAATTTTAATCACATAAAATTAATGAAAAAACCTCAATCCACGAAAAATGAACGAATTGAAGTGAAATTCGGGCAAAAGGTATATAAAGGAGTATCTAGTAGGAAAAATTTTTTTGATGAAAAATGAGCGTTCAGTGGGGGAAAAAAGCACGACTAATTGGCTTTTTGAATATTTTGGAGAAGTTGCACCAACGATAAAAATTTGAAAAAATTCTGGGTAGTGTAGGAGGGTGTGGAAAACTGGAAAAAAAATTTCCACCGTGTGCACTCTAAAACTGTACTCTACAGGGTGATTCAAAGTGTTAAAAGTCGTTTTCAAGGTCGTTAAAGGAGTCGAAAAAATCTGAAAAAATTTCACAACATTCCCCTTGGGTACTTGTACCTACATGCCAAGTTTGGTGAAAATCGGTTCAAAACTCGCGGAGATGGAATTTTTAAGCTAAAAATCGCATTTTTGAGGCTCCAGCCCCCGGGGCGTGAGGTAAGTGATCGCTGATTCGCTCTAAAATCATCTTTTACGATAAAAAATCGGAACCTGTGAAAAAAATTTCAAAGTGCGACCGGGGGCCGATTGACCCCCTTATTCCACCAGAGCCTTTTCAAGAAAAGAGAGTTTATTGACTAAATTTTCAAATAAATTTTCATATGTGAGGAAGTATTTCAAAAATTTCTTTGGAGTAAGTATTTTCCTTTCAAAAATAAATCATGGGCATTTTTTTGTGAAATGAAAAAATATAGGTATATAAGTAACTAGGTATTTTAATAAAATTTTTGAAGCTTTTGTAGAAAAATTTTGAAAAATTTCCGCTAAAAATATTGTAGGAGCTCTTGTGAAATTAAGTTGGTATAACATAAAATATTTAATTAAGATTATGACTTCAAAAAAAATTGATTGTATTTCCTTAAAAAAAAAAAAAAAAAAAAAGATACCTACGTAATAAAAATACTTGGAAAATTTTTTGTCAAAATTTGAAAAAAAAAGTTTTGATAGAATGTTTCAATTTTTCTGGAAAATTTTGAATAACTTGCTTACTTTTTTTCAAATTATGTTGGGCAAATTTATGAGATCTTTAATTTTTTTCAAAAATTTGAAATAAGTATTTTCTTTTTGAAAGAAATTTTGGAGGACTCTTTGTGAAAGTTGTTTTAAAATTTTTTTTGTACTTACCTACTACCTACTTTGTTATTCAAAAAAAAAAAAAAAACTTGTAAGGTCTATTTCAAAAAAAAAAATAAAAATAAAAAAATAAATACGTTGTTTGTCAAAATTTAAGAAAAAAATGACAGGATGTTTCTTCAGGAAAGTTTTAAAATATTCAGAACTTTGTAAAAATTGAATAAAAATTTCCAATAATTTAATGAGATTTTGAACAATCAAAATTTTGAATAATTTTTATGATATTTTGAATAATTTCAACGAATTCTAAATTCAATTCTTCCAGAGATATCCTCAATCCTCAACAAAATATTGAACAAATTCATCGACTGTATTAATCGTATTCCTATACATAGGTGCCTATGTTAACTTCATGATAGGTATTTCAAAAATCAACCAAAAATGCTAAATTTTCATAATTTCCAACACTCCACATCCGTTTACTTGGCTGCTGCGATTACTTAACCTTGAACACACGTTACAACAATTTTATAATAACTTAGAGCGTTCAATTTTATACTTAATTCACACCAGAAACCCGGAAAGAAAATTATGATGATACGGTTTAACGTATAAAATTTCACAGAAGTAACCCATTCATTAAGTTTGGGTGGTCACGAATATGTGCTAATATTTCGTGAACGTTTTTTTCTCTTCTTCTTCTTCTTCTTCTTCTTTTTTTCCAAAAAGTTTTCAAATTGGGATTTCTGGTACACGTCGAAAAATACGCGCACAGCGATGGATTCTGAATACGAAAACGAAGTCCATTCACCCATAAACGCACCACCTCGGTTATTAGTAATTAGAAGTTATTATGAAGTAATTTCAAAATAATAGCTTATTACCGGACGATGCATTGGTAAACAAACGAAGGTTAAATTTGAACAGTTGAAATTTCATACAAAACTGGAAATAATAGAATAACAGATCAGATATGTAAATTTATGATAATAAGTCGCTCGCATAATGCAGAACACGATATACTTATTACTTATAGACGCGTCAATTAGTAATCGAGCGCCAGCCAAATTGTTGGAAGTTTTTTCACGCTTTTTCATATTATGATATCGCGTAGATCGAATCAAAATGTTGAAAATTTTCAACCGGACTCGTTACGTCCTAGGCAAGGACACATTTCACATCCCAGTTCTAGCTGTTATACGGCTACAGATATCAAAAAAATTTCGCATAAAAGCGAAAGTATATGCTAAAAATATCACCTTTTCTAGATGATTTTTTTTCTCGATCATTTGCAACCGGATTTTACTCTAGTACTTTACGATTAAACTAGTTTTACATTAACCGAAGGCACATATTTGAAGCGCGATTGTTGTCTTTTTGCAAGCCGTAATTGTACGCAGATCTATTGCTTCTTGCGGTGTTGGTGATGCTGTTTATGGAACTAGTTGTTTTTCTCATTATGGAGACTCGTTTATACGCAAATATTATTTTAAAAGTTGAATAAAAATTTAATACCTTTGACTATAGACATGGGGGTTTTATCAAGATTTATTTTTTACAAGTTTAATCACTTGGATGAGATTAAAAATAAGAAGTCGTTTACTTCGTACTTATCAAATTTATGATCATCAGCTATGGAAATGATATTTTGCCAAATAAGTATTTGTTTATCATGATTCGAATTAGCTGGGTTACTGGCTTTGAAACTGTGAAAACATGTTTGTAGTCAAAATTCAAGTGAAAAGAAGCCAAGGGGGAGGGGGCAAACTAAAATATAGATATTTCAACTCGTAATTTTATTTTTAAATGAATTTCTACTTTTATTTTAAAATTTGCAAAGTTACCTACCTATGCATGAAAATAGAAAATTATTCTCAAAAAATTTGAAACTGAAAATTTTTTATTTATGAAATATTGAAATGTGACATGGTTTGATCAAAATATCACATTACATAATATTTTGAAAAAATATAAAACTACTGATTGAATGATTTTTCAGAAATTCTTAAAATGTCATCCAAATGGTGAAAAAAATTGCAAAATTGTTGTAATAATTTTCAAAATACTTCCACAAACTGCAACATAAAATTTTTAGAAATGTACTCAAGAAAAAATAGTGGAAAATCTTTACAAGGGTCAAAAGGGATCCAAAAGTTGATACCTACAAAAGGCACATTAGGGTCACGAACTTGATCTACGATGAAATTTTGAGTCCCCTATCACCATTGGGGGGGGGGGGGGGCTCTAGCCTAATCAACGTGAAAAAATGGCTCCAAAATCCACATTTTGGGCCCTTAAATGGAGTGGGGACGACTTGAGGAGCTGAACTTTGAATATGTTGGCGGTAATTAGGGTTCTCATCGCTGGTGCAAATTTCAAAAAATCAAAAATTATTTTGAAATTTCAAAAATTTTAGGGCTCTAAAATTTTGACGGATTTGTAAATAGATTTTTTATGAGATGTTTTCATTAAAAAACTAGATATTTATTTCCTATTTTTTAAGAGAATTTCATTAAAAATATTTTTATTAATGATTTTTATTGTTTCTTAAGGTTTATTTTCAAATTATTGATTAGAAAATTTTTTTAGAATTTTTTTTCCGGCCTCTTAGTACCATAAGTATAGAGTCAGTACCTCCTCACTTTGATTTTCCAATTTTTATTACTAATATGGTCAAGTTATGTCATATAAAACCATTTATTCGGACTACATGGTATGTGAAATTTTTTTTGCGGTATTCTGTAATGATAGGGGTCCTAACTAACATACTAAAAGTCTCACGCTGTAGCGCGCTTGCGTCACGTGTGACAGCGTGACACGTGTCACGCCGAGGCGTTTTTTGCAGTTATCTCGGTAAATAATCAATTTTTTGTAAAAATAGTTATTATAAAAAATGTTCCTTACGTAATTCTCTATAACTCGGTAAATAATAAAATTTTTTGTAAAAATAGTTATTATAAAAAATGTTTCTTACGTAATTCTCTATCAGAAAGGTTTTAATAATTTTTTTCGAAAAATTCATTGAAACGCCGCAAACTCGTCATCTGAATCGGAGCTACAGTGCCTTGGAATTTTGTAATTTGGAGGGGAGGAAATGGTCTAATCGAAAATTTTGTAATAACAAAAATTATTTCTAGTAACTCAATCTACAACTTTTGTTTGAAAAATTTTTCAATCCGACCACTCCCCTAAAGTTTGCAAAAATATTCAAGTGATGTTATGCGAAATTGAAGGGGAGGGGGATCCAATCGAAATTTTTATAACCACTAAAATTGTTGTTAGACTCAAATCTACAACTTTTATTTGAAAATTTTTTCAATTAGATCCCTCCCTCTCCACCAATTTTACATAACATAAGCTGCAGTGCCTTGTAAATCAGCAATTGATGTGGAGGAATAGGATGTTATGTAGAATTGGTGGAGAGGGAGGGGTCTAATCGAAAAAAATTTCAAATAAAAGTTGTAGATTTGAACCTAACAATAATTTTGGGCATTATAAAAATTTCGGTGGGATCCCCCTCCCCTTCAATTTCGCATAACATCACTTGAATATTTTTGCAAAATTTAGGGAAGTGGTCGGATTGAAAAATTTTTCAAACAAAAGTTGTAGATTGAGTTACTAGAAATAATTTTTGTTATTACAACATTTTCGATTAGACCATTTCCTCCCCTCCAAATTACAAAATTCCAAGGCACTGTAGCTCCGATTCAGATGACGAGTTTGCGGCGTTCCAATGAATTTTTTGCAAAAAATGATAAGAACCTTTCTGATAGAGAATTACGTAAGGAACATTTTTTATAATAACTATTTTTACAAAAAATTGATTATTTACCGAGATAGCTGCACAAAACGCCTCGGCGTGACACGTGTCATGCTGTCACACGTGACGCAAGCGAGCTACAGCATGAGACTTTTAGTATGTTAGTTACCCCTTTCACTACAAAATACCGCAAAAAAAATTCACATACCATTTAGTCCGAATAAAAAACTTATTTCGACCTGGCTATACACAATTTTTCTGTAGAGAATATCTATTTTAACTACTTTTCCTAGTCATGGTACTTTTTTTTTTTTCTAAACTGAACTGGCACCTTTTTAGAAAAAATTGTTTAAAAAAAATACTCGCTCAATTTTTTTTTCAAAAGAATATTTTTAAATAATTTTTTCAGTATTAAGTAATTTTTTGCAGGCACGAAACAAGGAGCGGTGTGGGGGCCACCCTCCACTGAAAAAGTTCCAAAAAATCGACAAATTCCTGAAAATCCGGCAATGTATAAAAAGTCGGCAAATTTTCGCGATATTTCGATTTGCCGGCACCGAGTTCAAAATTCGTTCGTTAAAAAAAAAAAAAAGTAATTTTATTCGGCAAATTTCTCATTTTATCCCCCCAGATTTATACCCAAGTTTCGTCTCTATTTTTATGAAGTCATATCCCATATTTTTGTCAAGTTCCTACGTGAAATAGCATTTACTCGATTTTCTCTATGTACTGAAGTAAAAAAATTCTGACTCAACTTGATTCATACCTAATCATGTTACAAAAAAAAATTTAATAGATCTTTAAATTTCGCCAAAACTAAAAATTGATAAAAATTGAAAGTTTTGATTATAAAATTTCGTTAAATTCTCAAAAAAATTGTACAAAAATAACTTCTAGCGTTCAAAAACGTTTCCTTAGTAGATACGTACAATTCAAAAAATTCAACCAAAATTTAAAATATGAAAAATTTTAAAAATATGATAAAACGTATGGAATTTACCTAATCATTTTTTAATTTTAAGAACTTTTAAAAATTTGAACCACTTTTTAAAATTTCTAAAAAGTTAATTTTCATAATTTAGCAAATTTTTAGAATTTGAAAAATTTGACGAAAATTCAAAATTTAGTAGTTATCTAATTTTTCAACTTTGATCAATTTTAAAAAATCAGAGAATTTGTTTTTTCAACTTGAGTAAAACATTAATTTTCAATGTTTGGTTTTTTACAGTTTTATAAATTTCAAAATTTTTAAGAATTTAGTATCTGTATTTTCATAAATAAAATTTATACTTCTGCAAAAATTAAAAATTTGATAATTATTTTTGATTTATTCAAAATTCAGTTGAATTTTCAAAAAATATTCAAAGTTCAGTTTTTGAAGTTTGATTGATAGCTTTTTATACTTATTGATCTGGTTAAAATTAGAAATTGAAAAAATTGTGAACATTTGTCGAATATTTGAAATCTATTGGAACATTTTTTATTTTGAGAAAGTCCTCTTTTTGATTTTTGAATTTTGTTAGATACTCAGTTGCTCACAAAATTGGTACAGAAATTCTCAAACAAAAAATATTTTTGAAATGTAATTGAAAATCTTTTGAAAGTTCATTCAAAATGTTGAAAATATTATTAAAATTATTCAAAATGTTTTGAAATTTATTTTTAATAAATTTAATAATTGTTTCAAGTGTTCATAAAAATTAAAAATTGCCTAAATGTTTTAAATTTTCAAAAAAATTGTGTAGAATTTCTAAAAAAAAAAAAAAAAAAAAAAAAAAAAAAAATTCAAGTAAAAATTGTTTAAAATTGTGTTAAAAATATTGAAAGTGTTGTTACGTTCAAAATTCTTTCAAGAAGGTGTTTATAAAATATCGATAAAAATTCTTCAAAATGTTCATAAAATTTGTATGAAAGTTCTAATTGTTCAATGTTGGCCGAAAGTTGTTCAAAGAATCGTCAAAGGTTGCACCAAACGACATAAAACTCTTGAAGAATGATTTGGTGAGAAAAGTAGACAAAATCTTGAAATAATTATAAAAACAGTCTCGAAATCTGATTTAATAAACAAACGTGACGCACATTTCTACCTTCTCTTTTTCGAGCACCACGTATGCGAGTACAATATCTATACCAAAAAACTATCCATCTCATTAAAATTACCATACTTAAAAGCCATAAAGCGCTCCAAAGCCATATCACAGGCGTAGCCTTATCCAGGCACACCTAAAACGACTAAAAAAAAAAAAAAAAAAAAAAAAAAAAAACATCATAAAAAGCCAAGGGGAAAATTACGTCATATTTCCCATCGTAAACGCGAAACCCATTGGGTAACTAACTAACTATTGACAAAAACTACTTATTGTCTATTTGCACGGTTATTTTTTAACAGTAAACCACTAAAAGAAGTTTGCACCATCGTTGGTTGCGGTTATTAAGACCAGTATGGAGTGTTTACATTGGATATAAAAATTGAAAAATGTCTCGAGGGAAAATATTATAGATATGGGTACGTACTTGGACGAGTATTCTTATCCATTTCATATTCAAATGCTTCGGCTTGAACTTGATTTTGCTATAATGACCGCGTGTGAAGGAGATGTACTTGCATTATGTCGAACTCGTCTATTATTTAAATCGGTATTATAGGTGGTTTTCAGTTTATAAGTATGAGGATAATTTATCAAGTACGTCGAGTATATACGATTATCTCAATTAATTATTCGCGACTGTTGGTTGGAAAAATTTTTACCGAGTCATGTAGCGTGTCTATGACTTTGTGTGTGGATTTGCAAATACTTATATATTTTATATGCGAGTTCATAGCGGTCGTTCTGTTTCTGTTTCGCTTTTGTTAAATAACGAAAATATATATTTCACGTTTGACGTGAGAAGAGCAAGTTTAAAAATGATGTTACTTAAGACCTAAGGTCGACTGAAAAATTTGGCCAGCTTTCAATAAATTCTGGGTTCAAGGTAAATGTATTATGTACGTACCTATATAATACGTGGAATACCTATTATATCTATACAGCAGCAGTTTTTCTACGTGTACCTACTGCTTTATAGACTGATATCGATGTCCATTAAAACTGTTTCACTCTATTATATATCCGGTTTCACTCTGCACTCTTCTATAGATACGTTTACGTACGTATTGCTACTTTATGCTATAACGTTCTCACTAGAAAGCAAAAGTGAATCTTCAATGTGGTCATATAATTGTTATACATTATAAAAGTAAACACGCGATGAACACAAGTTGAATTATTAATGTTTTGGTTTATACAGATATGGGTTATTAAAATAACTCGACGATTACATTGTAGGAATTTTAAATACCGAGTGTACTCGATGGTTACACGTTGTAGCTCATCGTGTCCACATTTACTGTTATTTGGGGAAATTAACGCGCGGTGTTTCTTTTTTTCAAATTCCAGGGGTCTCGAAGACGAACAAAGTATGAAAAATGGCAGCTGATTTCAAATACTTGTTCGACCATGTGGAAAAAACCATCGTAAATGATGGAAACTTTGCAACAGTTACCTGCTCCTGTTTTTCGATTGGAATCCCAAGCATATATTATGGTCCTTCAAAGAATTACTCATCATTTCATCAAGATTTTTGCGTTCTTTTAATAAGGTAATTGTACATTCATTTATTCTCGATTCTTTTCCAGTTCTAGATCAGTCAAATGATGGAATTTTTATCGATATGATACGGTCTGGAATTTACCAATTCCAACACGTAGAGTTGAAGCTCGTTGGATGGGTCTAAAATATTGTGTTAAACGTGTACCTCTTAATGAGATGAAAACGTGAGAAATTCATCGGAAAGAGTATCGGTCGTATCTGTCTTCGAAATTGAAATTGATTTCGGTGTTGGAGATACGATAATATGGATGCCTATGATCATAGTAGCTTCAATTTTTTCATTTTTCATTGTTTTTACTTTTTCTGCTCCTTCCATTTTCGACATGGATGTTGATTATAATAGAGGTTGTGGTAGGTAGAGGAGGAAAGTCATCTAAATTCTCGCCATTGGTATAGATTTCACAATCCAAAAATAATTCGCTTCAACTTTCGATACATGGGATAGGTAGAGGTACGTACCAAGTAAAAAATAAATTGAAAGAATTGCCTCCAATTTCTCAAGGAGAGCAAATTTTTATTACCTACTTTTTTTTCAAAAACCAACATTTTAAATTTTTTGAAAAGTTCAACGATTTGAAAAGCTTTTTAAAAAAATATTTCAATGTTTTTGAATTTTCAAAAAACATGAGTTTTTAGTTTTATCAAAAAATCAATACTAAGTTTCTAAAAATATTCATCTCAGCATTTTTCCTTGAAAATTGTACCTGCACAATTTTCAATTTTTTGAAAAAATTTCAAATCATAAATAATTAATAATTATTATACAAATCGATTCAAAATTTTCAATTTTTTAAGCAAAATAAAAAAAACATGATTACCTATCAATTTAAAAAAAAAATCAAAAAATGGATTCTAATTTTGCTAATTTTTTCTATTTAAGTATTTTTTTCTGAAAAATTTAAAGTTAAAAAATTTTTTGATAAAAAAGATCATTTTTTTCAAAAAAATTTCTAAATTAAATCTTGAAAAAATTGAAACTTTTTGGCTAACAAGCTTTTATAATTTTTTAAACATCTAAATTATAAATTTTTCAGGAAATGATGTATTTTTTTCAATTTTGGTAAACTACCCACCTAGTTTCATTTTAAAGTAATTTTTTCAAGAAATTCAAAATTTGAAAAAAATTTCGAAGAAAGTGGTTTTAATTTTTTTACGTGATATTAGTTTGGAATTTTAAAGAAATCAAAACTTTAATTCTTGGAATTTAAAATTTTAAATAATTTTTTTTCGAACAATTTTATAATTATTAAATTTTAGCAAAAAGAGTTTTTTCGATTTAAAAAAAATGGAAATAGGTAATCAATTGAAATTTTTTTTTAAATTCAATCAAGTATCATTTTAAAAAGTGACTTCTTACGAAAATGATCAAAATTTGGAAATTTTTTTAATAAAAATTATTAGGGGCTTATAGAAAGATTTTTAATTTTCTCAAAAAATCAACCTTACCAATTTTTCCAGCAAAATGAAATTTTTTAATTTTTCAACGATTTGTTTACAATTTTTGAATAATAATTTTCATTTTTTTTAGCAATGTTTTATATATTTTTTTTTCAATAGTGCACCTAATAAAAATTTCAATTTTTCTAAATAATTTTTTTTCAAAAAAAATTTTGATGCAAAAATCGATTTTTTGAGAAAAAAAATCGAAAAAATTGCTCAAGTATTCAAAAACATTAGCGATACTCTCCTACCTAATTTTTCAAATACTTTTTTCCAGAAAATTCATAACTTTTTTGAAGAAAGATGAGTTTAAATTTCTTTTGAAAACATGTAATATTTTTGAAAAACTCAAGATTTTTAATTTTAGAGAAATAAAGTTTTTAATTTAAGAAAAATTATTATTTTTCATCAATTTGATTTCCTACAATGTTCAACAACCCCCCCCCCCCCCCCCTCCTTCAAAACAATTATTTTTCAATAGTATGTTAATAATTTTTGGAAAAAATCGAAATTTTCAGTTTTTAGCTAATACTTAATTGCGTTTTTGATATTTGAAAAAAATTAACATAACTTTTTTCAAAAAAGAATAGAATTTTAATTCTTTAACAGTTCAATTACTTGGGTATATTTTTTCAATAATTTTTTCCATAAAATTGAAAATTAAATTTTTTTTCAAGGAAGGCTGTTTTTAATTTCTCAAATAATCCGCCGATTTTCAATTTTTATCCAATGATTTTTTTGATTTTTAAAAAATCAACATGACCAATTTTTAAAAAGTAATAAAATTTTCATATTTCAACAATTGTATTATTTAAGTACAATTTTTCAATGATTTTTTTTTCAAAAAAAAAATACAATTAAAAAAAATTAACGAAGGAATTCAAATAGAAAATTATTTTTCAGCAATTTGTTAACAATAGATTTCAATTTTTCAAAAATTCGTTGCAATTTTCGAATCATTTTTTCCAGTAATTTCAAAGTTTTGAAATATGTACTCATACGTAGTCGGATGGTTAATTTTTTCCTGAAAATTGAAAAATTTAAATTTTTCTTGGAGAAGGAGAGTTCAGTTATCTTAAAAAAAAATTAATATTTTGTTCATTACCTACCTAAGTATTTATTTATTTATTTATTTATTTATTTATTTAAATTTAAATTTTCAATATTTTGTAAAAAATCAAAATTTTTGATCAAATTTCCAAATCAATGGAAAATCTTGATATTTTTTTTTTCAAAAAATCTACGCTGTTCAATTTTTTTGCAATAAATCTTTTTAATTTTTATAAAATAAAAATTTTTACTTTTGACAATATTCTTTTTAAAAAAAATCAACCCTTTCCATTTAATTGCATAATCATTTAAAATTTTTCAAAATTATCCAAAAGTGAATGTTTTCCAATTTTTTGAAAAATAATTTGAAAAAAATAACTTCCGACGTGAAAAATTTCAAGAAATATACTTAAACATGTCTCAAGATGCATTTTTGAAATCCGAGTTCATTAAAACGTTTTTAAAATTCATCAATATAAGAAAATAAATTACACGAATTAATCGTAGGCGACCCACGCGATCGAGACGTTGGAAAAAGTGTGCAAAAAACCCAGTGGCATACTTTTGTTTCACTTTTATTATGACGAAGGTGCGTCGTATTTACGTGTACATACGGAACAGCTTGAAATCGATATAAAAAATTACGCTCATCGAAAGGAAATAAAGAAAGGCAAAGAAAAAAATTGAATGAAATTGACAAACGTACGAAATCGTACAAAATCCACATCCACGTGTAATAAATATTGGCAATACATAACGCGTACGTACATTAAGAGTTGGAAAAAAACCAACATTTACAATCAGCATAACCACTTCCGATCAATTATTTGGACAATAAACTGACGGCGGCCTTATTTACCGGCAACCTTGACTGATTAGTCGAGAATCCTTTCCGTCACCCGTATCATCCATTTCATCTATATGATTGACGTATAAATTGGTATCGCATGCGTTCCTTGTTGTTTGAGAAAAAGAGAAGCACAATGAAAACCATTCCCAGTCTACCTATTTTCCTCAAAAAAAAAAAAAAAAAAAATCCTATAAACGTGGGTATTAGAGAGTGAACAATAGTCGATAGGTAATTAGATATATAATACTAGGAACCGCAGCAACACCGAATGTGTTAACATTTTTTTCACTTAGTTGGACTTTAGCTGGAAAAGACGTCGAATTTATACGAAAATGAGCACCGCGAAGAGCAGCCAGACATAGAACCAGGTCACTTTTCGTTTCATTACGAACCAATTTGTAATTATAATAACGGTTTTGTAATGCTCTCACAGCATATAAGAGTATATTGTGGCTGGGCAGCAGGCAGGGAGAGGGGCGTCGCTGTTGGAAAAAAAAGAGGCGAACGAGTAAATCCAATGCTTCGACGGTGTATATGGAGCAAGGTTATCGAGCAATAAAAAGATCGCATACAGACTACAGTTTAAAATGCACGAGAGTAGGTACATGAGCTGTTTGAGCACGATGATGGTGTCTGCTGTGGATGGGTTCTCGTGCATGGATGGGAGATCTGGATTGTGGATGTAGCAGTCCGAGGCAGTGTGCAGATCCAATGTAAATATTATACTTTCTTAGGTAAATGATAAATCGTCTTTATTGCGAATTATATAACCGAGGTGTGATGGTGGGATAAATGATACGAACGCGGTTTCATGTCTTAGACCAATTAATATACGTTACGACTTACGAGTCTTTGAATGGAAAGCAAAGCACCCAGCTATGAATGGCGATCGGTTTCTTTGAAGCTATTCCAGGAGGCTTCTACCTCTTTAAGTATATCAAACGTTTTGAACTTGAAAGCGATATTTTGTAATTGCTCGTATAACTATCCATTTTATGGATAGAGTTTCAGTGGAAATTCTATGTAAACGCTACGTAATAATACGTCAAGTTTTCATTTTAATTTAGCAAAATGCCACTATATTCACGTGATATTTTAGCTGTTAAGAATAATTATTTGTAACGGTTCAGCGAGCGTTCAGCTCTCGGCATGGCATTGCAGCTCGCCGCATAGTTTATTACATGTCGTACTTGTGCTACGATATTGTAACGTGCGGTAGTTATAGCATTTTAAATCGAAAGATGATATCGCGTTTAACATAAAGTAACCAAATAAAGTGTAACGATTACGTAATTAACAGCGAGAAGATTTTATCGCATGAATTATTGCAATTATACGAGTAGAATGCTCAGCTGGCTGCATGGTTACTTACCTATGTTCAAGCTTTATCGACGAATAAAAATAATGGAATAGAAGACCCCGCCACCAGGCCCTGCCGTGGAAAAAGGAATACACCTAGAATCATCTTGTTTAGAATGACATAATATTTCCGTTTTTACAATGCGAGCTAAACTAAATATCCACCATGTCGTTATCGTCTACACTCGATATTCTATACTAGAAGAATCTATTAAATTCCCGGGAAAAAATGGTTTGATCAAAATTGATCAAAATACGGTGATCTAATTAGATCAAAAAAATGTACCTATCAAAGTTGATCTAATTTGACATAATTTTGATCAAATTATATCAAAATTGATACTTTCTGATTAAAATAGGTCGAGTTAGATCTATTTTGATAGGTACATTTTTTGATCTAATTAGATCACCGTTTTTCTGATCAATTTTGATCAAAGTACGGAATGAATTTCAAAAAAAAATAGGTTGGCATGTCCGAATCGAGTTTTCTTTCCACTTTTCATTTTATAGGGCATCACACCTTTCCATTTCAACCAAATCCTTCAACGAAAATTTCCCAACCATGTTCAGTCAGGATTCGATCCCTCTACCTCCCGTTCCAGAATCCATGATCTTGACCACTCAACCACTAGTGCTGTTCGAGAGATAGAGCATTAAATGAAGTATAAATGCTCGTAGGTATATGGATGATAGTAAATTATGCAAACTGAAAAATACACTATTAAAGATGGAATTATGAAAGTTGGTAAATCAATTTTCTTGATTTTTTTAGGGAGAAGGAAATCTATTTATGTACCAATTATTATTTATACTTATTATTATTATTTTTTTTTTTTTTTGAAAAAATCCTCATTTCTTGTAATGAGAAATAAATGAATGTTGTGAAATGAAAAAAAAAAATGTTTATTTTGGTACAAAACTGTTTAAAAATTATTATGGAATAAAAAAATTTTCACACCACCCTTTGGGTAGTTGCCGACTTGCCGTAAAGTGTTTGAAAAAGTCTCTATTTTTTGGAGAAAAGATTCTCATTTTTTGGAATATATTATGTAGGAAAAAAATTAAAAATGAATTTTATTGGTTCAAAATTTTTTTTAAATTATGGTTTTGGAATAAAAAAATATTATCTACTTACTCAACTTTTTTTTTGAAGTAGAGAAATCTCAAATCTTCTAGAGTAGAAATTTTTCGGATTAAAAAATTTCAGGATTTTTTGGAATAAAAAAATATCCAAAAATCTTTTTTTTTTTTAAAGAAAAAATGTTTTATAAAAAATATTAGAGGAATATGATGTGAACCCCTTTTCCCCAATGTGGATCACATAGAATATGACCCCTAAAAATCTGAAAAAATACTTACAATTTCAAAGTGTCAATTTTGTACCACAAAATTCAGATTGGACCCTCCTCTCATCCAATTTTGCATGATGAGTATATGAGTATATGAAAATCGTGGATTTTTCCCTATTTTCATACAAAGTATGTACTACACTAAGTACTGTTGACCATATACTCCGTTTCAAATAAGAGTTTTAAAAAAACACTATAATCATCAATAACACCCTTTTGTGCAAGGAAATTCAAAATTAATCCAATAATAACATGGCCAACTATTGCTTGGAATTGTTCTGCTTGTCGAATTCTTATTAAGACATCATGAACATTACTCTGATCAAATTTGATAATTCTGCAAAAACCTTGATCTAACTTGATTGAATTCATCAGTTAGATTTAAAAGGCACATCAAACAATATTTTGATCAAATTTAATGTAAACATGAAACGTTTGGTCAAAGCTGATCGAATTCCATCAGTTAGATCAAGGTACATCAAACAATATTTAGATCAAATTTAATCTAAACACAAAACATTTGATCAAAGTCGATCGAATTCTATCAGTTAGATCAAGGCACATCAAACAATACTTTGATCAAATTTAATCTAAACACGAAACATTTGGTCAAAATTGATCGGATTCAATCAGTTAGATTAAGACATATCAAGCAATACTTGATCAAATTTGATGTAAACACAAAAAATTTGATCTAAATTGATCCAACACTACGTGTGTCAGTTTATCTAAGTTGATCTGATTTGATCGATTTTGTTTAAATTCGATCAATTTATATCATGATTTTAATCAAAACCAATCAATTTTGATCAAATCATTTTTTCCCGGGTTATACTTGGTATTATGGAAAAGGCCCTCCAAAATAAAAAAAAATCTCATTGTGAGTACTTATAACATCAATAATTACTATCAAAAATTTTGAAAAGCCAAGAAATTTTTCAAAATTGAAAAAAAAAAAAATCCAGAAATCAAATCAACATTTTTTTTAAACACCCTTCAAACAACTTTTCCATTTTTTTTTTTTTTTTTTTTTTTTTTTGAAAGAAATTGGAAATCCCATCAGGTTTTTTTATTGCACGAAAAATCGTCAAAAAAATTTTTAGGATGAAATCTTACAAAATATATATATATATATATTTTTTTTAATTTTGAAAGAAATTGAAAATATTATCAATATTTTTTTAATTTTACAGGAAATCGTCCAAAAAAGTTTAAGAGGAAATATTTCAAAATTATCTGAAAAATTCAAAATACGAGATTTCTCTGGTTCCACACAAAAAACCTCTTGAAAATTTTCTGTGAATGAAATTATATGTAAAATTTTCTCAACACCATTAAAAATCCTATATAAATATTTAAAAAACAATTTCACTAAAAATTCTTTATTTTCTTTTTCTGAAAATAATTCAAAAGTAACCTTTAAATTTTTTTTTAATTCACAAGTAACTGTTCATGATTATGGGCCACTAAGCTCCTTTTTCTTGAAAATTGTGCCATTTTTTGTTGCCATTTTCACTAAAAAAAAAAACTGAAATATCGCATGCCTGATATTTAGCGGTCTGAATTTCCGCAAAGGCTTGCAATCGACTCACGGCCGACGAAATGCATCTAGAAAACACCATTTCACCATCGAAATGTTGAATTGAGGATGACATTTTTGACATACTCGAAAATTTACTTGCAAAAGCACTTAGGAAAGTGCTCTGAGGCTCCTGAAAATGGTTGCATTCGACTCAGGACGATGAAGCCCATCTAGAAAACGACATTTCACTTTGAAAATGTTGAATTGAGAATGAAAATTTTGACATACTCGAAAATTTACTTGCAAAAGCACCTTTAAAAATTGCTAAAATGCGAAATTTTGCAATTTTACCTATTTAATGTGCTCTAAGGCTCCTGCAAATGGTTGCAATCGACTCAGAACGATGAAATGCATGTAGAAAACATCATTTCACCTTCGAACTGTATGATTGAGAGCAAAACATTGCAATATTCGAAAATTTGCTTGCGCAACAGCCTTTGAAAAAGTGCGAAAATGAGAAAATCGTCTATTTAACGTGTTTAAAGTGTTCTGAGGTATCCGCAAGGGGTCGCAATCGACTCAGAACGTTGAAATGCATCTAGATAACTTCATTTCACCATTAATTTGTATGATTGAGCGCGAACAATTTGCAATATTCGAAAATTGACTTCCAAAGGCACCTTTGAAAAAGTGCGAAAATCTGAAAATCTATCAAGTGATCTGAAGCATTTTTTACAAAAAAATGCAAGAAAAAATTGGTTGATAGATAATATTTTCTTGAAATGTATTTTTTTAATATTGGCAAGGCATGAATAACGAATTTTTTGCAAAATTATGTTGCCCTGATTTTTAGAATCTTTTTCATAGGTATACAATTCTGAGTATACCTGATATAAGTTTCAGTCCGAAGTTTTTTTAGTAAAACAAAAGTTTAAACATTTTTCATCATCTTTTTAAATTTTTTACTAGGCTGTGATTGTAACCATTTTGCAAAAAAAAAAAATTGAAATCGTTCGCAAAAGAATTCGGAAAGTAAGTATTCGATACAAAATTAATTTCTACTTTTTTTTTAATGTTCAGAGAATTTCTAATATTTTTCAAAAAAAATTTTAAAAAATGTAGCGTTGAAAATGCTGATATTTTCTGAAAAATTGGTTTTTTCTTTAATTTTTCAAAAAATGAATTGTGAATATTTTGCAAAATTGCATTTTATTTTTGAAATCTTTTGTAAACACAATTTTAAAAACATTTTACAAAAATTTTATTTTGTAGTCGAGTTTCTGTAAAAAGTCGAAATTAAGAGTATTTTTTTTAATAAAACCTGGGGTTCTTTTTTTAATTTTTGCAAGTCAAGATCTGTGAATATTTTGCAAAATTATTTTTGAAATGTTTCTCAATTCTCAAAGACAAGTTTGACACTATTTTATGAAAATTTAATTTTAAAACTAATATTTTCCACAAAAGGTGGCTTTCAAAATTTTTGTAAATCATCTTTCGCAATTTTTTTTTGATTTTTGAAATTTTTCGCAAAGTAAATTCTTGGAATATAGGTACCGCAATAAATTTATTTCAAAGCGTTTAAAAAAAATTGCCTAATACTCATATAATTATTCTCAAAAATATTTTTTAAATTTTCGCAAAGCATGATGAATTGTGAGTATTTTGCAAAATAATATTCGATGTTTGAACTAGCAATTTTCACAATGTTTTTTCAATAGAAAAAAGTTTCGAATGTTTTGTCAGCAAAATTGCCAAGCCAAAATTGTGAATGCTCTACAAAAATCAAAACTGCGAATATTTTCAAGTTATTCCTATAAAAATTTCAAACACGTTTTTGAAAAAAAAATTAAATAATTTTTTTCATTTCATTATTTTTAAAACAATCAAAATTATTTTAAACAATAATTTTTACCCTTTTTTAATTATTGAAAAAAAAACTTTATTAAATCATTTCTTTATAGAACCCCGAGTTTGATGATACTCGTATGATAAGCACTAGGCACCCACCTCCACCTCCTCCCGGTAAGCCTGCATTGTATACAAGATCTGCTTCATTGAATTGGAGAAAATCATCTATTCTATTAGAGAGGTACCTGTTCGCTGTACAGATTGAGATGCGATAGAACATGTGACGTAAATGACGTAGCGATTCGATAGTCGGATTTTGGCGCCAATGCGGTTTTTTCACACTTCCTGGATCCATTTTAAATCATCTCTCAACGTATACTTAGGTAGATGTAGAAAACTGGTTTATAGCGAGTTGTTTGAGATAAGCAGCTTGGTAGGGTTATCGTCAATTGCCAATGTCATCGAAAGCATTTCAACATGACTTGTGAGTTCTCATCAAACGCGAAGCTGACTTGATTCGTATCAGTGTCGCGCGTCGCATCTTCATTGTATCCAGCGACATAGTCAAAAGTACAGTTACATATCAAAGAATTTCCCCTGCTGAACTGCGAAGTATGAACTCCCAGTGAGGTGTTTGTTTTATTTGGAAAAAAAGACTTATGAAATAAACTGCATGTCTAATGTGTGCTGTACCGAATTTGCTAGGGCAATTATAATGAATCGAGAGTTTCATCTGAATGAGTTTGTGTTGGAATACCGCAGCAAGATGATTATTACTAATACCAATAAGGTACCTGGGTAACAAAGAAGTGATGCAGATGTGCCTGGTCATGATTGTTGAATTGAATACGCGTGGTTGAAATTTTCGCACTCGATGCAATCAAAAAAGTGGCTCGTTTTGCATTTAAAAATTTAACCTTGCCGGGTATCGTATTTCATTCAAGCGGAAATGTAAATTTCTTCGTCGTGTAAGTGTGCTCCATTTGATTGAAGAAAGTAAGAAGAATTATTAATAGATTACCTACTTTGACAAATGGCCAAAATTAACTCGTGCTAAAATCTTGGGAATCCTATTTTTGAAGTGATGTTGCAATTTGATATTGGCGGATGTTAATTAGATTCTAATAAGTATTTCATGGTGGGTTAGGTATAGTAGGTATACTTGATTAGTTCGGTTTTGATATACTCAACTTTTACTATAGAAGTTTTTATATTTATACTCAAAGAAAGACATCATATAAAAATTTTTCAATTTATTTGAAGACTCATGAAATTACCATTTTTTGAAGAATTGACCTACTTTGAAAGCATGAATTTTTATATGTTCACTCAAAATCCGAACAGGTATTTTCATATTTCAACAATAAGATCAAGAAAAAATAAAATGGGTAAAAATTCTCAAAATCTATTAAAAATTGATTTTTTTTTACTTCCAAATTTTAAATAATTTCTGAAATTGAACCAATTTTAAAATTTGACAAATATTTAAAATTAGGTAAAATTTCAAAATTCTCAAAAATTGATAAAAATTTAAATTTTGATTATTTTTAAATTTAAATAAGTTTTAAAATTTAATCAAGTTTTAACGTTTGAAGAATTTTAAATTTTTTGAAAATTTTCGGTTTTAATTAAGCCTTTAAAATTTGACGAACGTTCCAAATTTTGTAATCTTTAAATTTTAATAAATTGTTGGTGTTGAGCCAATTTTTAAAATTCGAGTGAATTTTTAATATTTTTTTAAAAGGAAAATTTTTAAAGTTCAATAGATTTTTAAAATTTGGTAAAAATTTATGATTTGAAAATTTTCAACATTGTTGATAAAATTTTGGAATTGTGTAATTTTTAAGTTTATCTATTAATTTAATTTTTTGAGCAAAATATTTCTCAAATTTTTGCAGCAAACATTTTTTTTTTTCGAAGAAAGAGTTAGAACTTTTTAAAGAACGTGGATACAAAATATTTTTCAATTATGAGAAAAACTATCTGCTATTCAATTGTTTGGAAAGGAAAAAATCTGAATTTTCATTATAATAAAAATATCTCAATTTCACCAAAAAAAAAGGTGGAAAAATATTACTTATCGTACAATTTTCTGGAATAAAAAAACTTGACTTACTTTTTCATAGAGGAAATCTCACATTTTTGATGACATTTTTTTTAAATTTTCACTGTAAAAATTTCTCATTTTTTGTAAAAAAAAAAAATAATCTCTCAATTTAAAAAAAAAAAATAAATAATCTCACAATCAGTATTTTTGAGGAAAGTTATCAATTTTAGGCCTCGGTGTTTTTGAAATTTTTTCAAAGTGTTCATATTCTTGAGATGAAAAAATTATGTTCTCAATTTTTGCAAAATAAAAACTTCAATTTTTAGCAGTAAAATTTTTTTTCAATCTTTTTGGAGAAAAAAAAACACACTCAAGTTCTTTAGAGTGCAAATACTTCTCAGATTTTTGAAAAAAGACCACTCATGCAGTTGAGAAAAAATTCTCTCAATTGAGTAATTTTTTAGGAGAAAATGCCTCGATCTTTTCGGAGAAAAACATTTTGAATTTTCAATGCAACTAAAAAATACGTTTTGTGCTATACATATTTTATTATCTAAATTTTTTCAAAAAAATATTTATCAATTTTTTTCAGGAAAAAACAACTTAAATTTTTATGGAATCGATTTTTTTTTTTTCATTTTTCTGATAGGTACAGTAAAATTTCTCTTTTTTTTAAAATAACAAACTTTTTTCAATTATTTTGAAATAATAAATTTCTTAATTTTTTCAGTAAAAATACTTTGAATTTCCTCGATGAAAAAAAAAATTTTTTTGGTAGTGAAATTTATCTCAAATTTTTACCACAAAAATTTATAATTTTTTTACAGTAATATTAGTAGCCCATTAGGCTATGAGTAAAATTCTCAATTTTAGGAACCAATATTTTTGAAATTCTTTTCTAAATGTTCATATTCTTTGAGATGGAAAAATTACCCAATTTTTTCAAAATAAAAACTTCAATTCTTGGGAATAAAAAAATCTTCCAGTTCTCCCTGAGAGAAAAAATCTTTCAACTTTTTTAAAAAGTGAAAATATTCCTCAAATTTTTGAAAAAAATACCTCTCATTTTTTTGAAGAAAAAATTTTCTCGATTGAGTAATTTTTTAGGAAGAAATGCCACAATCTTTTCGCAGAAAAAAATTCGGAATTTTCAATATGGATTCAAAAAATACTTGGGTGAAATCTCGATTTTTTCGAGAAAAAAAATGTTGTTCTTAATTTTAGCAGAATAAAAATTCTTAAATTTTTATGAAAATCTATTTTTTTTTCTTCATTTTTTTGGAATGAAAATTTTAAAATTTTTTAGAATGAAATTTTTAAATATTTTTTTGGTATAAAAAATTTTTTAAAATTTTTTTGGGATGAAAATTGTAAAAATACCTCATTTTTGAACGTAAAAAAATCTGAATTTCTTTGGAAAAAAATAATTTTTTTCATACAAACAGCCTTTGTTTTTTTTTTTCTGAAAAAAAGTTCTAGGTTTTGGAGAAAGATTTTAATTTTTTGTCTCCATTTATTTGGAGAAAATTTTTTTCCTCAATTTTTTGGAATTCAAACATTTTTTAAGTTTTTTTTTTGTAGAATAAAAATAAATCGTGGTTTACGATATTTGGTCTACTTTGAGTTAATTTTGGATTACGTCAATTTTGAGCAACCCTGCTTCAGTGAAATTGTCCTCTAGTTATAGTCGAACGTCTCTCTTTATTAGACTAGTTTAACGACACGAATTTTAAGCCTGCAGACTCGACGAAACGTATTATTACCTGTAAAATATTATTATTTGACAACGCCAGCCATCATTAGTTCGTGATTTTTCAATTTCAGTCTCACCCTTCCACCTCCTCGTCTCAATACGTCTCATAATTTTCAAGGAATGGCTCACGAGGTCTACCTTATTGCTTTATTTTTCGTAATCTCCAATTAATTTAGCTGATGAGAATGATCGCCGTAATATTATTACGGAACAATTGGAATTCTGTTGTTATAAAGAATGTAATCACCTTCGTCCTAAAAAAGAAAAAAAAGAGAAGAAAGAGCTGCTATAAAATTTGCATAAACGAGCTCGTTCGTACGAGTTCACCATCTGTCTCTTATATCGTCTCTGTTTTAATTTTATGGCTCAGTATTGAAGGTATTGTTCTATTTGGTCGGCTGATATATTTCATAGGTCATTACGGGACCTATAGTCGTGATTAGGCTCAACCACGCGAAACCAACACGTTGATACTGGTTTGCGGCTGTGCAAGCGTACAGTTCACATCAACGATGTCACGATCAAATTAAACGATCTTGTAGGTAAATCACTTTTCATTTCATCTGTATAAGACGCATTTTAATAAAAATCATATTTTTCATCTCGGACGCATGACAGAATAATACGAGAGACTTGGTGCTTCGATATTGTTGCGATTATCGAGTCGGTTAATTTATCGTATTTTGTTCTTCAAACAATAATATTCGTGGATGGTGCGGTGGAAAGCGAGGAATGAGAGGAGAGAGGAGCGAAAATACGCAACTATGATAAACGATCTGCTTTCATTGAGTGAATTTAGTATCACAAGTATTGCTACAGATGTAACGCATGTAGCTACATAAAGGTATTATCATACATACGACTTACTATGTGTATGTACTAAGTAAACATATAAGTACATGTAAGAAGAACCCATACATATTAGAATTAGATAATGGAATTTAAACCGTAGGTACATTCTGCGCCCAGACGCATATTTAATAATCGTCTAGTCTGTGGAATTTCCAGTTTTTCACACATTTTAATTACGTAAAAAAAATCACGCTTCAGTACATTTTTTTTTTTTTTTTATAAGAAGAAGAGTCCCAAACAATCAGTTCGAATACGATTTGCTCCGATTAGCAAAGTAGGTTAATGGTAATACAACAAACAACTTGCTTAATAAGTTAATAATAACCTTTTCGTTAGTTAATTGTACGGTTATACTTCCTTACTCTGACACAATATATTACCAAAGAAAACTTACCTATAAGCCTCGGATTACCTTTGCCATTTGGTCTAACAATGGTTCGCCTTATTAAAAGGTCTTCAGGTGTTTCGTGTTTAGGCATTTTTTTCTTCTTTTCAATTCACCATTAATTTTCAAGGTTAATGAGCATTTAATTGAGGTTTTAGAAATTGCTACGACTGTCTCGCATTACGTAATTGAACAGCACAGGTGTGTGTGACATTTCCTTGTTTATGTAATTCATCCGTTTTGATTCTAGTTTTAAAATTAAGATATGTAATTTATTACTTGTGTGGCGGTGTTTGGATTATGATTATAGAGGTGATAAGGTGATAACTCTTCCTATTTTGTGGAAGGGATTTATTGTTTGTGTATGGGTTACGAAATTTGTGGAAAAGTAATAGTTTGAGTTTCAATTTTGATGAGATGATTCGTTTCAAGTTCATCAATGTGTATTCGAACCCCAAGTTCCAAGGTTTCCATTGGAAAATTCAAGCTAAAGTTCCTTCGAGTCGAAAAAATGAATTTATATGTCTAGGTACAAGAAGTTGGTAATTTTTTTGCAAGAGATGAAAAATATTTTCTAAAAAAAAAAAAATCACAAAAAATTGAAAATATTTTTACTTACAAAACCTTGCCAACTTGTCTACTCTGATTGAGCTGAAATTTGGTTATTGAAAGAGCATGGCATCCAACCCACGAATTCAAATTTTGAGCTACTGAAGTTGATTTTTCGATTTTTGGTGAATTTTTGAATAACATAGCAAAAATAGCTCACCTGTTTGGTAAATCAATTTTCTATAAAAATGGTAAATTTTAAGATAGAAGTTTAAAATTGTAGTAGGTAAACCAATTTTCAGAATTTTATCTCAAAATTTACAATTTTTGTAAAACATTGATTTACCAATGGGCTATTTTTACCATTTTCAAAAATTTGACAAAAATCAAAAAATCCATTTTAGCAGCTCAACAAAGAAACTACATAGAAAAAAATTCCCTAAATTTTTTTAATTTTTTTGTTTAAAAAATTAAAAGTGTCTTTATTTCTTGAAAATCGAAAAAATGTATTCCACAAAAACTACAAAAAATTGGAAAAAAATTTTACTGGATTTTTTTATTTAAAAGAACTACGAAAATTTGAAAAAATTTCACTATAAGACATTGGAGTTACCTTCACTACTTTTAAAGATTAGAATTTATTTACTTGAAAAATAGCGAGAAGAATTGAAAAAAAATACTACAAAAAGAACTACATAGGCATTGGAATGGAAATATTCCACTTGGAAAAAGTTTTTTCACTACAAATAAAAAGGTAAAAAAATTTTAAAAAATCACGTTTTCATTTAAAGTGGGTCATATGTTATTCAGGTATAGGGTTTAAAAAACGAAAAATAAAATTTACTTGAATAATGATGTGTTGAAAAGAACCTATTTTTTCAAAAATTATGACGATAAAAAGCGTGGTGGGGCGTTATTGGACAAGGTACATATTGTTATCTCCATGCACACCCCATCACGCTTTTCATCGTCATAATTTTTGAAAAAATAGTTTCTTTTCAGCACATCATTATTCAAGTAAATTTTATTTTTCGTTTTTTAAACCCGATACCTGAATAACATATGACCCACTTTAAATGAAAGCGTGGTTTTTTAAAAAATTTTTACTTTTTTATTTAACTCTTTTTGCCGTTGACAAATTCAAGTTTTAAAATTGAATTCAGCGCGATCTCAAAAACCTACATTTCGATACCAACATTGTGAATTTCAAAATTTGAAAGTTAACCCCCCCCCCCCCTGTAAGAGCCTAATTCGGGGTCGAAAGTAAATTTAAGTTCGAAAATCGAATTCAGCGACCTCGAAAACCTACATTTTGACACCAATGATGTAAATTTTGAAATTTTCAAAATTGACCCCCTCTCAGGGGCTCAATTTGGGGTCGGAGGTAAATTTCAGTTTGAAAATCGAATTCAGCGATATCGAAAACCTACATTTTGATACCGATGTTGTAATTTTTGAAATTTTCAAAATTCACACCCCCTTTTAGAAGCCCAATTTAGGGTTGGAGGTAAATTTCAGTTCAAAAATCGAATTCCGCGACCTCAAAAACCTACATTTTGATACCAATGTTGTGAATTTCGAAATTTTCAAAATTGAACCCCCTCATAGGAGCCCAATTTGGGGTTGGGGTAAATTTAAGTTCGAAAATCGAATTCAGCGACCTCGAAAACCCCTAATGTGAGCACTTTGGTCTTTCAATTCTTGTAAAATATTAAATGAGAGAGGATTGGGCGAAAACATAGACTTGGTTGCATGAGACATACAAACAAATTACAAACATACATACCAGTGTTGATTACCGGTATTTTTCCGGTATCGGTATTGGTACCGGTATAAATTTTGGTATTTTTCCGGTTTCGGTAACGATACCGGTATCAATTTTGGTAATTTTTTCGGTATTGGTATCGATACCGGTATACTTATTGGTATTTTGTCGGTATCGGTACTGGTATTGGTACAAATATCAATAGTTTCGCGGTATTGGTACTGGTATTGGTATACATACCGGTATTTTGTCGGTATTGGTACTGGTATTGGTATACATACCGGTATTTTGTGGGTATCGGTATTGGTATCGATTTCGGTATTTTTATGGTATCGGTATCGGTATTGGTATCGATTTCGGTATTTTTGCGGTATCAGTATCGGTATTGGTATAAATATCAGAGCAAAAATACCGATACCATACCGGTATTTTTATCGGTATGGTACTCGGTAATCAACACTGGCAAAAACTAAGCTTCCTATGGAAAAAAGTGCAATGACCAATTTTGTAGAGCTTAAAATTTTCCATCTAGTTCATGTCTTAAATTTAACTTTGACCTGAAATTACAAAATTTTAGGCGTCGTGTAATTTTCGCATCATTTTTATCGTTTAATTTCATTTTATTTTATAATCACATAATATCGAGTCAGCGTAAAATTTAAGACATGGACTGCGTGGCAAATTTTATGCTCTACAAAATTGGTCATTACACTTTTTTACATAGAAAGCATAGTTTTTGACTTGGACGAAAAAAACGATATCGTGATTCTATAAAATCGAGGGTGGGTGAAGGAAGATGGTTTCAAATCGAAAAACCAAATAGACAGATCGACGCAGAATCTTAAATTGCATCTAGAAACCGACGTAACGAGTTTTGTTTCGGGGGCCGGGGGGGGGGGGGGGGGTTCGAGGTCAAAATCGCGAAAACCCGATTTTTTTCTCGAAAATGACCCCTCTTTGAGACCCCATAGCCCCCTCCAGAGTGACCAAGGGGGCTAAAAATTGGTATGGGAGGTTTCAACTCAAAAGAAACAACATATTAAAAAAATAGCAAAATCGAAGACTATCGATTTTTTTCGCTCTACCCTAATGCGCATGCGCCAAATGGTTGCTCAATCTAAACGGTATTTAATTGGTATACCACTACCGTACCGATATTTTTGCGGTATCGGTACCGGTACAAATATCGGTATGTCTGCGGTATTGGTATCGGCATTTTTACCGGTATAAAATCGATCATTTTTTCGGTATTGGTACTGGTATCGATTTTGTTATTTTTGCGGTATCGGTATCGGCATCGATATTGATTTCGGTATTTTTGCGGTATCGGTATCGTTATTGGTATCGATTTCGGTATTTTTGCGGTATCAGTATTGGTATTGATTTCGGTATTTTTGCGGTATCGGTATTGGTATAAATATCGGAGCAAAAATACCGATACCATACCGGTATTTGTATCGGTATGGTACTCGGTAATCAACACTGATACATACCAAGCTAATAAAAGCGTGGTAAAAAATGGAAAACATTTTTACTGCAAGAAAAACTATAAAAAATCGAAACTTTTTCAGTATACTTACTTACTTAGCTACAAAAAAAAAAAAAAAAAAAATTCAAGGAGACAGCGAAAAATTGAAAAAAAATCTTTTACAACAAAAAAAAACACATGAGAAATTTGTAATTTTTTAGCTACAAATGAAGTAAAAAATGACTACAAATTTTTCTTCGCCCCAAATACACTACAAAATACTGGAAAAATTTTTCGCTACCAAAAAACTAATCACAATAAATTGGTAATTTTTTCCATAGCCGGCAACCTCGATTATCCGGTGCCCAAAAATCGGTTTTTATTACCTGATTTCTCTTCACTTTTGCCCTACGACCGACCTCATATTATTGTTTCAAATTTTCTGGAAAATTTTGAGAAATCATTTTTTTATTTCAAAAAAATTATACCTAATTATTTTAAAAATGTGGAAAAATTAGTTTTTTTTTTTTTTTTTTTTTTTAAATGAGAAATTATTCATTTTTAAAAAAAATTGGGAACTTGAAAAATATTATTCCAAAAAAATTAGAACTTTTTTTCATCCTGAAAAATTGGAAAATCTTGTTTCAATCTATAAAATTGTAGGTGAAAATTTTCATTTTAAAAAATAATTGTAAAAAAAATTCATTCTAAAAAGTTAAAAAACAATCATTCTAAAAAATTGAAGAAAAAAATTCGTTCTAAAAAAATTGAAAAAATTTCATTCTAAAAAATTAAAAAAAATTTCATTCTGAAAAATTGTAAAAAATTTCATTCTAAAAAATTGTAAAAAATACTTTCTCATTCTAAAAAATTAAAGGAAAAAATCGTTCTATAAAAATTGTAAAAAATTTTCATTCTAAAAAATAAAAAAAAAGTTCACTCTAAAAAATTGTAAAAGAATTTCATTCTAAAAAATTGTGAAAAATTTTCATTCTAAATAATTGAAAAAAAAATTTCATTCTGAAAAAGTGTAAAAAATTTCCGTTCTAAAAAATTTGAAAATCGTCCAGAATCTCAAAAAAATTATAATTTTTTTCATTGAGTGAAATTTTTTACACATTGAATTCAAATTTTTTGTCAGGTCGAGATTTTTCACGTGGTGCTTCGCATCACATGAGAAATCTCGTTTCGTGCTCGAGCACGAGGGCAACTGAGCTAACGCCGGCCATGATTTTTTCATTGCAAAAAAACTACAAAAATTGGAAATTTTTTCATTACAAACTTTTTTATTTTTAGAACACTTGAATTAGGTACTAAAAAACTACGTACATGAAATTTGTAATTTTTCTCACAAAAAAAATTAAATTTCTTTATTACCTACTGGAAAGTTAGAAATTATTGCACCGCAAAAAAAGACAAAAAATTTGAAAAAATATTCGCTACAAAAACTACTGCATATTGTAAAAAATCTCTATTATGAACAAACCACAAAAACTAGTAATTTTTCTACAAAAAAAAAATAAAGAAAAAAAAATTACAAGACATTTCAAATATTTTACTAAAAAAGAACAAACACAAAAAGTTTTGAATTTTTTCACTACTAAAAACTGCAAGATAGAAAATATTTTATTGTTGCAAAAAAAAAAAAAAAAAAAAAAAACTGTATAAGACATTTTAAAATATTACAAAAAAAAAATACAAAAAAAATCACATCAATTTTTTTTTCACAAAAACAATTGAAAAATTTTCATGCCTATTAACCAAAAAATTAGGTACTATTTTTTTACTTCAAAAAAACAAAAAATAATTGAAAATAATTTTCAATCGCCATTTTATTTTTCAGTCAAGTAATTGTGAGACCTATTTATAGTAGTTGTAACTTTAACCTATAGTTCTTTTTTTCTACCAAACTTGTAGTTTTTTAACCTACAAATTTTTAATTTTAAACCATTTGCAATGAGGTACAGTTATGATTTTTTCGATCTAGTTTTAATTCTTGTTCATAATTTTTCGATCTTTAGTATTATTTTCTTCTTATAGACAATTCGTATTTTCTGATGTATTTGTGTTTGCATTTTTTTTCTGAGTCTCACATTCTAAGGTGAAATTTCTCGACGATCTCAAGTATGGTGAAATGTGAGTATGGAAATGCATGACATTTGAACTCAATTTTTAATTGTTCCACCTTCCTCAACCACATTTAGTAGAAATGGTAGGAATTTCTTTCTTAATTTATTTCACTGTCTCGAGTATATTCCCTTTGTAAAACATTACAAACATCGCGAATTCAGCTCCATCATTCGAGTCTAATATGGCTCTCGAGAATGCACCCAAATTAAAAATCCACTCGAAAAATTCCCCCCTGCGGCGAAGGTAAAATCAAGGAAACATCAATGAAAATGAAATGACTCGCTACGTAAGAGTATTTGCATGTTCATTCAATCGGCATAAATTACAAAGGCTGCATCACACATTCTCCATTATTCTTTCCAGGCACCTATCACCCCGTGTGAAAAAAATTACATTTGCTTGCGATAGAAAATTCAAAAATATGTAAATATCTTTCACCTAGCCCGACTGCAAGGACGAATAATACATTGTGACGGGAGATATATTGTAATGCGGATTTATTTATTCTAATTAGCAAATCGTGTCCAAGTTGGAATTAGGAAATGGAGACGATTCAGTGGCAACACTCCAATTAAAATCTATTAAAGTTTTGCATTCGAAACTGGTTTAATGGTCGTAAATTTTTCATCCGACTAAATATTAGTATAATAATTCGAATACTTTTCAATTTCAAATGAAATAGAATTCGAGTCTGGTAGGATTTGATGGTTTGCGTTTCCCGCATCTCGTAATCTGAAGAGAAGACGAATCCGATTACATCATATTAAAAATACAAAAATGTGCTCGGAATATGAACTTATTATCCAGAATTTATATCGAAGAATTATTATTATTGGGCTCGATGAAAAATAAAGCAAGGCGGTTTCGATTTCAATTCACTACCTCTCGCGTTATATAAGTCACATACGTATGTTTTTCGTGTAGAAACTCGTTTCCACCGCTATAATAATGAACGTCGAAATAATATTTTTCGCATTATTTTCACATACCTAACGTACGAGCTCGGTGATTATTATTTTGTAAAATATCAAACGTTTCTAACCGACAAATGATAAAGACAATTTTGTTTTATGCTTGTGTACTGCCACTGCGTCGTATGCACTATGCAGTGTACATATAGGCCGTTGGAACATCTTCCTTTATACTAATTACGAAATGCCGAAGCTTATAAACAGCTATACACCCGTAAACAATAAAACAATACATGTAATTACCTGTTAACGCGAAATTCGACAATTAACGTATGCAAATTACTACAAGGTCGATATTAATGTTTAATATTACACATTTGCTGGGTATGAAATTAAAATTAATAACGAGAGGCGTTTTAAACCAAGTTCATATTTACCGTGTGTCCTTATTTGCGGTGATTCCTGAAAAGTGGGAGGTAGGCAATCATTCGTGACGCGTTGTATTGGTTGCCTATGTCATTTGTGCGCGGCGAAAGGAAATTATCGTTAAAAATGTTGTATTGAAATGATGACGTCAGATTGTCAGAAGAATTTCCATTTTTTTTTTTTCAATTTCCATTTTTATTTTTATTTTTTTTAATGTTCAAATTTTGAATTTTCAGTCTGTTTTAATCTATTTTTGAACACCTTAGGTATTTTAAGTTGATTCAAGTTGATATTTATAATTTTATATTCCCCACCCCGTATCGTCAATTTTTTTCCAATTTTCACCTTCTTCTTCTTCTTCTTTTTTTTTTTTTTTTTCAATGGTTCAAATATCTCAAATGTTCTCACAGCTGAGATTGCCCTTATGTGATCTATCAATACGTAGTAGTTCACATTTTCCTATTTTTAGTCTAAATTTAGAGAGGAAAACTGAAAAAAAATTGTTTCAGTTTCGGTTTAGTTTTCAGTTTAAGTTTCACTTTTCAGTTTCAGTTTTTGATTTTTCGGTTAATGAAAACTGAAACTAAAATTTTTTCAGTTTTGGTTTCAGTTTCAGTTTTTTTTCTTTCCCGTTTTCAGTTTCAGTTTCTGGATTTTCAGTTTTAGTTTCGATTTCAGTTCAAAAATTCATTTCAGTTTCGATGTTATTTCGATTTCAGTTTTCCATTCCTGTCGAAATTCTGTTGAAAATTGATGGTAAATGCGATTTAGCTGAAACTCATTTTTCAAAAATTACTAAAATAAGTAAAAATACATTTATTTGAAAAGAACAAAAAAAGCAATCTGTTATAAAAATTACTGAAAATAAAAATTTTCACAAAAATTGATGATTTAAAAATTTGAAAAATTACATCAGGGGAGGATTTTGCATTGTATCTTATGGTAGCTTTTTTCATTGATTACCTACAAGAAATTTGGAGATAACTTTAATTTTCAAAAAAAAAAAAATTTCAAAAAAAAAAAAAAGTTTTCACAAAATTGATGATTTTAAAAATCTTCAAAAATTTAGTCAGGAGAGGATTTTGCTTTGGATTTTACCGGAGCTTTTTTCATTGATTATACTCGTAATTATGCAATTTCACGTTTTTCAAAAATTACCATTTTTTTTTTTTTTTTTTTTTTTTTTTTTTTTTAGAAAATTGATGATTTAAAATTTTTTTAATAATTCCATCAGAGGAGGATTTTGCATTAGATCTTATGGTAGATTTTTTCATTGGTTGAATCATTAAATGTAATTTGGAAAAAATTCTTCAAAAATTCACTCAAATGAGGATTTTGCATTAGATCTTACCGGAGCTTTTTTCATTGGTTAAATGCAATTTGGAAAAAACTCTAATTTTTCAAAAATTACTGAAATTAAATTTTTTTACAAAATTGATGATTTTAAAAAAAATCCATCGGAGGAGGATTTGCATTGAAATTACAATAGCTTTTTTCATTGTTTAAATGTGATTTGGCAAAAGCTTCATTTTTCAAAAATTACTGAAAATAATATTTTTCACGAAATTGATGATTCTAAAAATCTTCAAAAATTCCATCAGAGGAGGATTTTGCACTGAAATTACAGGAGATTTTTTCATTGATTAAATCAATTGGGTAATAAGGCCTTGATTTAGAAGTAGCGAATGAAAAAAAAAATTCTGGTTATATTTTTGGACTCCTGTACCATTAAAAAAGACGATTTATAATCTATCTACTATGTACGGTCTCAATAGAATATTCCTGCTTTTTCTGGGCCTCCAGTGTCAAGTCTAATGAGCCAAACAAAGTCAAACTTGCTATGTGAGGTCTCCTAAAAGGGAAATTATACCCTAGAATTTTTTGAGCCCAAACCTTAAATTGGAGATATGCCCCATTTTTAAAAGATCCCGAAGGGGAGTTCCTAAATGATGAAATTTTTTAAAATTTGCACCAGTGATGAGGTCCCTTATTATCTCCAACATATCTTCATAATTTCAGTCTCTTAAGTCATTCCCATCCCCATTTTAGACCCCAAAAAGTGGATTTTAGGCCATTTTTTCGCATTAGTGAGCCTACGGGCCTCTCGAATTGAACTAGGTGCCTCAAAATTTCATCATAAATTCAGTTTATGCCTCTGACGCGACTTTTGTAGGTTTTGACCTTTGGACCCATTTTGACCCTTGTGGCTGGAAGTCAAGAATTTCTCCGTTTTAATTAACTCAATTTTTTGGTGTGTTGATCAGCCCACAGTCCATAAAAAAAATATTCATCCAATTTAAACCCCCTTTTGGCAATAATACATTTTTGCTTGAACGGTAGATCTATTTTAAAATAAAAATCGAAGAAAAATTGTTTTGGAAAATACTGGATCCCAGGAAAAGCGGAATGTCTGCTTATTTTTTTAGTGCTTACTTCCTAGATTATGAATCAATCATACTTAAGATCTCTTTCAAACTTTCGATCGCCCAAAACTCCCATTTGCTACACTGATTTGAAAATATGCTGTACTTTTTCAAAAGATAGCATATCACTTGATAATTAATAACTTTAACTCTTTACCTATCGATTGATAAGATTTGTGCAGATAATTTTTACTAAACTGCGTCATATGAATGATATTTCCTTACTACTTACTGTATGTGACTTCTCTCGAATCATTGGAAGTAATGAAACTAGTAAGTATTCTCACCTGGTTTCCTTATTTTTCAATTTGTACATTTGGTCTGGAAAATAGCTTCATAACGACTTGAATTATTATTATTAGCGCGGCTCGTTGCATTTTCTATGGATCCTGGTGTGCACATTTTGCGTAGGAATGAATATTGCGGTGGCACCAATAGGTGTAGCATCTCCTCCGCAAAAGAAACAAGACTGGGGAATTTTTTTTTCAACAACTAAACGGCTACCGACGATCGTTTACACAGTTCGTTTAAGGCCTTATCCGCATGAATTTTCAATAGTTCCATTTACGGACTAGATCTGGAGTATAGTATGTTCATTTCCTCTCCACTCCTTTTATAATTTAAATACATTATTTTTGTCATTTCAAATAATAAGGGATTTTGGAAACTGAATAAAAATATTTAGAGCTTTCGAAGTTTCTTTCTTGTTCAAAGTAGGTACTAGGTATTTCATTTGTTTGATTCTTGGAATAATTTTAGCTACTATACTAACATTTTGATTGGACTTGTTCCTCCCCTCCAATTTTTTGAAATATGTTTTCTCTATAGTCGGGCCGCTGAAAGAAACATCCGCCTCTAACCGAAAAGTTTCTCTTTCGCGGCCGAATATTCAAAGTTTATTTATCGCATCACAAGTGGCGAATTTTATCTGCCAATGAGAATCAATTTTAATAAGAAACAAATAATTTCGATTGGTTGATGAAATAAGCGACTTCGACGAGACAAGTAAAACTAAAAAATATTTGGCTACCAAGGAGAAATTTTTCATTTAGAGGAGGATGTTTCTTTCAGTGGCCTGACTATAAAAAATTAGGTACACGATTTTTTGGAATGGGGAACTTGTAAATTTTAATCAGTTAAGCTCTCTCTTTTATTAAAAATTTGGGTCACTAAAGTCACAAAAAAAAAAAAAAAAAATGAAAACCGAGTAGACAATTTTTATGGAAATTTTTTTCGATGGAGTTTTTTTTTCAATATCTACTATTTTTCCAACTAATTTTTTTTTTTTTTTTTTTTTTTTTTGAAGGAATCGAAAAAAATTAAATGGACGAGGACGTTTTCAAAATTGATTTTCAAGATTTTTGAGCAATTTCGCTAAAGTTTAAAAAAAAAAACATAAAATTTCAAAAGAAAAACTGATGAAAAATGGGACTTTGAATGTACAAAAAATTACTCCAACAAATTTTTTAATGAAGACCATTTTATTAGAAGAAAAGAGGGGATTTAAAAAAATAATTCTACGTAAGAAAATTTTCATAAAAAATTTACTTGTCATTTCTTCTCAAAATGAATTTATTCTGCAACTTACGAGAGATTTTTTTCTGGAAGAATTTTTTAATCAAAATTTTATTCAATTTCATTAATTAAGTTACAATTTTTCGAAATATCCTCAATCTTTTTTTCTATTTTATTGAGAATAGATGTTTATGATTTGTGTGTTGGAAGCCTATTTTCGTTTTTTGTTGACCAAATTTTTAAAAATTTTGTTGAAAATTGAAAATTATTTTTTCTGAAAGGATTTTTAAAAACTTACAAATGTACCTATAAGAACTTATTCTTTTTCAGTTTGATTCTCACTCAGAATTTTCATGGAATTTTTTGAAAAAAATGTTTCTTAAATTAATTTCTTCCAACGCAACAGATCTTTAATAAAAAAATTTCAATATTTTGGAAGAATTTTTCATTAATTTCAAAATAAAATTCTCACATAACCATCTGAATAAAAAGAAAAAAAATCCAAGAATTTTCAACGGATTCTTTTTGATTTTTTAAACAAAATTTTCACGAAAAAACTTAAATTCTTACTAAGAAATTTTGTGAAGAAATTTTTGAACAAAAATTTTTCCAAAAAAACTTTTATTAAAAAATTGTTTCAGTACCTAGATGAATTTTTTTAATGAGAAGAAACTCAAAAAAATGAAATTTTTCAAAGGTTTTTCAAAGAAAATTTTAAAAAGAATTTTTTTTCAAATTTTCTCATGATTTTTTTATTTTTTAAATATTTAGGAAAATTTTCTAATGAGAAACCTCAATTCTCATCAGAATTTTTTTGAGAGAATTTTTTGAAAATAAATTTTTTCTTAATTTCCGTGAAAGAAACTTTTTATGATGGTTGAAAACTTTTTCCAAGATTACAATATGAAACATCTAAAAGAAAAAATGTGATTTTAAAAAAGATTTCATTAGAATTTTTTTCAACAGAAAAAATTCCAAAATTTTTAAACAGGTTTTTTTTTGAATTTTTTAATTGTAAAAAATTCCGCTTTAAATATTTTTTATGGAAATTTTTTGGAGTAAAAATTTTTTCAATTATGAATTTTTCCTGTCTTTTTTAAAAAATATTATTTTTAAACCTTTATTTATTCTTCACATTATTTTGATTTTTTTTCATTATGAAACATTTTCAAATGTTTGATATTTTAAAAAAAAATTTGCATTATCTCAAAGTGGAAAATTTTCAACTTCGATTTATTATGTTTTTGTTCTTTCAATTTTTCCTGTTTCTTTTTCATACTTGTATTTAACTTTCAATTCAATTTTCATTTTCATCATTTTTTCTAATTCTTTTGAATTTAAATTTTTTTGATTTTAAGTTGAATTTTTTTTTTCGAGTTGCCAATTTCTTCCAAATTTTAATTAAGTAAATTACGTTTACAGTGAAATTTGTTCTGGTTTTTTGGAGGGGTGAAGGGTGCTTGAAAGGTCATAAAAAATCGTAAAAAAAATAACCTCGATGCCTGCGTGACTCTGAATGCATCTACATAGCTGTTGATCTACGTACCACATTGAATGAGAGAAAACTAAAAAATTTCACCAGTAGCACACCCCCTGCCACTCTCCCTATCTGGCTACTTCGCTGAATTAATAACTCGATGGTTTTGTTTAAGGTTTCATTTAAGGGTACTTTGCTGATGGCTGTGATTTTTCAATGGTTTAATTACGAAGTAAAGCAAAAGGTAATATAGAGGTTCGTTTGGCTTGGCTCGACGCGACGCGGTGCGGTGCGGAGGTCGCCTAATTAAATAATGAACTTGATTTGATCAGGTTATATACACAGACGCAGGACTGAATACAATCTATAATTGGAGTTTACCGAGTCATTATACGCGTGCAGGTTATTACAAAAGTGTATTATAGTACAATGTATACGTTCCGGTTAAATATTAATAACAATGAAACGACCTCTTTCACAGTAAATTTATCAACTTTATTTGCTATATACGTGGACAGTGAATAGCTAGGCGATTCTGTACACACATGAAATATTGATGAACGAGAGACGTAGATAGAAAATTCAATGGTAAATGCATTTCTACCTTATATGTAGATTTTTTTCCGAAGGTTAGCTATATTTGTGCGAGAAAATCTTCAGCGTAGGTGTGTCGTGTACTCGTATGTACGCGAGTAAGAAATAATAGACGAATTATACGTAAATGAAGAGAAAATCTGCAGCAGAAAATAACAACTCGCGAGGCGAATTATCGTTCGATCAACGCAAACGATCTAGTTATGAAATTGGAAGATAGAGTCTCTCTTCGCTCTAAGAATTGGAATTGGTTAAAACGGAAGACACTTTCACTAATCGCAGATAATACCTCAAGTATGGTACGGACTGCGGAGTACCAGAAGAGCCGTAGCCAATGCAAGCACGACCGCAGCTGCAAGTTTCAAAACCAAATGCGGTAAAACGTGATAATAAAATGCGTGAAGCTGTAGAGCCTCGTCCTCAGATTTGAATAGCGCGTCGAGCTTACGTAAGTTTGAAAAATACGCATAGTCTTTGCGTACTTCTTCTTCTCTTTTTTGGGACGTACACGAAGGGTGAATGCTGAAACAGAAGGTAATGACAGAAAAATGAAAAAGCATGATATTTCATCGTTCAGCATCTCAGCAAAAAAAAAAAAAAAAAAAAAAAAAAAAAAAATGGGCTTGATGATATATGTTGGTACCTACTCGGTGTAATTATTTTTTATTAGTCGAGACTATGGTGACTCGAGAATATGTGCACAAAAAAAAAGATCCTTTGAATTGGTGCAATTTTATACCGTGTACGAGAAAGTTGTACTATTTACTTTCATATTTTTTTTGCCGTTCCATCGAAAGTGGAAAAATAAAACGCAGATTTATCAACAGTTAGAATAGATGTCGTATTAAATCTGCTGTCATTTTTAAAAAATAAATAAATGCTCTATCGGCGGATATTAATTTAATTACCGCTCGTGCAGTTTCTGAAGAAAAAAATAAAGTCATTCTGCGCCTATCTCGTTGAAAAATGAACATTTATTGCTGGCACATGTGAAGTGAAATTTGGTCGGCTTCTAATTGGGTGGGAATATAAGTTTTGAGTTTCTTTTCCTTTTTCAGAGTACTTACGATAAGATGATTATCATCTTTTTGTACTTTTTCTCAAGTTGATTTGAATGCATTGATATATCCTTCCATAGGAATAGAAAAGGTAATGAATAAATATATATCTTGTGTAAAGGATTACAGATTGTCCACACAACTGAACCAGTAAATAAATGTGTTGATTCATTGATTGATATTCTGACTTTTGATTTTCAACAAAAATTCAGAATTTTTTTACAATCCTGGAAAATGATCACAAATTGAAAAAAAAAATCACAAAGATTCAGGGAATATTATGTCAAAAATTTTAGAAACTTTTTTCATAAATTTTTCACAAAATCTTGAAAAAATTGAAAAATTATCACACATCACAAAATTTCAGAAAATTATCGTAAGATATTGCGAAAATCTTTGCAAAAATCCTTACAAAAATCTTGATAAAGTTTTCATAAAATTTTCCGTCAAATTATAAAAAAAAAATTAAAACTCGAAATTTTTTACAATATTTCACTTACCTACCTAATTTTGTAAATAACTTCGGAAAATTTTTCTTAGAATTTCTTTGCTTTTTTTTTACAAATTTGAAGAGAAAAAAACTCGGCGCTTCGCGCCTCGCCAGGGGAGGCGAAGCCCTCCCTGGACCCCCCCTGAAGGCTCTATTTTCACACTACGTTTGAAAGTATGAAACATAGTATATGCTTTTACTCTATGACAAAATGTCTAAAATTCACGAATATTAATTTCCATGGAAATTTAAAAATCTGAAAAGTATCATAAATTTAAAAAAAAAGGTTCAGAATGTCTTACAAAATATCCAATAGTCACGAATATTAATTTCCATTGATATTTAAAAATCTAAATATTCTAATAAATAAAAAATCGATATATCTACTTCTGATAATTTTTTTTTGAAATTTTATGACTTTTAGACATTTTTTTCACATTTTGTCAGACATTCTGAAATAATGTAACCTAACCTAACTCAATGGGGTCGGATTTTGGTGTCGGAAAGTCTCAAAATGTCTAAGTCATCTTTCTAAAAAAAATTTTAAGTTTCAAAATGTCAGAAAGTCATCTTTCTATAAATAATTTATTATAAGTTTCAGATGTCTAACAAAATGTCTAGAAAATGTCTAAAAGTAATAACATTTCAAAAAAAGACAAAATGTCTGGAAAATGTCTAAAAGTCATAAAATTTTTAAAAAATTACAAGTTTCGAAATGTCTGACATAATGTCTAAAAAGTCGAATTTATTGTAAATTTTCCAAGTTTTTTTATGTTATTCAAACCTAACTTAATGTAACCTAACCTAACCCAATTGGGGGGGGGGGTCGGGTTTTGGTGTCGGATTTTCGTCACGGATTTTTGTGACGGATTTTCCTGTCGTTTTTTTCTATTTTGGTCTCCGTAAAAGCATGCTAATAATTCTAAAAACTTCAGAGAGTTCAAAAATCATAAAACATCAGAAAACCATCGAATGAATTTATTAAAATCTTCACAGAATTCTCCATCAAAATATTAAAAAATTCACTAAATTTCAAAAAATCAAATGAAAAATAAAAAAACATTCTGGAGAATTTTTCACAATGATTTTTAATTTTTTCTAAAAATTTGGTAGAATTTTTCATCAATTGAAAACAAAAAATCATAAAACTTCAGCGATTATTCGCTAAATTGTCAGTGATTTTTTTTAAACTTCAGAAGATGTTTACAAAATCCCAAAAAATTGATCACAAACTTAAAAAAAAATGTCACCAAATTTCTGAAAATTGTCATTGAAATTTCAGAAAATTTTCAAAAATTACAAAATTTCAGATAATTATCACAACAAGTGGAAAAGTTGTTACACAACCTGGGAAAAGTTTTGACAAAATTTTCAAAAAACTTTCACAAAATTTAAAAAAAAAATGTATTTTATGCTAGTTTTTTAACAACACTTCCGAAAATTCTTCACTAAACGTCAAAGAATTTGTTTTAAAATTTTTAAAAATCACAAGACTGCAGAGAATTATCACAAAATTTAAGAAAACTCTTCATAAAATTGAGGCGCTTGGTGGAAGAAGGGCGTTAGATAATTTCAAAAAGTGTGAAAAAAACACGTTCAAAGTTTTGAAATGTTATACCGCGAAATGTGGTCAATTGAAGAGAAATCTTTTATAGTAGGTAGATAGTGTGTTCTTTGAGGTATATTTTGAAGAAAAAAAAATTTTAAAAGGTTTCGTTATAACGCCAAAATAACCGTTTTTGTGACAGTCCATTAACGCCTTTTTTCCATATTTGAATTTAAAAAAAAAAAATTATGATTTTTTTTGCATATTCTCACTTTTAAGAGTCTTATAATCGAGAACTACCAAGATTTCAGCAAGGTGTATAATATGAGTTTTATCCGTCAAATAGGACAAAATTTAAAAAATGATGAAATAAGTTGAAAAAGTCCAAGTTTCTCGATTTTGCTAAAATTGTAGTATATGAGAAATACCGACTCGAAACAAGCCCAGGCTTGATTTTTAGGCCCCAAGGTCATCTTGAAGAGGTTGTGGGTTCCCAAAATGGCGTCATTGGGTATTTTTGGAAAAAAATGAAAAAAACAAACACCTGTCAAGGCGTCTATCATCGTCTAGGTATATTTTTCAGATCTAAGACTTCGTGTACTAATAGTTGGAGACCTGAAGATTTCAAATTTCCCAAAATATTGAAAAAGGGCGTTATGTAGCAGAACGCCCTTTTTCCACCAAGCGCCTCAATTACAGAAACTATTTCACAAAGTATTATAGTTTTCACCAAATTTTTATCTATTTTTTTTTTTTTTTTACAGAATTTCGGGAAATTTTTCACCATTAAAAAAAATATATAATGTATAAAAATGCGGAGAAAATTAACAAATTTTTCGTTGAATTTTTAACAAAATTTCAATCACATTTGAAAAAAAAAAAAAAAAAAAAAAAACAATTTTCGGTGAATCGCAAGAAACTCAAAAAATAAGGTGCCAAATTTTCATAAAATTTTCACCAAATCTCAGAAAATTAAAAAAATTGCAACACTTCTGAGATTCAAAAAAAAAAACATAAAACGTAATTATTTTACATTTTTTTCTTTCAGATTTTAAAACACAATATTTCGTAGCGCAAAAATTTCAGAAAATAAAGTCTCAAATTTCCAAAAAAAAAAAAAAATCTCTGAAAATTCAAAATAAATTATAACATTTTAGAGATTCAAAAATACCTACGTAAAATAAAATTTCACAAAAATTTTTACCAAATTTTTGTTTCTTTTTTTCACAAATTTGAAAAAATGAAAATTAATAAAACACCCAAAACTTCAGAAGAAACACAGAAATTAATATTTCACATTTTTAGAAAACTTACACAAAGTTTTAATAAATTCTACCACCCCTCCCCCCTCCAAAAAAAAAACCGCAACACTACTGGGATTAAAACAAAAATAATAAAATTTCACTCATCAGTAAATTCTTCATAATTTTCAGAAAACTTTCCTAAAATGTCAAAAAATTGTTTTTTTTTTTTTTTACAAATTAAAATTAAGAAAAAGAAATCGTAAATTTCAGAAAATTATCGTAATGTTTTCATTGAATTTTTTACAAAACTTTCACCAATTTTTTCTCACGGTTTCGAAGAATCTATAGACAACATTGCTGAAATTATTTCGCAAAGTGTTACAGAATTTTCAAAAAAATTTCAGCGAATTTTTCATTGAATTTAGGAAAATTCGTATCAAATTTCAGAGAATTTTTATACAAGTTCTAAGAAAAAAATTCTGAAAAGTAGAGAGGATATCTGCAATATTTTCAGAGATTATTTTTTTTTAAAACTTTAAAAAAAAAACATTTAGAAAATTCCAATGAAAAAAAAACACAAAATTTTTGAGATTTTCATCATTGGAATTTCAATAAAGAGTTTACCCATGTCTTTTGAAGATTTTGTGGATAGCACTGGTAAAAAAAAAATAGTAGAAAAAAAGTAGTGATTAATGAAAAAAAAATCTGGTAGACACAATGTTGATTTTTTAGAAAATTATCCGTAAAATTACCGAATTAATTTCACAAAGTTCCACAATTTTAATAAAATCTTCAGCGAATTTTTTACAAAATTTCAAAGAATTTTTAGCCAATTTAAAAAAAAAAAATCATCATTTGAAAAAATTTCCCCCTTTAAAAAATCTCAAATAAACATGCGCAAAACGTTTGGATTTTTTTTTTACAAATTCGAAAAAAAATCACGAAACTTCAGAGAATTATCACAAAATTACAGATAATTTCTCACAGAGGTACAGAAACTATTTCACTAGATTTCAGGGAATTTTACACAAATCTTAAAAAAAAATTAAAAATTATAAAAATCACAGAGGATGTTTGCAAAATGTCTCAAATTCATTCATCACGTACCAAAAATTTCGTAAAAATTGCATAAATTTTTCATTTCTTTTTTCCTCCTAGTGAAGAATAATATCGTTATTTTGTTCAAAAAGTTTTCAACTTTCATTACCGATAAAATATGATAATTTATTCTGTCAATGTTAAAACTGGAGAAACATTTTCAAAAAAAAATTTAATTCAATTTTGTAAAAAGTAAATATTGTTCAACTTTTTTTTTACGTTACTTTGGTTCTTCGAATTTTCAAAACAATATAGAAGGAGAGAAGGGGCACCACTGGCTGTAAATTATCCCGTACTTGCAATTTAACGAGTAATTAATTAGATAGGTCTATCTCATCGATAAGAAAATCATGAACCCTGGAGCGGAAAAATTCTCAATTAACGAGCCAATTTACCCATTTAAAGGATTTCGTGACTGTAAACATTCTCTTTTCCTCACTCTGCCCTATATATTTTCATAAAACACACGCTTTTTCGTGCCCTCCGCTACGTCATACCGGTCGGAAAATTGGCTTAAATTGGCAAATAATAATTCAACATTTGGCAGATAAAAGCTACGATACGTATACAGAGAACAGAGAGTCGAGATGGAATATCGTATATAGACTACAACCAGCAGGAAAATGATACGTCGCATGACAGACAAACACTATAGGACAGACCTTGATCGGCTTGGGCGAACTGATATTAATTTATGAAGCAATGTATAACAAATTGGTGCCATCGGAATTTTTCAAATTACACATCGTCTTATATTTATCTTGCACAGTGAACCGCCTACGCGTATTTCGCTGACGTCATAACTGCCGCACCTTTCCCTCGTTCAAATGCTATTACGTGTTAATGTTAAAGAAATCGATATAACATGGAACCATTTTGCGCTTTTTTTTTTCATTTTACATTTTTTTGCTCCGCTCGCAGGCCATTCTGTTTTTTCGTCGTTTTTTTTTCCTCTCCGTATAATGTGCATGTGTGCGACAAACGAATGCCGCCGCAAATCAGTAGTCTCAAATTTCTCTAATTTTGGTCGTGTATTTGAACCAATGGAAATCGATCGTTTTTACTTGACGTCATCGTCGGTATCGGTACCGTACCGTACTGTATCGTATCGGTACTTGTAGTCATGGTGATGTTTCTGCGATGCATCCGCCACAAATCTAAAATTCATAGTCCAAAGTGGTAATTTATTCGGAGGCCTTTTTTCTCTTCTCTGTCATACGAGCAGGGGGCGGGCTAAGGCTGAAGCTGCCCAATTTTCCAAATATTCTACGTATCACCGCATCAACTTTGTCATTGCGGTATCTCGTACAGACATAGACGTCTTGTTCGGATACTTTGTACTTTGGCTCGCAGACGAATCGTTTTGAACGTCTTTATAAACGCATACACGGCCAGAAAATTAATACGAGTATAAGGTCGTGTCCTCGTCAATATAAAAGTCGAAAAGGACATGTCTTCTTTAAGGTCTTACTTACCAAATGCTGAAATTTTTTTTCACCACGAGTCTTCGCGGATCAATCTCGCCTAATACAGTTTCACGCCCTAATCAAAACCTCGATCGTATTTTTTATGTATAAGCTTGTCAATGACTCGCAGAAGTGCTCGTCGATTAATTCATCTACCTTCTTAATCGACGTGTATTGTTCCGCAAAATAATGTTTTACTCGTTCGATAAATTTTCGTCGGTATTCTTCGACTTCGAGTAAGCAATTAAAAACGTGTTTATTTTTTCGCGTGATTCGACGACTTTTTTTTCCTCGTATTGTAGTAGCGCACACAAAAAAAAATAACGAAATTAATTTTACAACCGTAAAGTGGCATTTAATTTAATTTCTAAATTATATCGCCCATGTTTTTCCTCGTTCGTTTGAGCAAAAACCTTCGAACAAATTTATAGATTTTTTTTTCGTGTTGTTCGGTTCTTCGAAATTAATATTAATGAAAGAACTTATTTGAAGAGCATTTCTTTTTTGTTAACCGCTCTATATTCCAGATATCCTTTAAAAGGTCTCGCGATCTTGATAAAAATTGATTTTTTAACGCGTCAGCGTCGCAATTTACTGCGTTTTGAATGGCATATTCTTTTGCTGATGAAGTTTTGGAATTTGACGAGTGGTGGGGGGGGGGGGGGTCAGTTTTGAAGATTCGCAATAATGGAATTTTCAAACGAGAGTGGATCGCGGCAGTACCTGCTGTTTTTTTGGCACCATCGTAAAATTCACCAAGTCCAATAGGTAGGTACTATACGTAGATACGTGATATTCAAAATTGGAGGGGAGGGAGAGGTCCAATCGAAATCTTTATAATAACCAAAATTATTTCTAAGACTCCAAGCTACAACTTTTGTTTGAAAATTTTTTTAATTGGACCCCTACCCCACCACCAATTTTGTATAACACTCCAAAGTTACTAATTAGAAATTAAAGGAGTAGGGGAGGAAGGGTCCAATTGATGAATTTTTCGAATAAAAGTTGTAGCTTGAAGTCTAAGAAATAATTTTGGCTATTATGAAAATTTAGATTGGATCCCTCCCTCTCCTCCGATTACACCATTACATCAGGTAGATACTTTTTCAAAATTGGGGGACGATTCAGATTTTAAAAAATTTCAAACGTATAAAAACGTATAAAAGAAATTTGGAGGCTTTGTATCGACAGAAAAGTTTGCTTTATCTTGAGACCTTACAATTTTTCAAAATTTTGTGGTTTTCAACTAGATTTTACTTATTTATTTTTTTCAGTTTTTCTTTTCTTATTTATTATTAACAATTATTGTTAGTATCTTGAATTATTTTTTTCTCATTTTCAATTCTTTTTGAAAATTTTAGTCATTCAATTTTTTGATTTTTTTTCAACAGTTATTTTTTTGTAGTAGGTGTGAAACTTTTAGTTTTTAAAATTTTTCTTAATTCTCAATTATTTTAACCTCATTTTAAATTTTATTCAATTTTCAGTCATTTTTAATTCAATTCATTTTTTCATAGGTATTCTTAAATTTCAGATTTTTAAAAATACAATTTAAAAAATAAATAATTTTATTCATTATTTTTTTTAAATTTGTAATACTTTGAAATTTCGGTTTGATGCAATTTCCGATCAATTTCAGTTTTATTTTATTTTTTTATTTTCCAACTTTTTCCAAACATTTAATTCATTAAAATTTTTAATTTAACCAATTTCCAGTTATTTACAATTTAAAATTTTAGTTCCTAATTTTTCTTAGTTATTTTCAATTGACTTTCGATTGTTTCACAATTTTTTATTTTGTTTTCAATTTTTAATTTTTAACATTTTCCCAAAATTTTTTAGTTTTTTAAAACTATTTATTTACTTACCCAGTTTCGAGTTTTTTTCAATTCATTTTCAATTTTCAATTTTTTTCATTTTGTTCAGTTAAGTAATTCTTGATTGTTTCAAATTTTTAAATTTTTTTTCAATTTTTAATTTTCGCTTTTACAAGTAGAGTAGGTGTGTACAAAAATGTTTTCAATCGTATTTTTTTCCACATTTGCAATTCATTGAAATTTTTGATTTAGGTACTCTATTTTCTACAGTTTTCAGTTTTCTTCATTTTTAGAAGAAAAAAGAAATATTTTTTCAACTTTTTGAATTACTTCAGTAAGTATTCAATTTCATTAATTTACAGTTTTTCTAGATATTAATTTGATTTCTAGACCATTTCGATTTAATTTAAATTTTTTAACTTTTCAATAATTCTCCTTTTTGATTTTTTAAATTTAAATTTTTCTTTTTGATTATGGTTGTTTTTTACTTTTACTTTAATTTTGAATACCTAACTTTCATTTAAAAAAATTAATTTTATGCAATTTTTTTTTTACATTTACTAATTCAATATTATTTATTGGCCGATATTTTCTAGTTTACAGTTTTTAGCATACATAATTTTTCCAGTTTTTAATTTCAGTTATTTTCGGTTTTGTTTCATTTTCAAATTTTCAGCATTTTTAAAAAAATTGTAGGTTAATTTTTTTCAACTTTTATTGTTAGGTTTTCATTTTTTCTTAATTTGATACCTGGTTCAGATTTTTAAATTTTGTTGGAATTATTATTAGGTATTTTGAAAAATTTATGCACTTTTACGTATTTACTTTTTTATCATTACCTAGGTATACTTAATTCAATTTTAATTTTTTATAATTTTTAGCATCTTTCTACCTCATTTTTTATTTATTTTTTTATTACGATTTTCAGTCATTTTACAATATTTTTGATTTTTCATCTGTCAATTTTTTTGGATTTAAAATTTTTTTTCTTGCTATTTTCAGTGATTTTCATTTTTATTTCAATTTTCAGTTTTTCTCAAGTTTTTTTTTTTTGTCAAACACGAATAATTTTATCTGATTTGCAGTCGTTTTCAATATCAAATATTTCTCTTGTGTTTTTCTCATTTTCGATTTGATTTTAATTTTTCTCAAGTTTTTTCGTTTGATCGTTGTTTCAAACTGTCAATTTAAAAAAAAAAATTAGTTTACAATTTTGGACTGGTTTAATTTTTTCTCAATTTTATTCAATTTTCAATTCATTACAATTCGTTGCTTTTCATTCGTTAACTTCTTCCAATTTTTAATGTTCGTTCGTTCATTTGATACAATTCCCTGTAATTTTTCAATTCTCTTCGTTTTACATTTTTCAAATGCAGAAAAATTTTCTGAAATTTCAATTCAGTAATTTTTCAGACGATTTTAATTTTATTTCATGTTTTTAAAATTTTTGATAATTTACTCTGTCAGTTTTTTCCAATTTTTATTAAATACCTAAAAGAGTGGAGCAAAAATCAAAAATTTTTGATTTTCAAAATTTAATACCGCGGAAAAGTTGCGTCTTGGGGAGACATGAAAAACAAAAAAAATATATTTTCAAATCGAATAATATCTTTCGGTCGCGCAAGAGCCCTCAAATTTTTGAAAATTTGCAAAACATCAAAATTTGAAAAAAAATTCCAAAAAGTTACAAAATGGGTTTTATGCCTTTGGTTGGCAAGTATTATCATCGTTTATAATATAAAAAAAAAAAAATCCAGAATTCATCAGATCATCGCATTTATGAGACATTAAAACAATATCATATTTTAGGTTTTCTTTTTAAAATTGAAAAAAAAATAGATTAAAAATTGGGCAAAATTTTTTTGTAATTAAAATGGGTTTTTAACATACACAGTTTCGCCCAAAAAGACAATTTACGATGATTTTCCATCCTTACCTTCATTTTCAGGAACCATCTGTGTATGTTAAACCCATTTTAATTCCTAAAATTTTTTCCCAATTTTTAATCAACTTTTTTCTATTAAAAAAAAAAAAAAAAAAAAAAACCGTAAAATATGACATTTTTTAATGTCTTATAAATGCGATGATCTGACGAATTCTCGATTTTTTATTCAAAAAATATTAATAACGATGATAATACTTGCCAACCAAAGGCATAAAACCCATTCTGTAACATTTTGGAATTTTTTTCAAATTTTGATGTTTTGCAAATTTTTAAAAATTTGAGGGCTCTTGCGCGATCGAAAGATATTATTCGATTTGAAAATATTTTTTTTTGTTTTTCATGTATCTCCAAGACGCAACTTTTCCACGGTATTAAATTTTGAAAATCGAAAATTTTTGATTTCCGCTCCACCCTAATACCTAACCCATTTTCATTATTTTTCATTAATTGAAATTAGTAAGTATCTATTTCAATTTTACATTTTTTTAAATCAATAGGTACCTATATTTATGAATTTGTACAGAATTGATATTTCGTTTTTCTGCAATTTTTATTTTTTTTTCTAATTTTTAATACCTTGAAATTTTCAAATCACCTAATATCCTGTCATTTTCAGTTTTATTTCAATTTATCTTGATTTTTTAAATATTTTTTATTCAATTAAGTATTTTCTAATTTGCCAATTTTGAGTTTTTTTCAATTTTTTTTTTCATTTCATTTTATTTAGAAGTTGAATTCTCGTTTCAGATTTTAATTTTTTTAGTTATTACTTTTTTCAATTTTTTGGATTTTATTATTTCATTTCGATTTTCTTTCGTTCAATAGTTTTTCAATTCTTGATTTTATTTCATTTTTCTAAAATTTTAAATTTTTTCCAGTTTTTAATTTTTGAAATTTTTAAATCACCGAATCCCCTGTCAATTTCAATTTTCTTTCAATTTCCAATTTTCAAAAAAAAAAAAAAAAAATTCGTATCAAAATTTTTTATTTACCTAATAATTTTTTCGCAATTTTTAATTTTGTTTCATTTTTTCCTAAATTTTGTACCTAATGTTTTTATTTATTGTTATTTTTTGATTTGAAATTTTGTTTCGATTCCTAAATGAATTTTTTCTCTTTTTTTTCATTTCAAAATTTTTTTAAAGTTGAATGTTTGCTTATAATATTTATATATCTATATATTTTTTTTCAATTGTTAGACACTTTTAGTGCGTTACAATTTTAACTCAATTTTTTCAATCGACAATTTTTTCAATTTACGAGTCCGTTTGATTTCTATTTCTTCATTTGCCAATTTTTGTTATGAATTAATTAATTAGACAGACAACCTTAGTCCCTTTTTTACGCCTAGTAACCTGCATCGAGCTCGAAAGTTCTCTCAAATACTATACCTATCGAGCTGACGTTAAAATCTTCATTCAGATCGACGAGCCCAGCACACCCTCGATTAAAGATATTTAAAAGATATATAAGGGTTAAGTTAAAGTAAACGAGATAATATTCGATACAAGACGTATTAAAATCTCTCTTTCTCGTCCATCTCATCGCATCGCATCGGCCGAGTGCTTTTATCGCGAATAAAATTTTAACAGCTGAAATTTGAATGAAACGTGCCGTCGTCCTCGCGGCATGGCAGAAGGCAGAAGGCAGAAGCACAGCGAAAAATAACAATTTAGATATGTCGGCTAGAACGATGAATTGTTCATACATTGAATGGTTTTAAGGGCATTAGGTTACAAATATATGGAAAGAGTTTGCGCACCCTGCTAACCATAAAACTTTGTACGTTTGTATAAACGTACGCATGCCCTGGCAAAGTTCACTAACCATCTAGGCGTTACGCGTAATCTTCTTTTCGAGTAAAGAATTTTCAGTTTAATTTGTTTCTTGATTGTAGTAAACGTCGTGTCATGGAGTGAACGGTGCGCGTTGCGTTTTTCAAAAGCGTCAAAAAAAAAAAACCAAGAGTGTAAATATTTATAAATATTAAGCGAAATAATAAATTAAAAAATCTCATTCGCTCGGTTATTTATATATATATATATATATATATATATATAAGACGAAATTCACGAAATGCGTTTATCTTTAATATGGCTGTGAATTCTAACTCGGTGTGGAATTTTTGGAAAATTTATTATATCGGTTATTCGCATCAAGCTTATACGAAGATATATTTTATATAAGAACGTGAGTATATGTGTAGAAATCGAATTACTATACGCTCGCTTGGCTCTCTGAATTATTTAGCTTATATTTTGGTGCTCGAAAGGTGTACCTATTTTAGGGGAAATTGAAAAAGGAAAAGTATAACATATTTGTACGATGGGGATGAAGAATGAAGATGGTCGAGTGATGCGATACGAGATTGATTTGATTATTTTTGGCTTTGGCTTGGAAAAATTTCATTCATTCGGAGTCGCAGGGCAGGATTGTGTTTCGAAAGTAAAATAACGAAGATCGAGTTGGTGTATTTGTAAAAAAAAAAAAAAACATTTATATAGAGATAAGTTCGAGGTATAGCTTTGGCTTAAAACTATTTCATTCATCGTGCGGATTCTGGATTGTGTTTCGACGACCGAGTAGGTGTATTTTAAAAAAGGCAAATTTTATATCCAGGTAGTGGACCAGTTAACCCTAATTTTTTATCATTTACCTACGAGAATCGAAATATATCCCTGATTGAAGATGAAAAAAATACCTAGTCGAGAAAAGGACCAAGTCGATCGGGGCGACAAATTACAAAATTACACGAGCCAAAGAGTCGAGCTGCGCGTGTGAGTATAAATTTTAATTAGGACACAGACTCGCGCTCGTCAAACGAGAGATACACACAGGAATCACGCAGAGCCGGTGAAATTTTAGGGTCAGAAACTGGGTTATTGAACTCCCCTCGCCTGGCTTTTCATCCCTGAGACACCCACATTGCCAGCGCAACCCTTTGCATCCGTCATATCGCGCTACTTTTTTTCACCCAGCGTAGGCATGCTGTGTACTCCCATCGCAAGTATAACCTGTAGAAACCCACTATCGTCGTCGTACTTCCTCGTTGGGGCTTTTTCATTCACCCTGTTTGCGTTTTGCTTTGCTGTGTTTTTGGCACAGCTGAAGTGAACGCCGCCGCCGCCGCCGCCGCCAGTACCTCGCGGTATACGGAGAGCGATTTTACTCGTATTTTGGACACGGAGCGGAGCCCGATAAGACGTGTACTCTGCAGCTTGTTGCTGCAGCCAAAATTCAAACGCTCTCTGCGATTAGCTAAATTATTCAACGTCGCTTGGTCGGTGTACGAAAACTCAAAACTTATCCACAGACTGGCTCAGTGTATTAAAGGTTAAGAAATGGCCGTGTATAATTTAACAATGGCAACACTTCGGACACGAACGTCAATTTGTATGCGTTTCGTAGCGCCTGCCTGTGCCTATCTACTCGTAACGTTCGATTGAGAAAGAATATTTTTATTAAGGAGGCGATGCGACGCGATGGACGCTCATTCGGCCGGGTGTTCCATTTCAGACGAGTATGTGCATTATTTAACAATCGTGACAAATCGTGACAGTTTGTTTGACTATAATTTAAGGCTTAAAGAGAGGCGTGCCCATAATCAATCCGAGAGTGGTTTTAGTTTATAGATTGTTTATAGTACGTAGGATTGACGTGTCCCGTCGGTAAAAGAGTACGAGTCGAGTATCGAACGCCGATAAATTTCAAGTAGACGAGTGTTTATTCCAGTAAAAAAGCCTCATTTGATTTTTCAAAAATGCAGTCTTGTTATTTGGAAGGAAAATATTGGGGTGGGGGGGGGCAGTAATTTGCGAGGGCTTGAAAATCTTTTCGAATTTGATACTGAGGAATTTGGCTTCAAAATTAAGTAGAAGACATATAAACTTATAGACAGAGGCGTAGCGTAACGATTTTTCGAGGGGGGAATGTAAGTTCAAAATGCCAACTTGAAAAAAAAAATCGGCGCTCCGGACCCCCACTTTGATTCTATTTCAAAGTGTCTATCAAATTTTGAAAACTGAAATTCGCGACTTTTCGCGACCTCTTTCGGGATTTTTTTGTGACTGATACGTGCTGCCTAGGGTGGCCCTTATTTTTCGAATTTTGGAAATGTTGTCGGGGGGGGGGGGGGTCAATTGGTGACATATTGGAAGAAAATAATTCCCTATTTTTTATTTTTCCTCTAACTGAATTTTAAGCCGTTTCTCAGGGCCCCCCAAATTTGAAAAAATCAAAAAAATAGAAAAAATAGAACATTTTGAAAATTTTTGAAATTTTTTAGCAAAATGGTCATAGGGATGCTATTTCTATAAGACAAGACCATTTTCGATGATTTCTTATCTTTACCCCCCTTTTCATGGGACATGAAAAAACGTCATTTTTTACGTTTTTTAAAAAATTTGAAAAAAATGGCTACAAATTAAAAAAAAAAAAAAAATTAATAAAATGGTTTCAACATACATGTTATCACCCAAAAAGGTCATTTACGGTGATTTTTCACCACTGCCGTATCAGTGAGAATTTTTCAAAAACTATCGAGAACTGAAAAAAATGAGGTTCCTAAAAATGTAGGTAATGATGAAGAATCGCCGTAAATGACCTTTTTGGGTGATAACATGTATGTTAAAACCTTTTTATTCAAAAAAAAATGTTTCTTTAATTTTTAGTCATTTTTTTCAGATTTTTTAAAAAACGTAAAAAATGACGTTTTTTTTTATGTCCCATGAAAAGGGGGGTAAAGATAAGAAATCATCGAAAATGGTCTTGTCTTATAGAAATACCATCCCTATGACCATTTTGCTAAAAATTTTCAAAATGTTCTATTTTTTCTTTTTTTTTTTTGATTTTTTCAAATTTGTGGGCCCCTGAGAAACGGCTTAAAATTCAGTTAGAGGAAAAATAAAAAATAGGGAATTATTTTCTACCAATATGTCACCAATTGACCCCCCGTCCCGACAACATTTCCAAAATTCGAAAAATAAGGGTCACCCTAGTGCTGCCCGAGGGAAGCGAGGGCGAAATTTTTTGAAAAAATTTCAATTTTAAAAAAAAAATACATTTTTTTTTTTTTGCAAAAATTTTGAAAACATGATAATTTTTAAATTAAGTATAAAAAAACATAAAAGCAGCATGATGCCCGAGCGAAGCGAGGGCGAAAATTTTAAAAAAATTGGAACTTAGAAATTAAGAAATAATGCATTTTTAGCATTAATTTGAAGATTTTCAAAAAGATGAAGTTTTGAAAAATTTGACAAATTCAAGTTTTGCTGTTTTGAGTTGATAATTTTGAATTGTAAATTCTGTAAATTGGCAAATTCAGCATTCCGTTGACAATTTTGAGATTTGAATTTCGAGTTGACAATTTTTTTATTTTTAAAATTCAAGTTGACAATTTTGAGATTCAAGTTGACAATTTTTAAATTCCAAATTGAAAAATTGCCAAATTTTTCATTTTTTTCAACAGAATACTGAATTTTCCAACTTGAAACTATCTTTGAACTCGAAATTGCCAACTTTTTCGACTTTTTTAATGTCTAAGAGGGGAACGCCCCCCCCCTTTCCCCCTGCACGCTCCGCCCCTGCTTATAGAGGCATTAGAGAGTCTAAAATAGAAACTAATTTGATAAAAAATTGAAAATTTTAAAAATAGATTCAACTTATTAATAATTGAGTGTATAATTTTTTAATACGAAGAGATCGAAATAAAAAATCGATAAGCAGATTTAATTCAATTGCACCTCTGATGAAAAAATCGATCGATTGATCGAAATCGAAAAATTATTTTCATCAATAACTAACTAAATTAAAGGCATGCTCCGTGAGAAACTTTTTTAATCAAGAGTGGTCAGTGGTCACGTTGGATCAAAAGTCGACTACAATTTTATATAAATCCTTTCAAATTAAAATCATAACATTTTATTTGCTGGATAATGTTGTATAAAGTTTTATCTTTGATCAAAGTATATAAAATTAGATAAAATCAATTTGGTGTGATATTTCCAACTATATTTATAGTTTGATAGAAACTGTAAAATTTTTTACATTTTTATAAAAATTGATCAAATTATATCAAATTGGATGGAATCGATTTTGATTTTTTTTTAAAATTATACCTATCTAGGTAATTTGATAGAAACCTTTAAAATTGTTGTACATTTTTTATCAAAATTTATCGAATTATATCACATTGGATAAAATCAATTTTGGGTCGGTAAAATTTTATCAAAATTGATCAAATATCAAATTGGGTACAATCAATTTTTATTGAAATTGCTCCATCTTAAAAGTATAATATCTAATTTGATAGAAACATGTTCAATTTTATACATTTTTTCCCGATCAAAAATTTTATCGGCTGATGAAAATCGAAAATTTATCGAAATGAGAAACGATTTATTCAAAATCAAACCAAAATCTAATTCGATTAATCGCAATCGAACCTTGATTAATTTATTGAAGCAGAAAATTATTCGATTTATTGAGATTGAAAATCACATCGAACATACAATATTATTTATTCGATTCATTGTAATCAAATATTAACTAATTACCAATTTACCAAAGTCAAAATTATTGAAGTTGAGCTATTACTTTAGCGGTTTAGCAAAATTTAAAAAATTTACTGACTCAATGAAATTGAAAATTGAAAAAAAAAATGTCTGATGATTATTAAAAAATTCACAACATTTGTTAGTCCGACCATTCAACTTCTGAGGTCAGTTCAACAAACTTTTCAATAGCTGAAAAATTCTTTAAAAAATAAATTGAAATGAATTAGGTAGTAGAAAAAAAATATTTAAAACTCAGGGTTAAGGTATTTAAATGGTATTTGAAGAGTTACTTATAATTCCCATTTAAATACTAAATTGGTTTTTATTTTTTATCGTCATTACGAAATACTTTCAAAAATTTAATAAAACTATGAAAATCATTAATCGATGAAAACCTGTACAAATTAAAAAAAATCATAAAAATGGAAAAATTAAAAATCGTGAATAATGATAATGTTTGGGAAAATTCTAAAAAGTTGATAACAAATTAAAATATTAAGAAATTGAAAAAATTAAATACTTATATATTTGAAAAAATAGTAAACTACAAAGAAGTGTGAAATTTAAAAATATTTAAAAAATGGAAGATTCAAAAAAATTGAGAAATTTTGAAAATGTTGAAGATTCCATAAAATTAGAAAAATCATTTTTTTAAAAATAAAGTTTTTAGATGAATTTAAAAATTTTAAAAATGTCATTAAGATTGAAAAAATTCATGATTAATTTAGAATGTCGAAAAATAGAAACTATATAAAAAAAATTAATATTTGCAATAAACGAGAGATCATGATGAAATGGAAAATTTTAAAGCACCTATTCAAGTTTGAAATTTTTTTAGAATTTTTTTTCTCATGTTCTTTTGCGAATTTTATTCCATGTATTTTTTGCATCGAACAATATTTTTCAAAAAATGATTTCCTCTTTCCAAATTTTTTTTTTCATAAGTAAATCTTTTCCACAAAATTAGTTTTTAAATTTTTTGGATAGAATCGTTGAATTTATTTCAGGGAAATTGTTTAAATATATCAACTTTTTGCAAAATGAATTCCAAGAAATTTTCTTGCACCGGTTGATTTTTTTTTTACTTTTTCCAAAATTATGGAATTTTTCAATATAAAAATGTATATAATTATCTTTTTTTGCAAATTTTATCCCTAAAAAACTTTTCGTATCAGAAAATAAGTATAAACTCAATTTTCAAAAATTTTGCACCAAAAGGAATCATTTTAAAATTTTTCTCAGGCAGATTTTTTTAATAAATTTGTTTGCAAATCTCGGTCGATCCGAAATAAATTGTTGATTAAAAAAAAATTGAACATTTTTTGAAAAAAAAATTCAATTGCTTTCAGAATTTAAAAAAAATTGCTGCATTTTTAAAAATTTTCATGGATTTTTTTTTAAATCTTCACCTTTTATGAATTTTGTTCAAGAAAATTTGTTGTACCAAAAATATTTCAAAATATTCCAAGATTTAAAAAAAATTAATATACTTTGGTCCATAAGTAGTTAATTTTTAAATTATTAAAGAAAAAATCAAAATCTCTTGAACAAAAAATTTTAATATTTTTTTTTGACAAATTTATGTTTGTTAGACTACATAAAATTTTCTTGGGAAAGTGGGAAAGAGTTTTGTAAAAAGATCTTAAAATAAAATACCTAGGTATATATTTATTTATTTTTTAAAAATTAATCACTTAACAGCTGGGTAGTACTTGATTTCATCAAAAATTTGGAAAAAATTATATTTTTTGCAAAAAAAATCGTTTTTAAAGTTTGTAAAAAAAAATCCCATAATAATGAATAAGTACATATTGAAAAAATTTCAAGAAAATTTTCCGACCTCGTGTTTAGTGTTTTTAGATTGAAGTCAATTTATTAGTGCATGATTTAAACAAAATTAATGTTACAATAAAAATTTTAATTTCTTTGATTTTTAAAATAATTTCTGTAAAAATGTAAAAATTGTTGGAACAAAAATTTTTCAACAATTATTTGTATTTTACTCGTTACAAGAAACTACGAGAATCCAGAATTTTAGCATAGAATACCTAAGTAAACTTTTTTGCTTTCGGTTTGAACAAGATTTTGAAAAAAAAATCAATGTTTAAATAATTTTTTAAGAAATTGAATTTTTTTTTTTAAATTATGGTCTTCCAGTTCCAACTTGTTTTTTCAATAATTGTAGAAATTTGACTTTGAAAGTCACATTTTTTTTACTTTCAAGTTGTTGCATTTTCTGTACCTATCTTCGAATTTCATCGATCCAGAAATTGTAAGTACCTAGTACCTACTTAAAAAATTGAAAATCAAAAAAAAAAACAACTTCCGTATTCCGTGTTTGAGAATATAAATACTTAATCGTTTTGCTGAAAAATTATTTCTTAAAAAAAAATTTAATACAGATGAAATAAGAACACAGATCTTTGATGTCTATTGTCTACCTATTTTAATCGAATAATTTTCTATACATGGCTAGACAAATCGACGTTTTAGACACTAATATTGCCTAATTTTGATACCAACTCGTTCAGTATAAGTTCAAAATGATCTTCAGGCTCTTACTAGCTCTTTCCTATCCTTACGCCCTGAATTTTTCTGCTAGTCACAGGGCCAGGTTCTGAAAAGTCGAATGAGAGTTTTACTCGAATAAACACTTATTTGCAATTTTCAAGTCAAGTGGTGACCTTCTGCGAAATGTTGACTTAAGTTTAATTAAATTCTTATAATTTGTTTTTGGTTCTCAAAAAATAAGTACATGCTTCAAATTAAAAGGCCGCGCAAAAACTTCGAATTACCTATTTCGAATTCTGAAACACTGAAAAATTCACAAATATTAATAACATGTATACTACTCAAATGTGATTGCTAAATTACATAGTAATTTAATCGAATACCTACAAATACTTGTGAAAAACAAGTAGATGAAGTGGAAGTGGAAGTGGAACGTCGCTTCATTTCATTATTAATTCTGGGTCAAATTTTTCGAGAAAAAAAAATTATAATAGGTAGTGGTTTACTCGAAGGGCGTCGTAATAATTATTATTATTGTCAAGTCAGATATTTACAACGTTGAGGGATGAAAAAATGGCCATTGTCATATATTTACTTCTCTCGAGTCGAGAGAAGAAATTGATAAATTGTGCTACTTCGGTTGAAACGTTCAATGAAAAAATTATCTCGCGATGCAGTTTCTTCCTCAATGAAAACCTTTGTAGTTTTCGAAACACTTGTAAAAAACTTTTTTTTTTAACCCATATCCCCGCTATTTTTATCGACGATTTTTTTCATTCTTCGGATTATACTTTTCTATCGAGTTATTTTCGAATTTTCATTCTATTTGGTTTTTAATTTTTTTTTTTTTCGTCAAGATTTATAACGATAAAAGAGGGAAAATATTTAAAGCGAATTTTTTTCAACTTTCGAAAATATTTGGCTAGCTTTTAAGGTGCTTTTTACGTAAAAAGTTGGTGTACCTAATTTTACTTTCGGCTTTTAAAAAATTTATTACATCCGGGTGTGAAACCTTTGAAAAGTTTATACTTGGAAAAACGTAACCAGGACTGGCGCGATTACAAATGTTCGATTCGAAACGAAACCCAGAGAGAAGCTGTAAAAATTCATCGCGCTGCAGATTTCCCTTTGGCGTATAAATAGATAAATTTTTTCAACAATGTTTGCTGGCGTTTGGTAAATCAAGTCGAGACCAGTGAGAAAAAAAATTATCGTTTAAAGCGGACTAAAAAGTCGATTAATTTTACTGTCTGGTAAGTTGAAACGTTATCGGGGGCGAAGAAACAGAGACCCATCTTTATGGAAAAGTTTCATCGTCGTAAAAATGCGGAAGAAATAGATAATATTGATTCACGACTCTGGTTTTTCAGTTCACCGAGCTAAAGATTGCGGCGCGGCGGAATTTCTCAGTTTGTGAAACGTAATAAAAGACGTAATTGGTGGAAAAACGCGCATATAGAAATTGCGCCGAGTAATATCAACAAATGAATATTCATAATATGGTGTGTGCTTTTTTTTTTTTTTTTTTTTTTTTTTTGGTGTGCGTTGAAAAAATATTACAACGAAGATTTCATCGTGCTATAATGTGGATTTTTCCATATATGAAGGTATATTATCTACGGCGTATAATATACCTTTACATCGATTAGACACTTTTCTCAATTCACCCTTTTATTCTCTCCATTTACCAGTATGGCCTACTTTCCGGCTACGCTTTCGGTGCAGGGTTGCTCTTAAATATGGGTCACGAGAATCATTCAGCCTAAATATCCTACCCTCGAACGCTCTACTGAACTGTAAATATTTTGCTTTGCTTTTTTCACCTCGCCCTCGTCATCCTCGTCGTAGTCCTCGTCATATCTTGGCAATGATTCGAAATCGTACTGATTGTTGGTTTGGCCGCGGCCGCGGCCCTGGCTTCGCATAGCGAGCTTTTTGTTACCAGGTTGTTATTTTTTTTACGCTTTTGTCATCCCTTGTCCTTGAGGCTGAGGCTGGGGGGTTTCCTCTTTTTCTCGCCCTTTCTTCTCCTGTATTTTTTTTTTTTTTACGAGCTACTTGTTCATCGGTTTCTACGTATTGTTTTTATTTTTATATACTCGTCGTAATAACAAAGTTTGATGTGGTTTAATGGGCTTCATGCGCAAATTATCGTCGTTGAGATTTAATTGTTCGTTTTAGCACTTGAGAATGCTGAAGTTGTACGAGAAAATGGGCGAAAAATGGGGTGTTTCAAGGACGTGTGAAATTGACTGCTGAAAAGTCAACCGCGATAAAAGTTGAAAGATTTTGGCAACGAGAGGAGCAGCATTCGGATGTGTGTTGATGATCATTTTATTTCAATTATCAGATACGTGTTGCGAAGATTTGGACCAAATTTTGTAGCATATTGAATGAAATAAAATTGTAAAGAATCGACCTTGCGGGTCATTTGATTAAATATGAGGGTGAAATAGGTTCCAAGTTACTCGAAAAATGAAACAGCTTTTTACATTTTCATTTTTATGGACGCATCTAAATTTGAAACACAAAAAGAAATGTGAAAATGATTTGGGAAAACTGGAAATATTGCAGAAAGTTTGAAAAAGATTAGGTAGTTAAAATACGACCCATAAAAATGCATTTTTTTTTTTTTTAGTTTTGTAAAATTTTAAAAGAACCAAAAAACAGCACATTTTTTTTCGAAACTTGTTTCTTTTAATTTTTTTTTTTTTTAAATTTTTGTAAGCATATTATTTTTAAGTGTTTTTTTTTTTTTTTGTTTTTTTTTTTTGGATAAAATAATCTTGAATGAATTTTCTTAATTTTTCGAAGTTTATTCGTGAAAAAATGTGCACCTACTTACTACTTCGCTGAGTCAAAAAAAAAAAAAAAAAAAAAAAACAACTGGAATATTTTCATATTGGTTTACATAATTGCATAAATGTACCTACCTCTGTTTATAGACTTTCATTTTTTTTTAAAATTTATTTATTAATTTTTTTTTTCATTTTTGTCGGAATTTTCCTAGAAAAGAAGAGCTCAAATTTTCTTAATTTAAAAAAAATCACGTACCTATGTTTACGACTTACTTTTATAGCGACCTTTTAATTTCGCTACCAATTATTTCAACATTTTTTTAGACTTGAAATTGGAGAAATTTTCTTATTTCGTGTGATTTCTCAATACTCTGTTGGACTTTTTATAAAACGTGAATTTTTGAAAGAATTGATACTTAGGTAGGTACCTACTCGTGTTGGAAATTATTGAATAAATTTCCACTTTTCATGAAGTCTGACTAAGTACCTAAAAGTCTTTTGTCACGAAATTTCGTCAAGTTTTTCGCCAGGTTTGAGGTTTATCTTCGTAAAAGCATCCTAACATGCTATAGCAATTTTAAGCTGTACAAAATACAAAAAATTAGGTACAAAAAATCGTCAGAAAATTTTTTTTCTAAATTTTTCTGAAAAAATTCAACATCTTGTAAAACATAAAAGTTTTTGAGAAAATTATCCACTTAAAAGAAATAATTACCTACCTAAATATCAAAATCCTATGGATTCAACTAAAAAGACAACACAATAACGTTACAATAACTTTATAGTAACAATATTGTAATAACATTATTTGGGTCCATTCTGTGAGTTTCTGATGAAAATTTTTTCAATTTTTCAATTATTCCCATTTTTGAAAAAAAATATCATTTTTGCCACGTACCTATAATGGTGAATTTCAAATTTTCTCTAAATTCAGTTTCTTTGAAAAAATTGCTCAAATAAAATTTTTTCTCATTATTCAGGTCCATTCTGAGAGGTTTTGATATCAAAATTATGAATTTCTCAATATTTTTCATTTTTGGGAAGAACTCCATTTCGCCATGTAAGAAGAATTCTTATCACATGGTGATAAATTTCAAATTTTCCTTAAAATCAATTTCTTTGAAAAAATGGCTCAAATATTTTTTTTTCTCATTATTCGGGTCCACTCTGAGAGGTTCTAACGAAAAATTTTTGAATTTTTCAATTATTCCCATTTTTGAAAAAAATTCATTTTTGCCATGTATTGGTGAATTTCAAAATTTCCCTAAATTCAATTTCTTTGAAAAAATTGCTCGAATAAAATTTTTTCCCACTATCCGGGTCCATTCTGAGAGGTTCTGACGAAAAAAATTTGAATTTTTCAATTATTCCCATTTTTGAAAAAAATCATTTTTGCCATGTAATAAGTACCAGTGGTACTTAACTACTTATTAGTTATTACTGATAATTTATTAATTACCTAGTACCTTTTCTTAATACTTATCTAAAGTTTTTTTTTTTAATTTTTTGTAAAATATTGTATGTATAATTGTATAATTTGTATTAATTGAAATAAATAACTCGAGATTCCATATTAATCGTAAAATATTTCAAAATCTTGTAAAAGAAGTATTTAAAAATTTAACAGACAATCTTCTCATTTTTTTGGAAGAATAAATACCGCTATTGAATTTTTTTTTATATTTCACAAGAAATTGTCTAATCATTTTTTTTAAGGAGATATACTTACTTTAATTCTAAAAAAAATAGGAATATCTTCTTTCAAATTATTTTTATGGGTAATTATTTTTTTATTCTTTGAAACATTTTGAACATGACTTTATGTTTTTTTTTTTTTCAAAATCCAAAGTTTTCATGATGTTTTTTTCATTTTTTTAAAAATTTTAATGACAAATTTCTTGATTTTTTTAAAAAATTGAGAATTTTTCAATTGAATTTGAATTTTTCCCGGAAAATTTTGAAAACTTCTGTTTCGCAATAAAATTTTAAAACGATTTCTTTGTAAATTAAAAAAAAAACAGATACGATTTTTGAAATTTTCTCAGGAAATTTCAAAATATTTTCTCTAAAAGAATGACGATATTTTTGTAATTTTGAGGGGGGGGGGGGTATTTTACGTGTTTTTTTTCAACGCGAGTAGAGCATGCTTCAAAATTTTCCTTTATTTTCTTGAAATATTGAAAAATCAATTTTCAATTTTTTTCCTGGATTAATTTCCTTGAACTTCTATAAAATGATTTTTCTTATTTTTTTTTAATTTTAAATTTAATTATAATTATGTAGCAAATGATTTTTTCGACAAAATGTGACTTCAATTTTTTAGAAAATATTTTTGATTTTTTTTTAAAGAGGTGTTCTTAAGTGCGTGCCCAACTACACTATACCTACTTTCATGTTTCAACTTAAAAATAATAATAATAGATTTTTTTCAATTTTAAGATTTTTAAATTATTTGAACATCTTAAAATTAATTTTTTTATAAATCAAAAATTTTTTAAATTTATATTCTCTGAAAAAATTATTTTATTTAAATTTTCTATATATTTTAACTTATTTGAATTTTCCAATTGTTTAGTTCCTAAGAATTTTCGACTTTTTCACGAATTCTGAATTTTCTTAATTTTTATAGTGATTGCTGAATTCTTTAATTTCAACAAATTTCCTTCTTTCATTTTCATTTTTTTTTGTTGTATTCTATGTATTTCCAAAGCTGATAAATTATTTTCAATTCATTATTCATGATTTTTTTTTATAACACCTATTAAAATTTTAAATTTACACTTAGGTGCCTACTTTTTTATTTTTTCGAAATTTTCAATTTTTTATACAGATTGTTATTTTTTTTTAAATTATAAATATTTCCAAAACTGAGAAATTTTCGAAATTTTTTAATTTATTTAGATCTGACAATTTTTTTTTCTCGTGTCTGTCAATCACTCAAAATTTTTAATATAAAGTTTCAAAAAGTGCTTAGAAGTTGGAATGAAATTTTCGATTTTATAGTTTTAGTCGAGGAGCATCGAATTAGAATAATTATTGTACAATGTAGTTCTAGTTACACCTGTTTGAATGTTTGATTTTATTTAACACGACTTTAAATCTCACGAGACATTGCAATTTCGCAAATTACATCTGAGACATTCTCTACCAACATCATCGAACTCTATCCTCGCCCCTCGCCTCAGAAAATTATGAAATATTTCAGTCTTTAAAAATAATGTAAATCAGAAAATCATACTATAGTATACCTATACTACCTATATACAAAATGATAGTCGTGTACTTTTATCAAATTATTACACAAGGGTAAACGAAATTAGAGGGGAGGGGGTGAGATGAGGAGCGTACTCGACGAACCATCTGAAAGTTTCGCCAACGTCGAGAATATTTAATTTAACTTGGGTAGAGGTAATAAACGCGAAACTACTCCAGGGAGTGATATCATTCAAAATGTTTCTTTATGCTGACATTAATGAAGCTGATACGTTAATCTGAAACTTCGCCATACCTTACCCACCATACCCACTATACCCAGCTACCCACCCGGTTTACTTCGCCGATCCACGCACGTAAAGTGCATTACCCTGTGAAAATAACATTTTCGAAATAATGAAACTTTTCACGTATTGATTTTGCTCCTGCTCCAACCGAGCGACGACGACTTATTGAAGTAGGAAAAAAAAAATATCGGTTATAAAAACCGCGCAACTTTTATTGATCCGTATCCTGAAGGGATACAGGAGAAAGATACGTACCTATAGAGAGAGAGAGAAAAAACTTTGGGGAAATTTTTTTTATTGGTAAAACAAACATTATCAAAAACCAGTCAACCGTGTATTAACTATATTGATATTTTATGCCTCGATACGTTATACTATAACAGGCTCGATCGTGCTGATGGTGAAATTCGCCGTGCTAAATTGCCATTTATAAATAACACCCCAAGATTAGGGCGCTTCTCGGCGAAATGAGGAAATTTGATATTATCGGTGTCGTTTTAGCAGTCAAATATCACGCGCCAATTTTTTTTTTCATTCCTCGGTTAATGCCGGTTTTATGGGTATGGTAATCGATTCAATAAGGTTAGCGAGCTTTTCAACATCTGCAATCGTGTCACTCAATTTAAATCCGTTTGAGGGTGAGTCGTCGTAGGGGGGAGGGTGGTGGAAAAAATACAAATTTATATACGGTTTGTGCTGGAAGAGCTTATGTGTGTGATTTTGGGTGTTTTGGTCGAGAAAAATAATGCTGAGGGGCTATTTTGATATTCAAAGGGGCATCAGAGTTATTTAATATCTATGTATTTTAATTCGATGTAATTTATTGATATAATTTCAAAAAAATAGATTACCAATTTTTTTTTAAATCAAATGATATCATTTTTATGTTTCAGATTGTAAAAATGAGTTGAGCACTTAGCCCTAAGAGGGAAGGGCGGAAAGAACAGGTTGTGCTATGTCCACTGGCGAAGAGGACAGAATAGCAAGATCTGTAGCATTAGAAAAAACATACGTTCATGATGTTTATGACCATATGTCCGCCCTTCAATATCCAGAATATAGAAATACCACTCCGTGGCCGAAAGTTAAAAAATTCCTCAACGAACTCGAGCCAGGATCAATCGTCTGTGATGTAGGTCAGTATATCGAAGTATTTAAGGAATAGCTACCCTACTTTGGATCGCTTTGCAAGTGTTTGCCAATTTATTAACGTGATTTTTTTTCTTAGGTTGTGGAAATGGAAAATATTTGAAAGTAAATCCATCGATTTTCAAAATCGGATCGGATAGATGTCATAAGCTAACCCAGATAGCGAAAGATGACGATAATGAAGTGAGCATGCTTCATTTTTTATTTTTTTCAAATAATAGTTTTTATTTTTTCAAATTTAATTGAACCAGAATTTTTCAAAATCATCTCAAAAAACAAATTAAAAATGTTGTTTCAAACATTATTTTTTTGAAATTTTGTTGAATTTCATTTAAAAAATATATTCAAACACTATAATTTTAAAAATTTTATTCATTTGGATTTTTTGGAATTTTGTTAAAACGACAAATTTTTCAAAACTTTTTTTTTTTTTTGAAAGATATCCAAATTTTTAAGATTTTTGTTCAAAAAAGATTTTTTTCAAAAGTACAGCGAATTCTTGAAAATTTTGTAATATTTTCAACACTTTGTGTAAACTGAAGTTTTTAAAAATTATGTTGAATAATTATTATATTATTATCATTATTTTATTTTTTTCTGAAATTGTATATGCATGAAACTTTTTTCAAGCCTTGTTCAAAATTGATTTTTTTGAAATTTTATTGCAACGCCAATTCTATGAAAATACCTAATGTTCAAATTATAAATTTCTAAAATTTGTCAAAATCAACTTTTTTCTTCATCATTTTTTTTAACACCAATTTTTTAAAACTTTGTGAAAAAGTAAATATTTTAGAAATTTGTTCAAAATCACGAGAATTTTGAACAAGTTTTAATGGGCTATTTTTGTTTGAAATTTTATTAAAATTTGAATATTTTGTTATTAACATTAATTTTTTTCTTAACTTAGTTTGAGTTTTTTTTCAAATTTTGTTCAAAAATTAGTTTTTAACATTAATTTTGTTTAAATTTGAATTTTTTGAAATTTTACTAAGAAATCAACTTTTTAAAATGGTGCTAAAATAACAACATTTTCTTGAAATCTCTTTCAAAATTTGTTCAAACTTGAATTTAACAAAATTTTGTTCAAACTATTCATCGCATTAACTTTTTACAGTTCTATGGAAAAGTATATATTTTCAAAACACCTCTTTTTAAAAACATTTTTCAAACATATTAATTTTCAAAATAATTTCAACTTGTTTTTTTTTTTTAATTTTCCAAATTAATTTTTTTTTCTTGAATTTTTTGGAATCATTCGTTAAAATTGTTGTTTTGATTTTTCTTTTTGATCAGAATTTTCAAAAATCTGTTGAATTTTTTTTTTTTTTTTTTTTTTGATTTTTTTGATTTTTTTTGAACAATGATTTTTAAAATTTTGCTAAAGATTATTCATATTTTTGAAAATTTGTTCAAACCGGAATTCCTCAGAATTTTGTTGGATTAAATTTTTTTGAAATTCAATCAAATTTGATTTTTTTTAATTTTGCCATAATAAACCAATTTTTTTAAACTGTTTTTTTCATTTTTTTTCAAAATAATAAACTTTTTAAAATTTTGTTGAAACAGAAAATTTTTCAAAATTGTCTTGAAATGAAAGATTATTTTCATAATTGGCCAAAACTTGAATTCTTTGACATTTTGATCTACCTAACTTTTTTTTCAAACGTTACCGCTTCAAAATTTTGTAGAAAATTATATATTTTCAAATTACATTCAACTTATTATTTTTTTTAAATTTCAAATCAATTTTTTTCTTGATTTTTTTGAAATTTTTTTGAAACACCAATTTTTGGAAATATTTTTAATTTTTTTTTTCTCAGATCAGAATTTTCTAATAATTGTTTGCATCGAATTTTTTTCTTCAATTTTTTGAGTTTTTGGGAACCTTAATTTTTTTAATCTTGTTTAAAAAATATTCATTTATTTTTCAAAAATTTTTCAAATTTGACCGCATCATCAATAATTTTTAAAATTTGTTCAAATTTGATTTTTTGAAATTTTATTTTAACTTCAAATTTTTAAAATACTGTTCAAACGTCAACTTCTCAAAATTCTGTAGAAAATTCGCTATTTTCAAAATAAATTTAACTTATTATTTTTTAAAATTTCAAATCAATTTTTTTCTTGAATTTTTTGAAATTTTGTTGAAACACCAATTTTTGGAGATATTGTTGATTTTTTTTTGTTCAGATCAGAATAATTTTCTAAAATTTGTTTGCATCGAATTTTTTTCTTGAATTTTGTGAGTTTTTGGAACCTTAATTTTTTAAATTTTGTTGAAAATATATTCATTTTCAACATTTTTTCAAAATTTGTTCAAATTTTATTTTTTGAGATTTTATTCCAACTTCAAATTTTTAAAATTATGTTCAAACGTCAACTTTTCAAAATTCTGTAGAAAATTTTCTATTTTCAAAATAAATTCAATTTATTGATTTTTTTGAATTTCAATAAAACCGTTTTTTCTTGAATTTTCTGAAATTTTGTTGAATGAAATTTTATTCCAACTTGAAATTTTCAAAATTATGTTCAAACGTCTACTTTTCAAAATTTTGTTGTGAAGCATTTCCTTTCAAAGTTACTATTTTTTAAAATTTTTGAATCAATTTTCCATCTTGAATTTTTCAAAAGTATCTTGTAATTCTTGTAGGAGTAGGACTATTTTCAAAATTTATGCAAACTTGATTTTTTGACATGTTGAGTTTTTTTTTTTTTTTTTTTTTTTGAAATTAGACCCTCAGTTGAATTTGAAAGTAATTTTCATTATTTTCAATATGCCTCGTAAAAGAATGATTGGCCGAAAATTTCATCAATTTTACGCCATGTTTATTTCCTCATTTCAAAATTTTCAAATTTTAATCATAATTTCAAGAAATTTACGATTTTTTTCATCACTTTGATTGAAATTTTTATTCTCATCTCAATTTGAAGAAAATACATAATAATCGACGTTACGTCTTTTTTTCGCAGGTTTTACTATGTGATAATTTAACACTGCCATTTCGAGATGAGACTTTTGACGCTGTTTTATCAATCGCTGTAATTCATCATTTTGCAACGAAAGAAAGACGAGTAGGAGCATTACGTGAATTAGCGAGAGTTTTACGTATCGGAGGACGGCTCATGATTACCGTTTGGGCGATGGAGCAAAAAGATAGAAAGGTTCGTACGATATTTTACACGCATTTGTTCGAAAACTTCCTTTTAAATGTGGCTCAAATTTCGGGCATTTTTAGTTTGAAACTCAAGACGTTCTTGTGCAATGGCACCATCCTCAATTTTATCGTAGTCCTTCGTTAGAATTTTCAACAACTGCGACTGCCACATCCGAAGAAGACTTTTCAGTTCCTTGTCGAATGTCTCAATCTCACGTTTCGGACGATGCTGATTCGGTGTTTTCTAGATCGTAAGTTTTGGTATTTTTAAAAAATTAATTTTAATTATAAATATTTTTAGAAGTCGTATTTTTTAAATTTATTTTTTGTTTGTTTGTTTGTTTGATTGTTTGAAGAAGTAGTCTACAGCAAGACACCAGAACTGGAAGATCACGCTTACGATTATTTCAATCTCTTCGATCGATCAAAACGTCTCCCAGCAGTTCGAGTCTGTCCAGTCCGAATGAAACTTGTTACAGTTTCGTTAGAAAAGCTTTACAAGTAAATAAATTTTCCAAGTTTTATCAACCTGTCTCCGTTCAACATTCCTTGTGATAACTAAATCTATTTTTTTTTTTTTTTTTTTTTTTTTTTTTTTTCAGAAACTTTCACGAAGCAGTAAAAAAGATAAACACAGGTCTCGAGCATGGTTCCTAGAATCGTGGGCATCATTTGGCAAAGACGATCACCTGCCAGCGACTCGATACGATCCCGAAGGATGCGAAGAAAGCGCCGACATTCAAGATTTACCAATCGAATTGCGTCGCATGGATACAGAAGAGGATCCCAAAAAAGAAAAATCATCGGCCAAGAAATCCCAAGAAGGCGGTCTTATTCAGAAATCGAAAAGTTTAAATGATATTTTGTCGCAAGCCACTTTGGCTCCTTCTCCAATCACCAGATCACATTCTGGTATCGTCGCAATGGACGGATATAAGATCAAAATTAAAACCAGCGCTCCTAAGGTTGAAAAGGATACTCTGAAGCCGAAATTAGTCAAACAGAAAAAGTCCATCTGCGAGGAAGATTTCGAATTCGACGAAGAACGTGATAAAGCCACCGATATGAAGAGAATGGTTAAAGAATTGCCTATTTTTAAAGTATCTATGGAGAAGCCTGAAAAGTTCAATGTGTTGAAGCAAAAATCACTCACCGAAGACATTATGTCTTCGGATAGATTACGAGAGAAGGAGAAAGTCAGGCAGAATATTCAAAAACAGGCTTCACTCAACGAAGACCTCATTTACAGGTACGTGAAAATTTGGTAACCCCTTGAATTTTTTTATGTCAAGTACAATATTGCGATTTTTTCCAGAAGGCAACGTACCATCGACTCCTTCAAAGACACATTCCTCACCAACTCTTCGAAAAAATTCCAAATGCTGCGTAGCGGTCTGACCAGCAAACTGAAAAACTCAACTACGAATATCGAGAAAGTAACCGGAGCTTCCATAAAAAGCGGATTCGCCAAAATTTTTCACGGTTTAACCGGCGGAGAACTGGTCACAATTGGCGAACCAGTCCAGCCTCAATCCACGCCCATACCTCCAAGTGTTCGTAAATCGAGTTCCGAAGATCGAGGAGACGATTTCCCCATCGAAAGGAGATGTTCCCACGAAGAGAACTCGGACTCGTCCAAAGATAACAGCCTGCAAAGCGACACCAGCGTCGACTCCGAAGACAGTATTATATCGGTTATCGAACGAATCATACCGAAACCCGAGCAGGCGACTTCGCCTACCAAACTCACCAGCCCCGGACCTCATTCTCCAAAAGTAGTCTTGGGAGGTGTACTTTCGCACCCTTCGTCTCCCAAAATATACCCCGCCGCTAAAACGAAAGCTTTCTCGTTACCAGCTTCGCCCAGGACTATTGTATTCTCACCCAGTATGAAGCAAACGTTCAAAATACCTCCGGTCGCCCATATACCACCTTCTAGCGCTAACGGAGCAGCCATTTTAACCCCCAATAGTAAAATACTAACCCCTAATGGATCTTTACTGGTCCGAGAAAGTTCCATAAATGGCTCTTCTTCGTTCAAACCTCCGGCAGAGGGGGAACCTATTCTGAAGCTGTCTCCTATGAAACAGGTCACCGCAGCTAGGATGAAATCTTTCGGCGATAAAGAAATGTTACTCCTGTCTGAGAAATTATCGGTGTTGAGTGCTAAGGAAACCGAACCCAGGGGTGACGTATGCGAAGGCGATGAAAGCCAGAAATCCGATACAGAGCAACCGATTGTTTCGAAGGAACCGGTTAAAAAAGATGAAGCTCAGTCGCGTGTCAAATCAGGTAAAAGATTTTAGTACCTACCTACTAATTTTTTATAATTTTTGAAAATTAATTGACGTGTTTTTTTTTAAAGGAGTGTTGAAGGCACCGTACGTATTATCGAAGAAGCCACCTATTAGTCCATATGCAACATATCTAGCTCATCAAACTCGTCTGCAGTCGTGTGAGTTGTTCAATCCGGAAACCGAAGATATAGACACAGATTCCAGCGGCGTATCGACTCCTGATTCTGTTGGCAGCGTTATCAGCGTGAAATTAGATAGCTCTAATGGGACTCCGAATAATGGTAAAATAAAATTTTGGAAAATTTATTAATGGTTGGGAATATTGGAGAGTTTACCCAAATTATGAAAATTGACAAATGAAAAAAAAAAAAATTAAAAATGAGGTTATAAAAATATTAAAAATTGGAGAATGAAAAAATTAATAATAAATTGAAAAAAATGAAAAATCCTGGAAAACAAAAAAAAATATGAAAAGAATAATTAAAATTCAAAAAAAAAAAGAAAGAAAAAATCGCGAATTTGTGAAAAAAAATAGAAAGTTTATAGTTTAGGTAGGTACTAGATATCTACCTAATTTGTAAAGAATTAAGAAAAAAGTAAATTGATTTAAAAATTTTAAAAAAAGTGAAAATTGAAATTTAAAAAAATATTTCAATGCGGCAACTGGACCAGAAAATTTAATTTTAATTTTCAACAACTTTACAATTTAAAATTTTCAAAATAATTTATGATGAAAATTGAAAAATCTATCGAAATTCAAAATTTTATTTTAAAAAAATAAAAATAATGGTCAAATTTTTGAAAATTGAGTAAAAAACAAAATTGACAAATTGTGTAAAAATTCAAAATTTGACAATTTCTTGAAATTTGGTTATGATCAAAAACTTGTTAAATTTTTAAATTTGGTGAAAATACAAAATTGAACAAATTTTTTAATTTGATGAAAATTTAAAATAAGTGTAATTTTACAACTTTGATCAAAGTTTAGATTTGTTAAATTTTCAAAATTTGATAAAAATTCAAAATTTTGCAAATTTTGCAATTGGGTGAAAATTTAAAATGAGAGTATCTACTTTTAATCAAAGTTAATCTGTAAAATTTGAAAAATTTGAAAAAAATTGAAAATTAGACCAATTTTTACAATTTTTGAGAAAAAAAAATCTGTAGAATTTTCAAAAAAAAAATTTAAATGCAAAATTTGATGAATTGATCAAAGTTGAGATTTGGCAAATTTTCGGTATTTGGTAAAAATTAAAAATTTGTTAAATTTTTACAATTTTTAATAGAAACTCAAAATCGGTCAAATTTTTAAAAAATTACAAATTTTACAATTGGGTGAAAATTCAAAATGATAAAATTTTAATCAAAATTAAGATCTGTCAATTTTGCAAAATTTGATAAGAATTGAAAATTGGGCAAATTTTTACATTTTAAGACAGAAACCAAAATCTGTCAAATTTTCAAAAATTTTTAAAAATTCAAAAGATTTTTACTTAGGTATTCTTTTGTTAAATCTTTTTTTTTTGTTTAGTTTTTTATTCAGTCAAATAAAAATTTAAAATCTGTAAAATTTTTAAAATTTAGTAAAAATTTCTATTTTGACAAATTTTAATATACCTAATACTTCAAAATTTGGCCAATTTCTAAATAAAAAAATAAAAATAAAAAATCTGTGTAAAAATGCAAAATGAGAGTATTTTTGTAAAAATTCAAAATCTGCGAAATTTCTAAACATTTATAGGTATAAATTAAAAAACTTTCAAATTTTAAAAATCTGATAAAAATTTAAAATTTGGCAAAAATTTGAAATTTGACAAAAAAGTTGTTTTAAAAAAAGTATAAATTAATTGAAAATTCAAATGTAGCAGGTTTTTAAAATTTGATTTAAAAAATCCAAAATTTGAAAATAAAATAAAAATCTCAAAATCTGTTCAATTTTTAAAATCTTTGTAAAAATTCAAAATTGTTTAAATTTGATGAAAATTCAAGATGCGACTAAATTCAAAAATTAATAAAAATTAAAATTCTTGCAAATTTTTGAAATTTTGTAAAAATTGATAATATGTAAAAAAAAAAAATTAATAACTATCTACGTCTTATTAGGTAAGAAATTCAAAATCTGTAAAACTTCGAAATCTGAAATTTTTTAACATTTTTTTTCGAAAATCCAAAATACCTACTTGTACTTATCTATTATGAATTTTCAAAGTTTTGTAATAATAGAAAATCTTACATGTTATCATAAAAAATTAGATTTTTACAAACTGAATCTGTCAAATTTTCAAAATTTGGTAAAAATTTAAAATTCGACGAACTGGCTCAGAAATGTAAAAATCTGCGTTTTCAGAATTTTAATAAATTTTTGAAAACTTTGATAAGTACTCGTCTACTCGTATTTGTATTAACAAGTTTTGAAATTTGTTGGAAATTCAAAATTTTCTAAATTTGATGAAAATTCAAAATTTAATTTACTAAATGAGATTAAAAAAATTGGTAGTTTTAAAGTTCTAATTAATTTTTGAATTAATTTTTATAATCAGCAATTTTTTTGTAAAATTTGATAGTGGTACTTTGAACAGTTTAAAAAAGTTCAAACAATTTTAAAAATTTTGTAAAAGAAATTTATTTTGATAAATTTTTATATGAATGATGAAAAATTCAAAATTTTTGTGGTGAGAATTTTCATATTTTATTGAATTTTTAAGATTTGGCCACTTCCTAAAAAAATCAGCTAAATTTTTAAAAATTCAACAAGGTCATCAATTTGAAAATTTTGAAAACATTTTACCTAGTTTTTTTTTTTTTTTTTTGTTTTTTTTCGATACCCAATTTGATTTCTATCTAATTTCATTAATTTTTTGAAATTTAAAAAAATTAATTTTCATAAATTTTTTAATAAATGGGTTAATTTTTAAATTACATAGCCCTTAATAAATTTTAAGAAAAAAATTGAATACGTAGGTAGGTATACGAGTAGAAAATTAGAACTTGAAAATAATTTTTAAAAAAAATGAAAAATAAAATTACCTTTAAAAACCCTACTCAGACAATTAAAAAATTAAAAATAGGAAAAAAATCGAAATAAACAATCTACTAGGTCCTAGAATCGAAAAAAATTAATCTAAAATTATCAAACAAACCAATCCAATAGATATTTTACTAAAACTTGACATAATTTTCAGAACCATCGCAGCCAGACTTGGACGACGTGCTACCAGACGAGTCAAAAGAATGCTCAATATCCAGTCTTCCTTCCATGCCACAACCCTCCACATCAGCTGCTGGTTGCAGACCAGCCGACGAACAGCACGATCTACGCCATGCAGACCTCTCCGGCGAGAGCGAACCTCAAATAGCGACGATTTTCGAAACAGTGGCCAGCGTAGCAACATCGCTCGAACGCTCGGTTCAAGTGGTCGTAAAAACCGACTCGGATGGCGCACCTGTCGATCACTTGCGACCGAAACGAGAAGACTCGAAAGAAAAACTCATCAAATACCCTTCGCTGTCTAAATCTCCGGAGGACGAAACCTGGGACAGGGAATGTCGTCAGTATATCGTCGACTTGGCCGAAAATCTCAGCGAAAGATTACTGGCTGAAATCGATCGGTATAAAGAGCAAAATATCAATATAGAAAAAGAATTCTTTAGCTTTTCCGCGATGGATGTGGAAGATCCGTATTTGACCAAACTCAGCGAAGACCTTAGTCACGTTTCCAAACTAACCAAGGAGCTGAGCGAGGATTTAGATTCGAAACCGGAACCGGATACCGAAGCTGAGACCGAACAGGCTGAGAGTTCGGAGCAGGTGACCGAAATCAAGAAAATGGATTCGATCGAAGAAATCAGCGACGTCATATTGGATTCTAAACCAGACGATTCGGATTCTTCGCCTAAGGAAGATAAAACCAGGACTCCACTTTTATCAGATCTGTCGACAGATGCCGAAAGCCCAGGAAGTATCACCGGATGGTTGGATTCTCGTCGAAATACCATCGAATCCGGATTTTGGAAAGATCACGAACCGGTTCCAATCGCTGATGTTGCGAAAGCTGAAGAAGAAGAATCTAAAACAGTGGTCGTTAAAGTAGAAGAACAAAAGGTGGAAATAATCGAAAGCGAAGAAACGCATAGATTGAGCATAACCATTCAAACGGAGAAAGTACGTAAACTGAGCAAATCGGAGATCACATCTCAGACTCGCCTCTCGATCGAATCCACCGATACGGTGGATGTCTCCGAAAGAACATTGAGCAGCAGCGAAGACAGCGCGTCGAAAAGAGATACAACCCAGACCGAGACGAGCAGCGGCCTATCCATCGAGTCTGACCTGTGCGAACTGGATAAAAGCGGCGATACGAGTAAATCGACCGATATGAAATACAGCGGAAGTCAAGTATCGCTGCTCAGACCCGGAGAATCGATCGAATCCAGCGACGCTGGCGACATCTCCGAACGCACCGGCAGCGTGAGCGATTTCAGCCGCCAAAACACCGAATCCAGATCGGTGATTACGCAGAGTTCGGCATCGCTGGCATCGTGGAGTGACTGCAGTAAAGATATCCGGTTCGCCGATCGCAGAACGGCCCGATGCGATGGCCGATCTTCGTCCGAGGAGACCAATCCTCGAGCTATGCTGACCAGACAACAAGCAGCCACCCAGGAGCCCTCCGAGGTGAAGCTGGAAAGCACCGACGCCTCGTTGAGTGGCTCCACGTCGCAAGATTCGCTGACCTCGGAGAGCGGAGGCGGATCTATTATGTTCCATCGATATTACCATGTGTTCAGAGAAGGCGAATTGGACGCCTTGATCGAAGAATTCGTCGAGAATTTGCACATCATATCGTCCTACTACGATCACACAAATTGGTGCATTATCGCTGAGAAAGTACGCGTTTGGACTATTTAAGACGTGAACTTTTCTTTTTTATACTGCGGGTCCTTTTTACTAGGTATCCTTTTTTTCTATGTAATGTCTGTTTTTCTCTATAAATGTTTCTCTCTCTCTATTTCTCTTTCTTTCTATATATTTTCCTCTCTTTTATCTTCTGTTTGTTGTGTCTACGCGAGTATATCCTTTATTTACCTATCGTCTTTATGGGGTTTTGTTCTTTTTTACATATCCAGGAATTTTTCGTCGATCGATAAGTGGAAAATTTTTCGTGTAAAAAGGTGGATGACAGGGAGAATTTTGATCATTTTTCGGAGGGTAATAAATTCAAAAATTTTAAGATGGAAGTCCTAAGTGGAATTCCTAAATGTTGAAGATATTTTTTTTAACCATAGAAAATTTCTAATTGAGAAATAAATTTAAAAAAAAAAAAAGTATTTAAACACTTACAAAAATGAATAATTAGTTGTCTTTCTACAAAAAAGAGTTGCTTTGAAGTAAATTTTTTAATATTTTCCTTAAATAAGATGGATTTGTTTAAATTCTGACAAAAAATGAATTTAAAATTAATAGCTGATAAAAACATATTCAAGTAGGTACAAATTTTGTTCAAATTCTAATCGAACCCGAACTTTTGACAAATTTTACTCAAAAATGAATTTTTTGAAATAAGTGACTGATTTTTAAAAAATTTATGCTTGATTAAAAATTTAAAAAAAAAACAATTTGTTAAACAAACTTTCAAAATATTGAAAATTGAATTGTAGATATTTTTAAAAAAATCATGTTTGATCAAAATTCAAAAAAATTGAATTTTTTGAAATAAATGAATTTTGAAAAATTTATGATTGATTAAAAATTTGAAAAAAAAAACAATGTGTCAAACAAACTTTTAAAATATTGAAAATTGAATTGTAGAAAATGTTAAAAAAATTCATGTTTGATCAAAATTCAAAAAAATTGAAACACATTTTTTTTTTAAATTCTTGTTTTAATGAAATCTTGAAAAATTGCACTTGGAATAAAACTTTACAAAATATGATTTGTTCTTGAGCAAAATTTTAATAAAAGAATAATTATTCGAACAGTATTTAAAAAAAATTAATCACAATAACATTTTAAAAAATTCCTGTTTGAAAAAAATTTAAAAAAAATATTTGTAAATAAATTTCAAAAAATTTACCGAGGATAGTTTTTTATAAAAATTCGTGTTTGAGTAATATTGCCAGTAGATTTAAAAAAAAAATTAGTTCTTGAATAAAATTTTAAAAAATCACTGTTTTCTCAAAATTCAAAAAAAAACATGTTTTTCATTTATTTTTTATTTATTTTTTTTAAATTCGTGTTACATCGAAATTTTGGGGAAATTGTGTTTCTACAAAATTGAAAAAAATTGTTATTTAAACAAAACTTTGAGAAAATGATTTCAATTTTTTTTGTTAAAAAATTTGTGTTTGTGCAAAATTTAAAAAAAAAGTGTCTAAACAGTTTTCAAAAAAAAAAAAAAAAAAAATGAATTGCAGTAAAATTTAAAAAAATTCTTGTTCGAACGAAATTTAAAAAAAAAATGGTTTGTAAACGATTTCAAAAAAATTATAAAAAATTTATGTTTTAACAAAATTTTTAAAAAAATACTGTAGAAATTTTTAAAAAAAATTTTAAGCAGAACATTGGAAAAATTTAGCTTTTTTGAAAAATTTAGCTTTTATCAAAATTCAAAGATTTCACCTATTGCAGTAAAATTTTGAAAAAATTGTGTTTAAATAAAATTCTGAAGAATTCATATTGGGAAAATTTTAAAAAAAATCGAAATTCGAACAAATTGATTTGTAGATGTTTTGAAAGATTTGAATTTCAATAAAATTTTTAATGATCCATGTTTAATTAAAAATTCAAATTAATTGTACTTTGGAAAATCTTGAAAAAATTATGGTTTGAGCGAATATCAAAAAATTTATTCTTGATCGAAATTCTAAAAAGTAGTAATTTTTTTTTTTTTTTAAATCGTGTTTAGAAAAAAATAATTCGAACAATATTTCAGAAAAATGTTTTATAGTATTTTTTTTAAATTCATGTTTGGTCAAAATTCAAATTAATTACTGCTAAGTAGGTAATTCGAAAGTTTTGAAAAATTATGTTTGAGCAAAATTTGAAAAGTCTGTGTTAGAATAAAATCTTCAGAAAGTTGTGTGTTAACAAAATTCGAAAAATTGGCCCCTGAGTAGTTTTTTGAAAATTCGTGTCTGAGCAAAACGTTGGAAAAATTATGCCTAATTTTTGAAGAATATATTTTTGAGCATAATACAAAAAAATGTATTGCAGTAAAATATTGAAAAGAAAAAAAAAATGAGTTTGAATAAAATTCTGAAAATCGTATCGAAGAGAAAATTCAAAAATTTTCTATCTGAACAAAATTCAGAAAAATTGTACCTATTCTAGAATTTTTTTAAAAATTCGTGTTTGAGTGAAAATTGAAGGAAGAAACATCTACCTACTAATTTCATTTGAAAATTGAAAAATTTTCGCATAAGTAAATAAAATTTTTAAGGATCCATGTTTAATCTAAATTCAAAAAAATTGTATATCAGAAAATTTTGAAGAAATTGTACAGTATTTTGGAAAATTGTGTTGAATCAATTTTTTCAAAAAAGTGTGTTTGAACAAAATTCAAAAAAAAAGTATTGTAATTTTTTTTTACCTATTCAGGATATTATTGTTTTAAAAAAAAAATCTCGATTGAGCAAAATTTTGAAAAATTTGTGTTCAGCTGAAATAAAGTTTTTTTTAAAAAAAAAGATGTGTTTGAAGAACAAATTTTGAAAAAATGAAATATTTTTATTTAAATGCTCGAACATTAAAAAATATGTATTTCAGAAAATTGAAAAAAAAAACTCGTATTTGAGGAAAATTAGAAAAAGTCATTTTTAAATAGATTTAAAAAAATAATTTTACTTAAAAAAAAGTTCATTTTTTTTTTTTTTTTTTTTTTTTTTTAATGAAAAGTGTTTAATATTATTTTATGCGCATTTCAGTTTCATCCCTTCCCCTTCCTTCCATTCCTCGTGGCCCTTTGAAAATTCGTTTCAAATTTGAAACGAAGAGTATTGAATTTTTTATTGTGAAATATGATTTTTGAAACCCCGTGCCCGCTCCTGCCTTTGTTCGCACCAAAGATGAGTCATTTTCACTTGGAAGAGAATATAGAGCAAAGTCCTAGTCGAATTATCGGCCATTAATTGTGTTCCTAGTTAAGGTTCTTACCATTTAGATACGTACCTATTATTTTCATATTTTCCAAAATATTGTCTTAATATGATAAGCTATTCGTATTAATATTTAATAGTGTAGAATCCGATAAATTTATATCTACCTACGTGTTATATGATCTAAGATATATGTGAAGTTTATTCAGATCCCTGGTATATGCTCCTTTTATAAGAGTCTGCTACTAACTTAATGCTCGTGAACGTTGTTTAAAATATATAGACGTCTATCTAACCGTATGATACCTCTATTAATTACCTACTTTTACCTACGTACGTACATAGTCGCTGACGTACTATTATTTTAATTAATCGTATTTACGCCTTTACCTTTTCTTTTTCTCTTCTTCTTAACAATACCACATAATATTACCTTGTACGTAGTCTCGAATTCATATCAACTTGAAATATACTACAGTAGTAAAATTTCCCTCCTGCTCAACATCATAATAAATAACTAAAAAAAAGAGTGGGGTATCTTTACACGTTGCGTAAAAGTTGTAAATGGAAAAGAGTATTCCTATTTTTCAACAAAAAAAAGGCTTACAAAGGCCTTTTTCAACAGGCTCTTCTGTTCATTGAAATTCAAAAGCCTACACCGTCAAGACTGATGAACGCAAAAATAAGAAAAAAAAAACACTTTTATTTTATACTAATTGGTTTTAAAAAAAATGTAAAAAAATATATATTTCTCCCTTTTATATAAAAACTTTGTAATTTCGAACTAATGTTACTGAACATATTAATTTAGTTTTTTATTACGTATTTTTAAAGAGATTTTTCTATCAGATTTTTAACTCATACCTATACGTCGTCATCATAGTATAAAGACAATTAAGTTGTTATGTTATTTTCTATATAAGGTGTCCTCGAGTTGAATCTGCCCCCTCTCGTATTTATATTATAATGGAATTTCTTTTTAGCTATAATCTGGTGTTCATAATGAAAATAATGAGTGGCCCTCATGCCTGCGTGTCCATCCGGCCCCTAAATATTGGCAGCGTTTTTAACCTTTGTTCGTGCATGGGCGAAATACCGATAAAAAATTACTCGTGTTACCATAGATAATATTGAAAACTTTTTTAGGTAATTTTTTCTTCTTTTTTTCAAATTATAGGCATTATCAGAAGATAGTATAATATTTCATACCGATCGGCTACTTACGTATAATTGATTATGTCGAAATTAAATCGAGTAATTTTTGTAAATATATTTTATAAATACCTACTTTTTTTTTCGTTCTACGTCTTCTATACACTTTAAACAATCTACATAATAGAAATGTACTGAGAATTTTATTTCCTTTTTTTTCTCTCTATACGTACGTATTTTTTTCTTATATCTTTGACCAAATTTTTTATACGTTTTTCTTTATCTGTTAATAGATTATAAACGAATTGTTGTGATTTTCATCTTGTTTTTCCTTCTGTTGAGTAGCCTATAATTTAATCATATTTTATACCATATAAGTACATGTCGGATATGTATTAATTTAAAAGTATTACATGTTATACGAAGAAAATAAATAATTAAAAACAAATTGACGTTATTTTATTCGCATTTTATAAATGCTTTTTGTGAGCTATTGAAAATAAACTTTGAAGTTTGAACTGAATTTGAACAAGGTTCCAAAAAATTGTTGTTAGATGAAATTCGAATTAAGAAAAATTCGAATACGAATTTCAGAAATATGTTATTCTACAACATTGGTAAAAAATTTGAATGGTTTACTTAAATCAAAAAAAAGTTTTGAGAGAGAAAAAAATGAATAAATTCGTTGAATAAAATTAATAAAAAATCATGTTCAAACAAATTTTAATTTTTTTTTTTTTTTTGGGGGGGGGGGAATGAAATTAAAAAAATTAGTACCTAGGTAAGTATTTAAAGAAAAAAAAATAGAAATATCTTTGAAAAGATTTTTTGAATTTTCATCTAAAAAAAATCAAAAAATCGTTTTTTATTTTATTTTTATTTTTTGAACTTATTTTATGTTGACACCAAATTATAAAAATTGAATTTTCAATTTTTTTCTTTTTGAGAAGTGTAATTTTGTAAAGAAGCGTATAAAATGATTTTAATGATAGTTTTCAACAAAAAAAAAACCAAAAAAAAAAACTGACGTATAGAAAAATTGTTAGATTTGAACCAAATTTAAAAATAAAAAATAAAAAATTTGAGTTTATGAGAATAATTTTAAAAAATTGTCGAAAATAATCAATTTAGAGGTCTAGATCGAAGCAGTATGATTCAAATTTATGATTTGTTTCGAGCAGTGATGCCTACATTGCGAGATAAATTTTTTATTTCGCAAAGTTGGCACTCCTGAACTTAAAACGTGGCAAATTCGAATTCTACGACTCTGATATAGTCCATTTTGACCCTTTAATCGACTTCGTAAGCCTTCTGGAAGCTGTAATATTGCCAAAAGTTTAAAACAATGACCTGCGAGGAAGGGACGACTTCTGATTGGTTGAAACTTTGACGCTTAATATCTCCGCGAAATTTGAACCGATTTTCAAAATGAAAGCAGATTTGCAATCGTCGGGTTTAACTCTATCGGTCTAGACCCCAAAATCGCCCAATTTCGACAATTTTTTTCAAATTTTGAAAAAAATCAACTTTAATGGGTCAAAATTCAAAAATTCACCACGCTCGTGTTTATGATCCGATTGAGCTGAAATTTGGTTTATACACTAAATTTCAGGTCGTAGAATTCAAATTTGTAATTTTTTTGAACAGTATTGCCAACCTTGCGAGATAAAATTTTTATTTTTCAAAGTTGGCACCACTGCTCAAATCTAATTACAAATTCGGATTCCCCGTACTCGAATTATGCACCTTAGACTTTTCTACCGCCTTCATAGGCCTCCCTTTTGTTTAAATATTCACTTGAAAGGTGATATCTACTGGCATTTTTTTGGCGAGTGATTGTGGTTGCCTAGTAGGATGAAATTAAGGCAGAACCAACACTTTTCAAGCATATTATATCTTCCAGAAGCCCTATGAAGATGGAAGAAAGAGTGAAAATGGGGTGAATCGAGATCTTAGAATTCAAATTTGAAATTTGTTTGAATCACTGTTGCCAACCTTGCGAAATAAAAATTTTATTTCGTAAGGTTGGCAACACTGTTCGAAACAAATTACAAATTTGAATTCTACGACCTCAAAATAGTCTATAAACCAAATTTCAGCTCAATCGGATCATAAACACGAGCGTGGTGAATTTTTGAATCTTGACCCCTTAAACTTGATTTTTTTCAAAGTTCGAATTTTTTTTCGGAATTGGGCGATTTAGGTGTCTAGACCGATAGAGTCAAACCCGACGATTGCAAATCTGCAATCAGATTCGAAATCAGATCAAAATTCGAGGAGATATTAAGCGTCAAAGTTTCAACCAATCAGAAGCCTTCCCTTCCTCGCAAGTCATTGTTTTAAACTTTTGGCAATATTAAAGCTTCCAGAAGGCCTACGAAGTCGAGTAAAGGGTCAAAACGGACCATATCAAGGCCGTAGAATTCAAATTTATGATTTTTACGGTTCAGGGTTGCCAACTTTGCGAAATAAAAATTTTATTTCGCGAGGTTGGCATCACTGCTCAAAATAAATTTCAAATTTGAATTCTACGGCTTCGATTTGGTAATGTTAGACACCAACAACAATTTTCTACGGATTCGGGAAGCTGCAATATTACAAAAAGTTTAAACAATGAACTGCGAGGAAGGGACGACTTCTGATTGGTCTAAACTTTGACGCTTAATATCTCCGCGAATTTTGATCCGATTTTTAAAATGAAAGCAGATTTACAATCGTCGGGTTCAACTCTATCGGTCTGGACCCTTAAACCGTCCATTATCGACAATTTTTCAAATTTTGGAAAAAAAGCTAAACTGAGCTATATTTTTGCTATAATTTTAGTGAATTTTTCCAAGTGTTATATTATGATCCGATTTAGATGAAATTTGGTTTATGGGCTAATTGGAGGTCGCTGAACCCAAATATGCCATTAGTTTTCAGATCTGATGCATAGTTTCTGAGTTCCAGAAAATAGTCCATATCTCCGCGAATTCGCCTCCGACCGGGAAACTGATGGCTGCGATCGATTCGCCTGGTCCGATTATCCCCTCCTAGACACCTCACACGTCGATCTGGAACAAAAAGTTTTTTTTTCGAAAAAAAAAGAAAGGTTAACCATCGTTGATTTTTTCGATTTTTTGATTTTCAAAAAAATCTAGATAAGAGTGCTTTTCGACTAAGTCGACCCCGCTGATTCTGAATCTGCCATTAGTTTTTCTCTACGAGGCCTAGTTCGCCCATAAACGGAGTTTGAAAATTTGACAATTTTCAAAAAAATTGAGATTAGAATCGTTTTCGACTAATTTCATGTCTCTGATCACGAATCTGTCATCAGTTTTCAGATAAGATGACACTTGCCTCTGTGTATACCGCATAGTGATTGTTGGGATTGCTCTATTTGCGCCAAATTCAACGCTAACTAAACACTGGACCTATCTGAGATCATTAATCACTTAAAAAGTGATAAAATCTACGAACAAAATACGATCAAACTCTTCGAATTTATAATTATGGCCGTTACATTGTAATGATATAAATATCAAATAAAATACACGTAAATAAGAAGCGCATATAAACACATCACGTCTTACAATAATGCATTTTAATTTGAAATTTGAGATCATTCGCACAAATTAAGAAGAAAGAAAAAAAGAAAAATTAAATAAACGGTGATCCAATGAAGTATTATTATAGTCCCACTAGATATTATGATCCTTAGGAACAGAAAAAATTCGTTAAATTAATAACAATAATTGCACTAATTCAAAAAAAAAAAGAAAAAAAAACAATAAAATAATTATTTTTTCACCTTAATAGCTAAAACTATTCGCGTATTCTCTTGAGACGAAGCGATTAGTAAAAGTAATACTATTTTTAGCGGGGACAAAGGTATTATTATAAAATATCGTTCAAATACGGCAACACTGTATTAATTAAAATCGATAGGTACTCTAATAGGTACAATAAGTTACACTTTAAAGGGGCTATTTTCAGTCTGAAAATACACACGTGTGAAAATCGAGTAGCACGAACATGTCATGGATTCGATCCGCACCGCTCTTATTGGCAATTTGGACCGCCGCGCCGCAGCGGTCAAAGGAAGATACACGCTTAAAAACAACGAACAGGTACAAAAGGAGCGCGTAAAATACGGGTAAATGAGTAATAATAAATTCGATCGAAGCATCATGATTACGACGTAAACGAAATAAATAAATAAAAAATAAACTGCTACGTGTGAACTGAATTTTGAGTATATAAGCATCGTTGATGTATCGTTGATCATATTGATGATGATGATAAGACGCGCGAACGTCTTAGTATTTTCTAAAAAGCGCTGGATTGATTCTGTCTTCGACGACGCTGTCTCGATCAAGTGATGTCATACGAAGTAGGCCGCCAATTGAGACATCTTATCCTTTGGTTGTTTAGCTTTGCTTTTTTTATTATGTTTACGATTCCTGCCACGTCCGCCTTGGTGGTGGAACGCTGGCCTGGAAGAGACTGCGTGCTGCTGACGTACCAATGAAGATAAACCGTGATGGCAGAACATGCATTCGGTCATTTCGACGCGATCTCCGGGTAACTTGGTTTTCTCCTGCGAATATAAAAATGAATTCGTTCGAATAAGAAAGAAATATAAAATCTACATTCTACAAACAGAAAAAATTGGGCTCGGTCTAAGTCTACGTTACCTCTTTGTATTCGACGTGAATCAGTTGGGCACCACATTTGCAAGCTTTCTTTTCAACGTTGACTTTTTGAGCTTCGTCGAAAACTGGCATTATAATATCGCACCTGAAGATAAAAATTAAATCACAGATTATACCGACAACGTTCATCGACCACTTAGCTTCCCTTCCAATACGTCAATGCTCTAATACCGACCTATTACACAGCACTTTCCATTTAGGCCCAGACGAAGGATCCAATACTAAAATGCCATCGTCGCAATTCATACAGCTGGCGATTCCGATACTGTAGATGGCCTGAGGACAAGTAGGATGGATACACATGTTACATCCGGAGTTCTTTTTCATCTCCGGATACGGTGGATTATTAAAACAGTGCGGGCATAATGGGTAGCTTTTGCCTTTCGAACCAGAAGACCAAGTTAGTAACTCGAAGTCGTCCACAGGGCAGCGCAATTCCTATAAAATGACAAAACGTTTTCCAAAAATGAATTTCGAAACGTGTAAAAAAAGACTAGCTCTCCTGTCGTCCTGTCCAAAACTATATAAACGCCTAATATACGGAATTAGAGAGAAGAGAGGGGTCCAATCGAAATTTTTATAATGACCAAACTTATTTTTAGGATCTTACTCTACAACTTTTGTTTGAAAATTTTTTTAATTCAACCCCTCTCTCCCTCCCAATTTTCAATAATGAGTGACTTCGTACTAATATGCGAAATTAGAGTGGAGGGAAGGGTCTAATCGAAATTTTTATAATAACCAAATTTATTTCTAGGATTCTAATCTACAACTTTTGTTTGAAATTTTTTAAAATTAAACCCTTCCCTCCCCCCCCCCCCCCCCATTTTTCAATAATGAATGTATTCGTACTAAAATATGCGAAATTAGAGGGGAGGGAAGGGTATGATCGAATTTTTTATAATAATTAAAATCATTTTTAGGATTTTAATCTACAACACTTTGGTTTGAAAATTTTTTCAATTGAACCCTTCCTTCCCCCCATTTTTCAATATTGAGTGTCATCGTACTAATATGCGAAATTAGAGTGGAGGGAAGGGTCTAATCGAAATTTATATAATAATCAAAATTATTTTTAGGATCCTAATCTACAACTTTTGTTTGAAAATTTTTACAATTGGAACCCTCTCCCCTCTCCAATTTTTCATATTAATACATGGATACTCATTATTGAATATTGGGGGTAGGTAAAGGTTGATTTGAAAAAATTTTCAAACAAAAGATGTAGATTAAGGTCTTAGAAATAATATTGTTTATTAAAAGAATTTCATTTGGACCCTCCCCTCCCCTCTAATTTCGCACATTAATACGAAGAAACTCATTATTGAAAATTGGAAGCGAGAGAGGGGTGGAATTTAAAAAAATTTCAAACAAAAGATGTAGATTGAGATCTTGAAAATAAGTTTGGTTATTAGAAATTGGACCTCTCTCTTCTCTCTAATTTTGTATATTAGGCGTTCTTGGAAAAATTCAGTTCAATCCCTACCGCCGCAGTGCAAACTAGGAGCTAGTAAAAAAAAAAAAATTAAAAAAAATAACAGGCATGGTATTAACCTTAAATATACGAATGTTTCCATTCTGAGGCAGGTTATACGTTTCGTTACAGTGCGAACAATGCAATCTATTAGGTCTGGCTTGGATATATTTCATGTATCTGCGACATTTACCGCATCTGCAGAGGGAAAAAATGGCAAAAAATTAGCTCGACGAGTAAAACAGGAGGATACATATTATATAAATATTCAATTCACCTCGACATCGCTTTACCGGTCTCAGACAAAGGTGTAAATGACACTTCAAACAAGCTATCCATATCTTCGATATTTTTCGTGAAAAATTGATATTTCTTTTGAAATAATTTTATCACATCTCCCAGAACTTTTTCAAAGTCAGCTTCTCCACGAGCGATTAAATTCAACTGAGATTCCATCTTAGATCTGGTGGTCGGTTCGACTAGTTCTTTATCAATCTGCACATTTCAATGGTAGATAATTAGAAAAGAAGCAACCTTATATTAAGTGAAAATATCACCACATTGGGATAATTTACCTTTTGATACCCGTGCACTAAAATAATACCCAAATTAGTAGGAATGAGGCGACGACCACTGCCGACAGTGACGTAATTTCTTTGCGAAATATTATTAATATGAACTGGAATGGAAGCATCTGTACCGATACCGTGTTTCTCCATCAACGAAATCAATTCTGATTCTGTTAAGTAATCCGGTGGAGTGGTTTTGAAATCGCCCAACGAAACCTATACAACAAATAACACAACCCTTTATACGAATCCTATGAATTTCGAGGGTAAAAATGTGTAAAATATTACGTTGTGAATAGGAACAATATCGCCGACATTGAAATTGGGCGATATTTTATTTTTAGCTATACTTTGCCAGGTCATAATAGCAGTATAACCAGGATCGACGACGACATCACCGGTAAACGTGAAAGTTTCCGATTCCGTAACGAATGTGGTCGTTGTACTAATGTATTTGCAGTCTCGAGAAAGCTGTAAAATAATTCAAAAGATCAGAAATCGTTTTACAAGTCGATTTACTCGAAATTTTGGGGAAACTTACCGAGCCAAGGAAATGTCTCACTATATAATCGTATATTTTCCAGCTGTCTCCGTCCAGTTCGACATTTGATGCCAACTTCATCGGCGTGATAGGAGGGTGATCTCCTACATCGTGACCTTTCTTAGGCCTATTTACGCCTTCGGATAATATTTGACTAGCATATTGGCCGTAATCCACGCTGAATTTGAATATTTGTAATGCTTCGCTGTAAAATCAAACAATTTTAGAATATTTTGTGACGAGAATAAAATCTGAGAGAGTGAGAACGGCTGGAACTAACTGTAAATCGAAATTTTCAGAATAACTAGAAGTCTCCGTTCTCGGGTAACTTATGTAACCTTGAGTGTATAATTTCTCGGCGACGGACATGGCATGATGAGGGCCTATACCGAGACCAGCACTGGCAGCTCGCATCAATTCTACCGTATTCAAAGCGATAGGACGTCCTTTGGATTTTTCTTTAGACGTTACACTAGTTACTCTGCAATCGGATACAATAAAATTAGAATATTCGACGTAATTCTTGGCGATATTCGTAGTATTTCGTACGTACTTTAAACTAGGAGTGGATTTGATTCTTTGAAACAAGGCTTTGGCAGCTTCTTTTTCAAATATTCTGGCATTTTGATACGTAAGCGATATTTCTCGTTTATCATTGGTCATTACACTAACCTAAAGTGGGTTAAAAATAATTAAATTATCGAATTGTAGCAGTTACGAGTTCAGTAAAGTCGAATGACGCTTACTTGCAATACCCAATACGGTTCAGGTTTAAATGTTTGAATTTGATCGTGTCTCTCGACGCAGAATCCTAACGTAGGCGTTTGGCAAGGTCCAAATGATATCAATGATGAATCTAAATTACCGTATTTCCTCTGCAAGAGATTAAAATTTGATCAAAACACATCATTTTCGACACAAATGTTCGAAATTGAGAAAAAAATAAAACCTACATGGAAGAATTTCGTTTGAAAGCGAGTAAAAGCGCAACCAATACGTAAATCTAATTCTTGACGAGCGTCAACGCTCAACGCTTCGTTTTTGTTTGGTTTGCTCAAATTATACAACGCAGCTTTGACATCTTTTTCGGTAATGGATGAAAAACGAGCTCTCCACACGACCTACGAAATAAATACGAAATTAAGCGCGTGACCCAGTAATTAATTGCATGGCGAAAAATCGGAAATACTTACATCATCCAAATAAATAGACCTCCTAAGTGACTTCTTAACAGCTTCGATAACTTCGAAACAAATATTCTCACCTTCTTTGTCACAATCAAGCCATAAAACTAGGTAATCACAACCGCGAGCTTCTTGAGCCAAAAACGAACTAATTCTCAACTTGGGGGTTGCTTCTTTTCTCTCAGTTGGGCATGAAAATAATTCCAACTGCGAAATATAGTATAGAATTAGTATTTCATCGATGTAACGAGTCATTCTACCGAAAATACTCACCGGGTCGACGCGGTCCCAGTTATTAAACTTTGGGTGGAAATCTATCGTTAATACGTGACCACAAACGGAGGTCATTCGAAATTCAACACACTGATTGAACAATACGCCTTTCCATTCATGTACGGAACAAGCTCCATTGGCACCTAGGAAAGCAAAAATATGTCATAAACACCAAGTACTCCGGTATGAGATCGATTATACACTACACCGATAGCTACATCACGGAAAGACTGGTTGATGGATATAATGAATTGCTAATGACAGATGACTAGTAACGATCGTATTCAAGCTAAAATGGGCGTAAATTAGTAATTATTCCAAGCATTATTACCTCTTCTTGAAGTGCTTTGGCCGTTACTCAAAATAGTGGCTAGTGAGGCGGCCAAAGATGGCTTTTCTGCTACCATAAAAACGACTCTCATGGTAGTATTTGTTACAGAACTAATTGATCGGGATATGATAATGTCGTAGATATCATTGCTATCGAAATTTAAACGTTAGAACATTAATTTTATGCCATTTTCGTTATTACAAACAAGAAATTTTCTAAATTTCACTCATTTTGATTTACATCACAGATCAATTTCAAAACAAAGAACTTTTTTGGGATTGATAAAAAAAAACACAAATCCAAAAAAATTCTGCTTTTTTTCGTCTGTGAAATTACGTGAATCATCCAGTTATGATGCAACATGTGTGGAAGAACCTCATTGCGATAAATTGATAATAGAAAAAAATGTAAAAAATTTCCTCGATTATTTCAAATTTTATTAATTTATTACACCATTTCCATCAGTTTCTTTATATTTTTCGGATAAACACTTCTTAATGGGACTAAACAAGACATTGACGAAACTCAGCCATCACTTGGCCATTAATAGAGGGTAAGTTTTCAACTTTGTTAACAGTTCTACATCAATCGATCGAAAACACCACTAGAAAAGCTACCGAAATAATCAATTAATTTGAAATTATTGCAGCTTGGTCGGTAGTTCGTGGCATTTGAGAAGGTTTTCTTCCGACTCGAAAGGTAACCGGCCTCCTATAGTTAGCAATTTCAAGCAACCGCCGCTCAACGAAAGCTTACCAGACCTACCAAGAGCTGTATATTCGAAAGCAAAGTTAGAAGAAAATCTTACATTTGTTACTAAACTACATAATGGAATTCGTGTGGCTACAGAAGATCATTTTGGACAATTCTGTACCATTGGAGGTATGTAAAGTAGCCAAGTTTTGATTGCAATTGACGTGCTATGTACTCAAAATGGGTTTCATTTGTTTCAGTTATGATTGATTGTGGTTCGAGATACGAAGTAGCGTATCCCAGCGGTGTTTCACATTTTTTAGAAAAATTAGCGTTCAATGTAAGACGATGTGATGATCATTTTTGGATTTATGGCGTCTAAAAATTCTCATTAATATATTTTTTTTTTCTTTTTGCAGTCGACCATAAATTATGAAAGTAAAGATGCCATTTTAAAGGAATTGGAAAAATACGGCGGTATTTGTGATTGTCGTTCATCTAGGTTGGTATCTGATTCAGTAAGTTACCTAGTTGTATATTAATCACTCGCTTAATTAATCATATTTTTGTTCATCTGTACAGAGATGCATTTATGTATGCAGCATCAGTCCTGCGAGAGGGCGTAGATCCAGTCATGAAAGTTCTAGCTGATACGATTCTTCGACCTAAGATAACTCCATTAGAGGTAAATATTGCAATAATGACGACTTTCCTATCGATAATTTGATTAATTTTTTTTTCTTTAAATTCAGTTAGCAGAAGCTCAAGAAACTGTTCGATATGAATTAGAAAGTTTACATAGTAAACCAGATCAAGATTTAATTTTAATGGACATGATACACGCTGTAAGCTAACCTTCGCTTTGTTTATTTCATTTTCCTCGATTAAATGATTACATTTCATATTGGATTTAATCATTTTCAGGCTGCTTATCGTGATAATACTCTAGGATTACCGAAACTCTGCCCGGAGAAAAATTTGCTCGTCATTGATAGAGAAATTCTTTACACTTTTTTGAAAAATTATTACCATCCTTCTAGGATAGTCGTTACCGGAGTCGGTGTTAATCACGACGATCTCGTTAATGCAGTTAAAAAGTAGGTAGTTTCTTCTTATCAGGCTTAAATGATAATCAGATCAATAATTAAATGTCTTTTCAGGTATTTCATCGAATCGAGACCGATTTGGGAGACAGATTCGTCGATAAAAGTAAAAGACGACAAACGATATGCTCCTGATAGATCAGTAGCTCAATACACTGGTGGATTAGTTCAGGTAAATTCCCCCCAAATGAGGGATAATTATTGTAGAATGATTTTCATTACTGATATTTGTCTCTTATTATAATTTTTTTTAGCACAATTGTGAAATTCCTGCTTTCGCTGGTCCTTCTGGATTACCAGAATTGGCTCACGTTGTGGTTGGTTTAGAAGGAACGTCTTTTTCGGATGAAGATTTTATTCCTTTATGTGTCCTAAATATGATGATGGGTGGAGGTGGATCTTTCAGTGCCGGAGGTCCTGGTAAAGGAATGTTCACCAGATTATATCTGAATGTATTAAACAAGTAAGTGATTTTAATTGAAAAGAGATTTCATCGAGACAACTTTCTTGACTATTTTTCATCTGTTCCAAAGGCATCATTGGATATTCAGTGCTACTGCGTATAATCATTCGTACGCAGATTCAGGATTATTCTGCATTCACGTTAGTGCCACTCCAGAACATGTTGGTAAAATGACCGAGGTCATCGTTAGAGAAATGGTCAACATGGCTGGTCCAATTCATTCCGAAGAATTATGGGTTAGAAATCAATTTGGACCGAAGAAGTATATAAAGTGATACGATTTATTAACTTTTGTCCCATTTCAGAGAGCCAAGAAACAACTTCAGTCGTTGCTATTAATGAATTTGGAAGCTAAACCGGTAGTTTTCGAAGATATCGCTAGACAAGTTCTAGCTCAAGGTTTCCGTAAGAAGCCAGAAACCTTTATAAATCTCATTAGTAAGTCCTGCTCTTATTAAATTTCATACTCGTAGAAGCTCCCCCTGAACGTAGAATTTTTGCTTCGATTTAAAGGTCGAGTTCAAGAAGAAGATATCCAAAGAGTCGCCAGACGAATCCTATCGACTCCTCCGTCGGTAGCAGCTCGTGGTAATATCGCCAAGTTACCTGCGTATGGTTCTATTCAAGGTGGACTGATGGGTCTGCAAGGAGTCCCAACCAATAAACGATTATCCTTATTCCATTAATTTGAAATGCACCTCGAAAGTATTACGAGATTGTTATGATCAAAAGTTCAAGTCTACGGAGTTAGTTTGCTCGTTGGATTGTTTGTTTTCACGAAGAAAGCGATAATTGTTACTTGACGGACTGTGAATATTTTTTTTTCAAATTTCATTTGTTTTGTTTTTTTTATACCGACAGTAATCTGCTTTTGCTATTGACCGTTTAGTTTAGAAATTTTCTCATTGAGAGAGAAGTTGTTTTAGATGAAGGAGTTTCGTGAGAACGAAAATATTTAAGACGCGTTGTGTAAATTTATTATAATTGTTAAGTTATTATAAAAATCGTTTTATTCTCGTAATAGTTGGTTTCATTTGATGCTACGAAGATGTCTGTAATTTTTTGGAAATTTTTGAAGCTAGATTAATGAACGATTGAGCCTGCAAGATGAAGAAAAACAGTTAAATTTTGAAACGTATTCCATTCAAATGATAATTTACCTGAAAAGAGTCAGGATGAGATATCACTACAGGAACTCCACTATCACAACCATCTGAAACTGAAGGATCGAGAGGAATGTTTTCTAAAATATCAATCCCTGAAAAAAATCGTGCATCAGAATATTGAATTAATTTAACAAGATGAAACTATCGTATCACTTATTATTACCATTCGTTTTAGAAAATTCTTCGAAATAATCTCCAAACAATGGAGTTTTATTAGAACACTTCGTGCAGATAATCGAGCTCATATTGTGAACAATACCAAAAACTGGAATTTGCAACTTATTGAGCATAGTTATACCTCGACGTGCGATCTGTAGAGAGGCTTTTTGTCCAGTCGATACCACCAGAGCACCTAAGCAAATGAATAAGAAAAATGTATCAACCTTTAAATCAATATCGATTCCAACTACATCGACTTACCTGAAATAGGTAAATTTTGAGCCAACGATAAATGTGTATCTCCAGTACCAGGAGGAGTATCTACAATCATATAATCGACCGGATTCCAATCGACTTGCCTCAGTAGTTTATCCAGAGCGCTCATTACCATCAAACCACGCCAAATAGCTGCCGAATTTTCAGTAATGATGTTCCCCATAGAAATACTAATTCGGCAGGAAAATCAAATGGTTATTTAATTCGGTGCCTGCTATTTTAAATATTGACTCACCATTTAACGCCATAATTGACTAGAGGTTTCATGAGATTATCTGGAAGTTGTTCGTGGTAAGAAAGAGTATTTATTTTTTCAAAATGAAATAATTACGAAATTTAAATAATACCGTCGGTTAGTAAAGGAGTATCGTGAAGATTCATCATCAGCGGTATCGAAGGGCCAAATACATCGGCATCTAATAATCCTACTTCTTTTTCTGGATGTAATTTTTTCAAAGCAACTGCTAAATTCGCTGTAATTCAAATTGAGGTGGTTCAGTTGTAAGAAATGGTCATAAACAGAAGACTGGTTTTTGAAATTTACCTGATACCGTTGATTTTCCTACGCCTCCTTTCCCTGAAGCGACTAGTACGATTTGTTTAACCCCAGCTATGGGTTTTTTCTTGGGTAATCCTTTGGATAAAACTTGTGTCTGAGAGTGATTCAAACGTTTATTTGAGGTATAGATGACAGCTGTCCTACTTCGAATGTAATCCTGAGGGAATAAAAATTCAAAATGTTGAAGATTATGAAAAATCAAGGGGTTTTTTATGATAGTATTTGCTTATTTTGGTTTCTAATTTGAACTTACCGGTGCCCAAAATCGGATTTGAAAAAATGTGAAGAGGTAGCTTTTAGCGAAAGAGGGAAGATACTGGTATGAGGGCATGATCAGAGAAATGAATATCTTTATATTTTCTGAAAGTTCAGTTATTTGAATAATTTGCCTCTTTTTAATTTTTTCAATTCAAGCCAATATTATCTTAATTCAATTATTGTGATAAGGAATACTTGTGGTCTGTTATCGTGGTGGGAGCATCGGGCGTATTTTTTTTTTGGAAAGGATAACACATTAATGGTGTGCAATATCGTTCACTGTTCGAACATCCATTATGCACTTGTTATGATTTTTATTTTTTACCAAGTCCAGTGCTACATAAATACTTTTTATTCAAAATTGGAGGGGAGGGAGGGGTCCAATCGAAATTTTTGTAATAATCAAAAGTATTTTTAGAACTTCAAGCTACAATTTTTGTTTGAAAATTTTTTCAATTGGACCCCTCCCTCTCAACCAATTTTGGATAACACTCCGAATATACCAATTAAAAAATGAAATAGAGAGAGAGGAAGGGCCTAATTTGAAAAAAATTTCAAATAAAAGTTGTAGTTTGAAGTACTAAGAATAATTTTGGTTATTACAAAAATTTCGATTGGATCCCTCCTTCTCCTCTGATTTCACATAATATCAGGTAAATAGGGTTTCAAAATTAGGGAAAGGGTCCAATTGAAAAATTTTTCAGACAAAAGTTGTGGATTGAGGTCCTAAAAGTAACTTCAGTTCATTCAGTTATTATAAAATTTTCAATTAGACCCTCCCCTCCCTTCCCTTCCAATTCAGAATAATATGACTGAAGTACTTATATTAAGTATTAAAAACCGGTGGAGGTAGGGGTCAAATTGAAAAAAATTTCAAACAAAAGTTGTAGTTTGAAGTCTTAAAAATAATTTTGATTATTACAAAAATTGTGATTTGACCACTTTCTGCCCTCCAATTTTGAATTTTCAATTTACATATCCCTAGCTGTAGTATTGAACTTTGGTATAAAAATAAAATTATAAATTTTCAATGGTGTCAATATAAAGAATTTTTTTATATGTACTCGAAATACTAAATAGCAATCTTTTTTCTTCAAATCAAAATGAAATAAACCGTAATCGTAATGAATAAATGAAGGGAAATGCACGAAATAAAATAAAAATAAAAAATAAGACTAACGCAAGTCCATTGCTCAACTGAACTAATTGAACGATATTGTGTTATCCTTATTCCACAAAAAAATACGCGAAGAGGCGCTATTTTTACGGAGAGCCCTTGCCGCTTCATTTGCTCACCTTGAATTTTTATCAAGTCCAGTACTACATAAATACTTTATATTCAAAATTGGAAGGGAGGAAGGGGTCCAATCGAAATTTTTGTAATAACAAAAAGTATTTATAAAACTTCAAGCTACAACTTTTGTTTAAAATTTTTTTCAATTGGGCCCCTTACCTCCCCACAGTTTTTAATAATGTATTTTGAGTAAGTGTGAATAATTTATATTACTCAAAATTGGTGAAGAAGGAGGGGTCCGATTGAAATTTTTGTTATAACAAAAATTATTTCTAGTATTTCAAGCTACAACTTTTGTTTGAAAATTTTTTCAATCGGGTGCCTTATCTCCCCTCCTGTTTTTAATAATATATTTGAATGAGTTGGATTATCCAAAATTGGAGGGGAGGGAGGGGTCCAATCGCAAATTTTGTTATAACCAAAAGTATTAGTGGAACTTCAAGCAACAACTTTTGTTTGAAAACTTTTTCAATTGAGCTCCTCTCTCTCCACTTGTTTTGCATAACACTCCCAAAATACCAATTAAAAATTGAAGGGTCCAATTGAAAATTTTGTGCAACAAAGATGTAGCTCAAAATTTTAGGAAAAATTTTGGCCATGACAAAAATTTCCATTGGATCCCTCCCTCCAGTCCAATTTTGGATAAACCAACTCATTCAAATACATTATTAAAAACAGGGGGGGAGGTAAGGGGCACGATTGAAAAAATTTTCAAACAAAAGTTGTAGCTTGAAGTATTAGGAATAATTTTGGTTAAAACAAAAATTTCAATCAGACCTCTCCTTCCCCACCAATTTTGAGTAATATAACTTATTCATACTTATTCAAAATACATTATTAAAAACTGTGGGGAGGTAAGGAGCCCAATTGAAAAAAAATTCAAACTAAAGTTGTAGCTCGAAGTTTTATAAATACTTTTAGTTATTACAAAAATTTCGATTGGACCCCTTCCTCCCTTCCAATTTTGAATATAAAGTATTTATGTAGCACTGGACTTGATACAAATTCAAGGTGAGCAAACCAAGCAGCAAGGGCTCTCCGTAAAAATAGCCGATCGTCCGTTGACAAACACGATGGTGGGTGGGTGGGTGGTTGACTTTGGTGTAAACTTTTTTTTTACGTTAAATTTCACCAAGTATACATAATTATGCTATAAAATTTCAAAATTGGAGGGGAGTGAGTGATCCTATCGAAATTTTTGTTATGACTAAAATTATTCTTAAGATTTCTATCTACAACTTTTCCCTGAAAATTTTTTCAATTGGACCCCTCCCTCCCATCCAATTTTGCATAACACTTCTTAGGTAGGTATTTAAATTCACAATTTTGGAAGAAAGAAGGAGAGGAGGGGAGGGTGCAACTGAAAAATTTTTCAAACAAAAGTTGTTAATTGAGGTTCTATAAATAATTTTGTCTATTATAAAAATTTCGATTGGTCCCCTCCCCCGCTTCCAATTTTGATTATTAGTACTTAGTTTCTTATAAAAAAATAAAAATTATTGAGGGAGATGGGAGACTATAATACTCGAAATTAAAAAAGAAGGAGGGGTTCAACCAAAATTTTTATAATAGCCTAAACTGTTTCTAAGACCTCAATCTACAACTTTTGTTTGAAATTTTTTTTCAAATGGACTCCCCCTTCCCACTTTTTTCCTCCCAATTTTGAAAATAAAGGCTCGTTCACAATGGAGCTTTACTTTTTGCTTTTGCTTAACCAGTACACTTACAAACGTGTAAATACACAAATTTCTGGCCACCAGATTGGTGCAGACAGTAGTGAGTGTTAAGCAAAAAGCAAAAGCAAAAAGTAAAGGTGCATTGTGAACGATCCTTAAGTACCTAAGAAGTTTTATGCAAAAACGGATGGGAGGAAGGGGTCAAATTGAAAATTTTCTCAGGAAAAAGTTGTAGATAGAAATCTTGGGAATAATTTTGGTCATTACAAAAATTTCGATGGGATCATTTCCTCCCCTCCAATTTTGAAATTTTATAGTATGTCATGTACTTGGTGAAATTTTACGAATTATCTACATAAATTTTATGTAAAAAAAATATACCAAACTCGAGTAAAAAAATGTCAGATTTGAGATTACTGAACGGAAAAAAAACCAATGACATAATAAAAATTTTAAAATGTTAGAAACGAAGGAAGGATACTACGATAAAAGGAGTCCTCAGAGGCAAATCTATGTGCCCTATATTCGGAATTACAAAAGTTAAAAGCTAACAATGATTTCAAAAAAGCTCTCAGTGTTTCTGATACTTGTAATTGCTAGTTTAACTCCTTTATGCGGAATATTTCAGGAGCTTGACATTTGAACGACCTTACCTACTGCTTGTACCGGTTGAATGATCCGAAAAAGCTCTTGATGAGATAACGTCTCAATTTTGAAAATACTTACCTACCTTTTATAAAAAATTGAAAAACAAAAAAAAGTTTCAGATATTTAAGCTTTATTCTTCTGAAAAAAGTTACTAATAGATGTTTCCTAATGGAAAAAATGACGATAGTTTTAAAAAAATACGAAGTAGGTAAAATAGAAATGAAAAATCGCAAATATAAAAAACACATGAACAAAATACGAAACTTCATTATTTCAAAAAGAAATGAAAACGTAAATTAATATACTTTAAAAGAGTCGTTTATGATAACAGAGTTGAATAAAGCATTTGCTGAGATTTTGCCATCTTGATCGATATTTATTTCGATTAGAATAAATCGTTTTGCATCTTCATTGAAAAATCGTCCTTTTTTGAGTACGTTGAGGTATTCCATCGTGATGATGTGATTTAAGCCAGTCAGGGGACGTTTGTTGAATTTAGCTTCGATAATAACGCCGTATTCATCATTGAATAAGGCGATGTCGAGTTTACCGGAAGTAGCTTCTATACCAACTGCATGATTTGATAGAAATCCGAGATTGGAATTCACGTTGCACATTATATTAAATAATACTCCATGTAAACATGATTCGTTCAAAGGAGTTTTGATATTTTTAAACATTTTTTCAATGCTTTCGCATATTGTGCGCAGATCTCTTTTGCAAACGTCTTCGTCCGTAAAATTGATAATTATGTTGTCAAATAACGAAGCGCACGTCTTCACCAGTTTGTAATTGATTCCTAGACTTGAGGATAAACCATTGGACATGAAGTGTCTAAGTTCTTTTCGAATTTCTATATTCGGAATTTTTGCCATAACCATATCATCGCGAAGCTCTTCTTTTATAGACAGGTATCCATTTTCGACAAGATATGTGTGAAAAACATCGAAGTCTGTAATATCGCTGTTGCTGCCGAATAATGCAATTTCACGTAATTCAACGAGATCATCGTACGTCACATTCGATCTATATTCGAACTTCATTAGACCTCCTTCATTAAACAATTCCATGACGTCTTCTCTAAAACTTTGCAATTGGAATACTAATTTGAAACTAGTGGCCAAACTAGTTTTATGCCAAAAGTTGTCTTTTTTTTTTACGTTAAGGTAAGATACAATCGACCAGCAGTTTAAAATTGTTAAATCGCCTCTAGAATAACCATTATAATGTTTTTTGGCATTAATGTAGGTTTCCGAGTTAATATCAAAATCTCGTTTCGTCAGTAAATTATGAAACTCGTCCAGGGTAAATCCAAAAAAAGGAGCGTAGCGGTCTGACCTTAAGAAGCCATATTTTAGGAGGCTACATCCACTGGCTCCTTTACTGCAAATTTGGCTAACTCCGGTTACATACACATTGTCGACATAATTCGTGTCCTTAGAAACTGCGTTAATAATATCCATGACGAAGGATACTATTTTGTCTAGAGATTCGTCGTGTCTCGGTAATTCGTGAGTAGCTCGAGTACAAACGGAGTCATACTCATCAATAAAAACGTAGCAAGGTACTCCGAAGTGTAGATATAAATACTCAGTGAGCAAACCAGCTCCTACGGAAACATGAGTTGGCGCGAAATTGTAAAATTCCAAATCACTCATCCATTTTTTACAAATTTGTTTTTGGTCTTCGTCGAGAGGTCCATCAAGAAGATACTTATGTTGTTTGAACGAATTATGTATGGTCTGTTTGCAATGCTCTATCGCAACTTCGCGTGATTCAACGACGTTATCACATCGGAAATTAAGTTCCATAACAGGATATTTACCCATGTAATCCAAGGGGTTATAACTTAAATCTGTACTGGTAAGAATCTTGGTACCTTTGAATTTCGCGTAACATAGACGCTCTTCGATCGGTTTTTCTTTTTCGCTCTCATTCAGCTCGAAGAATAGGCGCAACATCGACAAGTTCGTCGACTTGCCGAATCTTCTGGGAGCACACACGAGAACGTTTTCAAAATCATCTTCAATCACTGCGTCAACTAGCATCGTCTTGTCGACATATGATTCGCTATGCACCAGCTTTTCGAATTTTGAAGAACCTCCACAATATTTTTTAGGCTACTGAAAAATAAGAAGTAAGTCACTTTTAAAAGCACTCAACATTTAGAATAATAAGATTGAACATACCGGTGGTGAACTGGCAGGATCCGTTTTAATTTTCTTGTGTTTTTCGTTATCTCTGTAGGGGTGGTTTTTACAATCCCTTTTCGATTCGGGTTTCTCAACTTTTCTGAGAAAAGAATGCGCATTAACTAACATTAGGGGAAAAACTGAAAAATACGAAAACAAAAACAATACTTACGAATACATTTTTAGAATTTTTTCTATCGATGGATTAAAATTGAGGTTACAGCGGCCGAAACTGATGAATAATGTATACAACGCTCAGATGTAATATAAAAATATTAAATAAACTAACTTCCATTAATCAAATTACTCATTAAATTAAATTTTCAAAAATATGAAAATAATTTTTATCAAAATTTTTTTTATTAATCTTTGAATCTTTCTTCGTTCTTTCTACCATCTTTCATTTTTCTTTCATGTTTCATGGTTCAACAGCAGCTGTTCAACTATAGTTCAACTCAACTTTGACATTGAATGAATAATCAAAAACGACAATAAGCCTAATTTATTTTCATTTCTTATTTCGCAAGTTTTTTTTATGAAAAATTGCTTTACTTGAATTAAACAGGTTTAAGTTATATATTTATGAATTATGAATAATTATTTTAAATTTTTAATGCGTTCAAAAAAAGAGAAAAAAATGAAAAAATTGATTCCAAGTCTCGTACTAAATCGTACCCTTACTGTCTTCAATCCGGAGCTTTCGGAGTGCAGTTTTCCATTGTTTGATTCGTTATTGTTTTCTTTGTTGTTGTTGAGAAGCGGGATTTCATAAATGTATTTTAATTTTGCGCCTACACTGTAATCAGCTGAATTCTGAATGGCCGCTCTCTATTATATAAAAAGTGGCGAAATTTAAATTTTCAAAAATATTTTTCTAGAATTTATTACGTAGTGACTTATTTGTATCGTGTTTTACTTGCTAAAGTTAGTACAAGGTTAGTACCTTTGATCAATAAGCCATCCTATATGGAATAATTCCACCAGTAAGTCGTTATAAAGTTACATTATGCTTTATCATTCAACTTTGATACGTTACATCTATTAATTTTGTTATTTCCCCAGTGATGAACGATATCGACAACGAATCCGTCGAAGCTCTCATATCGCTGAAAAACAGCGTCTCTAAAATGAACGGCATACGCGAAGAAGAAACAGAAAAACAGGAACAGCTTCAATTATGTCCATCTTTATTTGGCCTAAAACGAGTCGAAGAAGTGGCCAAAATCCAAGCTGAAAAATTACAACAACAGCCCAGGAACGTCGAACAACAAGTTTTAAATCGACGCGGAACTCCGGCTCGAGTTCGTAAGAAAAACAAACTGTTCTTCGACGAAGAAATATTCAATCCTACGTTTACTAAAAAGGAAACCAGGACCCCTGATAAAAGACAATCAACTCCGAAACAAAAAGCTAAAACACCTACACCTTCTAAACGGTCAGCTAAGAAAACCGTAACACCTGCAAAACCCATAGTCATCGCCGAGCCTCCTCCCCCTAAAACCACCCTAACCACGTCGATCGCGAGCACCTCGGCTGATAACAAAATCAACCAAGTTATCGGTTTAAAGTTGCGAAACTTGTTAAAATTGCCCAAAGCCTATAATTGGGTATGTGCCGAGTGGTTCTACAGTAACATCGATCGACCATTATTTTTAGAAAATAATGATTTCATCATCTGCTTGAAAGAATCATTTCCGCAATTGAAGACGTATAATTTGACCAGAGCTGAGTGGTGTATGGTACGTCGTATGATGGGCAAACCTCGTCGCTGCTCGCAGAATTTCTTCGCCGAAGAGATACGCGAATTGGAACGTCGTCGTAGTAAAATCAGATTGTTGCAGCAACGCAAAGCGTCCGAAATCGGTACTTTTAAAGATGTGCCCGAAGAAATCCCATTGCAGCCAGTCATCGGTACTAGTGTTACGGCTCGTTTGAGAACTCCCAAAAAGGGCTTATTTACTGGTAAAATTGACGCCGTAGATACGTCTAATAATACCTACAGAGTTAGTTTCGATAGGCCCGGACTAGGTACACATTCGATACCAGACTACGAAGTACTCTCGAACGATACACCAGAAACCATTAACAAGTCTACGTTACTACAAGCTCTGCGTCCTCGCAACGTGAACTCCTCATCGAGTAAATCTGTTCGCGAACCTTTACTCGCCAATGATCCGATGCTGAGTGGAAGCGCTTCCGGCAGTAAATTGAATATCGACAATGGTATGATCGGAGAGCACCCGGTCGAATTGATACAAACGATCGTTCGCTTGAAAAAAATACTGTACATTAAAAAAGCCCAAATACAAAGTTTACGCGAAATGAACGCTGAAACCGAACGAATGGATTTGTACAGTCAGCAAGTCAGCGAAGAATTCCAAACTCGCTACGCCGGAAATATCATCGCCTTGGAGATGATAAATTCAGATCTGGGCGAAATAATAAATTCGCTAAACCAACATCTCCAGAAGCTCGGCCCAAACGAAGCAGTTTCGTCGATATTATCGCCAGCCTATCTACAAGATCAGAGTTTAACCGCAGCCAAAGAATTAGTCGTGAAAAATAACGCGACGACTACAGACCCGTCGAAACTAGTCGTCGAAGACGAATCGATGCTCGAATTGATCACAGATCTCACAGCTCTCATGTTACAGATTAAAAGCCTAGCTGAAAACGATCGTAAACCGTACGAAGTAGACGTTCTCAAGAAAACCATGATTCAAATTAAGCTCAAATTGAGTCCGAGTAATCAAAAGGTGTTCGAAAGCTGTGTCGAAGTTCATATGCAACATATTCAAAATGGTCTTAGCGGCTATAAAAGTTTTATTACTTCCACGTAACTTGAAAGAGAAAATAACGTTGATCCTTGATCGAGACAGTTACGAGTATAATTTTTTTTCCCTATAAAATTGATGTACCAGTTTAGGGTATATTTTTTTCTTCTTTTTGTATTTAATATTGATTCTATTTCTCTTTTCGTGATTGTAATTTATAAATGACCATCTTTCGTATAAACCAGCATTGTATATTTACGTATTTATTAGCTAATTGAGTTCGCTTCGTTGCAATTTTATTCCAAAAATTGTAATTTCTAAGTGTTTAAATAAATGTATTGTTTTTGTTACGAGTTCTTTCACACGAATTTAATCTGATTAATTTCTTATCTAGCTTTGGTGGTGGAAGCTGATATCGAATATCTGCCGAATTATTTGTCGTTATTTATTATCATTTGACAATTTTCGTTCACCGAATCGTAGTAAAATAATAAACGGAAATGTACGAAACGTAAAATGGACGTGATTTTGATATTTTTATACGTTTTTGGTGCTTTTACAAACGTCGCAAGTCTCAACAATGATACTAAAATTATTCAAAATCGCAATGAATCATCTTTCGTATTGAATAATACCGAAGTCATTGATGGTAAGTGAGTCATTGAGTAGGTATTTAGGTTTTTTTCGAAAAGAAAAGCGTTATCTGATCAGTGAAAAGGGTCGATTTGATTTGAAAATTGAACACTCTAGTCGCCAAGGTAGCTATCGAACAGCTACGTCTTGAAATAAGTAAATCAGTACATTGTTTCATATAATTTTCGTATTAGAATTAAAATTCTAAATCGTTAAATTGAATAAAATTGATATGTTGTTATTCGAATTTGAGAAAAAAAATTTAAATAAAAATAATAACAAACATTTTTTGTGCAAAGTATGACAACCCTGCGCATACCAAAGCAATGAACAATTGTGACATTTCACAAACAAAAAATGTTACGCCATCGGACATTTTGAAAAAAAGTCGTTATAAAGTTTGATGATTCGTGATTTTGCGGTATTATTTTAAACTCGTCATTATTTTATTTATTCGAAATGTATTTTTCTGTACCCTTTTCAAGGATCGTCACTTCTGTCACTCGCGAGCTTAGCTTTCGTATTTGATGTGACCGGTTCAATGTCCAGCGAGCTCGATCAGGTGAAAAGCGGTGCAAAGAAAATTCTCAAAACTATCGCAGAACACAAAGAAAAAATAATCTACAACTATATTCTCGTTCCATTCGGCGACCCACGTAAGTATTGAGTACATTAATTGATCAATACTAACTGTAACACGAAAGACTACTAGGGTATTTTCCAACTGAACCCAACCTATTTTGCAATTACAGATATAGGACCCTACGTTGCAACCACCAACACGACGGAATTCAGAGAAATTCTCGGCGAATTGACCGTCGAACGAGGAGGCGATTGTCCAGAAATGTCTCTGACTGGGATCAAAAAAAGCCTCGAGTTGTGTTTGCCAAATTCTTACATTTACGTGTTTACTGACGCTCATCCCAAGGATTCATATTTACTCGCCGATGTATTGGCTTTGATTCAGAAAAAGAATTGTCAAGTGAGTAAATACAACTTGAACTCGAGTACTTTATTACTTATTATCGGCAATAACGATTGCCATTACTAATTCGCGTGGTCATCAGATTGTGTTTGCATTGACCGGAAATTGTGACGATGGAGAAGATCCTACAGAGTACAGGAAAATTGCCGCTGTCAGCACTGGACAAATTTTCGATTTATTTAAGCAAGATGTTCATCAGGTATATCAGATTTTAGTACTTTTGATCTAGTAACGAATGTATAGCTTGATTCGAGGTATGTTTACAATAGGTTCTAGAATTTATTCGCGTTTCCCTGCGATCGCATAAGGTGAACTTGTTATCAATAGACGGAGCTAGTAATTGCTCAAATACGTATTCGGTGCCAATTGACGAGACGTTGAACGAGTTGACGATTTCTTTAGCTGGTAGGAAAACTGGTATCAATGTAACCGACGCTTTTGGTAAAAGAATCGACGGAACTTCCAAAGCTAATATGTTGTTGAATCTGGAAAATATTAAAATTATCAATATTCAGGTACGTTGAAAAGAAATAACGAATCAAATAGGTTTTTATAATTCACTACGAGGCTTGTGTTTTTATGCTTTTTAGAACCCCAAACCAGGTCTTTGGAAAATATCAGTGAAATGTGTTTCGTCGTATTACACATTGAGAACCACCGGTCAAAGTAATTTCAGTTTCGTGCATGGATTTTCAGTCGAATGGGTTACTTCTTTAAATGAAACGAGTCATCAACCTTTGAAAGGTATGCAGATTCGATAAATGGTGCAACCTGTGCAACTTGTGTCGATTTTCATCTTATCGACGAATGTTTTCAGATTTCCAAAATTACCTTTTAGTGGCTCCAACCAATACGAAAAATATTGTCAACTTTACCGTGTGTGAAATCGTTGCCCTTAATGGAACAGTTATAAATATCGTTTGGTTACAAAAAGTGAACGATAGACATGATCTTTATTTTGGCCAATTCGTGCCCAACGATACGAATTTTCATTTACAGGTTCGTGAGTGTAATTTTAATAGGCCTGTCGAGTGTCGATCTATAATGAATTATTATTTGAAGTATTAATCATTGTATCGTTGCAATTTTTCTGGCAGGTTAGCGGACTTACTAAAAGTGGTTCGGTGATAAGAAGAATTACCACCTCAGCGATAAGCTCCGTTTCTGCAAGTACTTATATTTAACTTTGAATGAATAATATAAACGCCATGAAATAGGTTCCAGTTTAAGATACAATGCATTTGAATTTTGATTCGTTTTATTACAGAGGCTCCAATCATCACATTACCAGATGAGCAAATATTCAAGAAATCAATTTCCAATTCTCTGATTTGTAAAGTAGAATCGTTGCTTCCATTTACTGTTCGATGGTTCAAAAATGGCGAAGATTTAAATATCTCGAAAACGTACAAGTAGGTGATACTTTCACTTGGAAAAATATTCTCCATCAATGAAAGAATTGATACCTAACTATTCTTATTTTTTTGTAATCAGTCAGTCAACGACAGCGATTTACCCGTTAGAGAATCCATCAGCGGCAGATTCAGGAAATTATTCCTGCCAAGTCACCAACGATAACGGCACCAGCGTCGCCTACACCGACGTGCAAATAATTGGTAAACAGCTGGATTTTTTTCTTCGGTACACTTGGCTTACTTCCAGAAAATCCGGTTCAACGAACGTTTAATTTTGTCGTATTTAGAACTTCCTTCGATAAAACAGAATTCAACGAATCAGATTGTCGTCAAGTTAGATGACGATGTTGGAATTCCTTGCACAGCTGACGGATTCCCTTTACCTACGATTAAATGGCTGATCAATTATACTAATGAAGTCGCGAATGAAAATTCCTCTCTAGGTTGGCCTTGGTTTTGATCGATTTATTTATCGCGGTTTAATTTCTATAAATATTTCGTACCTATTCGACTACGATATTTTTTCATTTTTGCAGAAAATGTGGCCATTTTACCCGATAACACTTTGCTGTTGATGAACGTAGCTTCGAATAATTCCGGAATTTACTCGTGTGTCGCCGTGAACAATATTGGCAACGATTCTAAACATTACGAAGTCATCATTGTTGGTATGGGAGTTGAAATTTTTCTAGTTTTTGAAATTCGACGTCATTTTTTAAGTGGTTCTCAATTTGGATTTTTTATTTTCTTTTAGACGAAAATTCAGTCGAACCTGGAGTAATCGTAGTTGAAGTATACGAATCTGATAGAGCTGTTTTAGATTGCCCTATACCTCAGACTAATTACTACGTGCAATGGCTCAAGGTGAATACCTATTTTAAGCCATTGATCGTTCGATGAATCATCAAATGCACATACAGACTACTCAAATGTTTCTCCCTGTTTTAGGGAAACCTTCCACTCGATATGAAATGGAATGATCGAGCCGACGAGCCTCGATATATTTTAAAAGAAGGCGGCAAAACGCTGAAAATACTCCGCGTCACGACTTTCGATTCAGGACTCTATACCTGCATGGTGACCATCTCCGTAGAAACGAGCCTACATCATTTTCAACTCGTGGTCCTTGTACCGCCATATTTCTACGGAAATGTCGACGATAGCATGGTATCAGTTGCGGAAAACCAAACCATCATGTTGAATTGTACCGTGGACGGGTATCCGGTACCAAAGGTGAGATCTGCACGAGGAGATTCGCCATAACCAGGTCAGGTTATTTGATTATTTATCGACTTCTTCTATGTATACAAACACCAGGTGGTGTGGAAAAAAACCGACTTGAAATGGCCAGTCAGTAATTGGACTCTGACTGATATCACCTTCAAAACGACCAACAGACAGTTTCTCGTCATAAATCGAGTAAAAAAGGATATACACGGTGGTAATTATACCTGCCTAGTGAAAAACAAATTGACAACGATACAGCGTACGTTTATATTGCACGTGCGATAAACATGTGCGGGTTTTTTTCCCCGAATTGTATCGAAATACCTACATACGTTCGATTTGATATACGACCTTGATCGAGTGAAATTTTCCCCCAAGATTATAAACTTGCCTATATATTTATAAAATACCAATGATGACGAAGATACGCCGCTCGTACTCCGGTTTGCTATTTTCTAATGACGTTTTCATTAACATAATATGGCTATTATTAAGTTGAAATGTACGAGACTACGCACATGTGCAAAAAAAAAAGAGAAAAACGTTCTGTACTCGAATAGATATATCCAATGACGATGATTCAAAAATATTTAACGCTGCTACAAGACTATTTTGTTATACGGGATGAATTCTAATTGCCTAATTGACGTACCTATCTGCCGACCACTGCCTATTGACGCGGGTATTAAGGTTCATTGGCAGGTTATCACTTTAAAGTCGAGTTAGAGTAAGTGTTATCAAGGCAGTGACTTAGTCCTCTGTTGTCCTAATACCGGATTTGAATATCTATTTTTGTTATAATCGTGCTCGTGTGTAGATGAAGTAGTAATTATTATTAACTTATCGCGTTGTTGTGGAATTCATTATGAGGTTTTTTTTGTGCATTACGGTGCTTGTGATTGTTTCGGTTCATTTATGTGGATCGCAAGATGTAGACGACGAAGATGAAATTCATCAAGTAAGTGGATTGGATTAAAATTAGATGGATATTTGTGAATTATCTGAAATAGGCGAATACTCGTAGGTGCAGTTGGGTACCTACTTTGGTACCTACTAATTTTAATAAAATTTTGGTGTAAAATGTTTTTTTTTTTTTTTTTTTTTTTTTTTTTGAATTATTGCCAAAATTGTGGGGAAAATATTTTTTGAAATGTTAACCTAAGTGATTGAAATACAAATAATAAATATATAAAAAATAAAAAATAATTTTTTTTTAAATTTTAAATTAAAAAATATACTTAATGAAAATAAATATAGGTACGTACGTTAAATCTAGAATCCTTTAAAAAAAAAAAAAAATTGAATAGAATGATCAATCCATTATAAAAGTTATCATGTGACGTGAAATCTTCTTGCACGAATCTTTATATCGATCCATCAGATAATTAAATTTCACCTCTACGAATTATATACTAAATACAAAATTTTTCCTTTTTGCAGACGGTCAGAGACGGATTGCTCAACTTCGGACTCAGACTACAATCAGTCTTGTTGACAAACAACGCCGAAAACAAAAACCTTCTATTTTCGCCAATCAACATTTATACAGCTTTAGCTCTCATTCACCTCGGTACCAATGGAACTACCCGAGATGAAATCTCCGGTGTCATGGGAATGCCAGAAATGTACCGGTAAGCATAAAGCCTAAAAATACTACCGAGAGATCTTTATAATAATTTTTTAATCTAAAAATATCGTGTTTTTTTTTCAACATATAGACCGCAAACTTTGCACGAAATTATGAAAAACTTTTCGTCAGAGGCTCAAAACAGTTCTGAGAGAAGATCGCAGCTCGAAGATGGTACCAGAGGCAAAGCCAAAGTGTGCGATTTGAACATGGCCAGCGGAGTTTTCGTCCAGAAAGGAATCAGTTTGAAAAAAAGCTACGTTGAAAATGCCAAGTTGTATTACGATAGCGAAATTATCGACGTTGATTTCGTGAACAAAGGAGCGGAAGCGACTGATACTATTAATAAGTACGTGTTTATTTGAAATTACTCGTATGTTACAACAAACTACATAGAATGTATTTCATGGTTTTGTTGCGATTCGATGCCTTTTGATGATCGAGGCTGCAACTTGAACTGCACCTGTGCCAGTACACGAGTTAATAAATTGAAACGATGCGTTTATTTTGCAGGTACGTCGCTAACAAGACGAGCAACCGGATCCCACAATTATTTAAAGAACCTCAATCACCAAATACCAGACTTATATTGACCAGTAGTTTATATTTCAAGTCGTTGTGGCTGTATAAGTTCAATAAGTCGTTGACTCACCCGTAAGCATATTAGAACTTAATTTTTTAGATTTTGTTTTAGCAAAGTGTCTGTGAAGTGAAGTCGTGTTTTAGCTCAAAATTCTTTTCAATCTTCGATTTTTTTAAACCAATTATTTTTCTTGAAAATTTACAATTTTTCCGATTTCCAGTTAGGTATAAAATTTAAAAAAAAAGAAGTATTTTTAATTTAGTTTTTTTTTTTTAATTCCATTTTCAATTTTTTCAATTTCATTAGATTCAAAATTTTCAACATAGGTATCAAATTCTTTTTTTATTTTTCAACTTATTTTTCGTGAAATTCTTTACAAATTTCTCATTCCGTTGTCAATATTTTTCAATTGTCAATTTCTTCACCTTAAATTTTCTGAATTTTTTGAATTTTCATATTTTCTCTATTTCTATTATTTTTTACTTTTTATTTTCACCATTCTTTACACTTTGAATTTTGAATCATATATTTTAAAAATGTAATCATTTTTTAATGAATTTTCCAAGTTTTCATAATTATTATTCTCCTTGTTTTGATGAATTACTGAATTTCTCTACTTTACATTAATTTTACCTATTTGAGAAATTTTCATACTTAGGCTATAGTTTCCATTTTTTTGTTTTTTTTCGTTTGCTATTCTACTTTTATTTTTCCCAGTATTTCAATTTTTTAATAATGTCTGTAATAATTACCTAGGTATATTATTTTGATTTAATTGAAAATTTTGAATCATTCTAGATTTTCAATTTTTTTGGGTTTGGAATTTTAGAAAATTTTGAATAATTTTCTGAGAATTACTAAATTTTCTTAATTTTCAGATTTTTTTATTTTATTTTTTTTATTTTTTCCTTGTTAATCTCAAATTTTTCATAATTCCCATATCCCACATTTTTTTTTAATTTACTGAATTTTTCTACTATAACTTTTTTCTCATTTTTTAAATTTTGGATTTGTAAGTTATGACTTCAGTAAGTATCAAAAAAAAAAAAATACCTAGGTAACTAGATAATAATTTTTAATTTTCAAATTTTTGCAATTTTTAGCTGATTTTTTTTTTTTTTGTTTGAGATTTTGAATTACCTAATTAAATTTTCCTAGTATTCAATTTTTTCTCTTTTCATTTTCTCAAATTAAACAGTTTTTAAATTAACATTTTATAAAATTTTAATTTTGAGCGTTTTGAAAAAGCTCTATAATCTTCTATTTTTAAAATGTTTTTCCTAAAGAAATTTTATTGAAAATTTTGACAATTTTTAATTTAAAAAAATAATAATAGTTGTTCCTAATTTACGAATTTCCTACAATTTTTCTCTTAATTTTTATATTTTGGCCTTGGAAATATTCATCAATTTGAATTTTTTAAATGTCGTTATAGATAATTATTTACTTAGGTAGTTTAGTTTTTTGAAATGATTCCAATTTTTTCAGGGTATATTTTTTATTTTTCTTCTTTTTATCCCTTAATTTCCTAAATTGAAATAATTTTCCTCATTTCCAATTGACGTTGCAAAATCTCGGAACTAAAAATGTAAACAACCACCGCAGCCACCCGCAGTGCGCTACGGAGCTATAATTGAAAAAGTGATCATTTGCACTTTTTCCACATGAAATTTTCATTTTCATAATTTTTTTCGAATAAAAGAGGGGCAAATATTACTTTTTCAGAAGATATGTTATGTAAAATTTCACGCTCTTTTCAAAAATGCTTTTACCAAATTTCTATGAGCAATAACTCCGGAGATATTTATGAAAATGAAAATTTCTCCATGTAAAAAATTCATTTGATCACTTTTTCAATACGCTTATCAGTAAGAACGATTGCAGCGCGCCACCACCTCTTGCAACGTCAATAGGTACTTTGATATTGATTTTTTCAATTTTTTATTTCGTTTTTGATTTTTTAATTTTTTTTTTTTAATATTTAACTTCATTTTTGGTATTTCGAACTTTTAAACAAACTTTCTAAATTCTTAATAGATCTTTATCATCATTATCTTTTTTAATTTTGACAATTTTAGATTCCCTTTATAAACTGTTTTTTTTTTAAATTTTTAAACTTGAAATTTTTAATTTTGAACATTTTAAAATTATTTTTATTTATTTTTTCTATTTTTACTTTTCAAGTTTTATCAAAATATCAAACATTCAATTTAATTTTTGATTTTGTAAATCATTCGGTAAAGTCTCATTTTCATTTTTCCTATGTTTACACCTTGATTTTTTTCATTTTGAATTTTTTAACAAACTTTCAAAAAAATTTATCAGTTTTTATTAATAACAACATTTAATTTCTACAAAGTTTTATTTTTTGTTAATTTTCCTTAGGTACCTACCTATTTTTAATTTTTTCCAATATTTTAATTTTTTTCTTGCATTTTGAACTTTTTAACAAGCTTTCAAAAATTTTTGAATCAATATTTTTTTCAATAATTTCATTTTTTTTTAATTTTTGAAAGTTTTATTTATTTATTTATTTATTTAATATTTTTCCCCAAAATTTTTAGTCATTCAATGTATGATATCTATTTGAGCTTTTGAAAACATACCTATTTTAAAAATTTTCGAGTTTTGGATTTGTTTTTTTTTTCTTCAATTTTTTAAATTATTACTAGGTAAATTGTTCTCATTTTCATTTTCTTCCAATATTTTTTGAATTTTGATTCTTTATATTTCAAACTAGTTGAATTGGTAGTTAGCTAGGTAGATAGAGAGATAGGTAGGTAGGTAGGTAGGTGTAAATCACAATATTTCTGGTTTTCAATTTTTACTTGTTGATATTTTTTAATTTTTGGAGTTTTGATTTTCATTTTTTTTTCTTTTGCAAGTAGATACCTATTTTGAAAATTTCAATGTTGTCTAATTTATGTGTTTTTTTTTTGAACTCCCTACTTGAAAAACCTTTCCATAATTCTATTCAAAAAGTTTTTCCAAAATCTCAATTTTTTGAATAATAATGGTAGATCTGTAGTTTCTGTAGGTAGGTGAATGAGTTTTAGGTTCTTTTAGAGGGGGGGGGGGTGTAGGGAATTTTTATTTATACTATACCATGAATTTTGATTAAAATACCTATAAACTTCTCTATTTTGCTGATAAAACAGACACCTTGTTTCAAAAAGTTTGTTCTACCTATTCTATAAGTTCGTTACCCTCGTTTAATTTTCTCATTTTCCATTAATACAGGGAGGAATTCCATACAAACAATGGGAACGTAACCGTATCAATGATGCAACGTCTCATCATCACACCATACGCCAACATATCGTCTCTGGGAGTAGAAGCAATAAACCTGAAATTTGCCGATCAAGCATTCTGCATGTACGTGGTAATGCCTTACGAAAACCGCTCGCTGAACGAATTCTTATCTCATTTGACCTCCGATCATATTAACACGATCGTGAACGAGACGACGAGAAACCACAGGGTTGACTTGAAGTTCCCCGGTACGGCCTTCAAGTGGTCTAAGCCGATCAAAGACGAGCTGGCTCAGCTCGGATTGTCCAAAGTGTTTGACGACGGCGCAGATTTGAGGAATATGCTCGACAAGAGTAACATTAAGGTTGATCAGATCAGCCACAGTACCGATATTAAGATCAACGAAGATGGTACCGAAGCCAGCGCCGTCACCCCCATAATTATGGTGCTGAAAATGGGCGGTAGGGAGAACGATGCGTCGTTCTATGTCAACAGGCCTTTCTTCTTTTTCATCTATCATCGTAGGATCAAAACTGTGCTTTTTTACGGTACCGTGTATGATCCAAATGGAAAATAAAACAGTACCTGCGATGCATCTTTCATCGAAACACTCGTATTACGATTTTTTTGAATAATAAAAATAAGATTTATTTTAATAAAATATTTTATTGTTGATGAGTGAAAACGAGTGTTTATCTAAGAGGTGGGAGGGAATTTTTATCATTTTCTATTATTTTTACCTTGTATGGTTTTGGGATTTTTGCGATTATTTACGAAGCCTAAAATCAGGTAGTACGACGAAGTGGAGTTCATCGGAGGCACCGCTGAATCATTTCCGTTTTTCGCAAAACACCAGCACGAGTAACGCAGGAAAAAATGCTCACGCAGCATAATTTTGTCGCTTCGCAGTCTCGTAGAAAACTATAACGTTTCAGTAGTTCTCTCGAAGGCTTGAATACACCACGATCGTATTGTACGTGATAATCGAATAATTTTTGAGTTACCCTGTGTTTCGTCAAGTTGCAAAGAAAATGTTCAATAGTAAATTTTACCAGTTCTTTTTTGTGATTGCTTTTTCATCAATTTTTTGCTCGTTGGTTTCTTCAACCCTCGGCGGCGACGACCAAGTGAGTTATTGTAATCATTTAGGTATTTTATTACGATTTTTAATTTTTAGATCAGTTTTAACTTTAATTAATTGTATTTTTAATTATTTTCAGACGGTACAAAATGGAATACACCATTTTACTTCGAATTTTATTCAGGTTCTACATCAGAGGAACATGAAAAATGAAAGTATTTTATTTTCGCCGATCAATAGTTACGCCGCACTCCTTCTGCTGCATCTTGGTAGCGATTCGACGACTCGTGATGAGATCATTGATATTTTGGAGATCGCTAAACCTGACACGTGAGCAATGAACAGTCTCGTGACCTTTTTTTTTAACGAGTAATTTCATTTAAAATCTCATTTGTTGAAAACTTAGTCTTGGGTGAATTTGCCAAATGCTTTTTAGGTTTTCAAAATCGAGATAGTGGTGTCAAAATTTACAACTTTTAAATTGGTTGGAAACAAAAAAAAAAGTTATTTTTCAATAACTACTAGAAGTTTCTGAGTAAATTGTAAATTTAAAAAAAAATTTTAATGCTAAGAATTTTACTTTTTGACTTTTTCAAAATTTTTCAACTTTGAATTTTTGAATTGTAAAAACTATTTAGAGAAACTTTAATTTTTTTGATTTTTTTATTAATTTCAATTTTTTCAAATCTAGACCATTTTGAAAAAAAATACCTAGGTAAAATCTATTTTAATTTTCTAAAATAAACACATCTCTAATCGACGAGTACTTTTAATCAATTTTCATATTTCACAATCTTTTTTTTATTCGTCTACCTACTGGATTTTTCAATTTATTTTTTCCAAAATTTGAACTTCGAATATTTGAATTTTTTGATTTTTTTGATTTTGATTTTTTTCCCCAATCTGGTTCATTATTAACAACTTTTTTAAAAAATAATTTGAAAGCGAAAATTTTTCTTAGATTTTATAAATTAATATCAATTTTTTTTTAAATTTTCAACGCTTTGATTTTTAATTTTTTTTTCAGTTTTTGTAGTTTCCAATATAATTATTATTTTATTTTTTTACATCAGTCAAGTTTTTCTACTCATTGTATTTTTTTTGCTAGATTTTTTTTGAATTTTAAACTTTTTGAAAATTCTTTGAAACGTATAGGTGTAATTATTATAATTTTTCATCAGCTTTAGCTGTTTGAAATTTCGGCATTTTTTAAATCTTTTCGATGTTTTTTTTTTTTTTTTGTTTTGTTTTGTTTTTTGTGGAATTTCCCCTCCCCATTTTTCAAACTCTTTAAATTTAAATTTTGAACTGTTGGAAAAAAATTATTGTTATAAATTTGTACGATAGTAGTTTTTTACTTATTTTATTACCTACTTGAAATTTTTTCAATCAATAATAATTTTATTTTCAAATTTTCTCATGGTTTTCCATTTACTATTTATTTCTTTTACATTTTTCGGAATTTTTTGGCTCATAATTTTATTCGCAATATTCTACTTAATTTAAAATTTTTGAATTTCAAACTTTTTTGGAAAAAAATTATTGTACGTAGATACTAGATAGATATACCTACATTTATATTTTTTTACAAATTTTGTTTCAAATTTCGAAAATTTATTCATGTTTTTTCAATTAACAGAGTTTTTTAAAATTTTTAATTTTTTTTTTAATTTTCTTAACTACAACATTTCTCATGTTTTATGTTCATCTTTTTATTTGTTCATTTTTTTAATTTGCTGAATTTTTTCAATTTTCAATTTTTCAAACTTTAAAATTTTCAAGGCTTCGTGTACATATTGTTTGTAATTTTGATTTTCCAATTTTTTCTGATTTTTATATTTCCCCCTTTTTCAATTATGTTTTTAGTAATTATTTTGGTAAATTTTTTCCATTTTTAATTATATTTCTCAGTTTTTAAAACGGAGAATTATTGAATTTCAAACTTTGAGTTCTTTTGAAATACCTAAGTACCTAACAATTTATTTTTAATTTTCTTATTTTCGATTTCTTTCATTTTTTAATATTCTCGAACGTACTAAATTTTCCTAATTTTTATACTTTTTAATTTTTTTGCCATTTGTTAAATTTTTTATTTTTTTTATTTTTCTGCTCTATTTTAATTTACGTAGGTATATTCTGGATTGATAAATTTTCCAAATTTTCAGTAATTGCTTACCTACGTTGATTTTTTTGTTCGTCTTCTCCCCCTCCGCCATTGTTTAAATTTACAAATTTTTGTACCCAAATCTTTTCATTATTTAATTTTTAACAAATTTTTATCATTTGTATTTTTTTCAATCGAAAATCAAAATAATTATATTTTGATTTTCGACTTGTTTTCAATTTTCATACATTTCTCCAATTTTCAAGTTTTTCCCCATTTGCTAAATTACTTCACTTGTATTTTCTTTTAAATTTTCAACTTGAAATTTTTGAATTTTGAACCTATGAAAGTGATTTATCATTTTTTTAAATCAATGCGTTGTTTCGAAATTTCAGCATGTTTTAATTTTAATTTTTTTCGTTTACTAAATTTATTCCATTTTTCATTTTTTCCAAATTTTGAATTTTTTATTTGCAAATTTTATAAAATTTCATCGTTTTTAGTTGTTTGGAAATTCTACGAATTAAAATTTTTCTGTATCTAGAGTTACACCTATCGTAACTATGCTGAATTTTGAACTTGAGAAATTTTCAATTTCGTAGCCCAATTTTCTCAATTTTAAAATCTTTATTGTTTTAAAATTTTTCGTAATTTTAAATTTTATTTCAATTGTACTTATTTTTATTTTTCTCATGTTTGGATTTTTTTTTATTTTTGTCATTTTTTATGTGAATTTTAATTTTTTTCAATTTTCGTTTTTTTTTTTTTTTTTTTTGCTTTTTTTGATTACTCGCGAATTTGCAATAAAAAATTATGCACTTTCATTTCAAAGTTGATCGTTTTCTTGTAGATGGCCCGGGATACACGAAAATTTCGGTCAATTATTCGAACCACTGGCGAATTTACCAGACGTAATGATGAACGAAGAATACCATTTAAATTTGACCGATGTAATTTTCGTCGATGGAATAAAATTCAAAAAAAAATTCATCAGTCTCGCAAGATCTTACTACGATAGCGATATCATTCAGATTAATTTTTTGCACAAAGAATTCGAAGCTATTAACATCATAAACAAGTACGTAGTATTTTTGACTAATTAATATTTCAAGTACATAAATTCAAAATTTGTAAACTACGAGTATGTTTGAAATTTAATTTCGTTTTCAGATATATCGCCAATAGAATTGAAAACAGTGTGCCACAATTTTACTCGTACATAGAACCTGAAACACCGTACTCGAAAGTGATTTTGACTAGTTGCCTTCATTTTAAATCATGGTGGAGGTTTTCTTTTCGAAAATCAGCGACACAATCGTAAGTATAAAATTTTATATTCAGGCTAGATACAAATTTCTCACTTCTATAATTTGCCTACCACTTTTTTTTTCAGGGATACATTTTACTCTGCCAATGGTCCAGTAAAAGTGGACATGATGCAAAGAGTAGGGTACACGAAATACGCGAACCTACCATGGATGTCATCCGAAGTAGCCTGCTTGGCAGCCAATCCGAACATCTCCGTGTTTGTCATCCTACCTTACAAAGAGTTAGGTCTGCGTTATATTTTGAACCATTTGGACTCGGATGATTTTAACCGAGTAGTAAACGATGTCTTTGAAACTCGCCAAGTTGACTTCAAACTACCTCGCATTGCCTTGCAATGGTCTAAATATTTTGACCAAGCTTTATATGATCTCGGAGCCCGAGAAATATTCACCCTTGAAGCGAACTTCCAACCTATGACGAGTAACACAAACTTGGACGTGAGAGAAATTAGATACGTGGCCGATATCAAAATCACCGAATACGAGATTGAAGTTAGTTCGGTGACAGGTGTGAAAATCAGTTCTTCTCTAGTTGACGAGCCTCCTGCTGGTGAGATTTCGTATCAACGTGGTAGTTACGAGGATGATTACGAAAATACCCTGGAGAAATTTGCTGATTTGGAGTTTTACGTGAATAGGCCATTTTTCATGTTTGTCTATCGTCACGATATCAAATCGGTGATGTTTCTTGCGGCTATTAATGATCCCACGCAGGTGATAACTGAAAAGTAGTGTAAGGTGTGAATTTAACCAGAAGCTGATGAAAGTGGTCTCAAATATCTTTAAAACTTCCTTTAATAATTTTTTTTTATTTTGTTGAAAAAAAATGTCAGAAAAATCTCTCGAAAAATACGTAGTTGTTTTTTTCGAAAAACATTCTCGTGATTTTTTTCTCTCATTTTTCTCCTTATATTTTTTGAAAATTTCTCTTTGAAGTTTTTGAAAAAATTTTCAGATAAGCTACCTACCTATCATGAAAAATTTCTTTTGAAATTTTATTTTGAAACATTTTCTCATTAACGATTCCCTGGGAAAAATTTTTATTAACTACAGAATAAAATTATTTTGATAAAAATTCAAGAGAAAAATTCTCATAAAAAATTACTGTTTTTATTATTTTTAAAAATCCTTAAAAATTACTCGAAAAATCCTCTGTTTTTTTAGAGGATTAAAAAAAGTTATATTCAAGTAAAAAATTTGTTAAAATCATTTTTTGCACATTTTATTCTCTCAATTTTTTTCAAATTCTCTTTCCGTCTACAAAATTTTTGGAAAATTTCTCAAAAATCTGAAAAAATTATTTTGAAGAAGTTCCTTCAAATTTAAAAAAAAAATTATTTAAAAAATTCTTTATACCTACTGTTCCTCATTTAAAAAAAACACTTAGGTGCACAATTTTTTTTTTAAAAATCCTAGGGAACTTTTTTTATGTAAAAAAAGAGAAATAATTTTTTGCACCATATATTAACAGTTGATCAATGATCAAGTTGTTTTTTTTTTTAATTTTAAAATTTATCAAATCTCACTCAATTTATATTATACGTATTTTTTTTTTAAATTTTTAATTAACCCCAAAGCTGATTTTTCTGTATTTCTATAGATTTTTAATTTCGTTTTTTTTTTAATTTTCAACTTTCTTCAATAAAACTTCAAGAAAATATAAATAAATATTACATAAAATCTTTCAAACTAGCTGAATTTGCATTTATTGTTACCTATTGTTACTTATTATTTTATTTTTATTTTTTATTTGAAGCAAATAAAACTTTTTACTGTATGAAATTTGAAACTTTTTCACTTAATATTCATATACTTACTTACGAATATTGGAACAAAAATCTCATTTTTTTTAATCCAATAGTGAAAATATAATTTTCTCAATTAATTTAGAATTAACTAAGTATCTAGTTCGTCTGAATAATTTTTCAATTTTTTTGAAGTGAAAATTTTTCAAAATTATTTTGTAGTGAAACATTTTTGAACTCTTTTTGGACTGAAAACTCTTTGTTTGTTTGGAATGGAAATTTTAATTTTTTTTTTAAAGCAAGCAATATTTTCTTTTATTCACTGTTGAGAAGAAGAAAAAAACTCAATTTTTTCTTAATAAGTTTTTTTTCAATTGACTTGTAAAAATTTTTTTAATTCTTTTCGGAAATTGAAGTAGAAAATATTGTCAGGTTTGTAGAATAGGTAAAGAAAAATACTCGTATTTAACTTTTTGGGAGTGAAAATTTCATCATTTTTTGTGTTGAGAAAATTTCTAGTACGTATACAAATTTCTCATTTTTTCAAAGTAAATTTTTTTTGAAATTTTTTATTTAAAAAATTTGTAATTTTTTTTTTTTTTTTGGAATGCAAAAGCCTGAAAATTGGAAAAAGAGTTGTAGGATTTTTTGTGATTTTTTTTTCTTCTTTGAAAATATATCGGTACTTATTGATTGCATTTTTTTTTAAATTTTGAAATTTCATGAGGAGATGGAATTTTTTCAAGAATATTTTCATTAAAAAAAGAACATTTAGACAATTTTTCGTAAAATTAAAAATTTGAGTTTTGAATTTTTTCCCCATAGGTAAATCTCAATTTTTCAAGAATTTTTTTTTGATTTTTGTATCAAAAAATAGGTATGTTTAAAACATTTTTGGCAAATTTTTTTTTTTTTTTTTTGTGATTTGTAATTCAAAGAGACTTTTTGTAATACAATTTTTGAAGTCGTTTTTTCAAAAAAATCTCATTGAGTTGTTGGAATTTCGTGAACAAATTTCTGTAAAAAAAATTTCGTCAAAAAATCGTATAGGCCTTGGCCTTTGGGGTGAACGAAATTAGGGGTGGAGAGTGAATTTTTTGAAAAAATATGACTATTTTTGTTCATTATTATGAGTATGAGCATAATATTTCTACAGAAATGAATGCATATTATGGGGAAAAGTTGTAGTGGAAAGTGATTTAATTAAATTCATCCATTGATCCGTCTCAGAATGTTGGGTACTATCGCATCGCTACGATATGAATACATACCTACTTAGTATACTTATACGTATAAGAATTTCATTCGAATTCTAATCATTTTAGTTATCAGTTCACCAAATACTTTTGATTGAAATATTGATAATTTTCGCTTTGATACCTACTTCCTCAATATGAAATCCTACGAAATAAGTTAATTTTTTGCACCTTTTTATTCAATAACCGACTGGAAAATTTCACGAAATATGTAACCTTGAAAATTTAAGAAAATTTAAAACTTGCAAAATGCTTAATTATCTTTATATTACATTTGTACTGTCGATTACTATACATTTATCTACATCACAAGATTTTCAAGAAGAATATGTCGAAGTGAGTGTAATTTTGAACTCGATTCTTTGCTATAATCTGTGTTTTTAAAAAAAGTGGTGAATTTTTACCATTTTTTTTTTCTAGGCTGTCCAAAATGGAATGCTTAATTTCGGCGTAAAACTAAACAATATCATACAATCGAATAATCCAAGCTATAAAAATATAGTATTCTCTCCAACGAGTGTCTATGCTGCGTTAGCTCTGCTACATTATGGAAGTGACGGAGTCACTCGAGATGAACTGAGCAGCGCTTTGGGTATTCCTAGATCCTATTCGTGAGTATTTTCCCATTACCCAAGATCCTTATTCTTCCAAGACGAGTTTATTCCTAATTTCTATAATCATTTTCATATTTAGATTATTCAAAATCCACGAAACGATCCAAGGTATTCTCCAAGCATTGCATAAAAGCCGGCCCAGAAGATCACTGCTTGCTGATCGGACCATTGGTAAAGCTAACCTGACTAGGTTTCATTTCGCCGAAGCTATTTTCGCTCAAAATGGTTTAAAGATTAAAAGGAGTTATATTGTGAATACCAAGCCATTATATGGAAACGATTTGATCAACGTTGATTTTGGAAGGAATGACAATGAAGCGGCTGATATCATAAATACGTAACGAGCTTGATATTATTTTTATTCTAAGTAGCTATCTACTGATTTTTGAAAAACCCTATTCCTATTTAGGTATATCGAAAAACATACCCAGAAACGTGCTTCTGATTTGTATACATTGTTGGCACCTCCACCCTCCCACAATCGATTCATATTGGAGAGTTGTTCCTATTTTAATGCCATTTTTGAGACCAGGTTCATTAAAAAGAAAACTAAATAGTAAGAATTGCATGCGTATAGTATTGTGTTTTATCGATAATCAGATTTAACGTGTTGGAAATATGGAAATTGGGTCCCCCCTCTCCTCCTCCTCCTCCTCTTGTAACAGTAAAATTGTTATGATTTTTTTCCCTGTTGAACGTGGGATTCGTAACGAATTGATGCATACCTAGTTCTTTATGCTTAAGTTTTTTTCGATTTTTTTTTTTTTTAATTTTCTGAAAAAACCAAAACCGTCAGAAATTTTCTTAAAAAATTTATTTCTAAAAGTTTGAGTTTTAAAAAAATATTTTGAGAAGAATATATATTTTTTTAAATCTGTTTTTTTTCCTTGAAGAAAGTTCTCAACAAACTAAATCTCCCATTTTTCTTTAGATTTTGTTTCGAACGTTTCCCTTTGAAATCTTGAGAATTTTTTTCAAATGAAAAGTACCTTTAAAAAAAAGAATCATTCAAAAAAATTTTCGCCAAAATTTTTGAAAAAAAAATTGATGGAAAAATGTTTTTGGAAAAAATGAAAAAATTCTGGAAAAAAACTTTCAACTTTTTAAGAGATGCTCTCTTTTGTTAAAAGTGTTTTCATTTCAAACAAAATGAAAGGTTTTTGATGAAAAATTTGTTATAATATTTTTTTCTATAGGCATAAAAGGTCTCATACGCCACTAGCCTTAGTTGCTGTACATGACGTTAAAAAAAAAAAAAAACTCTCATTCTTCTTCAAATTTTCATTTGAACCGTTTCTAAAATTTTGATTTTTTTTTTTTTTTTAAATCTTGAAAAATTCCTCTTGAATTTAAAATAAAATTTTTTTTACTTCAACTCTCCCGAGCAGCACACTCGACAAATTATCGAAATAAAAAATCGACAGAATATCGAATTCGATAAAGTGTCGCGTTAGTTCCGCATAAATCGTGAAATTATCTTTCGATATATAGATAGATTATCGACGAATTATAGTTAGCAAAAATTTCGAGATTATAGTAAGATATTTTATCGATAATCTATCTATAATATCAAAAGATAATTTCACGATATAGGCGGAACTTTTGCGACACTTTATCGAATTCGATATTCTGTCGATTTTTTATCGATTTTTTATTCCGATTTTTCGTCTTTTACTAGCTTCTTTCTATAATTAAAAATCATTAATTAGCATAATTAATACATTAAACTATGCCTAAACACATTATTCATGTTACGGTAAGAGGATCATTTCAGAAAAAGCCAAAAAAAATTATAAAAAATCTGCCACCCGTGGGGCTTGAACCTTCTACCTCCTGCATGGTAATCCTCTTCCTTAACCACTATGCCATACTTTATCGTTGAGGAATTAGCAATAAAACGCTTATAATAGGCAGTTTAGTACTTCCAGACGTGTTGGACTTAGAAAAATTTTCACCAATTTGGAAATAATTTCAAATATCGTCACAAAATCGTTGAAAAATCGTTCGACAAATTTCAGATTATTTGTCGATAATGTAGTTTCAAATATCGCCACAAAATCGTTGAAAAATCGAATTCGAGGAATTTCATATTACGTGTCGATAATATAGTTTCAAATATCGTCATAAAATCGTTGAAAAATCGAATTCGAGAAATTTCAGATTACGTGTCGATAATAAAGTTTTAAATATCTTCACAAAATCGTTAAAAAATCGAATTCGAGAAATTTCAGATTATTTGTCGATAATATAGTTTCAAATATCGTCACAAAATCGTTAAAAAATCGAAATCGAGAAATTGCATATTATGTGTCGATAATATAGTTTCAAATATCTTTACAAAATCGGTAAAAAATCGGATTCGATAAATTTAATATAATCTGTCGATAATATAGTTTTAAATGTCGTCAAAAAATCGGTAAAATATCGAAGTCGAGAAATTTCATATAATCTGTCGATAATATAGTTTTAAATATCTTTACAAAATCGTTAAAAAAACGAATTCGATAAATTTAATATTCTTTGTCGATAATGTAGTTTCAAATATCTGCACAAAATCGGTGGAAAATCGGAATCGATAAATTTAATATTCTTTGTCGATAGTATCGTTGACGAATATCGTCATAAAATCTTAATAATATCGAATTCGATAGTTTTTAGATTTTTTGCCTATGAAGTTGTACCGATAAATCTTTATAATATCGTGAGAACATCTATAGATTTTCAAACGATTTTTTATCGATACGTTACATCTTCCGATATTATCGATCGAGTGTGCCGCTCGGGCTCCTTTGATTTATTAAAAAATAATTTAAGATTTTTTTCCTCAAAAAAATTTTTTAAGAAATTTTTTTATGATGAATTTCAAATTTTCTCATTGAAAAATTTTCTTGAAAAAAAAATACCAGAATAATTTTTTGCAATGTTCTTGGATCCTTTTTGAAAAAAAAATACCATAAAATTAAAAAGAAAATTACCTACTTATCTTTTTGATTTTTTTTGATTTTGAAAATTTTCTTTGAATTTCGGAAAAAATTCACAATTTATGCTTCAAACATTTTTTGTTTTAATTTATTTAAAATTTTTGGTATAAAAATTTTCATTTTTTTTTTTTTGCAAACAATAATTATTATTTAAAAAAAATAAAGATTCGAAAAATTCCCCATAAAAAAATTGGAATTTTCTCATAAAAAAATGTTCTCGGAATTAAAAAAAAAATTGTCGCTTTTTCATTGATAAAATTTTTTTAACAAGAAAACATTTGTTGTGTAGCAGTATGTACGTCTCTCATTTTTTCTTCATGATATCCCTTTAAAAAATTCATTCTTTAAAAACTTTTAAAAATTTACTAAAAAATCTTGATAATAAATTTCTTTTGAGGGGTTTCTTTAATTTTTTCAATTGTTTTCAAAAAAAATCACTTGAAAAAATAAGAAATTTTTTTGAAAAATTTCTTCATACCTACTTGAAATTCCTTGATGCGACGAATTAAAATATTTTAATTGACAAATTTTCTTTTAAAATCTGAGAAAAATATTTTTTGATCAATCCTGAGATCTTTTTGAAAAAAATCATCCTAATTTTTCGAAATATTTTTTTTTGAATTTTTTTTTCAAATCATTCAACAAAGTTTCAAATGTCTTCAAAAGTTTCATTTTGAAAAATTATTTTATATTTTTTTTTCGAAAAAGCTGCGACAATCTAATTTTTTTATTAAAAAATTATTTTGGAAAATATCTCATTGCAATGCTGGAAAAAGATCGTTAGCAAAAAATTCCTCGCTTAAAATTCTCTTGAATCCCCCCCCCCCCCCCCTTCTCTCAGTTCTCAACATCAAGACTTTTTTTAACGAAACGATTTTCGATTTTTTGGTATTGAAGTAATGTTTTGCATTAACCTCTAATTTTTTTTTTGCATTTTCATTCAATAATTTCCCATTCTAAAATTTTTGGAAAAATTTTCAAAAAACTTGATTTTATAAAAAAAAGTACTTTAGTAAATAAATTAGGTATTTTGAAAAAAATTTCTTGAAAAAATTTTCCATAAAAAATTAGAACTGAAATTTTCTCATTGAAAGTTCTCTCAAAAATATTTCAATTCATGAGAAAAATTTTCTATGCAGAAATTCTTTCAAAAATGTCAGAAAACATTGATTTCTATAAAATTTAATAATTCTTGGATTTTTTGTTGAAATTTTTTTTTACATAATAAAATGAAAATTTATTTTAAAAATCTCATTTTCTGTAAAAAGTTTCCCTTCAAATTTACAAAAAAGTGGAGGTTCAAGAAAATTTTCAAGTGAGAAATTTTTTGAAAACAATTTTCTTCCAACAAATTTTATTTTTCAATAAAAAAATTTGTAAAAGTTTTTTTTTTTTTTTTTTTTTTTTTAAGAAACTTTAAAAAAATTGAGAATTTTTTTATATGATTTGAAAGAAAAATTTTCAAACAAAATATCTAAGCGATTGTTAGGCATCCCATGCTCAAAAAAAAAATTGCTTCAACTTCGTACATCGTGCGATGCTACAAATCTTATTCATTTTACAGCAACTTATTCTACATGGATAACGGTAACACGTCCATAGCAAACATGATGCACCGAACCACCGAAATGCCCTACGCCAATATCACCTCCCTAGGTGTCCAAGCTGGCGAAATAGTCTTCGGCGACGACACCTATTCTCTCTTTTTAGTCCTTCCATATAACAAGAAAAAAACCCTCACCGATTTCGTAACTTCCATCACCGCCGATACGATCAGAACGATCATAAAAGAGACTGCCAACCGCACCACCGAATACGTCGACCTGTACATGCCTCGATTTACCATCAAGTTTTCCCAAGAGGTAACTACTCAGCTTGAAAATTTCGGAATTCGCGAGATGTTCACCGATAATGGCAATTTTCGCAATATGATCGATGGAATTAATTGCAAAGTGGACCAGGTTGCCCATAGTACCGGTATCAATATAATGGAACATGGCACTGAAAGCAATGCTACGAAACCGTTCAAGCATAGGCCTGGGTTAGTTTATATGGAGAGGGAGCTTTTCATGTTGAATCAGGCTTTCTTCTTTTTCGTTTACCATCGAGTGACCAAAACGGTTTTGTATTACGGAACCGTGAATGATCCCAATGAAGATGGGCATATTACGAAATATTGATGTGAAAATTGTTATTTTTTAATGCAATAATTTACTTATTACCAAGGGTATTTTTCATTTTTTTCACTTTGTTAATGATAATGAATGATGACTAATTTTGAAAAAAAGTGCACCAAAATGATTTGAATAAAATTTTGAGAAGAAAAATTTTAAAAAATTTTCCTTTTTGCGTTCAAATCAATATTATTAAAAAGAAATTTTGGGAAAAATTATTTGCAAAATTGAAATGTGTAATAGAGGTACATGATTTTTAGGGGAAAAAACTATGGGGTAGGTCGCTAGGTCCTACCAACTCGTACAAACTATCCTGAATCCTGAAAAAATTTTGAGTACCTAGAAAATATTAATTTATGAAACTTTTAAATTAGGTATCTACCTATTTATGAGTGGAAGAATTATTGTGGAAGAAATATTGAAAAATTAATTGTGTGGGGATGTCAGCTAGTGATGTCACCCTTTCAAGGTCTCAAGCCAAATAAATTTTTTGGCAAGAATTTGAGAAAAAGTTAGGTGATATGGAGAATTTTTGGGAAAATTTGAGTTTCACCCCTCCCCACCCACTGAACTGGATAAAAAAATTGGGAGAAATTAGAAAAAATAAAAAATATAGGTATGCATAAAAGATGAAATTTTTTTCCAAAAATAAGATAAAAAATTTAAAATATAAATTTAATTTTTTTATACCTACAAAAAATATTTTTCATAATTTAAAAAAAAATTAAAAAAATTAAGAAGAAAATAAGAAATTTAGAAAAATAATTTTGAAAAAAATGGGTAAAATTTAAAAAAAAATCAAAAAATCAAAAAAAAAACAAAAAATTAAAAATTAAACAAAAAAATTTAATTATTAGAAAAAAAACTAAAAAAAAAGAGGTGACGTCACGCAGACTTTTGCCAGCTTCCGCATTGTAATTTTAAAAAAATCGTTTTCTGGCTACACTGCAAATACCACAATGTCACAGAAAAATCTACTCCCGAATGCTAAAAAATCAACAAAACAATTTTCTGATAACAATTTTTTCTTTCTTTTTTCAAAAAGAAACCATAATAAAAACGTTAAATTACTTACGTTTTAGGCCATAAATCATATTAAAAGAGATAAAAAACTCGTTCGTAGTCGAATTCGTGATTAATCGTACCTTCGTAACACCCCAATCGATGAATATGTTCGCCACCTATACGTTTCTCTGATCGAGTATCTCTATCTGTGTCGTGCATTTTTTGATTATTTATGTAGCCCATTGATCTAGTTTCTTGTTTTAAAATCAACGATCGTGATGGCCGGAATGAGTAGCCTCGGTGATAACGGCCTGTCTGCCGAAGCTCTTTTGTTCGGGGGCTCGGATAAAGGCGAAGATGAAGATCTAGCTTTACCCAGAGCTTCGTTGAATAAACTGATCAAAGAAGTGTTACCAGATTTACGTGTGGCGAACGAAGTTCGCGATTTGTTGCTGCAATGTTGTAGCGAATTTATCCATTTGATATCTTCGGAGGCGAACGAGATATGTAAATCGCAGCAGAAGAAAACTATGAGCACTGAGCATGTTCTACTAGGTAATTATATCACGATCAATTTCGAGTAGTTTATATAAGGAAAGCTATATAGCGAGTTTCCTATACTAATGAGAATGTTTATCTTTGCAGCTTTGGAAAAAATGGGTTTCGGCGAGTTCAAAGAAGACGTCGAAGAAATTGCTAAAACTTGTAAAGAAAAACGTCGCAGACAGAGTACCAGATTAGAAAACTTAGGTATACCGGAAGAAGAACTATATCGTCAACAGCAAGAATTATTCGCCAAGGTTGTTAACCAATCCTGCGACTTTTTCAAATATTTTATTTCTCTTCGAATAATTTTTGACCAAACGTATATATTTTTGTAGGCTCGAGAAGAACAAGCCGTTCATAATTACGACCAATGGCACGAAATTCAAATGGCTACGATGCGCACCATCGACGAAAACAGTAACGACGATGAAGAAAATTACGACGAAATATCCGAATAATCTCGTCCCACCTGCTACCTTTGATTAGTATTCCTTTTATTTTTCCCCTGTTCAAGTTTTCAACGCGTTTGACCAAATTGTTGAAATACCTATTTCCTCGAATAGTTTCCCAGCAAAGCGACGAGCTTGTTGAAAGTCTCGTATAGTTTGCGTTCCATGGCAAAATGTACCTAAGTCTATATTGTCGATATTTTTATTTTTAATTTACTTGGTATTTTTTTTTTTTTTTCAATACATTATTTTTAATATAAGTTGATACCTAGATCCGTGTGTTTTATTAAGCCGAATTTTTGTTTAAAAATTATGGCTGCTGGGGAAGGCCCTGATTTAAAAAAAAAAATATATAATTTATGTTTATTTTCATTACTTATGGGTTGCTAGCACCATACATAGATACTTAATATCGAAAATTGGAGGGGAGGGAGGGGTCCAATCGAATTTTTTGTGATAACCAAAATTATTCGTAGAATTCTAAGCTACAACTTTTGTTTGAAAATTTTTTCAGTTGGACCACTTACTTCCCCCTTCCCTGTTTTCAATAAATATGAATGTCCAAGTTGTATTATTCGAAATTGGTGGGGAGGGAGGGGTCTAATCGAAAATTTTATGATGACCAAAATTATTTCTACGACACCAATCTACAACTTTTGTTTGAGAAATTTTCCAATTGATTGGACCCTTCCCCCAATTTTCAGCAATTACCTACATAATGTTGTGTGATGTGAGGAGAAGAAGGGTTTCAATAATCCAATTAAAATTTTTTGTAAAATCTAAATTATTTCTAGCACCTTGACCTGAAACTTTTGTGGGGAATATTCTCTCCTCTAATTTTGAATAAGTATCTACAGAGTTTTATGCCAAATTGGAGAGGAGGGAGGGTCGAATTGAAAAACATTTCAAACAAAAGTTGTAGGTTGAAGTTGTAGGAATAATTTTGGCTATAAAAAAAAATCGATTGGATCCCTGTAACATGAAAGTAGGAGAGTAAAGTTCCTAAAGGGCAGAGTACTCAATTCTCTGTCTTCCTTTCTATGAAAAAAATTTTGATCCATTTAATATTTATAAATTTAGTTTTTTTTTTTTAAATAATGAAAACATCCTTAATAAAACTCGATCAATAAAATAGGAACATCAGAACATCACTTTTGATCAACTTCGATCAATGGCCATCTGCATTATATATTTTGATCATGTTTCAATTTTGAGACTTAATTGTGTGGAGCCAGGTTTCGATCATTTCAATAACACAACACCTATTAAAAATAATTAATAAACGTATTTATTGAATAAAAATATCAACGAAAGTATCATGATTTACAGACTACAATGTAACAAAAAGAGAAAAACTATTACAATAAAAAAAATCAAGTAAGCTACGTCGATCGTGTAAAATCGACTTGCATCAGAAAATTTTCAACTAATGAAAATGTGATTCCATTATTTCGTATTTTTAAATACTTTATTCAAGCTAAAAATATAAAAACTTTGAAAAAAAAAATCGTGTACCCGTAAATTATTAGTTAATTTGTTTTACCCAAAAAGTACATAATTTCCAGAGTTACAGGAAGACGTATACCTACGTATTGGTAAATCGATAATTTACTCGCTTTATTTCGTAAAATTATTACAAAATTATTTCAGTTTATACATAATTATTTTTTTCATATTTTTTTAATTTTTAAAATATCGATAAAAAAATTTTCATTGGAACGTACGTAGGTATTCAATATTTTTTTATATAAATAATTATTTGAAACAGGTAAACCTAAAAAAAAAAAAAAAAAAAAAAAAAATACGTACAACTTTTTGAAAGTGACGTTTTTTGTTTATAAGCTCGTATTGGTATCATTTTTATAAAATGATATTCTCCTTTATGAGTTTTACAAACATCTAAATTTTTTGTTTAATTTATTATCATTTTCAAAAAAATGATAAAATTGAGGTCATAAGTAGGTAATAAGAAATTCAGTAGCAAGGGTACATTTTTTTTAAAAAACATAAATACGTAATTGATGTTTCTTTCCGTTAGAGTGATTTTTATAAATCAATATAGAGAACTTTTTTCTCTTGAAAAATATCTATCTATGATTTGTAATTTGGAGAAAATTCTTGTAATGAGATCGATGGGCAGATAAGTAATTATTGTAAAATATTCGAAGTGTAAATTCATCGAAGGCATTTGTTAATATTATATGAAGGTGAAATTTATAAGTGGAATTGGATGGCTCATGCATTCAAAAAAAAAAAAATGAATAAAAAAATAATCATAAGTAGGTATATGAAATACATAAATATGATAACGTATTTATTTAATACTATGTGCGACATAAATTGGTGTTTCAATTTGGTTTTCACTCGTTGTCGTTGGTGACTTTTAAAAACTCATGAAAATGATTGCGATTTGTGATAAGCCAGCAGATGCTCATCTCGGAGGGAAATTTATTTTTAAAATAGTGTAATTTTGGTTCTGTTTCCTTTCAAATTTCCATTAAATTTTAATGGAAGTGACCAAGGTTTTTTAATTAGGAGAGTAAAAATACGATAGGTAAATTATTCTAAATAGATTGCAATAGTAGAATATAAAAAAGAAGACGAGGTAAAATGTGAAGTGTGGTTGAAAGTGATACGAAAATAAATTGTATGTACTTGTGTGGTGAAATGTGATCAGCTGCGAGAATATGAATGATTACCAGAAAAATAGGTATAGACCTATTTTTATTATTATTTTTTTTTTTGATAAATTTATATCTATTTTTTATTACAGGGTGTCTATTGTCATGAAAATATTTTTTTTTCAAACTTGAAATTCTCATTTTTTTTTTAAATTTTGAAATCCATTTAATTTTGTTTTTTGAAAGTTTTTAATAATAAGTGAAAATTTGATTTTAAATAATTATTGTAAATACATTAATAATTTTAAAAAGATATGCAATTTTTTTATTCTTCTTTGATTACCCATTTTTTCCAATTGTAAATTTCTTTAGCTTTCAGTCGATGCTTTGTATATTTTTTTTCAAAATTGTTTGATTTTTCAGATTTTTTTAAATTGTAATTTTTAAATTTTTTTATTAATTTTAATTCTTTTTGAATTTTAATTTTTTTTAAAGTCACTTTTTCACGTCGTTTCACTTTGATACTTCAAGTTTTCCGTTTTTTCAATCGTTTTGTTTATTTCGATTATTTTCGTTTTCATTTTCTCAGTTGTAGATTTTCCTGATTTTTCAACTAGGTACTGATTTAAAATTTTTCAAATTCATTATTATTTTGTTTATCTAATTTTTAAATTTTTTCATTTGAAGTAATTTTTCTTGAACTGTAATTTTTTTCGATTTTTCAAAATTTTGAATTTTTTAAATTTTTGATTTCATTTCACTTTTAATTTTTTTTTTAAATTTTGAATTACCTTTTTTTTTTGTATTTTTTTTCATTTCACTGATTTAAATTCTCACATTTTTTCAATTTGGAATTATTTTGAATTTTTCAAAATTCCTGTTTTGGTTATTTTTATTTCAATTTTGAATCGATTTTAATTTTATTGAATTTTTCAAAATTCCTCTTCCCATTTTTTCTTGATACAATTTTTTTTTAATTTTTAGTTTTTGATAATTTCTAATCGTAATTATTGATTTTTTAAAATTTTGTCATTTTTTTCTAATTAAAAATTTTGATTTTTTTCCGATGTTACCAACTAAATTGTTTGTCTATAATTTCATTTTCAGGTGTCTTTTTATATTGTTTTCGATTTTAATTTTTTTTTGTAGACGTTCTGACCATTTTTTAAAAATCGTACAGGGTTTCCCAGTTTATATTAATTTATGTATTTTGATTTGTGCGTTTTTTCTAGTTTTTGCTTTTTTGGTTTCGTTTCCAATTGTTTTTTTTCCAAAATTTTAATTTTATGAATTTTATATTTTTTTTCATCTAGTCTAAAATGCAATTTTTTATATGAATTTCTTCCGAAATTTTAATTTTTGGTCGTTTTTGATTTTATATATTTTCTTGTTTTTGTAGAATTTTCCTAATTTTTTTTAGTAGATTTTTTTTCATGTTTTTAAATTGTGAATTTTTCCAAACAGTTTTTGCTCAGTTGTTTAAAAAAAAATGATTATTTCATTATTTTTTTCTTAGTTTTTCAATTTGTGATGATTTTTGTTTACAATTTTTGCCGATTTTTTTCCTAGCTTTTAGTTGGTTTTACTCTCAGGTTTATATCTAAATCTTTTTAAATTTGAGTTCCGATTTAGGTTTTTTAAATTTTTTTTTTAAAATTTTTCCTAGTTTTTATATTTTTTCATATTTTTAGGGATCTGCTATTTTTAAATTGTAAATTTTTTCAAAATTTCAATTTTTGTTTGTTTTTATTATTTTTTTTTCAATTCTGAAGGAATCTCAATTTTTATGAGTTTCAATTATGTAATAATGATTTTCAATGTCTACCCCCCCCCCCCCCGGAAGTATATTTTAAAAAACTGTGAAGTCTTTCCAAAATTTCAATTTCTATATGATTGTGAAATTTTTCTTTTCGAAATTTTCAGGGGTTCTTAGTTTTTAGTGATTCGTCATTTTTTTCCAATTTTAAGAAATTATTTTTTTTTCAAAAGTTACAATTTTTGTTCATTTTTAATTTCAATTTTATTCAGATTTCCTGATTGTTGCGTTATCCATATTTTTTTATTTTTACCTAAATTTTTTTCATTTTTTTTCATTAATTTTTTTAGTTTTTTATTGTTGTTTTCATTTCTTTACAACTTTTAATTAATATTGATGTAATATATTATTTACCTACGAAAATTTTGTGCGTTGGTATAAATAATTCGTATTTTTACTATTTTTACTATTTTGAGGTGATGCCTAAAGGGGGAGGAAATGGTGAAAGTTTTATAAAGGAAATTCAAAACCCTGCATAAAATCGTGTTTAGGTCCTACTTTTATTATGGTAAAATTTTTTCAAGACACCCTGTTTAGTAATTATTGTAAAATATGCAAAAATTAAAAAGCTGTGCTCGATTGACGATTTTTAGCTTTTCATACTAGTCCAGGTAATTTGCGGGGAAAGTTTTTTTTTTCACAAAGTTGCTCATAAAGATGTCCTTATTAACATGGATCATAGAAATATAAAATCCGAGTGGAGCTTCAACCCTGAAAATATTGACATTTTCGCTCCAAACTGTTTCTTCTCACCATATCTTAGTTACCAATGACGCCACAAAAAAAAATTTCATAAAAAAAAATGTGAAGAATTGAATTTTTTACAAAATTATATAATTATTTATAATTTTTGGGTAGGTAAGAGTGATAGTAACGCCGCGAATCGACTTTGAAGTTATTGGTCCATTCGATTTAAGCGAAAAAACAGACATATTTACGAGCAACTTTGTGAGAAAAAAAATGTTCCCCTCATTTTTGGCCTATTTCGCCTGGACTATACGTTGTATTGAGAAACATGCTGACTCAGCTGGAAGCTTGCTCATATCTTGGAAAAATAAAATAAAGAGTAATGCGTAAAAAATACTGTGGTGAAGTAAGAGTGTAGAAAAAGCCTAAAATAATAAAATAACCACTCTAAGGAATAAAAATTTACAATTTTCATATCACAAAATTTATCACTAAAATTTGATTGGAAATAATAATACTAAACGAATAATAATATTAATAATAATATTTTCAAAGGCGTTAGAAAAGAGAAATTTGTAGGTATTGTTTTTTTCTTTATTAAGGTAAAATAAAATTTGGAAATTTACAGTTCGAGGGGTGAATTTTTCATTTTACTTATATCGATAGTTTTAACGTTGAAATTGTCCTTAGGTATTAAATTCAATTTTTCAGGTTCGGCGTCCGGCATTATGACGCACATGAAGTTCTTACCAGAGGCACTGTCCACCGGGTAGATGGTAACAGGTGTGAAGTTATCGGCGCCCTCGACGTAATTGCATAATTTCTTGTATACTTCCGGGAACTGTTTCCTGAGGCTGACGCCACGTTGCCTGAGATGCCTCTGGATATTGGTGAAGCTGACCTGACGGTCCTTTTGGGTACCTTGGCTGCCGGGCAGAGACGTCAATATCAGCGTTTCCGGATGCTCCGAGTCTTTACTCAGATTACACAGCGACGGATTTCTGGTGGTCAGAGCCGGACTTAGTTTGGTTTTGGCGCATCTCGAGATGATCTGACGTTCCCATTTGACCGCTCCTCGAGTTGGTACCTCGCTGACGACGTGGATCGCCACGAAGATCACTAGCCTTGTATCTGGATTGTAAGATTTACAAATGCGGAGCAACTCGGCGTACAAATCGTTGCCCATTTCGGTCGGCAATAAATTAGTCCATTTGACGTAGACGGCGTCAGGCTGTCCGGCGGCTCCGTTGGCGAATCTCTCGGCCAACTGAGGGCTGTGAAAGTAGAACTTGACGCAGCCTCGACCGTGCGTGAGGAAACCACGTCTGGCCACGGTGGAAGCGTTCAATAGAATGTCTTCGTTTTGCTTGATGGTTGACAACACTCGCCGGCAGAGTTCGCCCACTCTCGAGTGCAGACATAGTTTGCGATGCTTCTCCCAGTGCTCTCGGCGGCATTCGCGAGAGCAATAGACGTAATCGCAGTTGTGGCACACCTTGAAGGTTTTCTTCGCCTCGGCTGGTTCGGCGGTTTTGCCACATTTCGGATAACGACATTGTACCACTAGTTTCAGGTTCGATTGCGCCGAGCTCATCGGTTTCACCGGGTCCGCGTAGATGTCGTAGGAGATTCGGCGGTCTTGCATGCCCTTTTGCAGGATGAGCGCGCTACCCTCGCTGCGACGACGTTTGATGTCGAATTGAGATTGAGTACCGGCTTTCCAGTCGGATGATTGGCTCGAACTAGCTTTCCCTGGAAGAAAAATACGCGCTTAGGAACAGCGACAGAACAGACAACAGAGGTATGTCTACGAATATGTCATAATTTACTAGGTACCTGCTAGAACTAGATACAATATTTTTTACACAAGTTGATTTTTCATTTTATTTTATTTTTAGTTTTAATTTTGATCAGTGACTCGAGAGAGTGAATGTTGTCGCGAATGGTGAAATTTTGTTTTTCAAGCTTCATTGAGATATTTTTCAAAACTTTGATGGAAGAACAATTTTTGCGACTTAACAATTCCTCTGTGATTTTTGAAGAATTATTTCAGAAAAATTCCAATCCTTTTTCAAATACAAAAATTTGTCAAAATATTGAATTTTTGAAAATTTTGTTGTAAATCTAATTTTAAAAATTTACTATTTATGGCATTCTATTCATAACTTAAAAACCTCTTTGAACATGAAAATTTTCACATTTGAGTAGGTAAAATTAAATTTTTAAATTTTTATTCAAAAGTGATTTCTCAAAAACAAATTTTTCAAATTGTCAAAACCCTAAATTTATTTTTTTCCTAAATTTTGAAACGAACATTTTTCAATTTTTTTTGAAAAACAAACTTTTTAAACTTAAAAAAAAAATCAAAAAACGAAATATATTCAATTTAAAAAAAAAAACAATGTTTTTTCATTTTTTCTTCAATGTTCAAAAAAATTGAAAATTTCTTATACTTGGCATGAATTTTTAAATTTTCAAAAAGAACCCATTTTCAATTTTTTTTTGAGCAAATTTTTCAATTTTATTATAATTTGATTTTTAAGTTTTTTTAAAACAATTTTTGAAATATTTTCGAAGTTTTGACGAAAAACAAGTTCTTCTTCAAATTAAAAACAAAAAAAATATAAGTATAAGGCAAAATTTTTAATTTTGAAAAAATTACTTTTTATTGGACAAATTCTTCAATTTCTTGTTTTCAAACAAATTTTAAATAGATATAAAGAGGAAAATTTTTTAATATGTAATACATACATTTTTTCAACATAAATGTATACTTATAAACTCTCAATTTTTCAAACTAAATTTTTCAAAAGTTTCCAAAAAACAGTTTTTATGATTTTTAAAAAAATTTTAGAAAACGAATTTTTTAATTACGAAGAGCAAATTTTTACTACATTTTAAATGTTTTTGAAATCATAGGTATCAATTTTAAATTCGTTTATTTCTATAGGTATAGGATAATTTTTTGAAAATTTTTCAAAAGAAATTTTTTTGAGATTCTTCTCTTGCTAAAACAACTTTTTAAATAATTTTTCTTTAAGAAAAGTCTTGAAATTGAGAAAAAATAACAAAATAATTTCCAAGAGAAAATTTTTACAAAAAGAAAATTTAAAAGATTCTAACAAAATTTAAAAAAATAAGATTTAATTTTTCATTTTTTTAAAATTCAAAAACTTCATTCGAGAAATACGAATATAGGTACCTACTCGTAGAAAATTGTAAATATTGTTTCAAGAGTAGAAATTTTAGAAATTTTAAACACTAAGTCTAAAGATATAAAACTAAATTATTTTATTTTTCAAAATGGAATTTCAAACAGTTTTTTTTTCGAACTTTTTCTAAGCCTAAACTTTTTTGAACGATTTCTTTTCTCAAAAAAATCTTATTAGACAAAGTTTGTCAAAATTTATTGTAAAGATAAATTTTCAGAAGAGAGTTTACAAAAAAGTTTCAGAGAAGGTTTTTTGGTATTTTTATTGAAAGAAAATTGATTTTTTTTGGGGAAAAATTATTTCAAAATTTTTTTGAATCTAAATGTTTCAATTCTTTTTAAAGCTTAAAGTTTTCATTTTAAAAAAAATCAAAAATTTTGGTCAAAACACGAATTATCTAAATGTTTGAAGGAGGAAATTTTTAAAGTTTTTGAAACTTCAGTCATAAAAAATTTAAATAAAAGAGAAAATTGTCAAAAATGTTTTATAAATTTTTTCAAAATGAAATTTTTGAAGAAATATTCAATTCTTTAAAAAATTTTACATGTAAATTTTTTAATGTTTTCAAAAAAAAAAAAAAAAAAAAAATACAAAAGAGGAGTTAGAAAACTAATTTTTTTTCAACAAAAAGTTTTTGAAATTGACATTTATTTAATGAAGGAAATTTGAGGAGTGTTTTATTATTGAAAAATAATTATTTTACGCAAAAAAAGAAATGAAAAAAGTCAATAAAACGAAATTTGCTAAAATTTCTTGGAAAGAAAATTTCGGAATAAGTACATTTTTCACAACAAAATTTTCAAAATAATTCAAAAGACTTTTTTCTAGATTTTTGTAGGGATAAGATTGATTTTATTTTTAAATTCATAAAAAAATTTTAAAAATGATTTATTTTAAAGACATATTTTTTGAAAAGAATTTAGAATCTAACTTCTTTGATTCTTTTCAAAGCTATTTTTTTTTTAATCAAAAATTTTGGCAAACTACGAATCATTTGAAACAGTAAATTTTAAATGTTTCCAAAACTTGGAAAATTGTCAGAAATGCATGCCCTCATGAGAATTTTTTTGAAATTTTTCTATAAGAACATTTTGTGAAATTGGAAAATTTTCATATTTTTTTTTTAATTTTGAAAGTTGATTGTATTTTTTTTTCATTTTTTAAAAGAAATTTAAATTTTTTAAAAATCCAAAATTTATTTTTTATTTTTTTTTCTCAAAGGAAATTTGTACTTAAGTACTTGTTCCAAAATAATTTGAAAAAACATTTTTCAAATTTCCGACAAAAAATTTCAACAAAACTCTTAAAAATTTTTAAAACGCAATTTTCAAAACCTTTTTAAAAAAATTGTTTGAAAAAGGTTGGAGAGATTTTTTTGGAATTTTCTCATATAATTTTTTGAATTTTTCCCAAAAAGGATATTTAAAAAAAATTCCAACAAATTCTCTAATTTGATAAAAATGAGATTTTCCAAAAAAAAAAAAAAAAAAAACATTTTTTATACTGAAGAAAAATGAAAAGAAAATTTTCAAAATGTTTTTAGAATCCCAATTTCTCTTTTTTTTCTAATTCCTTTCATTTTTTAATTTAAATTTTTTCTGGAAAACAATTATCATTTAAATTTTTAAAAAGTAATTGAAAAAAAACTTTTTTGAAGAACGTTCTTCGATTTTTTATTAAAAACGAACAAATTTTTCAAAAAAATTACTACACGGATTTTTGATTGTTTTAAGAACAGTTCTTTAAATAATTTTAAAATCAAAAAATGCATTTTTTTTTTTCAAAAACATAATATCTTTCAATTGTTTTTAATTTTTTTTTTAAATATGCTTGATTTTCATTTTTTTTAGAAAACAAGTTTTTTGATTCTGAGGTAAGCAATAAGTTTTGAATGTTTTTGAACAAATTTTTCATTTTTTTAAAGAAATTTTTTTATAGGTAAGTATAAATTTTTCAATAATTTAATAAAAGAAAACTTGAATTTTCATTTCTGTTTTTTGACATGTAGATAATTTTTCAAAATTTATTTTATTGAAAGTAAATTTTTGTGCAAAATATTTTTGTAAAAATTTTTTCGATTGGGGTTCAATTTTCTCAAAATTTCATTAAAAAGTATAAATTTGAAGAGAAAAAAATGTTCATTATATATTGTATAAGGTACAATTTTACCAAAGTACAAATTTTTTGAATTTAGATTCACTTTTAAAAATTTTGTTCAACAGTAATCTTTTCAGAAATAGTTTTGAATTCTGCTGTTTAAAAAACTTTCTAAACCAGCCCGTCTTAAACAAAATACACCACAAATCGCGAGGATTCTCTCACGAGTCAGTCTCATACCCAAATCATACCCAAAATATAAAAAAAATTTCACTCTCACAAACCAAACCATACAAAGAATCAGCATATTAATCAAATGCATCTGATTTCAGTACAACCCGAAGAAGACGAACAGAAGAACAAAACATAACACAGAGAGAAAAAAAAGAAGAAGAAGATCCATATCGGAGACTTACAATTTGTTTTTCGAGCTGTCATTACGGTCAGCGCGGCATCTACGGAGGTCCTCCGCGAACCGAATAGGAGAACCGACGATTTCGGATTCCAATGAAGTTTTCGCAGGACTGGGGGTGCGTGACGTGGTCGACAGACCCAATAACGAATCCAAAATATCGTCCAAAGTCGTCATGTCGGGATTTTGTTTTATGGTGGGCTCTTTTAACGGAGTGGATATTTTATATTCGTCATAAAAGGTTTTTATTGTCTCGCCTGCTTTAGGACCTATAAAGAAAACAAAGTGTATTTTTTCTTTCTTTAGAGTCGAAAAAACAAAACAAAAATCCCACCTTTTTATAGGTATAGAGTTTCTGGCTCGATAGCTTTAATTATTGGTAACTTACTTTATTTAAGAATTTTCTTATTACGAGTTCTTGAACGTAATAGGTGATAGGTTAAGAAATACGGTGGGGTGATGGTCGTGATGGTGGTGGTGGTTGTTGTACTGGTGGCTCACGATGAAAGAACTTTTTTTTTTTTATCAGAGGGAATTTCAGTATAAATTAAAATCAAAAAACAAGTGTTTTTATAAGCGTAATATTGCGTAAAAATTCAGAGGCTGCTGAAGCAGAGCGAAGCATATCCGAACTTAAGGTTTTCTGATTCCAGATCCAGGGTATTATGATTTCAAATTTATGGTATTTTAGACTGTTCAATTTCACATCAAGCCAATATTTTTATAACAATCAAAGGACGACGACCTAATTACGTGATGGCAACGATAAGCGATAAGCTTTTATAAGGAATGTCGAACAGTAAAAAAAAAAAAAAAAAAAAAAAAAAAAAAAACGAAAAAAAGCATAAGTATGATGTCGTAAGATAAAAATAGTATGAACTATGCGATTAAACAGATGCATCTGATATGAGCTGATTCGTTTTACCTTTAAAAAAATTTTCAGCGCTGCGTTCTCTTTATTTCAATCAATCAAAAAAGGATAATAAAAATCTTTTAGGTAATTTACTTACTGTAGGTAACATGCTCGTTAAATGGTTATTAATATTTACATCCAAATGACAAAATACAATGGTGGTAAGTAAGTATTTACAGGACTCTAAACTACTATATGTAAGTTTATCACCAGATCAGATAGGTAAGTACCAAACCAAATAATCATGCAAATGCAAAAAGACGAGATTTTCAACTCGGTAGCTCGTACAATAAATTTTATACGTGGAATGGTCAATAATTCCACGCATTAGAAGTATATCGAGCTCAGAATTCTTCAAAGACAAAGATTATACGATTTATTCCAGTAAAATAATGGAAAATTTGTCAGAACTAGGTATGTTCGAAAAAAAAAAATAAAAGACGTATTTTTTATCAAATTTTATAGCAATCTACGAGTTCAGAAGATGCAATTTCTGAGAACGATAAAAAATAAATAGCCTAACTGAAAATCTGAAGGAAAATGAGCTGAATATTGATTTGCGACAGAGGAAAAAACCCTACCAAGGGAACCAAGATCTAGATAATTGACAAGCGACCCCAAAATTATTCGACTACGATCGTAATATTGATTTTTTCAGCGATAAAAAAAGCACAAATCTCCTCGTATTGATGAAATACTGGTCGTAGATGAAAAATAAATGCAGAATCGAGTTCAGTGACCTCTAATTAATAATAAATGACCCTTCAACCAGTTTCATAGGCTCTCTGAAGGCATTGAAATGCAATTTTTGGCGTTTTTTCGGTTGCATCGAACAAGTTGCATACGCGATACAATTGCAGGCGGAAATGAAAATTATCAAAAGATGAGACTTTTTTTCAAAAATTATCGAATTTTAGGGTTTTTTATGTCGTTTATTACTAAATCGAGGCCGCTGATCACGAATATATTAGCATTTGTATCTCGTTGTACCAGAAATGAAGGATTTTAGAAAAAAATTGCCCGTTTGCGACAGAACAAAGACTCGGTACCGAAAATTGATATCAGATTCGTAATCAGTGACCTGAAATTATTCGAAAACGATTCTAATCTCGATTTTTTTGAAATTGTCAAATTTTCAAACCCTATTTACGGGCTAACTAAGCGTCGTAGAGCAAAACTGATTGCATATTTGGAATCAGCGGCGTCGATTTAGTCGAAAAGCACTCTTATCTCGATTTTTTTGAAAATCAAAAAATCGAAAAAATCAACGATGGTTAACCTTCCTTTTTTTTTCGAAAAAAAACTTTTTGTTCCAGATCGACGTGTGAGGTGTCTAGGAGGGGGTAATCGGACCAGGCGAATCGATCGCAGCCATCAGTTTCCCGATCGGAGGCGAATTCGCGGAGATATGGACCATTTTCTGCAACTCGGAAACTAGGCATCGGATCTGAAAACTAATAGCATATTCCGGTTCAGTGTCCTCCAATTAGCCTATAAACCAAATTTCAGCTAATTCGGAGCATAAATAACATTTTTTAAAAATTCATTAAAATTGAAGCAAAGAAAATGGCGGATTTAGATTTTTTTTGCAAAATTTGAAAAAAATTGTCGAAAATTGGGCATCTAGGGGCCTAGACCGATAGAGTCGATACCGACGATTCCAAATCTGCTTTCATTTTGAAAATCGGGCCATTATTCGCGGAGATATAAGCGTTCAAAGTTTTTGGTCGGATATGAGTCAGAAAATCCGACCTGATCCGACCATCCTTGGTACTTTTTAAAATTATTGCAGCCTCCAGAACAGCTAGAAAATGGTTTTTGGTGTCTAATATTACCAAATCGAAGCGGCAGAATTCAAATTTGAATTTTATTTTGAGCAGTGATGCCAACCTCGCGAGATAAAATTTTTATTTCGCAAAGTTGGCAACCTTGAACCGAGAAAATCGTAAATTTGAATTCTACGGCCTCGATATAGTCCATTTTGACCCTTTACTCGACATCGTAGGCCTTCTGGAAGCTTTAATATTGCAAAAAGTTTAAAACAATGACCTGCGAGGAAGGGACGACATCTGATTGGTTGAAACTTTGACGCTTAATATCTCCGCGAATTTTGATCCGATTTCAGATCTGATTGCAGATTTGCAATCGTCGGATTCGACTCTATCGGTATGGATCCCTAAATCGCCCAATTTCGACAATTTTTTTCAAATTTTGAAAAAAATCAAGTTTAATGGGTCAAAGTTTAAAAAATCACCACGCTCGTGTTTATGATCCGATTGAGCTGAAATTTGGTTTATGGACTATTTTGAGGTCGTAGATTTCAAAAATGCTCCTATAAACGTTGTTCGCATCAATTCTCGAAAGATAAAATTTTTATTTTTTGAAGTTGACAACACTGCTCAAAACTAATTACAAATTTGGATCCCCCATAATCGAATTATGCACCCTAGACCTTTGAACCGCCACCATAGGCCTCCCCTTTCTTGAAATTTTCATTTAAATCGTGATATCTACTTGAATTTTTTTGATCAGTTATTGTGGTTGCCTAATAAGGAGAAATTAAGGCAGAAGTATCACTTTACAAGCAGATTACGTCTTCTAGAAGCGCTATGAAGCTGATTGAGGAGTCAAAATGCGGTAAATGAAGGGCTTAGAATTCAAATTTGCATTTTGTTCAAATCACTGTTGCCAACCTAGCGAAATAAAAATTTTATCTCCGAAAGTTGGCAATACTGTTCGAAACAAATTACAAATTTGAATTCTACGACCTCAAAATAGTCCATAAATCAAATTTCAGCTCAATTGGATCATAAACACGAGCGTGGTGAATTTTTGAACTTTGACCCATTAAACTTGATTTTTTTCAAATTGTCGAAATTGGGCGATTTATGGATCCATACCGATAGAGTCGAATCCGACGATTGCAAATCTGCAATCAGATTTGAAATCGGATCAAAATTCGCGGAGATATTAAGCGTCAAAGTTTCAACCAATCAGATGTCGTCCCTTCCTCGCAGGTCATTGTTTTAAACTTTTTGCAATATTAAAGCTTCCAGAGGGCCTACGATGTCGAGTAAAGGGTCAAAATGGACTATATCGAGGCCGTAGAATTCAAATTTACAATTTTTACGGTTCAGGGTTGCCAACTTTGCGAAATAAAAATTTTATCTCGCGAGGTTGGCACCACTGCTCAAAATAAGTTTCAAATTTGAATTCTGCGGCTTCGATTTGGTAATATTAGACACCAAAAACCATTTTCTAGCTGTTCTGGAGGCTGCAATAATTTAAAAAAGTACCAAGGATGGTCGGATCAGGTCGGATTTTCTGACTCATATCCGACCAAAAACTTTGAACGCTTATATCTCCGCGAATAATGGTCCGATTTTCAAAATGAAAGCAGATTTGGAATCGTCGGTATCGACTCCATCGGTCTAGGTCCCTAGATGCCCAATTTTCGACAATTTTTTTCAAATTTTGCAAAAAAATCTAAATCCGCCATTTTCTTTGCTTCAATTTTAATGAATTTTTTACAAATGTTATTTATGCTCCGAATTAGCTGAAATTTGGTTTATAGGCTAATTGGAGGACACTGAACCGGAATATGCTATTAGTTTTCAGATCCGATGCCTAGTTTCCGAGTTGCAGAAAATGGTCCATATCTCCGCGAATTCGCCTCCGATCGGGAAACTGATGGCTGCGATCGATTCGCCTGGTCCGATTACCCCCTCCTAGACACCTCACACGTCGATCTGGAACAAAAAGTTTTTTTTCGAAAAAAAAAGGAAGGTTAACCATCGTTGATTTTTTCGATTTTTTGATTTTCAAAAAAATCGAGATAAGAGTGCTTTTCGACTAAATCGACGCCGCTGATTCCAAATATGCAATCAGTTTTGCTCTACGACGCTTATTTAGCCCGTAAATAGGGTTTGAAAATTTGACAATTTCAAAAAAATCGAGATTAGAATCGTTTTCGACTAATTTCAGGTCACTGATTACGAATCTGATATCAATTTTCGGTACCGAGTCTTTGTTCTGTCGCAAACGGGCAATTTTTTTTCTAAAATCCTTCATTTCTGGTACAACGAGATACAAATGCTAATATATTCGTGATCAGCGGCCTCGATTTAGTAATAAACGACATAAAAAACCCTAAAATTCGATAATTTTTGAAAAAAAGTCTCATCTTTTGATAATTTTCATTTCCGCCTGCAAATGTATCGCGTATGCAACTTGTTCGATGCAACCGAAAAAACGCCAAAAATTGCATTTCAATGCCTTCAGAGAGCCTATGAAACTGGTTGAAGGGTCATTTATTATTAATTAGAGGTCACTGAACTCGATTCTGCAATTATTTTCAATCTACGAGCAGTATTTCACAAATACGAGGACTTTTGTTCTTTTCCAATCGCTGATTAAGTCAATGTTATGATTATAATCGACTAATTTGACGTCGCTGATTACAAATAATCAGTAAGTTTCTTCTACTGACATTTTTTAAAATGCTCGAGATATAATTTATCAAATATAAAACAGTATTTTTTTTTAAATACATAATTAGACACTAAGGGTTGAAATTTACATTAAAAAAATACCCTACAAATTTCAACACCCTACACAACGACTCTGTACAGCTTCGTCTCTGCTTACAAGCCAGTCCGATGGAATTTCATATCACATACTACGTTCTCGAAGGTAATATTTCAAAGGGTCACAACATCTACCTACGTATACACAACACAATCAAAGCCATTACAAAGCAACAGAAAAAATAAAAGCGTGCATCTGCCGCAAACCTACTGGTCAGCCGATGAATTTAAAAATATAAACGAATAAATGAAAAAAAGAAAAAAATGTATACAAGCAAAAAGTTATATATTTACGTAACAAAAAAGATCTATTATATAAATATGATATCCTACAACGATAATGTTTACAATTTGATTCTTAAAATTAAAAATATAAAAAATACAATACACGCTATACAATCATTGGCCGATTTTTTTTTACGTATTATTTAAAAGAGGCGGAAACCGGTGGGTATATTTCTATCAATTCATCGAACACTCTGCCAAACACCATGTTTACTATATATTGATCCGAGAATATACGTAAACAGATGAATCGAGTCAAAATACGATTTCGATTGTCTCATAATTAGGTCGCAGTCGATATAAAATAATTCACAACTAGAAACGTCTTATTCGATTTTTTTTTTTTTTTACAAAAAAAGGGCTACCTAAGCTGCGTACAAAGTTCATAATACGTTGCTTTAAAAAAAATTATTGTCTCAAATTGGTCTCTGCGAAACATCAAACGCTATAAATAAATAAAAAGTAACACGCGAAGCGCGACAAAAAGGATAACCCATTTTTATTTAAAATTACGTAAAATGGAACGGTATCTCTCGTTTTGTGGTAATCGTGTAAATAATATCCCTATCGGCAAAACGAACGAATAAAATTCCCTTTTGTATGGAAATTCGATACCGAATAGCTTGGCTAATTTTACCGAAACTTTATACTCTTTTTTTTTCGCTTTCGTAACCTTAAAAAGAGGAGACTCGGTTTTATAAATATTTTTAAAAATAGTAAAATGCTTCGATTTTGTCCTTTCTTCGAGTTTTGTGCAATGATCAGCAAAGCTGAGAGTAACTATTACGCTTTTTTTTCAAATTAAATTAAAATTATAAGTATAAAATAATTTACGCGATTTTTCAAAACAATTTCGAGTCACGAGAAATTCACTCAAATCCCTTAATTTTTTGAAATTAAAATACTTCTCAAATATTTCGATTTCAGCTGAATTTTATTCGAACCGAAAAACAATGCAAATTAATTCGAGTGGAAAATTCCATCGATAAAGTTTCTACCATTGACGAGATTAAAATTAATCCGAGTTCATAATTTTTTTTCTAGAACTATTTCCAAGTGAATTGGTAACAATGCATTTCGATTAAGAAAGCGATAATTTGAATTTTTTAATTTTTTTCTGTTTTTAATTAACTGAAAATTGAATAAATCGAGTTTATCTGAAAAATCGTTCGCAAAATATTTCGTTTTCAAATCGAATCATTCGCGAACGACCGAATTTAGAGTGTAAAATTTAATCAAAATTTGTATTCTAATTTACAAACAACTATAAAAAACAAAAAAAATTCAATCGTTCGCGAACGATTTGATAATTCATGAAAATGAATCATTCGCCAATGATTCAGTTGAAAATCACGATAAAAATTTCAATTTCATAACTTATTCAAAATTTAGAGTTGATTTTACCAACGAATTCGAGACTAAATGATTCATTCGTTCGCGAACGATTTCATCATTTTCAAAATGAATCATTCGCGAACGATATCGCCATAAAAATTTCAATTTTGCAGTTTCTTCAAAATTTAGATTTTATTTTTTATCGAAATGAATCATTAGTTCGCGAACGATTCGATTACTCCGTAAATGAATCATTTACGAGTTATTCGGTTGAAAATGCGAGATCAAATTTCAATTTTGACAATTTCATCAAAATCTTTTTTTTTTTTTTTTTATTATTCAAAGAACGAATTCTTAACAAAATGATTCATTCGTTCACGAACGATTTAATTATTTTTTAAATGAATTATTTGCGAACGATATCGCGATAAAAACTTCAATTTTGAAATTTCTTCAAAATTTAGATTTTATTTTTTATCTAAACGAATCATTACTTTGCGAACGATTCGATTACTTCAAAATTGAATCATCCACGAGTGATTCAGTTGAAATGAAAATGACGATAAAATTTTAATTTTGAGAATTTTATCAAAATCTATTTTTTTTTTTTTTTTTTTTTGTTCAAAAAACGAATTTTTAACGAAACGATTCATTCGTTCGCGAACGATTCGATCGATTTATGATCGTCAAATTAATCGTATTTTAAAATTTTGTAAACTCAAATCGTTCGCGAAAAATACAATTTAGAATCGTTCACGAACGACTCGTTGCTTGCGAATCGATAGATATACCAACGTATTGGTACTTGGAAGAAATATTTTACGCAATAATGCAACTTCAAGTCGTTCGTGAATGATTTGTTCGAACCAAAATGATTCGTCGACTCGGTCATTTTCGAAAGAATTGTTCGCAATACAAATTATTCGTATTTTCATCTCGAAAAATCGTTCAAAATACTTATTTTATAGTTTAACCGAAAATTAAAATAATAAATTAATAATTATTCAATTCGTGAGCATTGTTACCAACTTTTTGAAGAAAAAAAATCAAAAATTACTTATCGTGTGAAAAAATCAAAATTTCGTTGAGCTTTTCTTCTTAAAAATTCAAACTTTGAAAAATACCGTTCTTTTTGAGAGGAAAAAAATTTCAACAAAAATAACTCCCAAAAAATCCAAAAATTAAACTCAACTTTATGAAGAATTCTCGTGACTCGACCTTGCTAGAAAAATCGCCCCTTGGTCAGTTTTTTGGTACAAAGGTGACGTAAAAAATCACAGATATAATAAAAAACACATACGCGACGAGAATCCTCTCGAATAAATAAACAAACAAACAAAAAATTCAACAAAAAAACAATACTCACACGATATTACTGTTTGTGAAAACCTCTCTGGGCAAAAATTGTTCTTATTTAGAAGGAGAAAAAAATAGGTTGAAATCGTATTATTATCATCAAACTCGTGGATCAACCACGACAATAGAACCGGTCACTTTATAACGATTCATCGATTATAAACTAAATAAATAAATCTAATAAATACAACGCAAAAAATAAACGGTGAAATTTTATAAAATTATGGCCATCTCGTGACGATTTTATATTACAAAGAATAGAAGAAGAAGAAAAAAGTCGTCGTCGACGTAAGAGAAGAACGCGACCGATAAATGCAAATAACGAAATTAAACTAAATTTTTCATCTGTATATTCGCTCGTTCGTCGCACACGCCAAAATAAATATCGACCAAGCTTCGTAAACGAAAAAAAAAAACCACGTCAATTTTCTAATCCCCCTCCCTTCATGGGACATCTTCGCGAAACACGAACGACAAAATTGGGGAAAAAAGTAACTCTATAATAACGTAGATAGGTAGTGTAAGTTATCGAAACTACGTGAAATTGCAATCGGTTTTTTCATCGCTACATGATTTATCCAGCAAATAAAAAAAAAATAAAAAATGAAAACGCGAAATGAAAATGAAAAAAATAATAAAGAAAGAAAAAGAATCAAACTCAAAATAAAAAATAATACAGTATAGTGTAAAAACGTAGCCGTGAGTGATATGTACCTAAAGAGGGCTAAATCGTTCAAACGATCTAAGTCTCGGCTAAGCTAATAAATACTCACCATTTAATTGATTATTAAAGGTCTGATTTTCGTTACATTTTTGAGTATTATTAGCGGAATAATTTAAATATAATTCGTCGGTGGGTTCTTTTTCGAATTTTATCGTCTTCGATTTCTCGTCGGCGGTGGCCGACGATGGTGTTTCTGGTACGCTGAGGGGTCGACTGCCGACGAACGAGCTTTCCAGCCAGCATAGTCTTCCGGTGCTGCCTCTGGGCGAAGTTGATCTGTGGAGCAGAAGAAAACAGATTAAGTATTTCAAAATAAATTGAACAAATCTATAAGAATCAAATGGTGTGTCAATCTCTCATTTAAAAAAAAATTCCAGCAATAAGGTACCTAAGTATATTTTATTGGGCAAGATTTTTTTTTCATTGGAAATTTCTTTCGCAAAATTATAAAAAAAAATCCAAGACTTTTTCTTATATTTTCAAAAACTTATTTTAGAAGAAACCTTTAAAAAATAAAATAAAATAAATGCCTAAAAAGATTTCTTTTCTTAAATTCTTTTCAATTTTTTTTTTTTTTTTTTTTACCACAAATTGATGTTTTTGAAGATTTTTTAAAAGGATATATTTCTCTGAGACCTGCCATATTTTTTATGAAGAAATCCATTTCTGAAGGATTTTTTTTTCAGCGATTTTTCATTTCTGAAATTTCTTTCTCAATAAAATTTGTTCTTCTAAACAATTTCATAATTTTGATAGGATAATTTAATTCTTGCGAGAATTTGAAAGAAGACTTTTTTTCACATTTTTGGGAAAATTCTTATCCTGTAATATTGTTACTTTTAATCAAAGTTCCCTATTTTCTTGAATTAATTTCCAATGATTTTCATGATTCTGAAAAATCTATTCCTCAAGAATTTTTATTTTAAAAAATAATAATTTTCTGTTAATCCTGAGTTTTTTTGAACAAAATTCTCAAAAAAAATCATCAATTTTTTTCATTTGTAAGGAAATTAAGTTTCTGATTTTTTTTTAGCAATGTTATGTAAAGAAAAAAAAATCTTCAATTGTATAGTTATTTTGAAAAAATTTATTCACTTTAATTTTTTTTTAATAGAATTTTCTATTTCTGATTTATTTTTAGTTTTTAAAAAAAAAAATTTTAGAATGGGTTTTTACAAAATTGAAAAAATTAATTTCACCGGGATTAAATGAAGAAATCAAACAATTTTTTTCTAGAATTTTTAAAACATTTTTGAGGAAATTCACTTTCCATACTTTTCTCAGTCAAATTTTCAATTCGATACTTTTCCAAGTCATTTTAAAATATTCAACTTTTTTGAATTTTTATAATTAAAAAAAAAAAACCTTTTTGAGTAAGAATTTTTCATTCCTGTTTTTTTTTATTTATTTATTTATTTATTTTACAAGAAAATGTAGGTTAATTTATTTTTTGTGAGTAATTAAGAATTTTTTCAAAAGGAATACCAAATGATTTTACTTCTCGAATTTTTTTTCTTCTTTTGAGGAAATCTATTTCGTGTATTTTTTTCAATCAAATTTTTAATTGTTTGTTCATTTTTGGCGGTAGAAATTTTTACGGTTTAAAAAAACATTATTTGAGGAAAAAATTATTTTATTGAGAATTTTTCATTTTTATTTTTTCAATTTTTCAAAAAAATTTTTAGAGAAAGTTTAAGTTTTGTGTCTTTTTAAAGGGAACTTATAACGGGGTTTTTCTTATTTTTGAAGAAAATTTTCATTTCTATGAATCTTGAATTTTCCAGTTTTGATTTTTTTCTCAATTTTATTTGCAAAAAGTAATTTTGAATGATTTTTTATTTTTGAGAATTTTACGTATAATTTTGATTGTTTTTTTTTTTGTTTTTTTTTTATGAAGAAAAAATCTAATTCTTAAGAAGAAGAATTTCCGATTTTTTTTTCTGTTTTTTGGAAAGAAAATAATTTTATATTTATTTTTTCCAGCAAAGATTTTAAATTTTAAAGCATTTTTTTTCTGTTTTTGAGGTAATTTCATTTTCTAAAAGTATTTTTCTACGAAGGATTTCACATTTTTTATACCTATTAAAAATTTTAAAAGCGATTAAAAAATAATTTTTCATTTTTAAAGAATTATTTTGTCAAGATTTTTCATTTTTCAAAAAAAATTTCTTATTTTTTCCCCATAGTAAGTATTTTATATTTCCAAGTGCATCATGAAGAATTACTAAAGAATTTTCTTCAAGGATTAATTTCCAAATTTCCTTTAAAATATATTTTTTTAAATTGAAAAATTTCCCATTTATGATTTTTTTCATATTATCTATTTTTCGTTTGCTATTTTGATGAAATTTTATTATTTTCTGAGAGATTTTTTTTTAATTAAAAAAAAATCATTTTTAATGACCTTAAAACCCCCTCTTACGCCTCACTCTATCACTGCATAAAAACAAATTTAAAAAAACAACACTAGAAAAAGGTATACCAACCTAGATGAACTGTCTGCGTATAATCTGAGACTAGGGGATAATCTATCTGAACTTTCTCGAGTACCGGATACATAATGAACAATCGCTGACGTGACTTCTTTGATAGATGTACGAACTTCGTTTAAACTAGGGGATGACTGTTGACTGCCATTCTGCCAGAGAGAACATATAAAACCATTAATCAAAATATTCTTCAGTTGGTATTGGCATTCTTCGTAATATACGAGAAATGTTTATTTAACCCTGGTATGGGAAAAAATGACGCCATGACGCCAAGTCTGGTCGACTTTTTTTCTTTTTTTTTCTATCTATACCTGATACTGTGGTAATAGTCCAGCGGCCAGTCTTTCAGCCGGTGTTCTCGGTTTGGATAACTTCTCTTGCGATCTCCATCCAAGATACGGTTGTCTGTAGTTAAAGGAAGACCTGGCCGATCCGCATGGCGACGTGCTACTCGAATTGGTGCCACTGTTTAGCCTACTCGTGCTCCATCTAGAAAACGCGTAATGGGTCGGACTGGGGCTGGTTAAAACTGCGCCTAAAACCCCCAAAAAAAATGGTGTTACGAGTCGAATCGAGGACAGGATATTCCAACATAGGCGTAACTGGACATTTTTAATTTCAACAATAAAATACTAATAAAAAATAATACAAAAAAAAGCTGTCCAGTTGAAAATTTTCAAAATATTGTATGTAAAAATGATTTTTTCCCATTTTTTTCCATAAAAATTCTATGAAAAAATTGAGAAATTGACAAATTTTCAATTCCAAAAAAATTGAATAAATATAAATTGTACTTCCATAAAATTTAAAGATTTTTCTATCTTTGAACAAATTACCTAGATATGTGATTTTTACAAAAAATAATTAAGATTTTATCTTCATAAATCTCGAGAGATTTTTTCATTCCAAGAAACGACAATTTTTTCTTCTCCAAAAAAAAAGAAAAAAAAAACAGATTTATTTCTAATTAAATGCAGTGTTTTTTTTGATTTTTTTTACTCCAAAAAATTAAAATATTTTTGTTTTAAAAAATTTAGATTTCTTTTTTTTTCGAGAAAATTAAAAAAATATTTTTCTGCTACAAAAAATAGAGTTTTTTTCTCAAAACAAAAAAACAAAAAAACTAGAAATGAGAATTTTTTTACATCAAAAATTTAGATTTTTTCTAAAAAAAGCTTGAGAGATTCTTTTTTCTTCCAAGAAAATTTTTTCTAAAAAAAAAAAAAAAAAAAAAATTGAAGACAAAGTTCTTTTAAAGAAGTAAGAGATTTTTGTTTCAAAAAATTCGATACAATCTCCATAAAGAATGATATTTTTTCTTCAAAAAAATTGAAATATATTTTTTTTATTAGGATTATTTTACTTATAAATAAAAATTGATATTTTTTTTCTCCAAAAAATTTATACAGCTAGCTTTTCCAGAAAAATGAGACTTTTTCTCCACAAAAATGAAAAAAAAACGTATTCCAAGAAAATGAGAATTTTTAACTTCAAAAACTTTGAATGTTTTTTTTTCTACGAGAAAATTGAAAACATGTTTTCGCAAAAATTTTGAAATAATTATTTTAATCTTTCGAAAAAATTGGAAATTTTTGCTCCAAAAAAAAACTGAAAGATTTCTTTTACTTTAAAAATATTAGATTCATTTTCATGAAAAACTAGAGGTTTTTTGAAAAAAATTGAGTTGTTTATTGAAAAAAAAAGTTTCTTCTTAAAAAATAGAACAAAAAAATAGTTAGAGAGGTTCTTAAAAAAAAAAAAAAAATGTCCAAAAAATTAGATATCTCTCCATTTCAAGAAGTTGAGAAGTTTTTTTTTAAAATTGAGATTACCTATTTCTCCATAAAATTGATATTTTCAGATAAAAAAGAAATGAAAAAATGTTATTTAATGCAATGTGAGAATTTTTTCTCGAGAAAATTGAAGGACTTTTTCCCTCCAAAGAATTGAAAAAAAAACTCCAAAAAACCTGAGAGATTCTTACACTCTAAAAATTTTAGTTTTTTTCGCATGAAAAAGAAGAGACTATTTCTTCTTAAAAGAAATTCAGAGATCATTTTTTTATTATTATTTTTTTTTCATAAAAAATAGAAATTTTTCTGCAAAAAAAAAAAGCAGAGAGATTTTTGTATTTAAAAAAATACATTTTTTTTACCTCAAAAATTTGAAATCTCTTCATTTCAAGAAGTTGAGAAATTTTTTCCTAAAAAATTGAGATTAACTATTTCTTCCAAAAATTGATATTTTTTTCCAGAAAAAAAAGAAAGTTTTTCAATCAAAAAAAATAAAAATAAAAAAATAATAAAATAAAAAAGTTTATTTACCTAGAATGAAATGTGAAGATTTTTTTTTAAATTGGATTTTTTTTGTCGAGAAAATTGAAACTCTTTTTAACTGTGAAGAATTGAAAAAAAATCTCTCCAAACAACCTAAGAGATTATTTCATTTTAAATTTTTTTTAGATTTTTTTGCATGAATTAAGAGATCATTTTTTCTCAAAAAAAATTCAGCGATTATTTTTTTTTCAAAAATTGAAAATTTTTTATTAAAAAAAAATCTACAAAGAAAAGTAGAGAAATTAATTCATTCCCCCCCCCCCAAAAAAAAACAATTCTTTATTCAAAGAAATTGAGATTTTTTCCCCTCAAAAACCTAACATTTTTCTCCAAAGAAATTCAGTGATTATTTTTTTTTTAAATCAAGATTTTTTTCTATTTCAAAAAATTGATATTTTTTTATTTAAAAAAAATGAGATTCTTCTAGTCTAAAAAAAAATTAAAAATCGAGACTTACTAGTAGGACTTCTGGGCGTCGTCGACAAAGTGGATCCAAGACTCGATAGGGAAGTAGTCTTGGACGGTAGCGTGCTGGCATTCCAACGTTGGTGCTGTTGCGATTGAGCGTTCTGTCCAGCGTCGCTGTGCCTCTTGAGTAGAAATCCTTGAGCCGGCACTGTAGAATTTTTATACCAATCGGGAATGTTCAACTTTTGCAACGATCTTTGTACGCGTAACTCGTGCTCCGACATTTTCTTCTCGCCGTTACCCTTTTGTAATTCATTTTCCGGTGGCTGAAATCAAACAACACGAAAGGTACCCAAATTAGATTTTTTTTTTTTTCGAAACAAAAAACACCACATCTCATCGTCGGTGGTAAAAGCTTTCAACACGTTGATCAAATTTACCGCACATTTATCAACCGCGAACAAACTAATTATAAATACGGACCCGATACCTGGTTCGGTGAAAACCCAAATTCCCTCTTCCTCCACCACCCCTTGGCACTCTTGTCACACCTCGTACGACTCGAATTAAATTACTTTCGAGTCGCTTTTTCATATTATACGATTTCGACTAGGTATACCTCGACTTTATCCCGCCGTTAACTTTTGGATGCGAAAGTGCGAAATTGAAAATACACTTTAGTCGATTGAGGAATATATATTATACCTTTTACGTGTACTTGTCGTCGTCGTTTTGTTAGATAGCCTGTTATCTTTTACCTACCTATAGCTTTACACTTTACTCGCTCAGCTACAGCGAATGTCAAACCAAACATTTCCTTTGCCATTTTCGTCGCTACATATTTGACAATGAGCGAGAGATGTTCGAGTAAAATTTAGCCAAACATTTTGTCGTCTCAGGCACTTTAGATTTTGTCGCTATCAAATACCATAGGTAGGTAAGTAGGTACCTATATTTTAACTCGTGAATTTATTATGAAAATTCTACTCCTGCGAGCTGACTAGTGGACATTGTAAAAGTCATCCTTTTTGGTATAAGGCTATGATACAGGTATCTAGGTATACGATACCATCTTGAAATCTTTCTATCCCCTCCCCGTCCTCATCTTTGGCCATTTCATTTATAGTACTTCATTTTCTCTGTCGTGTCGTCCTCCCTCTCTCATATACTCTTAAATGTGTGCGTGTATATAAAAAAGAGGGAATGGTAGGCACGTTCGATTCATGCCACATGGTCAAATAGCTTTTAATATTTTGTAAGTTGAAATTTTCTTCGATTCGTAGCGAGAAAATAGCATACTTAGGTATGCGAGTCGCATAGTTAGCACGATATTTCACAGTACATAAAGGGGTTTATTGAATTTGCGAAAGAAAGGCGAGGGAGAATAGCAAAAATTATCAGTTCGATAAAAAATTGAAGAAGAAAAATCAATATTTTCTTCAGAACTGGAAAACACTCTCATAAAAATAAGGTAGGGAGTGAGAACTTATTTGAAAAAGGATAACGTTATAGAATAACTTATGTTGAGAGAATCGTTGATTCGAGAAATTTTTCGAAGAAAATTATGAGAGAATTTCCTTAAACCCACCTTTTAACTGGACAATTTTCAGTAGATTTTGAAAAATTATAAATGATTTTTTTTTCAAATCACTGATTAGTAATTACCAAATTTTTTAAATCAACTTTTTTAAAGTTCTTATCGAAACTAAATTGTTTTCAAATTTCATAAAAGTCAATTTTTAAGAGGTTTTTTTTTTTTTTTAATTTTATCTATTTTGTGTGAAAAAATAGTATTTTTTTGATTTTCAATTTTTTTTTGGTTGAAAAATTTGTGTTTATATATAAAAAAATAGTTGGTAAAAAATATTGCATGGTCAATTTTTTTTTTTTTTAAATTCGAACATAAATTTTTTCAATATTCAATTCTTAGGTAGATTATATTTCCAAATCCCAAAAGATGATTTTTAAAGGAATTTTTGCTCTTGTAAAAAAAAAACTTTGTACCTACTACGAGAAAGTTTTTGGAAGTTTTTTTTTTTTTTTTAATTTTATCCACATGAATTTTTGTAAAAAAAAGCAATTCAAAAATTAAATTTTCTATTTATTTCATTTTTCAAATGTTTTTTTGACAACTTTTTGAATTTAGATTAATAAATTAGGTATTGGGAATTAAAAAAAATAAATTTTCCACTTTTCCCAAAATGACTTTCTTCATTTTTCAAACTTTCTAAGTTTTATTTCAATTTTGGATGATTTTTTGAAATATTTTAGTTAGATAACCCTTTTCAACACCTTTTTTTTTTTTGAAAATTTTTTGATAAAAATTGAGTTACCAATTTTTTTATTTTTCAAAAGTTTCAGTGTTTCAAGTATTTTTTGGACCATTTTTCAATTCAATGCTGTAAAATTTTGTAAGGATTATGAAAAATCAAAAATTTTCTAAAAATAATTTGTAGCCATAAAAAATTGGATTTTCCAATTTTTTCTTAATTAATAATTTTTTGAGGGATTTTTATTATCTGAAAAAGAATCGATACCTACTTGAAAATTATTTTCAAAAGATTTTAATTTTTTTTTTAAATTTGAATTTTTGAAAAAAAAGTTGTAATAAAACTTGAAATTTCTATTTTTTCTATTAAAGTAGGTATATAATTTTTTTCTTTTTTTGTCAAAAATTCGAAATCAAATTTTTCATATCTTTAAATTTAAAATTTTTTATACTTAATGTTATTTTATTGATTTTTTTTTGTTGAAATAATCATGTTTTGAAGAATCTTCCGTTTTTCTAGAATTTGTGATTTTTCTTTTTATAAAAAAAAGGAGTAAAAAATTAAATTTTTTATTTTCAGAAATTTTCCTTTTAATTCAAGAAATTTGAGGGAGGTTTTTCTACCATTTACTATGCTACAAATAAAAACAATTTTTGAAAAAAATTAGTAGGCATAAAGTATTGAATTTTTTGATTTCTTTTAAAAGTATATATTTTTATGATTTTTTTTAGGTACCTAGGTATTTTATGTTTTAATAAAAAAAATACAAGAAGTTTGGTATTATTTTCAAAGATTTTTCTTTATTTTTTGCATTTTTGAAAAAACGAGCGGGTACACTGGGTTTAAAAAAAGAATTTCCTTTTTTCTCCCAGAATGTTTTCCTTCATTTTTTTGTGTATTTTTCTAATAAAATTTTTCAATTAGGTATACAAAATGGAATTTTCCCAAATTAGGTAACGTTTTAATTTCTCAAAATTTCTATTGCTTTTTAATTTACCTATTAATTATAATTTTTTTTCTTGTTGTTGAAAAAACTCATGTTTTTATGGAGTTTGTGTTTTTGTTTATTGTGAACAAAAAAAAAAAAAACATTGCATGAGTACAAAAACTGAATTTTCAATTTTTTCCCCAACATTATTAATTATTATATACCCGTAATTTTCATTTTTCCAAATTTCAATTTTTCAAACATTTTTCTGAACAGTTTTTTGCATTCAATGCTTTTTTTTTATTTCTCAAAATTTCTAATTTTTCATAACTGGGAAATTTTTGAAATTTTTTGAAGAAATTTTCATTTCCTGTAAAAAATTATTTTCCATTATAAAAAACTGTTTTGTATTTTTCATCCCTTCAAATTCTATTTTGAATGTAAGGTTCTTAAATTTTCAATTGTTTCCAGAACTTTTTAAAATAAGTTTTCTAGTAGGTAGAAAATTTTTTTTTAAATAACATAATAACAAAAATTATTTTTTCAAATCTTCACTTCAATACTGAATTGCTTCGAATTAAAAATCACTCTAGCTGTGTGATATTTTTTGAAAAAAATATTCATTTTTCCAAATGGGGAAATCATTCCAAGGCTAATAATTTAAATAGTCAAAAATTTATTTTCAAAAATTATTACAAATTTTTTAAGAAATCTCTTCTCAATTACTCCATCTAATTTACATTCTAATCAAAGAAATTTGTAAAAATTAAAAATTTCAAATTTTCACTCATTTTTTGCACAAATAACTAATCTATATTTTTTAATATCATAATAATTTGAAAACCCATTCATCATTCTATTGTCTTAAGTTTTCATACATTTAACCCATTTCCATCGTTAATCATTGAGCCAGACTCGAATTCATTTTCATTACTTAGCAACCAAAAACTTTACCTCAAATTCTCCCTATATCCAACCTAGGACCCTTCTCTCAAGAAATCCACCTTCTCTTTAGCCTTCTCTCGAAAAAGAAAATTCCAACACGAACCTGAAAGGTGCTTTCGTACACAGTCTGCAACGAAATATTCCTGAACAATGCACACTTGCCAGGTAAATCGGCGTACATTTTTCACCACACACGCCACGAACGAACACCCGAGAAAAATCAAAACAATCGAGCTTTCACCGTAGGTACATAAATATTTGCAATAACGTAACATACAAACTATGAACTTTAACGCAACTCAACACGACAATGAGGACCGTACTGTACCACAAAGACGTCTCTCTCTCTCAAAAAAAAAAAAGAAGAACAACGTTATATTTTCTTAACCGAGAGGAAATGGAAAAACGCATTTTTCCGGCTGAATAACCTTAACCGAATTTGTTCTGCACTATACAACGCAACGCAAGTTACAGCCATGTCACGAGAACAAACGCCGAAGTCCAAGCCCAACACAAATCCATACAATTTGAACACGGTCTCGACGCGACATTACTAATCACGCAGCGAATAAAAAAAAATACAAGGTAATTAAAAACAACTAACGAAGGTTTTTTTTTGTATCCGAGCTCAAATATGCTTTAATTGTACACTGTGGATGAAGTAAAACGAGGCGAGGGAAATGGGCAAACATCTGCACGATTCTCGATTTAACCAGACCAGAGAAGAGAGCAACTGCTAGATGGGCTATCGAGTAAAAATTTATCCAATTTATTTTCCTAGCAACCTACTCGAATAATTAGGTTAATTTTATAAACGACGAGCAACTGAAGGCAAATTGTAAAGACTTGGATTAAACAAATTTCCACTCGAACGTCTTATTTATTTACCGAAAAGACATTTTACGAGATTATTTATTCAAATAGACGCGTAAGTAAATTTTACCTCTACAATAGTGACTCTTTTCTTGACACTGATCAACTTAACCGGAGATTTTTGCCTCTTGGACGAATCCAGCTTGCTCTTCTTTTTCACGAATTTAAACAGCTTTACAATAAAGCCCTCTTCTTTACCGACCTTAACGGAAGGTGCGTCAAAAACACTCATTTTACCACAAAGCAGACCTATTTTGAAGCCGAATTTACACGTTACATTTTGCAAAAAAAATCACCAACACGTATGCGGAGCACAGTACACTAGACGACGACGAATTCGGGACCGATACTGACGGATAAATTGGACTGAATTCAGATTACTATCGTATTGGCGTGAGACTGAGGAAGTGAGGATATCGATAAGATAACATTGTTGCAAAGTTTCCTAGAAGATGGGTACAATAATTGTTAAAAATGGCATGGAATGATTTGAAAGCAACCAGAACAATTAACTAAATTTTCCCAGAAAAAACAGTACTTTCCCAGGATCCAATGGATAGTTTATAGAACTATTTTGAAAACAGCATTTCCTCTCAAAACAACCCTCCAAAAAATGAAGAACCAACAAAAAATTTACTATCTTGAAATTGAAAAAATCTTGGGAATGAAAAACTGGCAATTGAAAGTTTTAAAAATTAAATACCTAAATAAAAATGAATAAAAATTGAATAAAATTTTGAAGAATCAGAAATAAAAAATTGTAAAAAAAAAGAAGTGAAAAACTGAAATTATGTAAAATGAAAAAAAGTAGGTATTTAAAAAAATACAAGTGGAGCAAAAACATTTTTTAATAAATGTGATCGAGATTATTGAAAAATCTGAAATTTGTATAGTATTTTTTTTTAAATCACAATGCAAATTAAAAACTTGAAAAAATAAAAAAAAAAGAATTAAAAATTACAGAAAAAACTAAAAAATTAAAAAACTAAAAAGTTTTAAAAATTTGGAAATAAAAATTAATTTACAATCTGGTAAAAGTAAAATAAAAATTTCAAATTGAGACAAACTCCAACTGTAAATTTTTTTTTGAAAATCACAAAATTGTAAAAACACGAAAAAAATTAAAAATGAACCTGAATTAATTATCGTATATTATTAAAAATGTAAAATTACAAAAAAACAAATTATGCATATTAAATCACAATTTCCAGAAAAAAACTAAAATCTTAAAAATTTGTAGAAATAAAAAATATAAAATAAGGAAGTAAGTAATAAAAACAAATTTTTCAAATTTTTTCAAAAACCTTGGAATTATTTTCAATTCTTTTTTTTCATTTCAAAAACAAGCTTTTCAAAAATAATTTTTTATCAAAATACTTTTTTTCGAGGTTTGTCCAAATACGAATTTTTAAAAATTTTATTCGAGCATAAATTATTTAAAATTTCACACGACTATACAAACTTTTCGAATAAAATAGAATTTTGTTTGAATGTTAACTTACCAAAAAATTTTCTTAAATTTTTTCCAAAGATGAATTATTAAAAAAAAAAAAAAAAAAATCAACGAAAAATCATTCAAAATTTAAAACACATAAATTGAAAGCTTTCTAAAACACAATTTCTAGGGTTTTGTTCGAATTAATGCTGATTTTTCAAAATTTTGTTCAAAAAGACAAATTCATACTAAAAATTTCCAAAATACTTTTTAATCAAATTTTGTCCAAATAATAAGGATTTTTCAGAACTTTATTTGAGCATAATTTTTCAAAATTTAGTACAAACATAATCTTTTTGAAATTTTTTTTTGTTCAAATGCAAATTTTTCAAAATTTTGCTCAAACGCAGATTCTACAAAACAATTTTTAAAACACACTTTTTCGATTTTTTTTTTTAATTTATAGATTTTTCAAAATTTTATTCTAGCATAAATATTTCCAAAATTTTGCACAAACACCATCTTTTTGAAAAATTTTCAAAACACAGTTCCTAATTTTTTTCTAATACAGATTTTTCAAAGTTTTGTTCAAACACAAACGTACAAAAATGAATACTTTTTTTTCAAATTTTGTTCAAATACGGATTTAATAAAATTTTATTCAAAGAAAAATTCTTCAAAATTTTTCCAAGCATAAAATTTTCTAAAATATACAGTGTTTTTGAATTTCGATTAAAAATAAATTTTGAAAAATTTGAATTACGATTAGAACATCAACTTCTACTAGAAACAAAATATTTTTGAAAAGTTGTTTGAACGTAAATTTTTATTTGAAATTTGTTCAAATACTAATTTTTCAATTTTTTCGGAAATATTTTTTTTTATGGAATAGGTACACAAGTTTTCTAAAATTTATCAAAATTTTTACTTTTTTTTTTTTTTTTTTTTTTTCAAATTTCAAACTAAAATTTTCCAATATTTTGCTTTTTTCAGAACACTCAATTCAAACATTCCTTTTTTCTAAAATGTAACCTAATTGAACAGAAATTTCAAAAAAATTTCGCAGCCAAAATTTTTTGATTAATTGTAAATTGAAAATAACTGGAAGAAAAGTGAAAAAAAATAACGATGGTTCAAACAATTAGTATAGAAATCAAAATTGTAAAAAAATAAAAATTTTCAAAGCTCAACTTTTAAATTATTTGTAAATAAAATAAAATGGAAGAGGTGGAAAAATTATTTTAAAAATTAAAAAATTGAGAATCTGACAGATTAAGAAATTACAATTATCAAAAAAATGAGGAATTGAAAAAAATAAAAATTTAAATTAAAATTCAAAATCATAAGAAAAAAAATTAAGATTCAATTTTGAGATTTTTTTAATTGAATAAAATTCCAATAGGATCAAAATTAATTGTAGCTAAAAAAAATTGAAAAAAATTGAAAAAATTAAAAATTGCCAGAACCGAACAATTTCAAACTTTTTTTTTCAAGTCGAAAAATAATAAAAAATGAAATTGAACTAAAAATTACTCAAAATAAAAGTAAATAAATAGATATACATTTGGAAAAAAATTAAATATTTTAACTAGACAAGACCGAAAAAATTTTTAATGTGTAAAAATGTGTGATTTTGAGTAATAAAAATTCTAATTTAAAAATAACAAAAATTTGAACTAAAAGCACGACTTTTGCATGATCTACCGGATTCGCAGCACTTTTTGAGACAAAAAAAGCTGAACCAACAAATATCTACTCGTAAATCAATTTACTCGAGAATAAAAATATTTACCTTTATGTACGTCATTTGACAACGATACCTATAACACGGCAGCTTAACCCTATACAAGTCATCAGCTCCGATCATGATACGAGTGTTTTCAAATTCCACCCTCGACCATCCCGTCTTCTTTCTCAACCCCCGCGATGAAAAAATTTACATAAACCGATTCACACACACACGAACACCCGACACCGAAAAAAAAAGCGCAAACAAACCGAAGGGAGGAAGCGTAGTAAAACCCATAGTCGTAAAAAGAAAAAAAAACCACAACGCAGACTACTCGTAGACTAAAGTTCAACACACGTGCATCGCCACCAGAATCGTCGCGAAAATTCTCATAAGGCAGCTTTCCACAAGTCACAACGCCCAATGTCCCATAACCTACTGATATAGTTACCGCAGTAAGTAGATATAGCATCGAGTTACATGATTTATTGATTGAAAAATGGGCTGTTTGTATCCTTCTGCGCCCCTTCGGCCGCCTCCTAAGTCCTAATGCCTCCCTCGAGTCGCCACTATAATCTCCCCCGCATCGTCTCGTACTTATTTCTCATATACGCGTACAATATCTAAATTATCTATCGATATGTGTGTCGTCGTCTTTAGTCCGTATAACAAATATATACGAGAACCATACGAGGAGTACAACGTACCTACGAGAAATAAAAAAATAAATAATACAGCTTAGGAAGCCCTTTTTACGTGGTTATTCGACGCTTTCGTGTTTCCCTTTGCTCCCCTGTCAACCCAACCACCGCTATCGCCAGCCAGATTACGTAATTGAGATTCCATACGGAGTTCGTAAGCGTAGTAGCCTAATTTCAGCAGTTTCGAGAATATATTACCGACGTGTTTCTTCATTTTATGTAGTTTATGTAGTTTATACGAGAACACAATTTTTCGAAAAATAGGGGATTTTATGAAAGTCCCTGATACACTTTTTTGGCTCAAATTATGGTTTATTTACTATATTATAAAAGTTTGTGGCAGAAATTATTAGAGAACATTTTTGCCACCCCCTCCCCCCCCCCCCCACTTCAAATGACAACCAAAATTAATTTCCTTCATTTTCCAAAAACTCTTGAAAATTAGGAAACAATAATTTTTTTTTTAAATACTTATCAAAAAAAAAAAAAAAAAAAAAAATTCAAAGAAAAATTGTTTTCAAAAAAAAAAAAAAAAAAAAAAAAATCGAAAAAAATATCTTTACTTTGAAAAAAAGTCAATTTTTTATAAAAATGTCTATAAGACACTTATAAATCCATTGTTTACAGTACAAATTACGAAAATTAAGTATGTTGTTGTTATTGCTTTTCTTCCAAACAAAATTAAGAGAATTTCTTCAAAAGAAATTGGAAAAATGATTTTTTAAAATTGAGGGGAAAAAACTTATTGCTTTTCTTCCAAACAAAATTAAGAGAATTTCTTCAAAAGAAATTGGAAAAATGATTTTTAAAAATTGAGGGGAAAAAACTAAATAAATTTGATTTTTTAAAAAAGATTGTTAAAAAAAATCTCCAAAAAAATTCGATCGAAGCAGAAACCGACTATAAGTTACAATTTTTACGAAATATGTTTTTCACCGTTTTGAACTTGTATCAATACGATAAACTTGAAAGTGTACAAAAACAAATTTTGTAATCTTGAATTAAGTAGTTGGTTTCTTTTTTGACCAATTCGATTAAATTAAAAAAATAAATAAATAATAAAACATTAAATTAATTTTTCACAGAGACACGAAGAAATTAACGGAACAATAAATTCAAGAAAACTTCTTCAAAAATTTCAGAAGCAATTTTTTACACAAAAAAAAAATCAAACAAATGGAAGTACGTATAATATATTATTTTTATTTTAAGAAATATTCAAAAAAACTTCTTTGAAAAAAATTTGAGAAAATATTCTTCAGCGCATTTGAAGAAGATTGAACGAGACTTAATTTTTTCAAAAATTAATTCAGAAAAATTCTTTAAAAAAGAATTACCTAATTTCAATAAAAATAATTTCGAAAAAATGTAAAAACACTGATTTTTTTAATTAAAAAAAAAACAAAAAAAAACATGTAAAATATTTTTAATAACACTTCAAAAAATTAAAAAAATATAAATTCAGAAGAAAATGCTTATACCAAGTTAACCCTTACCTGCCTGAGAAGAAACCAACGGTCACTTTTTAAAAAATTTTCTGTGAGAGTGGTCTCTAAGGTGGGGTTGAAAGAAAATTTCGATAAATTTTCATGTAACTTGGATCCTTGCACAGGAAATAGGTACCTACCTAAGGTGCCTATACTTTCATTTCCTGTGTGAATTTGGAGAATAACAGCAAGCCTATGTGATAAAACTTTGTATTGCTAAAAATTAATAAGACCTATCAGAAAATTATATACATCCACCTCCCCTGCATGTCAGAGCCCCCCTTTTAAATTGAGAAAATGTCCAAAGCGTGAAAAGTCGGTACAACTTTTTTTGGATATTATTAATTCAAAGTGGAAAGTTTTTAGATTAAAAATTCTTTAAATAAAAGGTACAGGGAACAAAGAGGGCGTTTTTGATTTTAACGAAATGTCGCACAGGAAATAGAAGTTTCAAAATCATTCGAGTTTTTAAAATAAATTACCTAAGTTATACAAAATTCGAAAAAATTTAGGGTTGTTGACCCGAATATTGTCAAACAATGTATTGTGCACAAATATCGTAGGTACAAACATAAAAATGACACAGGAAATGGACATTGAAATTTTCAAAACACCAAAAAATTAGTTTTTAATAAAATTGAAAGAGACACTCACACAAAATTCCTGTGTCTGGTTTACACTAATCAAAATTTCTTCAATTTTATTTTGCTACAGTTACTGAAATATAACTCGAGGGATGAAAATTTTACAGATGAGAGATTATATTTTTTTTCACTTCAGTTAGATATCGAGCCATCGACCACAGTCAAGCGCCTTTTCTGCTGTGAGATTTCCAATTCCTGTGTGATATTTCATTTAAATCAAAAAATCCCTCTATGTTCTTTGCATTTTCTATTTATTTATTTTTCCACATTAAAACTTTCTACATTAAATTAATAGTATCCAAAGAATGTTGCACCAACTTTTCAAGATTTGGATTTTTTTTTCAATTCTTCTGATTTGAAAAAGGAGAGATTCTATGGTACAGGGAAGGTGAAAATGTAAACTTTTATATACGTTCTCATAAATTTTCACCAATTAATAGTTTCTTCACATTTACCTATAATTGTGCATTTATTTCACACAGGAAATGCAAATGTAGGTAAATATTTGCAGCTTAAGTGGGCATTTATTTCCTGTGCAAGGGATCAAGCTTTGAAAATTTTTTAAAAAACTTTTTTCATTTTATAGCATAAAGAATATGTCTGCATATTTTTTTTTTTAAAATAACCGTCAGTTTTTTCTCAGGTACGAAAGGGTTAAAAAAAAATCTTTATTTTAAAAAAAAAATTGAACAATATTTTCTTCTGACTTTTTAAAAAAATTTTTGAAGTGTTATTGAGAATAATTTCCTAATTTTTTTTTATTTAGAAAAAATTTAGAAAATCTCAAGAACGACATCGATTGAATGAATGAATGAATGAATAAATAATTTCGATTTTTTCAAAATTGAATTCAAAAGAAAATTCTCAGTAAAAAAATTGATAAAATAGGTATGTTTAATTTTTTTCAGAATTTAATGAAAAATGCTTTACAAAATAACAGTAAATTTTTTTTAAATTTGAGAATGTTGTTTTTTTTAATTAAAAAAAAATTGGAAAACGTTTTTACGAATACTGCAGAAAAAATTGAATTAATTCTACTTTTTCAAAAATCAATTTTTAAAAAAGTTTCATTGTTGAAAAAAAATGAAGCAAAAAATTTTCAAAAAAATACAAACAATCCATCTTTTTAGCGAAAAAATTTACTCAAAAAAATATGAATGCTGTTTCTTCCATTCGAAAAAAAATCTTCAAAAAAAATCGAAAAGTGCTCTTAAGAACACTACAAAAAAAAATTAAAAATAAAACGAAATGAAGAACACTTTCAAAAAAATATTTCAAATCATTAAATAAAAAATGTTTTGAAAAATAACAGCCCACTTCTTATAATTAGAGCAAACAAATAAAAAAAAAGTTGAAAAATCAAAATACAAAATACCTAATTAATTTGTTTTTAAATTAAAGAAATCAAGAAAAATTTCTCATCAAGAAAAATTCTACAAAAAAATGGGGAAAATATTCTGAAAAAAATGAAGAAAAAAAAATCATAAAGAATAAACTTTATCTACTAATTTAATTGAAAATGTTTTAAAAAATAAAAATCTATTTTTTATAGTAAGAATACAAAAAATATTTGCATAAAATTTGTTGATAATTGATTTTTTTAAAATTTAATTCGAGGATATCAGATCAGAAAAAGAAAGTGAAAAAAAATCTCAAGACCAAATTCATGAACAAACTATTTTTAAAACATAAACAAATAAACTAAAATAAATACCTAATGAAAAATTATGAAATAAGGAATTAGAAAAATTACTGAAAGAAAAATCGGAGAAACAAGTAATTAATTTTAAAGAAAATACAGCTGCAAAAAAATTGATTGAAAAAATCATTCTCAAAAAAAATAAAACATTTTTTAAAAAAACACGTTAGAAAAAAATAATTTTAAAAAATCATAAAAAATGAATTTTCAGATAATTAATCAATTATTCTTTCATAGTACAAAATTTTTAATCAAACAAAAATTCATTTTTGATAAAATATTTCAATTAAATGGCATCATTCTTCAATAATACTTACAAATTTTTCTAACGTTTTTCCATTTTTTTTTTGTCAAATAATTTCCAAAACATTACAATGATTTTATGTGCTTCTTTTCTTTTGTTAAGGAGAGAATTTAATTTTTCTCGATCGTACCACATTAAAAAAATATATTTTGTTCAACATTTTTTTTCAATTTTTTTTTTTTTGAAAAATTCTTTTCATTTATTTTAAATCATAAAAATTTCACCATTTTTGTAATAATTTTGAAATCAACTTTTGGCATAAAATAAACACTTTTCGCTCAGCTCCAGGTAATCTGACTTGGAATCACCCCCCCCCCCCCCCACCACCTACCTCTCTAGCTCCCTCAATCCTTTATTCCAAACCACCACTTTACATATTTACAAGTAATAAACCATCAAAACCAGCAAAACCTCAACCACTTTAACCTATCCTTTCTCCAACCACTCGTTAAAAACATCAAAAACACAAGGTAACTTTGAGCTGGGCCGCCTTTATCCTCGCAATATAGCTAAAGCTCGCATCAGCTCGACATAGCTAAGACTTTGTCTTAAGGGTGGTGCTGGTTTTCGCCTCACAAAAGGCGTCACGTCGAGTCTGGTTTTTTGTTTTATCGTCGCAATTAATATGGGCAAACATGACAACTAAGCCTTGGTACAACGTGACACGAAAGTGCTTTTTTACGTCAAACATGCAATATAGGCCAAGAAAACTTATTCGTTTAAAACTTAAAGACTCGAATATTAAGCATGACGAGTAATGAAAATTTTCCAAAGGTACACCCTTCCCTCTTCCCTCCATTCCTCACTCCGAGAGTCGACTTTTTTGTGACAAAAAATAAATGAAATGAGTAGAGAATTTATGTTCTCGTTTTCTGCAGAGACAATGTAGATATTAGATAGGTACCTATCAATTTTGCCTGAATTGAAGTATATTATTAGGTAGGTATGTTAAAATATGAAATAATTTTTTTTATCAGCTTTGCCCTTGAAATTACTTGACGCCATAGATTTTATTACTAGCAGAGGTAGGTTCCTTATTAGAGAGTCAAACAAAACATGCCACTGTCATACTCGAGCGAATATCAATTATGAAGAAAGCTGCCAAAATACTTCGACATAAGTAATCAGGAATTGGCTAGAAATTTTTGTATCAAAATTGATCGAAAATTCGACGTGTTTACATAATACAAGGTTTATTTTTCAACGCACTAATTTTCCACCAGTTGCATGTGTTATCGTCGCTCGCTCGGTGGGTTGATTGGTTAATTGGTGTAATATTTTATGGATGATACGCAACGGGTGTATTTCAACATGCGCATTTTTCAGTAGTGAACCATCCATCCATCCATCCATCGTATCACGATTGAATAGAGTAACAAGCCTTCTCGTACATATAATTATGACTTCTAGTCAGATACAGAGTACTCGTCGACTCGAGACTCGTACATATGAAATATGATGGAATTGATTCGTATGCGAGATGATAATCATGGCGTCATCTTGTATTTTTTATTCTATTTCAGTCGACTCGTCTCATCTCTGTTGTTTTGTACGACTGGATACATTATTGTTTTAAAAATAATCGACATCGTGATAAATGATAATAGGGTCGAATTTCAGGTTCACGTTCACAATGATGAAGTTTTAATAATAATACTTACCTACGTATGCATATTACTTCACACGTAATCGAATCGTATTTAGAGCAAAATAATTAGAAAAATTGTTCAATTTTTTATATTTAGGTATTTTTATACATAGTTTAAAGGTCATTTTTTCGCGAAATAATTCGTGCAATGTGCACTGAACAATAAAGTTGGTATGTTTACAAAGCCGGAAAATATTTTAATTCCTTTTTTTTTTAATTTATTGAACTGGCAACGTTTATATGGGATACCCCTGTTGAAAATATTAACTCGGTAAAAATGGTATTTTTATTGCCGTGAGAAACACCGTTGTCGTCGTCGTCGTCGAATTATATTTTAGGCAGCAAATTAAAAACTCAACTCGACCGAATTTTTTCCAACGCTTTTTTTCATTGTGTAGGGTGACTTTTTTTACGTGTTACGACTACGAATAACGTTGAACTTGAAACTCAGTTTGGAGAACTTTTCTGCCCCACTTTGTGACGTATTGTCAATAACTCGACGTAAAAATAACATAAATACCTACGTGGGAGAGAAAGGAAATTACAAACATCGAGTTGGAAAAAAAAAAATTAATAAAAAGTGTGAACTTTTGAAAATTTACAAACTCCGGTGATAAAACTATTCGAATATTGCCAACTTTTATTAACGAGGGATTACGTTTTGAAATTGAAAATAGGCAGGGAATAGTTTAATATAGACTTTATCAAAATTAATTTCCATCATTTTCAATTTCGAACTTTTCTCTTCTTTTTTTTAAAAATCATTTTATTATTAGATATTTTTCAAATTTCAAAGTTTTCGAGGAAGGTTATATAAATTCAGCGAAGCAATAATATTAATTACATTTTCTTTGAAACGAAAATTTTTGTTCAAGTTATTTGGCTGCTTTCTACAACAGACTTGATCGACCATTTGATTGAATTTGTTTAGTTTTATTTGTTGGTCGAATTGTGCAAAAAATGAATGCTATTGCCACATTCTAATGTCAAAATATTGACGAACTTATAAAACTGGGAAATTATTAATCGATTTATCGAAAAGAAATTGAAAAATTCATCGATTCGTGAAATTCAAAAAAATTATTAAAAAACACACAAACGAAAAAATGTTCAAAAGTTGGTCGATTTATCAAAATTCGAAAATTAATCCCTATTTTAGAATCTTTTGCTCATTTCGTATCCATCTGATTTTAATAAAATTCAGTTTTTCATTCATTCTTAAATTAAATTTTTTGTTGAAATTTTTTTCAATTGGAAAAATTTGATGTAAAAATTCAACAAAATTATTATACCTAATAAAAAATTCTAAACGTGAGCAGAATTTAAATTTCTTCAAAAATTTTCGTCAAAAATATGCTAAATACTAAAATAGCTCAGAAAATTGACTAGATTCAATTTTTTACAATTTACACCAAGACGTGGGTATTCAAATTCAAGTTGAGAGCAAACAAAGGAATTTTCTTTTTTTCGGAATCCAGACACGATACGTAGACGTACTCATTCGTATTTCCGTTTTCATTTTTTTTTTTTATATATATTATATTTTAGTGGCCTTTTTTGGACAAAATAATGACAAAAATTTTCAAAAAAAAAGAGATAACTGCCCAAAATTGCAAGCTGTAAGTATCTTATTTCCCCCACAAAATTTTTTCAATTTTTTACAGAGGAAATATTTCAAACTTTTCTTAGAAAAACTTCAAAATACCTACACATTAAAAATTGAAGAAAAATTCAAAAAACCTACACTTCATTTTTTTCAATTGTAGGAATAATTTTTAAAAAAGGGGAAAAACATGTAAATTATTCTGATAGGATTTTGATTTTTTTTTCAAAAAATTTTCATAGAAAAATTTTTTGTAGAATAAGTAAGGAATTTTTTCAGGAAAATTTTGAAACATATCCCCTCAAAAAATTAATTTTTTCAAACAATTTTTTCAATTAAAAAAATAATGAGGTTTTTAATTATTTCAAAAAATTTTGGATTCGATATTTTGTTTTAAAAAGAATTTGAAGGATTTTTTGAAAAGTTAAAGAAAAAATTAAATGGAACGCTTGGATTTTTTCAGGAAAGTTTTGAAGTTATATGGCACGTTAAAAAAAAACAATTTTTTTGTGATTTTTTTTTCATGCAAATTTTAAAAAAAAATTATAAGATTTTTTTTTTGAGAATTGAAGAAGAAATTTTTATAAAATAAGATAAGGTATTTAAAAATGAAAATTCTTGAAATATTTCCTTTTGAAAAAAAAATCAGACAATTTTTTGTAATTTTTATATTACCTAAGTAGTTTTTGATAGAAGTTTTGATTTTTTGGATTTTATTTTTTCAGAAAAATTTTGAAAAATATTTTAAACCGAGAAAAATTAATTTTTTAGACAATTTTTTCAATTTAAAAAAAATAATAGATAAAAGATAACGTTTTTGATTGTTTTTAAAAATTTAAATACAGTGTCTTCTTTCAAAAAAAAAAAATTCCAAGAATTTTTGGAGAAGTGGAAACCCTTTTAAGGAATATTTGAATTTTTTCAGGGAATTTTCGAAAATATGTATTTCCTTTCCAAAAGAATAGAAGACTTTTTGTGAAGACTGAAAAATAAATTTTAGCGAAATACTTAAATTTTTTCAGGAAAATTTTTGGAAAACCTAGGTAGGTACCTATTTCTTTTTTTCCAAAAAAAAAAAATTCAGACGATTTTTTGTCAATTAAAAAAATCGATAGGATTTCTGATATTTTCCAGGTAAATTTTGAAATATCCATTTCCTTCAAAAATGTTTTTTTCAAACTTTTTAAATTATAAAAACATGATGGATTTTCAAATTTAAATCCTGAAAAAAAATTCCCAATTGAAAGTTTTTTTTTTTTGGTGGAAGTTGAAGAAAATAAATTTTTGAGGAAATATTTGAATTTTTTCAGGAAATGTCTGAAATAAGTATTTTCATTCAAAATTGAAGAAAAAATTTGATGGAATATTATTGAATTATTATCAGAAAAATTTTGAAATAATTATTTCCTCTTGAAAAATAATTTTTCCTTGATTTCAAAAAAAAAATGAATCAGGTATTTTCTTTAAAAAAAATAATATAAAGTTTTTTGGGAACTTGAACAACTTTAAAGGAAACATTTTGATGAATTAATATTTTAATTTTTTCAAGAAAATTTTGACATATTTCCATTCAAAAAAAATAAAAAGAGAGAGAGAAAGAAATAGGAGATTATTAAATCCTGCACTTCTCCAATTCAAAAATTTTATTACATTTTCATACGATTCTTTACCCTCGTACACACTCCCAATCATAAAACTTCTCATACAAATTACGTAAATTTCTACTACTCTCGTTTCTTCTCAACCTTCCTTCAATTTCTCGCTTTACAGATTAAATCCATAAGCCATTTATCATTCCAACGTACATTTTAGAAAAGTTATTCGAAAAATTACTCCAATTAACCACACATTTTTCAACTCGGTCATGTACGTTTACGTCGCGTCGTCTTTATTATGTACACAGCGTTGAAAAAATTCTAATTCTGTTTTGGAATGCCATAGAAGTCGGACGTCCACTTCCCAAACCAAAAGGGTAAATAGCTCTATACCGGGAGAAGGTCGTTAAACGGTACTATTTCATGTACACTACACCTATGCATACGAGACGAGCAGTTTTAAAAATACACTCGGGCTCAAATACTCAAATAGTACTCGATACCCTGCATACCGATGTTATACGTAAACAGTAAATACCCGAACCCGAGACTGAAACTCCAAACAGATATTCGATTCCACGACTCGAACTCTGGTAAAAATAATCCTCGAGGGAAAATTTTCCAATACTCGTTTTTCAAAGAGCAACCTTCAAACGAGCCGCTCAAATTAAATATCGTCTTTTGTCGAAACCCCAATTATACGTATTTTTCAAATCTTTAATTAGTCTCGTTAATATTTAAGTATTAAAAAGGAAAAATAAATTTATTCGCAAAAATTGCCACGACCAACTTTATAATAAACGAACGTAATTAGCTCGTTAAATTTCGCGCCACTAATTCAACTTCGCCTTCGCTTTTGCCGCAGCCTGCTATTAAATTTTATCGATTTTTACTCGCTCTATTTTTGAACCTTGCACCGCACAGACGATCGGAAAATTCATCTCGTCGTACCGAAATTTCAAAAAAAAAAAGTAACTGAAGTAACCTAAAATTTCAAAAAAGTAACTAAAATTATGGAAAATAGTAACCAATTTTTTTCATTGCCACTAAAATAATAACTCAAAACTCCCCCTCCCCTCTTTACCATTTTTCAATATTTTTGTTGATTTCGAAGTTTTGCAACTCCTAAAATCGAGAGGCAAAATTTTGAAAAATTTGAAATTGTTAATGAAAAAATATCCATTTTCTGTGTAAGGTAATCATAATGAAATTATAGTTGAATCGTTGGCTTAATTGGTTTCCAATTTTTAAAATTTAAATTTTTACTTTACAGGAAATTTCAATTCTTGAAAAACTTTCAATTTTCAAGTACCTATTAACCTTCAATTTGTAAAAAAAAATTAATTTCGAATTTTCGAAATGTCCAGTTTTCACAAGTTTTTAAACTTTGAAAAATTATGTATTTGTTTTGAAACAGTTTTCAGTTTTCAAATAATTTTTAATTTCAAAAAAACGCCAATTTTTGAAAAAATTTTAATTGCAAACAAATTGTTCATTTTTTCTAACTCTTTAATTTTCAATTTATGCACAATTTTCATTTTTTTTAAAATTTTGATATCTAAAAAGTTCTGGATTAGAAGAAATTAAATTTTTAAAGTTACTTATCAATCTTCAAAATTTTCAAAAATTTTGATTTTTGAAAATTTTTCAATTTAAAAAAAAATAGGTAGGTATTTGTTTCTAAAAATATGTTTATTAAAATAAAAAATTCCAAATTTATAAAAATTACAATGCCTAAAAAATCATAAGTTGAAAAAAAATCAATTTTTGTGTGGTTTCGTTAACAAAATGAGTAGGTACAAAAATTTATTCATTTTTGAAAGTCTTCAATTTCCAAAAAAATAAAATTTCCAATTTTTCAAGTTTTGGAACGTTTTTCTTATTCAAAAAAATCCTATTTTTGAAGACTTTCAAGTTCACGAGTGGAAACAATTTTTTTATATTTCGTTTTTGAGAAGTTCTCTATTCTACATAATTTCAATTTTCAAACATTGTTTTAAAATGCTTTGCTCACATTTTTTTAAATAAAAAAATTGTTAATCAATTCTCATTCAAAAAAAAAAAAAAAAAAAAAGTTTTAGCGAGAAGAAATATTTCTTATTCTTCAATAAAGTAACCTCTTAATATTCTTCTGAAAAAATTTCCAATTTTTTTTTTGGAGGGGGGACTTCGATTTTCTGAACAAAAAGTCGTCTATTTGTAGAGAAAAAAAATTTTACCTCTTACTTACTTATTTTTAGGAAAAATATGTTTCTTTTTCTCTTTGAAAAAATGTCTCTCATTTTTAGAGAAAAATAAATCTCAATTCTTTGAGAAAACCCCTCAATTTTTCATGCTAATTTAAAAAATATAAAAGAACTCTAGATTTTTTTGAAGCAAAAAATTTTTCTCTTGCGTTTCAATGCAAACAAAATACATTCCTCGATTTTGCGAAGAAAAACATCTCAAAAAAAAGATTTAATCAATTTTTTTGTTTATTATTTCTCAAGTATTTATTCACTTCTAAATAAATCTTTCAAATTTTTTGGAAAGAAAATCTCTTAATTTTTTACAGCAAAAATTTTTTCAATTTTTTTGAAATTCACTTAAAAATGTGTAGTATTGGAAAGCGAAGGAAGATGAACGTAATTAATTATACAGTGGCGCCTCTGGCAGACACACGTTGAACAAAACTGCTAACTTTTTTTTTCAATTTTAAATTTAAAGCGTAAGACTTATTTAAGAAATTTTGAATTTTAATGACAGTTTTGTATTTTACAAGTCAGATTTTTGACGAAATAGTAACAAAAAGTAACCCAGCATGAAAAAAGTAACCAAGTTACTAAAAAGTAACCGCGCTCCGATGCATGAAATTCGAAACATGAGATCGACCAAAGCGTTACGTAATCGCATCAAACGTTCAATAAACCCAATGCACTCGTAATACGTCGTACAACTGACGTGAATACTGCCGACGATAGGAAAACCACATCGAGTAATACCTTCGTCAGCTGGTATTGGCTGAATACTTTGGCTTGCGCATTCTTCGCAATGTGCCAGCATAGGTCACCACGTTTGTGGGATGTGGGATATGGCACGAATGAATTTTCTTTTCTCTTCTCTTCGCATTGTTTATTTATACGTTTAACCTGTTAGATGTCGTACGAGCTTCTCGTATTATTAGTATTTCGCTCCAGGCATATTCACCTACCTACCTACCTACCTCTCCCTCTATTTCACTGGGAGCCTCAGTTGTGTGCTGAGGGTGTTTTTATGATTTAAAAGCCCAGCTCGTACGCGTACTATACGGCTCGATTACAAGAAAAAACGCCATCATCGTACGGTAATTTCCTTTCTCCAAGTTCTAAACCGAAATACCTACGTACGTTATTTATATCCCAAAACATACATAAAGTGTAATGTAGGAAAGGACAACGTACGGCTGCCAGCTATAAATTACCGATCAGGGGATGTCTCCCGAATTCCAGTATTAAAAGCACATATTTGTTCTTTACTCCGTTCCCCGGAGCGAATATTTTTTTCCACACGAGTCGAATCGATTCGTATATATTCGTACGAGAAAATTTCTCCTCCAGTAGATTATTATATTGAAGCAAAATTTCCTAAAATTTACGTATATATGCAATTGGCTACGAGCGAAATTTATATTATTTATAAAAATATTAGGTCGCAGATGCCAGATACGGGACCACGAGAAGGGCGAAGGACGAAGGACGCAGGGGATGAAATCGTGAGACGAATTTATCATAAATACGATCATCATTTATCATTGTTCTCTGGAGAAAAATTACGTAAGCGTAAAATTGAACAGATTCCAAAATACCTAAATTTTTTTATCGAGTATTCTTTTTTCGACGAGGCTAAAATTTACATTTTTTGGTGCGTTGAAAAATATTATGTATGCGAAGTGACGAAGAGCGATATATACCATTTTTTTTTCGTCGCTAAGTAAACAGGAAAATTACCAATGGCTGGACACGAGCGAAGTATAAAAAATTTAAATACGAATAATTTTCTAGTTTAATTAACGAGCATGAAAAATGTACCCATTCGGTACTCAGAATGGTGTTTTATCCTATTAAAAATATTTTTTTCGGAAATGATGTCAGATTTTCAATTTGAAAGTAGGTAGAATAAAATTAATTTATTGAGAAGAATGAAAAACACTACGCACATAACATTTTTTTTTATCGAAATCATTATCATCTGGCAACACTGATTCATTTTTCGCCAATTTTTTTAGTTCTCTTTTCTCCGAGCAATTTTTTTTTAATCGTTTTACAGTATAAAAATTAAATGGAACATATGATTCTTTTGAATCGTTTTCATTTCAAACTGATCTGATTCTAATGGTTCGTTCAGTGAACGACTCATTTGGGCTTATTATTTAAATCCTTATCCTGAATTTTCAATTTGAATCATGAATCAAAAAATTAATTTTTTCCCGAATTGAATCTTTCGCGAACGGTTTATTGATTCACAATTTATGAATCACTAAACATTTACCAAAATAATATTGGTTTGCCATTCACCAAATCTACGTAATTTACCTCTTCAAAATTTTTGAAAATTTAACTCAATTTCCAAAAATTGATCAAACTTAAAAATTTAATAAAATCTAAAAATTATTCACTTAGGTAGGTAAATTTCAATTTTGTCAATCTTCACATTTTTGAATATTTTGAATTCTTCACCAAGCAAATTTTGGAATTTTGATATTTTTACCAAATTTTTAAAATTTATCAAACATTACCATTTGATTTCTTCAAAATTTTTGAAAATCCAACTCACTTTATTTAAAAAATTGATCCAACTCAAAAATTTAATAAAATTTGAAAACTAAGCACTAAAATCCCAATTTTTGTAAATTCTCATGTTTTTAAATATTTTGAATCTTCACCAAGCAAATTTTGGAATTTTGATATTTTTACCAAATTTTTAAAATCAATCAAACTTTATCTACCATTTGACCTCTTCAAATTTTTTGAAAATTCAGCTCAATTTCAAAAATTGACCAACTCAAAAATTAGATAAAATTTGAAAATTAAGCACTAAAATCCCAATTTTTGTAAATTTTCCAATTTTTAAATATTTTGAATCTTTATTTTGCAAATTTTGGAGTTTTGATATTTTTACCAAATTCTTGAAATCCATCAATCTTTGCCATTTAACCTCTTCAAACTTTTTGAAAATTCAGCTCAATTTCAAAAATTGACCCAACTCAAAAATTTGAAAAAATTTGAAAATTAAGCACCCAAAATCCCAATTTTTGTAAATTTTTAAATTTTTAAATATTTTGAATCTTTATTTTGCAAATTTTGGAGTTTTGATATTTTTACCAAATTCTTAAAATCCAATCTTTGCCATTTAACCTCTACAAACTTTTTGAAAATTCAACTAAATTTAAAAAATTAATCCAACTCAAAAATTTAATAAAATTTGAAAATTGGGCACTAAAATCCCAAATTTGTAAATTTTCAAATTTTTAAATTTTTGATATTTTTACCAAATGTTTAAAATCCATCAAACTATTACCATTTAACTTCTTCAAATTTTTTGAAAATTCTACTTAATTTCAAAAATTGGCCCAACTCAAAAATTTACTAAAATTAAAGAATTACCTAATAGCCAGGTTGAAATAAGTTTTTTATTCGGACTAAATGGTATGCGAATTTTTTTTGCGGTATTCTGTAGTGAAAGGGGTCCTAACTAACATACTAAAAGTCTCATGCTGTAGCTCGCTTGCGTCACGTGTGACAGCGTGACAAGTGTCACGCCGAGGCGTTTTTTGCATTATCTCGGTAAATAATCGACTTTTTGTAAAAATAGTTATTATAAAAAATGTTCCTTACGTAATTCTCTATCAGAAAAGTTCTTATCATTTTTTTTTTGAAAAAGTCACTGTAACTCGGTAACCTCGTCATGTTATTCAGAGCTACAGTGCCTTGCAAATGAGTAATTAGAGGGGAAGAAAGGGTTTAATCGAAAATTTTGTAATAATAAAAAAAATTTCTAGGACCTCGATCTAAAATTTTTGTTTGAAAAATTTTTCAATCGGACACTTCCTTCAATTTTTCAAAAATATTTAACGTGATGTTATGTGAAATTGGAGGAGAGGGGGGTATCCAATCTGAATTTTTATAATGTCCAAAATTGAATTTAGGCTCAAATCTAAAACTTTTATTTGAAAAATTTTTCAATTAGACCCCTCTCTTTCCTCCAATTTTACATAACATCAGCTACAGTACCTTGCAAATTGGTAATTGGAGGGGAGAAAAAGATGTTATAAAGATCAACACTTCAAAAAATTTATTAAAATATGAAAATCAACTAATTTCAATTTTATACCAAAATTTAAAGATGAATTGAAAACCTAGGTAAACCGAACTTTCAATATTAGGTATCAAAATTAAAAATGGTAAAAAAAAATGTATCACACTTTAAGAATTAATGTAATTATTCAATTAAAATTCAAAAATTTCTAAAATACTTAGGTAGCAAATTTTGAATTTTTACCAAATTAAATTTTGACAATTTTCATAACATCAAAAATTTATTAAAATTTAACAACCTCTATCTATAATTATTTTTTCAACCTTGGAATTTTGACCGAATTTTCAAATTTTTTCAAATTCGAAATATTGATCAAATTTCAAAAACTTCTCTTATTTCACGAATATAAAAAAAAAATCCGAACTTGAAAAACTGTAAATTTATTAAATTATAAAAAATTGATCTGATTTTAATAATTCGGTCAAGCTACCCAATTTTGAATTTTCATGAAATTTCGAATGTATCAGCCTTCGACTGTGTTCTGTTTTAAAAACGCTTCGGTCCCACATCAACGTTCAAATCCAATTCCCAACGTTCCAAACACGAACTTGCCATACATACGTGAGACGAATTTTGCCCTATTTTTCATCTCCCAAGATCAATTCTCGTTATAACCCTCTCCTTCGGCAAACAGGGAAAAAATTTCCACGTTCTCCTATAATAGAAAAAAAAACCAATACACCTCGTCTGATTAAACCACACAACGTGCCTCATGTCACCTCGTAGTATCCTCTCGAGAGAGGAAAAAAATACATCGAAAAAATTCTCAACTTCGATCGTTTCCCCCGCCTTTCTCCTTCTCACCACGTTGAGGAAAAAAATACACATCTAGATAATTTTCGTCCTGGTAAGCTCAGCTCGGTCGACTCGAGGTAGGTATTCTGTGCTCATTACAAAGAGAAAAAAAATACCTTTACACTGATATCTTTGAACTTGCATGGCTCTCATGATACATTCAGCGTGTTTTCTGGCCTTCGTTTAATTACGCCTGGTTAAATATTCATCGACGAAAATGAGCGACGGTATAAATGCGTCGTTTCGCGATGGAAATTAATCGTCGTCGCGTATTTTTTTCCTCGATATTATGTAGGAAAAATTCCAAGCATGAAAGTACACCTCATTCAAAAGATGTGCAGCTATTTCGATGTTGTGGGTGGTGTTAAATATTGCAAAAAAAACTATCACACGGTTTAGAATCTTTTTTTCGCCTCAAAATTTTACATTCGTTGGTTTTCTATATACTTTGGTGATTGTTCAATGTACAGACTTCAGTGGGTATCGAATTGTTTAATATTTCACCACTACTTCTCTAGTGTGATGGGCATTTTTCCGACGTAGGTATTTATTTTTCGACTCATATACCTAGATCAACCTGTACCTACGTCTATTGTCTAATGAATTTTATTGACCGATAGGAAGTAATTTGTGTGCCTTGTCAATTAACCTACAATGTAGTTCGACACGTAGGTATATTTTTTGCCCTTTTTTTTCGACCTTCGATTTTTTATATAAACATATACCTATCTACTAGGCATGGTATATTCTCATACTTCGTATACGATTTGAATAACGTAAACAAGTAAATATTTTTCTCCTTCGTATCTCTATGCTGAGCACCACTTTGTAGCTCTCTCTCTCGCACATATTATCTTTCTACAGCCTCCATCTATACGTATATAAGAGGATCATAGTATGTGGCAACATTTGTGTAGCTTATATACCTAACTCGTCGGGTCTCTTCTCGTCGTACATATCAATGCCATACTCAGCTCAAATCTTTCGTATGTATACCGAACGAGTTATTACATAAGCGTGACATCACGTGTCATTACTGTACATATCGTTTTGAAATTCCAATACCTTTTTCTATGTACTTGGCGGATGGATACGACACAGTGGGATATGTTTTCCGACCTTATAAACTAGATCCTTTTTCACTACGACACACTTCACCTGTTTCGGAATCCTTTATTTAAATTTCAAGCAACCTCGTCATGCTAGTATCTTATTTAGCTCGATTTTTCAGACTGAATAAATTTTGAAGAGATTATTCATCGGAGTAATATCTTGAAAAATTTTCTTCATTTTTTTCAAAATAATTTCTTAGATAGGTACCTACATTTTTTTGAGAATGTTTTAGCCAAAAATTGTAATTAAAAAAAATTGTTCTTGTAACTTTTTCCATGATTTAAAAAAAAAATCAATCAAATGACTGACACCACCAAAGAAATTTAAATTGCTTTGAAACTTGACGTAGATAAAATTTTTTGAAAATGGACCAAAATTTTGAGAACCGTTCAATTTTAGAAATTTTTTAAAAAATAAAAAATTATCAAATTCTAGTTTTATCAAATTTTAAAAATTTTGATTTTTTGTTTTGAATTTTATAAATTGTAAGAATTTGTCTAATTTTAAAAATTGTTTTTTTTTTTTTTGAAGTTTAGAAAATTCAGCTGAATTTTAAAAATTGATTCAATTTCAAAAATTGAATTTTTATTAAATTTTTAAAATTTTTGACCAATTTTGAAGACCTACAAAATTTTCTAAAAAATTAATTACGAAATTAACAAAAAAATTCAGCTCGTCAGTTTTTTCCTACATTTTTCCACAATAAAATATTCCTACATAGTTCACTATTCCGCATACAGAGCTCGTATATCGGTCGTTATGGCGTCCCGGCGTCACCCAAGTCGCCGTCGTCATTCACCCATCATTCATTTATAAGGTTATCATCGCGGTTAACCTCGCCGAAAAAAAAAGAGAAGCCAACGAACGTAGCTATGCGTCTCTATTCTCTTGAGCTCGAGCTCTCTACATACATACGTACGCTTATCTCTTTTTCACCGACCACAAGACCTTATCATCGTGCCAGTACCTACTGCATAGTACATAAATTATTGTGAAATTAAATTATAGCCGAGTAGCGAGTACTGAGTATTTGTACGTAGTCTTCTAATCAACTGTGCTATATGCCATGTACTCGTACAAACGACTGTAACCACTTTCTATTGTATTCTTCTGCGGATACTTTGCTATGTCGACTCGTCGTTGTCGTGGCGTTGAATATTTAAAAAAAAATCCCATTCGCCTGACTCACGTATTGGCTGCGAGAATCGAATAATGAGTTGTGATTTTGGTTGTGATGTATCGGCAGTTCGCGAAATCACGAATGATGAGGACGAACAGATAATGTAAGAAGATAAGTACACACGAGACGAGATGACACATTTTTGTGCGAGTAGCGAGTACGAACGAAATATCTAAGTTCCAAGAAAATCGTGACAGACAGATACGTTTGTGTAGCACTAGCGGAGAACTTTGCCCTTTTATTGAACCAATTAATAACGAATCAATTGTCGTAATTTCGTGGTAATCGAAGAAGAAGAATCGAATCGGACAAGAAAAGGGAAGAGGATTGAGCTATTCTTAAAACTTCAAGCGATGGAATTATCAAAATGTTGAAAATTGTAGCTATATATTTTTTTCAACTTTCATCACCTTCAGAAATTTTCGCGAATAGTAATTTTATCAAAAAAATACTTCCGGATTTGAAATCAGCGACCTCGAAAACCATGAAATCGATATATATGACGACTTTTTATCAATTTTCAACTCTGCTCCCCTTCATCCCTCCTCACCAGCTCCACATTTTACGGGTTATTACTCAGTACTTGAATGGGGGTAAAAATATTGATTGCCTTATTTTTTTAAATCTCAAGGTAACATTTTTTTGCCGTTATTTTTCACAAAAACTCTCTTCATTCGTCTTTCACCAATTTCCCCGCATGTTTTCTCTTCCACATTCCCTTTGAGAGGAGAGGGGAGGGGAGAAAAAATAAAAATAATTGAATTATGAAATGTCACGAAGTCACCATCATTTGAGAATACTTTTGTATTTCTTCAAAGCTGAATCCGATTTAGCATAGTCTCGATTTTTTTGAAGGCTTCTAATGAGAATATTCTCCACTGTGGTGGAAGTGGAGGGGAGAGGGCAAAACCTCAAAATTTTGATCAGAACTGAGGAGTTACTGCGAATGTTGATTTTAAGATTTTTCAAAGCGTTGAATTCAATTTTTTTTTAAATTTATAGTTGAAGGGACATTTTAATGGGGTATTCGCATAATGGTGGCGAAAGTGGGGGAGAAAGAGGAAAGGGTTGAAATCGAATAATGATAAGAAATCATCATGCATATCGGTTTCAAAGGATTTTCGGGTGCTGAATTCGATTCCATGGTTATTTCAGCGTTTTGAGGACATTAGAAGCGGGTTTTCACAATCCAAGAGAGGATATGGCGGGGAAGTGGGGGGAGATGAATCGTAACAGTGATGAAAAATTATCATAATACATCAATTTATAGATTTTTTTAAAATGTTGAATTCGATTCCGGCCTTATTTTATTTTTTTTAGGGAACTTTTTGTAAGATTTCAGTTCTATGTACACAAAAAAGGAGGGGAAGGGGGGCTTGGAATAAAGAATTGATAAAAAATCATTATGCATATTTTTAAAATTTTTATGATGATGAATTCGATTCAGTTGCTGTTTCCGCATTTCGAGGATATTTTTGGTGAGTTTTCAATACCAAAGGGAAAAAGTGGTGGGGGAAAATAAATTCGAAAAAGTGATAAAAAATCGTCATAAATGTATGTGCATATTGACTTATATACTTTCCGAGCCTAAATCTGGCTCCATCTTATAGTTTAAGGAACATTTTCGTTAGTTTTCACTTCTTTGTGAAAATAGAGGAGTAAAAAGTGGAGGGCGAGGGGTAGAAATGAAATATTGATAAAAAAATCATCATGCATATCGATTTCAAGGGTTTTCGGGACGCTGAATTCGATTCAAGTGCTATTTCAGCATTTAGAGCATATTTTGAGCGAGTTTTACCAACCCTAATGAGGAAATGGTGGGGAAGAAGAGATAATTCGAGATGATGGAAAAATTCTCATTTATACACATATAGACTTGAATATTTTTCGAAGTGCTAAATTCGATTCTGGCGGTACTTTGTCGTTTCAAAGAGGTATTCGTGCATTTTTACTCTTTTTGGAAGAAAGGGGGTTGAAATGAAATAGTGATAAAAAGGCATCATGCATATCGATTTCAAGGGTTTTTGAGACACTGAATTCGATTCAATTGCTATTTCAGGGTTTCAAGGATGTTTTAAGTGAGTTTTCACAACTCGACAGAAAAAATGGCGGGGTAGAAGGGAAGATAAGTTCGAGATAATGATGAAAAATTGTCACATACGTCGATTTTTACATTTCAAACAATGCTGAATTCAATTTTAGCAAATTTTTCAACGCTCGACAAATTTTTCCAGGTAATTTTACGTCATTTCCTATTTTTGCAACGGATAATTCGACTTGGATTTGGATACGACATTAGAGTGAAACATTCGTATAATAATTTTCGCTCCAATTCATCTTCACTCTTCGGCAAAATTTTTAGCAAATTTCGCACAAAAAAAAAAAAGTAAATTTGGACGTAATCACCCCAGTCTGCGAATACGACCGTTTTTATATGCAAAAGGAATTTTTTTGTGCGCTTAATTTAAACAGTCTCGCTATGGAATGCGTTCTGTGACATCTCGCTTTGTTTAAATAATGCGGTATTTTTAATTTTTGGATTTTTTTTCCTCTCTCTTTCTCTCTCTCGTATAATATACTATTCTACTCCATAACTCAAGGACAGGGCCTGAGGAAGAGGTCAGACGCAGCGACACATCTTAATTTCCGACACTCGACTCATTCGACTATCTTTATCCGAGTGTTGGTTGGGTTCAATTTTAGAGCGTGATGAAACGGCAATAAATCAAATTACTAAAAGGCAGGAAGCACGATATTAACAGTTACAATGACTAGCGCTTTAAAATAACGCTTAATGATACGACGGGGAGCAACGGTACCGCACCGGGCGAATACGTAAACAAAGCTCAGTTACGTTGAACTTGCCACACAAATATTCCAGAGAACGACCACGGAGACGTTGAGGAAAAAAAGGGACGCGAAAACTACGTAAATATAATTTTATGCGTGGTAGTCTAGATTTTTTTGGGTTTTGGATTACGTCCAAGATGCGACGTTGTGCGCGTCGTGGACACTGTGAAAGGAACGAGGAAAAGAGACATTAATAAGTATGGCGAATTATACCGATTCGTGTTCGAATTCACGAGAAAGCGAGTGAAAATAATATTGCTCTGGTACTTACGAATCGGCGGTAACAATAATAATTATAACAAGGTATTCGACATCGACAAACTCACCTGTAACATAAAAAAAATCGAAAGAAAAAATTAATCTATGGTAAGGTACGAGTGATAGTAGAATATAATATTTTACAAGTACCAATTCATATTGTTAATATTAAACAGGTCACGTTCGGATATGGCTACGAATTGTGCCAAGTATTCGAATCCATCTTTAGAACGCTCATAATTCTTATTTATATTTTTACAAACATAGCTCACAAAACCACACTATGCCACCATAGACACGTGACTGATCTTCGCAGAGAGATTATCCGACAAGAATTTCTCCTTATTTTGAAAATAAATTCGCCAGAGAGATACGTGGAATGTACGTAAGTTGATCTTTTTCATTTTTCAAATACAAAAGTCGCAGCTCAATTTTCGTACACAATCGAAGGTGATTTTTTTTCTTTCTATCAATTTGGCAACGGTTTTGTGCGTATTATGTACCTGTTGTGTAATGATTAAGTTCATTGGCCGTAATATAATCCCATCTATTGACGGATAATGCGACCGTAGCACGCGTAAAAAAAAAAAAAAAAAAACTTTCATTACAAAAAATATCTTCTCGTAGAAACACCGAACACGTTCGCGTTTTAATACACGCAGCTTTTGTGAAATTCGAGTTCATTTAGGGAAACCTTTTCAAATACTTTAATTATCTTAAACGAGCTGTACTATCGTTCGAATGTTTTACACGGTTCAGTTGATATCTTCGTTTAGAAATCTTTTTTTTCTCATGGTACGTAAGGGTGGAATATTTCACCCTATTTTTTAAACGAGGTGTTTCTTAGGTTGTTTACATAAATGTATGGATTATGGGATTTGGGAATGACTTTAAGTGCTTGCGAAATTTTTGATAGGGAATTTTTGAGAAAGATGCGAACGAAATAATTACATGTTTTATTAATGATTTTCTTTTTTGGATTTCTTTTTTCCTGAAGAACATTTCAGCCCTTTTTTAAACAAAAATTTCTCAACTCAAGAAATCCTGGACTATTTTTTTCAAATTTTTAAATTAAAAATTTAGAATAATTATGTACCTACTCAAGTATTAATTTTAATTTTTTTTCAATTTAAAAAAAAAATACATAAGGTATAAGTAACTGTTTTAGGAATATTATAATCGAAACCTGTAGCTTCTCAAAATGTACACCGCGATTTTCATTCAAATTTTTACATCTTTTTCTCTTAAATCTTCACTATTTTTTTTAAACTAAAAAAATTCTAATAATATTTTTTAGAAATTACCTACAATAACAAAAAAGTGTTTTTTTTTTTTTTTTTTTTTAATTGGAAGGTAAATATTTTTCAAAGATTTGGATGACGGCGATAGCAAAAATAAAGAAAATTGAGTTTTTTTTTTTTAAATTTAAGCATTCAGAAAAAATATTTTAAAAAATGTTTATGATGATCTAAACCCCCTTCCCAGAAATTAGTTCCATTTTTTGAAAAAAAAATTCTCAACTCAAAAAATTTTACTAAGGAGAATTAGTGCCTCTTATTTTTTTAAAATTTTCTCATTAACTATTCAAAATAATTATATTTTGTTATCTAGTGAAACTTTTTCCAATTTTTAGACCTTTTCAGTAAGTATGTTCTCAAAAATGTTTCTCGAAGGAAACACAATAATTTTTGGAAAAAAAAAATCGAAATTTAGATAATTTTTTTTTTTTTTAATTTCAAACATTGTATAATTCTATTGTTTATTTATTTATTTTTTTTTTGAATAAAAACCCTCGATACTTTATAAATTTCTATCTACCAATATTATCCCTCAGTTGCTTTTCTTCATTTTTTTTAAAACTGAAAATTCAAAAATCAGAATATTTCTTCCAAATTAATTTTTTCATGACGTTTTTTTCAAATTATTTTAACAAACCATCTTTTTAATTTACAAAAAAAAAAGTTATTATTAGCTAGGTGTAATTTTTAGAATTTTTCTACTCAGAACTGCCCGGTCTCAATTTTTCATCTTTTTAGAAAAAATAAAATAAAAGGCGCCAATTTTATTTTAATTTACCTACCTATATGTACTTTATTCTTGAAATTATCACTCTTTACATATTTTTTAATTACAGAGAAATGTTTCAGAAAAAATTTGTTCGCGTAGCAAAAATTGAATTTAAAAAAAATAAAAAAATAAAGGGAATAATTTCAAAAAAAAAACAAAAAAACTGACATTTCATTTATAAATAGATAACTAGGTTCTTAATATTTCAATTTTTTAGGAGCGAAAAATTTTAATTTTTTGGACAAGATTTATTAATTTTTTTTGTTGTGAAAATCTCTTAATTAAATGATCAAGTTGATGCTGAAAAATTTTTAACTTTCTGTCTCAACTTTTTGAAGAACCTGGTGAGAAATTATATTCAATTTTTCAAATTCTCAAGTTTTCAGGGGGAAAATATACTCAAATTTGGGGGAAAATCCATTTTTTTTAGAGAAAAAAAATTTCATTTTGATTTAAATTGTTTTGAAGTAAAAAGAATTTTTTTTGGATAAAGAAATCTATAAAGAACCAACAAAAATCTTTACTTTTTTTCACTCAGATAAAAAAACTTGAAAAATTTTTGGAATAAATTTTCAAGGAGTAGGTATTTTTTTTTCAAAAGTTACAAGATTCTGAAATTTTTAGGAACAAAAAATTAGATTTCTCAATTTTTTAGGGTCAAAAATATTATTCAATTTTTTTGATCTCTAAAAATTAAAAGAAATTTCTTGATTTTAACGAAGAAATCTAAATTTTTCTCCAAAAAAATACACGAAATACCAAAAAAATCTCGGATCAATTTCAATTAACGATTTAAAAAATCAGCTTAAAAAAGGAAAAATTAGTACACACCTAAAATTTACAAAAAAATACAAATCAAATTAGCACAACACGATCAGAGCAATTTTTAACATTTATAGTAGGTGCTTAATTCTACCCAACTCACAGATTCAGGTAGGTACCAAAACAATTCATACAAATTTCTGCATTTCGTTCTCCAGCCCTTTTTCCTGCTCTAAAATCAACTCCCTTTGTGATATCATTATTTCATGCATAATTTTTTTTTTTTCCACAAAAATATTCCAAAAATTCCACTGAGTTTCGGTTTCATTCTTCATTTCTCTTTGTTTTCATTATAATCGCCCGAGATGGTATTTTTGTCATCGTACACAACAAAGCCCATCGTGTGCCATATCATAATATATATATTTTTTAATAATTTGAAAGCGTCTTCCTTTTTGCCTCGAACCATACCAAAAAGCATATAAACGTATCTACGAGATTTTACGATGTTTTATATTTTATACGTAGGAAGGTACAATGAAATAAAAAAAAGTTAGATATAATACCAACTTCGTGTTACGAATAAGTTTCAAACTTTTAGAATAAAACTGGGAATTTGTAAAATTCTCACTCGCTTCCAACTTTCGCGGTTCTTGACTTGTGATGAATTATTACGTAAAATTTTAGGTTTAAAATTTAAACGCGAAGCAATCGAGGGTGTTGTTAAATTTTGCGAATTTTCCACCAATGTGAAATGAGAAGACGTGGCAGATTGGAGAGTTTTTAGAAGTAAATTAAAATTAAGATTTTTTTTGGCCAATTATGCGATTACTTTAGTGAAGTTGAGTGGATGGTGCTTGTTTTCAGATTGAACTGTTTTACGGTACAGTGCTCTCAATAAAGTTGTTGATTTTCAAAAGAAAGTAATTTCACTTTTTTTTTTTTTGAAAGCAAAGCACTTCAGTGGTGCCACAAACTTTCCTTTGAAGAAAAAAATATATAAAAAAATGGAGTTTTACCAATTGAAAAAAAAAATTAAAATCGAAATTGTACCAATTTTCATTATTTTTGCAGTTCCTATAAGAATCGAAAAAATTCACATTTTTCGCGTGTGTCTTGAAATTTTTGAAAAATAAAAACCAGTCAATTTTTAGAACTAAAACAAGGTAAAAATTCGCTTCAATATGTAAGATCTCGAGAAACACGAATAAATAACATCACATCATCCTTGCTTACAACTTTCTAAGACTACCTCATCCTCAACATCATTAACATTGCATCAACCCATCCCCCAAAAAAGTGACATCACACATACATATTCTCCATTCTCCTCTTATTTCGAAGCATCCAACATCGTTTTATACATTCTCATCCACGAACCACGATCCTCTGCACCAAATTAATCATTTCCCGAAACCGACAACACACGGAAGCTCTTCTATCTAGTACATCACATGAGAGACAATTCTTCACTCTTTACTCCTCTCATCTCATACCGACCTAAAATCCACATTTAGTATTTACCCGCCAAATCGCTCGTGCTTTCCTCTCTAGTTTTTTTTCCTCTGCCTAAAACCACTCGAAATAAAAGAACGTCGCTCTGTACCCGTGTTCAGTTCGCATTCCGTTCCAGTCACAAATCACCGAACGCGCAGCAGGGTCAACGACGAACCCCGCAGGATAACGCATAACGCACGTGAACACGAAGGGAATCTGTTTCCGTTTTCTACCAACGAAATACTAGTGAAATATTTCCCGAAATGAACCTCCTCGTCGGCTGGGTATTCGATTAAAAAGGAAAAAAAAGCACTTCTACGGGAATTCTTCTCAATTCGAGATCGATTCTTAGGCAGAAAAAAATTCCTCGCTGCGAAAATTATAGTCTATACGTTTTGGAAGGCAGAGCTTTAATTAAACCAAAAATTAACTCGGTCGAGCGTGCAATTAACTTCGCCTTACGAGTTGATAAATAACAAATGAGGCGATATTAAGCGAATTAGGGTATTCTATTGTGGTCTAATGACACTTTAACCGAATGCTATTGCTATTTTCATACCTAAAGGCTACACATAAGTAATGCATGAAATCCTACAAAGATAGTAAAATTTGGCAACACAATGCATATAATCAGCGAGCTAACGTTCTCCTCTTTGCCACTTACGAAGTTGATAATTTTCAATGTCACGAATTTCAAACGCAAACTTGTAAAAGTTTTTTCATACAATGGCTCATGCATATTTCATCGATACCTACTCCTCGAATACCAAGTTCACGAAGAACCTATCACATCAAATTTCACCTCTTTCTCATATCTTTACTTTATTTTCTCCTTCATTTCACGAACGATGTAGGGAGGACTTGAAAAGTTGACTCTATATGCGATCAAATTCACATTTTAAGAAAACGAACACGTTTCGAGCAGGTTAAAATGGGCTTAGGAAGGGGGCATGATGGATCGAAAATCGGATTGAATTAAGCCACTATGAGGAGCTATTTTATACCAAATAGGGCGTTCAGTTAAGATGTTTATTCAATAATAAGATGGTTATTTTTCATTTCCTACCCTCGAGGCAAGATGAACGTTTAAAAATTGATATGTACATGTTATTTTTGAAGGCACCCTTTAAAATTTATAGTCTAGTTCGAATTGGATGGTCTCATTTTTATTTTTTATTTTCAGCCATTTTTTTCAAAATCATTTTTGACTAAATTCTGACTCTCCTTGATTTTTATTTTTCATTTTTTTAAATTTTTGGTTGTTTGCAATTTTTCCTATTTTGTTTCAAGCTTAGAATTTCTTCAAATTTCAATTTTTTCAGATACTCGTGAATTATTATTATTTTTTTCTTTAAGTTAGATTTTGTTTATTATTAATTTTTTTTTTCAGTTTTTAAAATAAACTTGGATTTTTAGTCTACTTGAATCAATTTTGACTTCCTTCGATTTCAAATTTTTATTTTCAATTTCTGATTATTTAAAATTTTTATTTTTTCTATTCATAAAATTTCTTCTTATTTCATACTGTATTTTTATCTTTTGTTACAAGCTTAAAATTTTGGCAAGAGGCGGAGGGGGGGATGACGTTACGAACAGGTGAATAATTCTTTAATGAGAAATATAATTTGGGCCTATTTTGATTTTTTGGAGTTCTTAATTTACCATATGTTCAGAATAAAAAATCAAAAATAGAAAAAAATAGACAATTCTGAATTCTTGGATGGACGAAATTGAAATACAAAAGGAAATAATCCAAAAATTGCAAAAAAATTATGATTTGAAAATTATTGAAAGTAAATCAAAAGTGATCAGGTATATCGAAAAAAATAAATAAAAATTGGAATGAAAGTAAAAATTAGAAAAACACATTTGAAATAAAATGAACAATCGAAGAACAATTGAAAAAATCTTGAAAAACTCTTCAGAGGAGGATTTTGCATTGATTTTTAGGGTAGCTTTTTTCATTGGTTAAATGCAATTTCGCAATTTTTTTTTGAATTTAATGAAAATGAAATTTTTTACAAAATTATGGTTTTAAAATTTTTAAAAAATTCGTCAGAGGAGGATTTTGCACTGATTTTTAGGGTAGCTTTTTTCATTGGTTAAACGCAATTTCGCAATTTTTCTGAATTTACTGAAATTGAAAATTTTCACAAAATCAGTGATTTGAAAAATCTTGAAAAATCCGCCAGAAGAGGATTTTGCATTAATTTTTAGTGTAGCTTTTTGCATTGGTTAAATGCAATTTCGCAATTTTTCTGAATTTACTAAAAATAAAAATTTTCACAAAAATGATGATTTTAAAATTTTTTTAAAAATTGTAAGAGCTCAGAGGAGGATTTTGCATTAATTTTTAGGGTAGCTTTTTCATTGGTTAAATGCAATTTCGCAATTTTTCTGAATTTACTAAAAATAAAAATTTTTACAAAATTGATGATTTTCAAATTTTTCAAAACTTCGTCAAAGAAGTATTTTGCTTTGATTTTTGGGGTAGCTTTTTTCATTCGTTAAATGCAATTCAAAAAATTTTCTGGAATTGCTGAAATTGAAAATTTTCACAAAATTAGTGATTTTAAAAATCTTGAAAAATTCGTCAGAGGAGGACTTTGCATTGATTTTTAGGGTAACTTTTTTCATTGACTAAATGCAATTTGGGGATTTTTCTGAATTTACTAAAAATAAAAATTTTCACAAAATTTATGATTTTCAAATTTTTCAAAAATTCGTCAAAGAAGTATTTTGCTTTAATTTTTGGGGTAGCTTTTTTCATTCGTTAAATGCAATTTTATAATTTTTTTGGAATTGCTGAAATTGAAAATTTTCACAAAATTAGTGATTTGAAAAATCTTGAAAAATTCGTCAGAGGAGGATTTTGCATTGATTTTTAGGGTAGCTTTTTTCATTGGTGAAATGCAATTTTGCAATTTTTCTGAATTTGCTGAAACTGAAAAATTTTCACAAAATCAGTGATTTGAAAAATTCGTCAGAGGAGGATTTTGCATTGATTTTTAGGTCAGCTTTTTTCATTGGTTAAATCATTAAAATAATGAAATTTTGCAATTTTTCTGAATTTACTGAACTGAAAATTTTCAAAAAATCAGTGATTTGAAAAATTTTGAAAAAAAAAATTACAAGTTTCAGAATGTCAGACAAAATATAAAAAATCGAATTTATTGAAAATTTTCAAGTTTTTTTATGTCATCCAAACCTAATCTAATATAACCTAACCTAACCTAACCCAATTAGTCTCATTTTGTGGTCGTATTTTGGTGTCGTTTTTTTCATTAAAATTCTGAAAAATCGAAATTTGGAAAATCAACATCTAAAAAATTATCACTCAAACTGAAAATTGAAGAAATTAAAAATTAAGAGAGTAAAAATATCCAAATACTTCGACAAAAAAAAATTGACCAATTTAAAAAATCAAAAATTGAAAAAAAATGAGCCATCACTGAACCAAATTGAAACATTCTCAGCCCTATAAAAGGATACCTACATTTACAGGGGTACATTTCCTCAAACCAACTCTACTCACACCCAATTCGCCACGTTAGCTCGCCATTTCGGCACACTTCGCTCTAATGATTCGGTCGCGTATACTCAAACACGCTCAACGCTCTTTGCTCGTAGATTTTTTATTAAAAGCCCAGCAATAGGAAGCGGAAAACGCGTCGTCGGTCGTCGATTCATGTATACTCCCACAATTGAGCACGGTTGAGCTTCCAAACAACTCGGAATAAATTAATCTAAAACGAGTAACCTTGGCCGGTCGACATCTTTACACGTTGCGCGGCGCTCGTAGGTATAGGTACTCGCACATATTGTCGATAACTGACGTCGCGTGTACTCGAGCTCGACCCAACCAAGTCGAAATCCCCAAACGCCGAAGCCAAAGCTGACGTTGACGTGCGAATCGAGTCGAGAGTCGACGTCGACGCCGCTTTGCTTATGTACCTACGTACATGGAATATATTCGCCATGGTCTATAGGTAGGTATAAAATGTATACTCGACGTCGACACTCGTACTAGCTCGATCAATATACAAGTACATGGTTATTGGTTATGTAGTATGTATTCGAATAAGTACCAGCCCAAAGCCCAAGTGTGCTATGCAAATGGCGAGTGCAATTTTTACAGGATATATCGAGTACGTACACAGATTCCATAGTCGTCCACACCTCTTTCAATTTCACACCACGATAGACTCAAGCTGCCACTGCCACTTTCACATACTCTTACATACATAAAATAAACTACAGTGACAGGTAAGAAGGTAGAGGGTACCCAGGGATGCGGTCACATGTGGCACGTTCGACAACGGAAACATGTACAATACGCGACGAATACGACTCTAGCATATAATTAAAACGCCATCGCCATCGAATCGATAATCGGCCCAAGCTGCCGCGAATAGTACCGAAAAAAAAACCAACTGCATCGAGGCGAGAGGCCAACAATGAAAATGAAATCGTAGTTATGACGGTAATTTACGCGTATATGGGTTGTTGCTAAGGTATATGTAAGTATAATCGCCGATACCTCTACCTTCCGTCCCTCCTCTGTCCTCTTTCAGTACAGAAAAATACACGTGACAATCCTCCAGCAGCTCCGCCACGTATAATCATATCACAGTGCATATGTAATATACAGGGTGTTCGAGAAATGAACATCAAAATCAGAGATTTGGATAAAACCGAGGGTGTCTATCTTTGTAAATGAAGGCGTTATTAGCCTTTGAAAATTTTTCATTTCTAACGTATGAAAAATCAATTTGACAACACTGCATTCAAAAATTTTTCTAACGCCAGCAATGGATAGTACTTCCACTTCGAAAACTCAAAAATATGTATTTTCAATCGCATTGGGGTGTCTATCCTCGAAATTGAAGGAACTGTAGCAATGAGAAATTCTTCACCAAAAGCACATTAATGGCCCCACCTAGACATTAAAATTGCAAAATCTATCGAGGCAATTCATGGAACCTGTAAAACTTATCAAAAGGAACAAAATGAGTTATTTGAAAAATTTGCATATCTTTGAAAATGAAGGCACTGCAGAGCTTCAAACTTGAAAAAACAACAGTTTTGGAAAAACACCATTTTCAAAGATGAAAAAAAAAAAAAAATTGAAATCCTGTCGTTCAAACAAAAATTAAACAATAAACATGAATTGAATACCAAAAAAATAAAAATAAAAAATAAAATAGGTATATAACTAATATTTTCATAATTATTACCTGTTGAAATGGCAAACAATTTTTACTAACTTCCTTTTTTTAAATTTTTCAAATTCAGTAAATCTTCGAAAAAATTATTTTGGAATTTTACACATTATTTTAGAAAAAAAAATTGGGAGATTTTTAAAATTCGTCAATTTCATAAAAATAATGGAAAAAATTCTCAAATTTGAAAAATCAAGATTTTGCCATTTTTCAATTTTTTTAGTAGGTAATTTTGGTAATTTTTCAATTTTGATAAATGTTTAAAATTAGATAAGTAACTTAATATTCTGGGGGGAAAAAAACAAAAATTTTGGAAAAATTAAAAAAACTGGAATTTTTAAAATTTTAATAGACCTTTGAAATTGAAGCAATTTAATTAAGCTAAATTTTCAAAAAAGTTTTATAGATCAATTTATAAAACCAAGAGAAATTTTTAAAATTTTGGAAATTTTCAACATTTTCATTTTTTTAATAAAAATTATGATCATGTAAGTTTTAAATTTTAATAAATTTTTGAAAGCGAATAAATTTTTAAACATTTATAAATTTTTGAAGCATGGTCGATCATGGAAAGTTGAGAAAAATTCAAAATTTGATAAAATTGAAATTTTAGCAACTTTTAAATGTTAAAATGAATTTTTAAAACTGGATCAATTTTTTAAACCTTGATAAATTTTTACAGTTTCAAAAGTTGTGCATGACTTAGGAAAAATTGAAAATTTAGAAAATTTTTGATGAAAAAATAGGATTTTTATAAATTTTAACAAATTAAAAAAATTTGATGTAGGTACTTAAGGGTATGCTCTCGCTTGTCATCAGTAAATTTAGAATCGTCATTTCTCTGCGAATTCTTCACAAATTGGTGTGAGATTTTAATATTCTCTTCTCTATCACTTTGTTCGTACGGGACTTATTCGATATTTTGAAAAAATGTCTATTTATGGAGAATAGAAAAAGTCTGGAAAGTGATGTAAACCTCACAGATGTCCAAGAATAATCTTCAAATTTCATTTTTTCCCCCATAAATAAACACTTTTTTCAAAATATCGAATAAGTCCCGTATGAACAAAGTGATAGAGAAGAAAATATTAAAATTTCACATCAATTTATGAAGAATTCGCAGAGAAATTACGATTCTAAATTTTTGTTACTGATAACAGACGAGAGCATACCCTTAATTTTTCAATTTTCACACTTTTGAAGTGGGGTCGATTTTTTAAATTCTCAAGATACAGAAAAATTCAATAGGTACGTATTTGTAAAAATTTTTAAATTTTCTACGCTTTTAAAATTTATCAAGTTTTCAAAGTTTGAGCAATTTTTTGAACATAAGAAAATTTGGAAAAATCTCAAAACTTCGCAAAAATTGAAATTTTAAAAATTTTAGTAAATTTTTGAAAATGGGTCAATTTTTAGATTTTCATAAATTTTAGTAGGTAATTTATTTTTTTAAATTTCGAATTTTGAAAATTTTGTAATTCATAAATTTTTAACAAGTTTCGAAGTGGGATAATTTTTTGATTTTTTAATATTCTAGAAGATGAAAAAAAATCAAAATTTGGATACCTAATTTGAAAAATTTTGTCATTTTTAAAATTTCTATCGATTTTTGAAGTTGAAGCAATTTTTTGAAGTATTAGTAAGTAAAACTTTTAAATTAGGCAAAGTTTTAATTTTTTATAAATTTTTTACACAATATTTTAAAATTTTTTGATTTTTAAAGATTTTGTATTTCCTAAATTTTTACCAACTTTTGAATTGAGATCATTTTTTAATTTGCAAGATTTAGGAAAAAATTGAAATTTGATAAAAATTGGAGTTTAGGTAATTTTTAAATGTTGATAAATTTTTTACAACTTCAAACATTCGTCATTAAAAATCCATTTTGTACATTTTAATAAATTTTCGGAGCTGGATTATTTCTATGAATTTTAAAAATTTGGTAAAATTCAAAATTTGTAAAATTTTCAACATTTCATAAAAATTACGATTGACTTATTTCAAAATTTCAGTAAATTTTTGAAACTGAATTAATTTAAAACTTTTAAATATTTTTAGAACTTTCTGTCCTTAAAATTCGATACCTAACTAATTTAATTCTTGAATTTTCAAGAACTTAAATAAAAATTTGAAACAAATTGAAATTTTGGCAATTTTTGAAAATGATAAATATTTGCTCATTTTTAAATTTCATAAATTTTTGAAATTGAGGCAATTTTTTGAATTTAGAAAAAAACTTAAAATGTAAAAAATTAGATCAATTTTTAAATTTTAATAAAATGTTTATCACTTGAAAATCTGGATTTTTCAAAAATTCTGAAAATCTTTGAAATTCGAAACATTTTTCATTTTGAAAAAATCCTGTTGAAGTTGAAAATCCTACAAAATTCCTACTTTTTGGTTTTGAGATTCGTTCCACTCTCTGCAAAGTGGTAGGTACTAGATTATATTCAAATTTCAAATTTGAACATAAATTTCCGGAACACCCTGTACCAATAGTAATATACAATTCCATGAGACCATTTACAGGATAATACGAGTTCGCTTCCAAGCTCGCAGTTACAACCGGTTTGTTCGGAACCATTATCGGCTATTTAGCATTTATCGAGTGAAAGGAGACCACGCCAGGGCAATTTGCGTGGGGTGCGATGAACTTTTCCACAATACGAGAAAGAATCTCGATGTCGCGATCCAATAGGTAAGTACACAGAGCAAACTAGTTTATACTCATTGCAAACATCAAATATCAACGAAGCGAGCTTTCAACATTTTATGGTATTTCTATACGTCGTATCATGTACCATAGATTCAAGAACTGAGGAGGTTATTATATCCACATCAAAACCAAGACCAAGCCCAGCTAAATGAGTATCATTCTCGCGGGGCCAGTGTAAAGACATCCACGATCCACCATATCAGCGACATCGTCAACAACATCTTGATTGAATATAATTGATATGTAAATTTACCATCTAGCTGTATCCTTCACCTTTTCTTATTATTTGCTCGGTGCTTTCGCACCTCGCCTCGCCTCACTCTCTATTTCTTCTCCAATCCTCATCTTTAAGCCGCCGCTCTGAAAAAATCCCATAAGTTGGCGAGCTCGTGAAAGATAAATCAAAGGAAACCCATTCTGGTATGAAAATCAAGAAGTTAAATCTTCTTTACGACTCTACGAAAGAGTGTTTCGCCGCTTACGATGCGATATACCTCTCGTATACTTTCGCATTCTAGCGTAAATACTCGTAATAACTTTTCCCTTTGACGAGTAAAACTTCAACCTCACCTTCTTCCAATTTACGCTTCGCTGAAAGAAAGTGAAAACCCGTATACTCGAGTTCGTTCTACCCTTTTATTATCTTTTTTTTTTTTCAAAAGGCGAAATATCGACGAAGGGGAAAAAAAATTGCTGGAAAATTCTACATTAGCGCCAAAATTGTTGGAAAGAATAATTTTTTTTCGAAGTGAGCGAAAAGCAATTATTATATTGTAAAGCAGCTCAATTATTTTCAAAGGCAAACACCAACGATAATACGGTTGTCATTTTTTTCTCTTGAAAAATTTTACTGCGAGCGAATTTTTATTTTTCCGAAGGGAGAAACATAGCGTGGTCTTCTGCGACTTATTTTTTAATATATTGCACTAGCGCAAGTTTTGAACGTTATTGGGCTTCTTGGTTTTAAAGAAGAAAAAAAGAAAACGAAACAGCAGCAGCAGCATTCAAAGGTTTGAAATGAATTTTCGTTTAGAGCAGAAAAAAATATAAATGAATGGAAACCCTATATCGTTTGTTTTCTTTCAGTTGAAAAAAGAATTGCGCACATTTCATATTTTTTCATCAATTTTGGAAAAATTGCGCAATTTTTTCATTTTGCACCAAATTGTGCATTTTTCATTTTGCACAAAATTGCGCATTTTTTACTTTGCACAAAATTACCATTTTATGCAAAATTTTAATACAATCAAATTTTTTCCATTTTTGCGCAATTTCAATAAGATTGCACATTTTGTTATCTTAGAAATTTTTATATAATCGCACTTAATACTTTCTTATTTTGCACAATTACAATGAAAATCCGTATTTTCTCATATTGTTCAACTTATTAAAATCAATACCTAAATTTAGTCTTAGGAAGTTTTGAACAATATTTTCTTGATTTGCGAAATTTTGGAAAATTTGAACCTGCATATTTTTTTATGTTGCACAATTTTGGAAAATGTGCACATTTCCTCATTTTGTTAAAATTTAAAAGAAAATGTATATTTTCCCGTGTTGTGCAATTTTAATGAAAATTTGCAATTTTTTATTTTTGAGCAATTTGAATGAAAACCTATACTTAGAAGATAGTTTTACTTGTCGTGCAATCTTAGAGAATTTGGCCATTTTCATATTTTGCAAAAATTAAAAAATTAGATATATTGAGTAGGTATCTGAACCTGTGAAATTTTCAATTAAAATGTATATTTCCTTGTCTTGTGCAAATTTGGATTTGCACATTTTCCCATTTTTTGTGCAATTTCAATTTTTTTTAAAAATATAATCGTGTTTTTGCGCAATTTTCCTGAAATTGTGTTTTCTTATTTTGTGTTATGATTTTAAAATTATACTTACATTTTTCATTTTGCACAATTTTAGAAAAATTACACATCTGTTCGTTTTCTCTCAATCGGGTACTTCCTTATTTTCTGCAGTTTTGGAAAATGTACACATTTCCCCATTTTGAAAAATTTCAAAGAAAATGTATATTTTCTCATTTTGTGAAATTTGCAAATTTTCTTATTTGTGCAGTTTTAATTTTAAAAAATTATAATCGTGTTTTTGAGCAATTTCCATGAAATTGTGTTTTCTCATTTTTTATCATTATTTTAAAATATTGATAAATTGCTCCATTCTTTCATTTTGCACAATTTTAGGGAAATTACATATTTTCTCATTTTGTACTTATATTCTGTTAAGACTTGATTTTTTTGGTGCAATTTCAGAAAATTTGCACATTTTCTTATTTTACCAAGTTTTAATCAGAAAGCATATTATATTTTTTTCTTTTCGCGAAATTTGCACGTTTTCTTATTTTGAACACTTTCCATAAAATTGAATATTTTTTAAAATTATGTATCAGTGTGGTAAAACTACACACTGCCTTATTTTGCGCAATTTCAGAAAAATTGCACATTTTAAAATTACACATTTGCTCATTTTGCAAAATTATTGTAAAATCACGCACTTTCTTAGTTATTTTGTGCATTTTCCATGCAATTATTGCATGTTTTTTCATTTTGCATAATTTTGGTAAAAAGCATACATTTTTATTCATTTTTTAGTTTGCACAATTTCAGGAAAATTACACATTTGCTTATTTTGCTAAATTTCTGCAAAACCAGGTTATTTCGCACAATATAGGAAAATTTGCACATTTCTCCATTTCTCACAGTTTGGTTAGTATGGAGAATTCTTTATTCTGCGCAATTTCAATAAAATAGATTTTTTTCAAAAAGCAATGTTGGTGAAATTGCATTTTCTTAATTTCATAGTTTTTATGATACTGAAACAGAACTTTACTTAAAATTGCCCAAAACTGTGAAAACTCTTCGAGTAGGTGTAAAATTCATTCAAAATCTTCCCACACTTCTGCTCTATACATCTTCGAGGCAATCTCAAAGAATAAAGGTCATTTAGTAATTTACCAAAACATCGAAACGAGCCTTGAATTAAAAAAATATATTCCCAACACTTGGGAAATAACCCAGCTAATTTAAAATTCATCAAGTTTCTGAATAAAATTTCAGCACGATCTTTTTCCTTCGTTTTTTGCAACATAGCAAAAAGTAAACCAATGCGGCGGCGTGTTTCTTACACCACGCCATATACTTTAAAGTCGACGTTGGAACTTTTTTCCTTCGAAGAATTGGAAGATAATTGCGGCTATTTAGGACTGGGTTACGCCTGTCGATTGATGTTATCAGATTTTATACTCAAGTTCACGAGTAAAATAAGTAGGAAATTTCCCTCGAGTCAATTACGTAGTAAATTGAAATAAAAAGGCTCGTGCATTCGGCATTTGTACAAATTTTCTTCTCTTCAAGATATCGACCGATACGATGAGAAATAGAAAAAAACAAAAAGTGGATTCTGTCGCTGTATTTTTTTTTAGTTGTAAGTAGCAAGCATAATATATAGTACGTATATAAAAATGTCCTTGCTTTTGCGGAATCTGAATTTTGTGCGATAAAAGTCTAACAAAAAAAGAATCGTTTTTGCCATTAAATTTAATTCGTTAGATACCCAATATATTTTTTATAATAATGGGAAATATTTTCGAATGATTTAGTTCTTGAAATTGGAAAATCTAACGCATTTCTTTTCTAACGAGTTAGAAGATCGTGTTCGTTTGGCAATTCGTCGCGAATAGGTCCAGGTTCGGCGTGAAAAATGTCGATATCGAGCTAACTCAGGCTGCAGGGTTTTAAGGTAATTACGTCGGCATCGACATGATGCTTTTGATTACTAGGTAATTAAATGCGCCCAGCTTAGGTATAGTCGTATGCAGACGTGGTTGGCGACAATGGGCCGGCTATACGAGCCAGCTAATTAAAATTTTCAAGCCCTTTGGTTACCGTAGCCGAGTACTTGTTTCGTATTGCGGCCAACACGCGAATTGTGCGAGCTGCGTTTTCCGAGTTGCACTCATCGATCGCTGCGGAGTTTTGTAAATTGAGTCGCACAATTAAAAAGTACTTTCGACTTGTGTTATATAAACTTTATCGCCCCCACGAGTTTCTTAGCTGAGTAAACGCAACAATAACGAAATTACGTAATGTTGTTCCATTCTCTTAGCATCGAGTGTCGAGTTAAATTACCCAGAGAGGTGTTTTTTGGGTCGACAGTTTAATTCCTCGTGACATGACATTTCGTTCTACATGCGTAATATCAATTTTTCAATTTTTTTTCCCAGCAATTTTAGGAATTTCTGAATCTCGAAAAAAGTGTCTATAAAAGTAAGAAAAAATTTCCATAATTCTTGAAAATGAGAGAATATCATTGAGATGTTTTTTTTTTTTTTGATTTTCAAAGTTGAGGGAATTATTAGTGATTTGAAAATGAAAAATTTTCAAGAAATTTTTTTGCAGAATATTTATTTTGCTGGGCAAATAATCTTTGGTGAAAATTCACTGAAAATTTTGCAAAAATACTCAGATAATTTGTGAAAAGTTTACAGAAAATCTGGTGAAAAATTTTCTAGGAATTTTTATTTCATATAAAAACGAGCCTGATATTACGAAAATCCTTTCAATTTTTTTCTGAAAATTTATAAAACATTTTCTGTAGACTGCGTAAAGATTTTTTCGAAATTTATTCTAAAAATTTCTGATATTTCGTGACAATTTTTCGAAAATGATATTAAAATTCTATTACATCGTATAAAAAAATTTCTGTAATTTTTTGGGAATTCTATGAAATTGCGAAGAACAGTTTAAAAATATTGTTTGAAAAATCATGTGCAACTTTTTCTATAATTTCGTGGAATTTTCAAAGTTATTGGAAAAAAATTTCTGAACATTTTTTGAAATATATCCCAGATATGTTGAGTATTATCTCACTTCTTTTTTTTTTACTTGAAAAAATTAAAATATCCATGAAAAGAGAGCTTAACTGACATGAATTGCAAGTTAGTAACCCCCCTCTCCCCAAATGTCCAATTCTTAGGAAAGCGGAAATTTTTTAAAAATTATTTAGAAAAAAAAATCCTATCAATTTTTTTTTTGGATGAATACACAAGAAATTGTGTAGAAAAATTGAAAGGGTAGGTATATTTCAAAATTTTATTGAAAAAATTCAAATTTTTTAAAAATTTGTTTGAAAACAGTTTTCGAAAAATTTTCTCCCAAAATTTTTTTTTGTGAAAAACATTATTATTTTCAGGAAAACTTGAAAATATTTCCTTTCAAAAAAAAAAAAAAAAAAAAAAAAAAAATGAAAACGAATTTTTGTATGGGATTTTTGATTTTTTTTTAGGGAAAATTTTGAATTTTTTTGTTTTTCCAAAATGAATTTTTCTCAACTATTTTTTGCATAATTTGAACTTTTTCCAATAAAAAAATATGTAGGTACTAGGTATGTAGGTATTTTATTTTTAAAAAATTTTCAGAAAATTTTTGGTGAACATTGAAGAAAAAGTTTTGATAGAATACCTAATTATTTTTTTCAGAAAAATTTTGAAATTTTCATTTTCTTTAAAAAAATATATTTTTTTTATACAATATTTTGTAAATTACAGAAACAATTAATAAAAAAATTTTAGATAATTTTTTGTTTAAAAAAAGTGTTGAATAGAATTTTTAATTTTTTTTTTCAAATCCAAAAAATTTCATTTAAAAAAAATAAGATTTTTGATAAAAATGTAAGAAAAAATTCAGAACAATTTAGAAATATTTCCTTTCAAAAAAAAATATATATATAAATATATATAATAAAAATAATATCTACCATTTTACCTAGACGGTTTATTGCTAGATTAAAAAAAAAATCATTCCATAAAACGGTACCTATAGATAATTTTTTTGCATTCTTAATTTCAGTGATTAATTATTGAACAAAATAATGAGAAAAAGTAACCAAGATATGAAATAATGAAAAATTACACAATAAAAATATTTTGATCTCAGTATGTGTAAAATGTTCCAAAATTTTGATGTAACTAACTGAACTCTCTGAAATGATGATTTTTTTTTAAAGCTCTGTAAAAATTATTCCAAAATTTTGTGAAAAAAAAAACTGAAGATTTGAAAAAAATATTTGAAAATTTTTCTATATAATCTCGTGGAAAACGCTATGATTTTTTTTAAAATCCTGTTTTCCTCTCAATTTTTTTAAAGTTAGAAAAAACATTTACTTGGGCTATTTAATGAGAATTTGTCAGAAAAAAAAAATATTTGCAATAAATTCGAAAATTTATCTTAACGACAAAAATAGTTGTGGAACATGAAAATTTTTGTCAAAATATATTAGAAAACAGATCTAAAATATTTTGCTCTCTTTTTTTTCAACGAGAAACCTTTTAGAAACGGTTTCGTAGCAAATCGTAAAAAAATAAAAAATAAACAGCGCGAGAAAATACAGTACTAAAGAACAGTTGCCTGCTTCTTGGTTCGACCGAAAAAGAAAAAAAAGCTTCGTCATGGAAAATACTCTTATTCGATAAACATAGCGACTCGAAGCCTATGGCCTACTTTCCTGGTATAAAGCTTTTAGCCACGTAAGGCCGCGCCTTTGTCGACGTTTCAGGCTTCACGATGCGTCAAGAATTTTGAAAATGCCGCATCTCGCATTACGACTAAATTGTGTCGCTGTCGACGTCGAGGACAAAACGCACATCCCGTTCTATCGTTCTCAACTTAATCCTCAGACGGTGGCGACAATTACGAATTAATAAAGTAGATTATACTCGTAAGCAATCGATGGCTTGTGAGTTCCAAGTTCGTCTCTCCGTTCAATGCAACGCGTGAAAAGCACTCGGCTCGATGATTTGTAATGAAAATTCAAACGGTTTATCGACACTATTGCAAAATTATTCGACGATAAATTTAAATTTCAAATTACACAAATGGCGCAAACTGGAGATGCGACTTCGTCTTCCTTCGTCTCACGACTCGAAATTCGCACATCATTAATTTTGGCAACAATTCCATTCCACGTCGGTGTTGCAAATTTCAACCTATAAGATATGGACTCCAAAATAGAGTAAACTGTACTCGTCGTCGTCGTAATAAATGACGTTAACGTACGCCTGTCCTGGTCTGTCCCTTCGCCTGCCTCCGACTCATCTTCGAGATCATTCGCGAGCCAGAATTATTACGTGTCAATGGAACATGTAGCCTGTGGCGGTACCGTCGTTCCGTCGTGTTTTTTTTTTTTTTTTTTTTTTTTTTTTAGATCCTCGTGTAGGTATATTCGTGTATCGCGTGTGAGATATATTTCATATCGCGGTATTGCAGTTTGGCTTAAACTACGACTAATTGAATGGTGTAACGGGTAATGTAGGTACTACTTGGAATTTGGACGCGAGCTGGTGGTAAAGCGGATTACCTTCGATGGTGTTTTGAATCTTACCAGGACGAATACCGGTTCTATTTTGGATTGGTTTCAGTATTTGAACATGATCGGTTTCGATAACTTAATTACGGTGTTCAAGAATGCGGATACATTGATGGATTTGATTTTTGAAACGTAGAAAGAATTTTTTGACATAGGTCGAAAAGGGCAACATTATTCAAAGCGAGAGGTTCAGAGAGCTGCGAGGATGGAAAAACAGTCAACGAATTCTAAGAAACTGAAAAATTTTCAAAAAAATATTTTATACCTTTTAAAAAATGACCAACTTTAAAAAATGACAATTGGTTGAAATTTTTTATCAAATTGACAAATTTTTTAAAGAGAATTATTTTCAATATTTTGTTGAAATTTTCACGAATTATTTACAAATAGATAACGGAAAATTTTAATGTTGATAAAAAACTAAAAGTTTTAGAACATACCTACTGGTTAAATTGACAAACAATTTAAATTTCTAAATCGTTGAAATTAAATAAATTCAAGAATTCGTAAAATTGAAAAAAGAACTTGAAAAATTATAGAAATTCCTGAAAAATAGACGAATAATTGAAAATTTAGAATTCTAATAAAAAATGATAAATTGAAAAAAAAAAAAAAAAAAAACCTCAATGTTGATTAAATTTTTATATTTAAGACAACCAGTTTTTAATATTTTCAAATGATTAAAAAGTAAAAAGTTTTTAAAAAAACTACAGATTTTACGAAATTATCAAAGTGGACAAATATTCATTCTTATAATTACAAGTTTCGATTGGATATTATTTTTTTAATGAAAATTTTTTCAAAAAAATAAGGAGAAGAAGAAGAAGAAGAATAAAATGTCAAGTTTTTTTTTAAATTGACAAAAAAACGAAAAAATGTTTATAATCAAATTAATAATGGAAAATGTGTTTTCTTCTAATTGAAGTCTTTTTAAGGGGGGGGGGGGGGCGGCTACCTTTAAATTTTTTTTTAATGCATAGCGTTGACCAGCGGAATTTTTTAAGACTTTTTTATATGATGCATTTTTGATTTTTTTTATCTGAAGTATCGAGGAAAAATTGGAAACAAAAATCATTTTGCATTTTTTTACAAAAAAAATTAATTTTTGACTTTTGAAAAATAAAATGCATGGAGTTTTCAAAAAAGAAAAGTTATATTCATATTGCATTTTGATGATGTCATTTTGCAAAAAATATTGATAGATTTTTTGGAAAATGAAAAATTTTAAGCGTCAAAATTGGAAAACAATGCGACTTTTTTAATGCCCCGTTTCCAGAAAAACTATGCAACCCACGAGGTTCTTCCTCAGAATGTTTTGTATTCAGTACAGTTTGGTCTGTAATTTAACGAGAGGATTTTGCAAAATTCCTACTTTCTACCCGATTTTATCAACCCCTCTCATAGTTTCTCATCGAAGTATTCCAGTCAACTCGAAAGAAATCGTCGACAAATTAAAATTTTGCAAAATCCTCTCGTTAAAGTATGGGGGAGAACTTCTTCTACAACCCCAAAAAAAGATGAGCTCGATACCTCCATTAGTTATTGAGATAATGGGGCATTCATGTGAAATGAGTAGGACAGAAAAAGGGTAATTAGAGTTTTTGGATTTTCCAATAATACATTCGTATGTTTTTGTTATTTTGTTGACCAAAGTATAATGAAACAGAATTATTTTGAAGTCTCAAAAACTCTATGCTTGTTTTACTACGAAATCTAGGAAATCACAATTTCAAAAATATTCAACTGGAATTTTTGAAATTTTTAATTTCCTATTTTTTTTGGAGTCAGTGGAGCCGGGGATGGTCCGGTCTTGGCGTATTCAACTATACTGTCAATACATTTGTACTCTATGTAATAAAAAAAAAGTCGATTTAGAAGTAGCCCCCCCCCCCCTTTAAAAGATTTTTAAAATTACTATGAAAATTTCATGGAGTGGACAAACTTTAAAAATTACAAATTCTTAAAAATTGCGAAATCTTAAAAACTACGAGTACAAACAGATATTCAAATATTAATAAATTTTCAAAAAATTACAACATCAAAAATTATCGAAATTCTGAAAAAAAAGAAAAATTTTCGTAGAAGAATTATTATGAAGTAGGTACCTAAAAAGTGTAAAATCAATTATTAAAAATGGGGTTTTAAAGAGGAATTTTCCAAAATTATCAAAAGCTAAAAAATTGTTCAATTTTCAAAAAATGAAGGAAATTGTTAAATTTTTAGAAATTCTTAAATTAAGACAAATTTTTGAATTGTTAGAAGTAAGTTCAATTTTAAAACATTACTCATTCACTTATTAAGAATATAGGTCAATTTTCAAAATAATTATATGGTTCAATTACAAAAAACAGCTAAACTTCCAATTGTCAAATTTTCAAAAACTGTCAAACTTTCAAGAATTATTCAATTTTAAAAAAATTACCTTATTTCTAAAAATAATACAATTTTCATATATTGTTTAATTATTAACAATAATTCAAAAATTGCAAAAAAATGTTTCAAAAATTGATAAATTTTCAAATATTATTCTTCAAAATATTAAAAATAGTATAATTTTCAAAAATTGTCAATTCTTTAAAAATTATAGATTATTTAAAAAATTATGAAATTTTCAAAATTTTCGAATATTGTTCAATTATTACTTAATTATACTCGATTCAACTTTCAGAAATTGTCAAATTATGAATTTTCATAAATTTCCAAGAATTTTTTAAAGATTATAAAATTTTTAAAAATTGTGCACTTTTTAAAAAGTCAAATTCTGAAAAATATTTTAAAAATATAAATTTTCAAAAAATGTCAAATTGTATATTTTCAAAAATATCCAATCGTCAATTATTTTCAAAAGTTGAAAAATATTCAAAACCCATCGAATTTTTAAAAACTGACACATATGAAAAATTCTTGTCAAAATTTCCGTTTCCAAAAATGATCAAATTTACAAAAGTTGTCAAATTATGCATTATCAAAAATTTTCAATTTTTAAAATTTTTTAAAAACTAAATTCTCACAAATTGCTCAATTTTTTAAAAATAATTTTAATTCATAAAAAATCTCTAATTTTATTGTCCATTGTCAAAAATGTCAAATCATCAATGTTTAAAGGTTATTGTCAAATTTTCAAAAACTATTGAATTTTTAAAAACTGACACATTTAAAAAAATGTCAGCTTTCCCATTATGAAACATTTGCAACTTTTCATTATTAAATTTTAAAAAATTTTGAATTTTTAAAAATTGACAGATTTGTAGAAGTTGAATTCTCAAAAATTTTTCAATTATTTAAAAAAAAAAAAAAATTTTTAAAAATGTCAAATTGTCAATTTTTAAAAAAGTTGTAAAATTTTCAAAAATTATCAAATTAAAAAAAATGTCAATTCAAAATTTTTTAAAAAGTTATCAAATATTTGGTTTTTCCAAAATATTGGCAATTTTCAAAAATTATCAAATTCAAATAAATTACTTATGATATATTTTTTCCATTTTGAAAAAAATTGGCAACTACCTACCTACAAAAAAATGTGACATTTTTCATGGGACACAATGACTTCAACATAATATTATTATGAAAAAAAAAAAAAAAAAAAACACCACCTCGAAAGATACCCAGCTACTTATACCTCGTACCATTCTCTCACACCCCAGACCATCCTAACAACAACAAAACACCTTCAGCCTATACACGACGTAAACCTGGAATTAAGATGATAACGCCACAACTTTACCCCTCATCTCACCCCGCTCTTGAAAATCACCTAAACAAGTACCCACTTTACCTCTAATTACGTCGCATATTCTCCATAAAAACATAAGGAATCACCTCCGCCGCTGCACACCTTTCGTTTAATAATCGGATTACTGAGGTGCTCGGCGCGGCGTGCCGCAGCAGAGGCCGGCGAAAAATTTCTCGACCATACTTTCAAGGTTCAAGGATACTCAACGATACTTCACCGACACACATACAATCATACATATTTCGAAAAACGCGTACGTACGAATTCTCTGATAAAAAAGAATATCTACCAACCTAATCCGATATGAAAAAAAACTGTTTGCGAACCTCTCAAAATGTATTACGTACATATGAAAGGGGAAAAAAAAAATAGAAAAATATGTACGAGCAAGCTGTTTCGATAAACGTACAAATACGTGAGTCTGAGTATGTATTCGCATACACGAACTGTATTGATCGCCATCGCATCATATCGCAACATCCTATACATAATAGTTAAATAATAGGCTAGCTAAAGGACGCCTTTCAGCCCTGCTAGAAAAATAAGCACGGTTTATCTCGTTCTAAATTTTTACTGCGATCGTTTCTGGCTTAGAGCCGCGTATTCGATAAACGCAACTCGGTGTGGTACCTTTTTTCTCACGAGAGTTTTTATAATTATTCTACTTAACCTATTTATTGAATGAGAATTTTCATTAATTATTTTCGCTATCATATCGTTCAAGATAACACCCTAAGAGTGGCGTTCTAATTCGATAACGTACCTGACGAAACGAAAAAACATGGAGTAAATTAATAATGAAATTTCATACGCCTGGTTTTCACCATACTATCGACAGTATCTACGTATCTTAGGTATAGCAAAAAACATTAGTGTCTAGTTTATTCAGTTTGTTTACATGGACATTGGACTGGACGTGGATCGTTGTTGTATTTCACCAAGTCCCCAATACTACATATACACTTGAAATTCAAAATTGGAGAGGAGGGAGGGGTCTAACCGAAATTTTTGTGATGACCAAAATTATTCTTCGGACTTCAAGCTACAACTTTTGTTTGAAAATTTTTTCAATTGGACCCTTCTCTCCTCACCAATTTTGCAAAAAACTCCGAAGACACTAACTAAAAATTAGAAGAGTAATGGTGGAAGGGAAGGGAAGGAAAGGGAAGGGGCCAATTGAAATTTTTTTCAAAATAAATGTGTAGATAAAGATTCTAAAAATAATTTTGGTCATTATAAAAATTTCCATTGGATCCATCCCTCTTTTCAAATTTCACATAACATCATATGGATATTTTTTTTTTAAAACTGGGGGAGGGGTTCAATTGAAAAAATTTTCGAACAAAAGTTGTAGCTTGAAGTCTTGGAAATGATTTTAGTTACCTATTACCAAAATTTTGATTAGACCCCTCTCTCTCCTCCAATTTTGAATATCAAGTATCTATGTAGTATTGGACTTGGTAAAATTCAACAACAACAACGATCCACATCCATGCGAACAAATTGAGTAAACTAGACACTAGTGCAAAAAAACACTGTAATAAAATTTCTGTTCCTCATAGGCAGTAATCAATACTGTAAATTAATTTTCATCGAGTAAACCTTTTGAGTTTCAATAAAGGGTGTAAGACCTTTTTTTCTTTTTTTTTTTTTCGTTTAAAATACCTCGGGCATTTTCGATCGATAATGGAAAAAATTTGAATACACGTACTATAAGTTTTCTATTTGATTAGGCAAATTTTCATTTTTCATCTTTGCAACCGATACCGCGCCCGCCTTAGCCCTTTCAATGTATCAAACTCAGAGACCACGATGAAATGAAAAATGTGCCCGTTTGAACGAAAAGATTACACATGTTGGTTTCGGCACGATGAACCAGCGTGGCGTCGATATTAGTTCGCTTTAGCTACCGAATTGAAATAGCTTCGGGTTAAATTTTTCCATTTTGTACGAAGCGTGTGTAAAACAAAAAGGAAGACGATCATCGAGCCGTAGGTTTGTTTTCGACAAGACGAAAAGTAGTGAATTAGTTTTCGGAAATATGTCGACAATTGCAGGGATGCAGGGATTTTTTTCGGAAGGGAATGCGAAATTTTATTTTAAAAAAATAGTAATAATTTTCTGAAAGTTGATGATTCCTTGGAAATTTAAAATTCTTACGAAATTTGTAATTTTTACGAATTGAACATTCCGTCGAAAATTTCAAAAATTTTCAACATGAAGTAAATTTTGTCAAGTTGAAAAATTTCCTAAAGTAAAAATTAACATAAAAAAATAAATTATACGTAGGAATTAAAAAAATTACATTTTTTCAAAATAAAATAACATTTTTGCAAATTTAAAAAAAATTGACGTCAATTAGGTAACTTTTTGAAAAATTCTTGAATTCTTACAAAATTGTTTGGAAATTTTTTTTTTTTAAAAATCAGATTTTTTTTCACATCTACAAAAATGGGGATTTTTTTCAAAACTAAGAAATTGGAATTTTTAGGCAATTAAAAATCGGAATTATTTCAAAAAATGGAGAAGTTGAAATTTTTTTTAACCCAAAAAATTGAAATTAAAAAAAAATAAAAACATGAATAAGAAAGAAAATTTTCTCAAAAAAAAAATGGTACCTACTAATTTTCTAAACCCAAATACGTATAGATAGTCTTTTTTCAAAATCCAAAAAATTTAAATTCTCTTGAAATCAAAAAATTTTCTCAAAACCAAAACATTAAATTATTTCAAATCTGAACAATGTTAGGTAATTTTCCAAAATCAAAAAATTACATTTTTTCAAAAACTCTAAAACAAAAAAATCTAATTTCCTCAAAAACCCCAAAAATTTGAATTTTCAAAAATCAAAAAATTAAATTTTTTCAAATATCTATCTATTTAAAACTGAAAAAATCAAAACCGTTCAAAACCCAAAGTTGGAATTATTTCAAATATTTATAAGAAATAAAAATTTCAGAAAAATTTTCGAAACCAAGACTTGGAATTTTTTAATTGAAATTTATTCAAAATAAAAAAAAATGATTTTTAAAACCTCAAAAATTAACATTTTTATAAAATTTAAAAATTTAAAATCAAAACCAAAAAAATTGATTTTTTTTCAAACCGAAAAAATTTCAACTTTTTTGAAATCGAAAAAATTTAATTCTTCTAAATCAAAAAATTAAAATTTCGTCAAAACTAAAAAATTTGAATTTTTAAAATCAAAATTATTTCAAATCCAAAAACTGAAATTTTATTAAAACCAAAAAAAATGGATTTTTTAAAATGGAAAAATTGAAATTTTTCAAAAAGAAAAAACTGGTTCAAGTTCAAAAAATGGAAATTTTCTCCAAAGGCAAAAAATATGAATTTTTTAAAATTGAAAACGGTTTTTACTAATATTATTAAGTCAGATTAAAAGAAAATTGGGAATTTTCCCAAGAATAAAAATTTCGAATTTTTCAAAACAAAAACTTGAAAATTTTTAAGCAAAAAATTTTGATTATAAAAAAATAAAACAATTCACATTATTTCAAGAATTAGGTATTAATTTCTAAAAAATTGGATAATAATTTAAAAAATTTCATAATTTTTCTCAGTTTTAATTTTTTAATTCAGCATCGAGTCAATATTTTACAAAAAAATTAAATGCGAAGTAAAATGTTTAAAAAATATATTATTTACCTATTTATAATGTAATAATTATTCGATTCTTTTTCAACTTTTTTTGGGTGGGAGGGGGAAGGGAGGGGGGTAATGAAATAGGGTAATGAGAAAAAACTGCGATTATTTTTTCAAATAGTTTTTTTTTTCTATGTAATTTGAGGAATGAAAATTTTTCATAAATTAATAATAATTTTCTCAAAATTGATAATGAGATACTCACCAACTAAAAATCTTACAAAGTTGGAAATTTTAAAAAAATCTACATTTTTTCAAAAATTGAAATTTTAGAGCTTCAAATCAATTTTTGAAAACCCATTTTGGGCGCGATAATCCTGGAAATTAAAATACAGTGTTGAACTGTTAATGAAAGCAGACTAATTTTTCACTTTATTTTTTTAGTATGGTAAGTATATTTTGGCTCAATTCACTAATCTCAGCCTTTCCTTTTGTCATCAACAGCTCTCAAAACTTTTTACGTTTTCAGAGCTCCACTTATTTCACTGTGGACAACAATAATAAAGTATAGCAACAACGAACTCGATATTTTGAGAAAACCACCTCGCAGGATATTCTTCCACCGCCCACCTCTTCTTCATCTCTCTCCCAACATAATTTTGGAACTTTTGCCAAACACCTTATGTATACGTTGCGAATAAAAATAAATCCTCAGAAAGCGATGAATTCTCCTCTTTTCCAACACGCCTAAGAATTAGCTTGATAAAATATTATACGATAATTTAAAAATACCTACATTCGAGATAAATAAATGGCGATATTTGGGTTATGGTAACCGTGTAAGAAGCGATAAAAGCGCATTTTTCTTGCAATTCTTATCGGGCTGGAATAAATTAGGGAGCTCGTGTAATAAAAAAATGCTATAGGTACAATTTGAGCTAAAAAAAAAAAAAAAAGTAAATAAATAGCCGTACATGGGGTGTGAAAAAAAGAAAAGTGAAATAGATAAAAGCTATATACGAGGACGAGCAAAGTGAAATATTTCGACACGAGTAAAAGCCGCAGGATCCCCCTATTTATTTGATAATCGTTGCTTTCGTGTTCGCAATAATAGTTCGCTATGCGGTTCGAGTGTATGAGAAGCAGCAGAGCGTTTTTTGGGGGATTCTTGTGGCTCGGCATTGTAAACACTAACCTAGTTTATAAGCCGGATTGTTTCTTTATTTTTTTCTCCCCAAAAAAGGGAAGTCGAGTTCGTTCGATGCGCTAATGAAGGCGTGTCTCTTGATAAAATATTAATATTAAGAGAATATAGAATGAGCGTAGCGTACTCACCTTAATAGCGTCTTGATTTTCTTTATCGAGTAGAAACTCCATGGATTTGGCTCGGTAATCGTTACATGTATGGTGAGGGCTGGTCGGCTTGGCCCGATCATCGGGGGTCAACTGCTTGATGGACATTCTGCCATTATCCAAATTCAACAAACTTCGCGATTTTTTATTACCGACGGGCGAATTAGCGGCTCGATTAACGGCACTGGTCGACGAGGTGACATTCGAATCTATGTCAGTTTCTAAAAGACCTATCCCAGTATTCGGATCGATAGCGTGTGTATTTCGTAGCATATTCGGAGTGTTTGAATCGCGGCCGGCGCGTTGCAAAGGCGAGAACTGCTGCGAGGCGGCGGATCTGTTGGCGTTGGGCGGCGGCGCAGGATCCTGCTCGGCGGACGGACGCCGACGCGCTGGAGCTGAAGGTGGCAAAGGAGGCTTGCTGGAGACGACCGACGACGACGACGACGACCCACCGCCGCCGACGTCGTCTTGCTCGTACCCATCGTCAGAGAGCGGTACGATTCGCGAATTTGGCTCGCCAAATGCCGCCGCCGACGACGATTCTTTCGGCACACAACCGACGACAACAGGTGGCGCCGCAGCCGCAGACGACGAGGATTTTTTACTCTTCTTGCGGCCGCTGAGTCGTTTCAGCGAGAAACGTTGTAGAAATCCGCCAATTTTACTTACCGACGACGAGGAGGATTTCGAGGAGGATTTTTCTTTGACGATCGCGACACCACCGGCACCGTTCGCGTTCGCGGCCCTCGCGTTATCCATCGTAGCGGACGCGATCGCGTTCGAATGATGACTAGTCGAGGTCTCCTCGTAGCAGTTAACACGATCAACGTTCTGGTCGTCGCCGCTGTTGTAGTAGTAGTAGTTGTTTACAACGTTGTTGTTGTCGTTGGTGCCGCCGCCTGCCGCCGCCGCCGTCCCAGCCGCCGAGTGCTGCATCACGTGGGCAATGCTACCACGTTTAGGAGGCGGAGATGTGATAAGGTCTAACCTAGCGCGTTGCTGCGCCTGTCGTAATTTTTCTTTATCGCTTTCTCTGGCTCGTTTGGAAACCGATTCCGATAACAGTTTCTCGACCAGTTCGTCTATCGGCGGAGTTACGTCCCTTTCGGAGCTGCTGGTCGCGGCCTCTTCCTCTTTAATCTGCTCTATTCGCGAATACCTGGCCGGCCTGAGGAGCTCTTCCTCGTCGCCGGCGCTGTAATCGCCTCGCGAATCCGATTCGCTAATTGAGATCTCCTCTTCTTCGCCCTCGTCTTCCTCGTCACTGCCGCTGCTCTCTTGCCAGCTCACCTCGCTAACGACCGGGCAAAAATGCACCCCTTTGTTGCTGCCGAAGCTCGAGTTAGTAAGATTAATAAAACTAGTAGTGATCTGCACGTTACTACCTCCTCTGGACGACGTCGTACTCAGCTTACCCTCGCTGCCGAAATTTATCCTCTTGAGCGAGTAAATTCTGGACAGAGATACGGTCGACTCGTTGCATAACGAGCTGTCCGTCGTATCGACGCCTCTGTAGTGGTATTCTTCATCGGTATTGTACAAATTCGGCGTACTCACGACCGGCAAACGCGAACTCATAGTGCTCGAACACTCTTCACTTTGCTGACTGGCTTCCGTCGTCGTCGAATGCTGCTGCGTCGTTTCGATCACATACGTACAATCCAAAAGATTAGGGTCGCTTTGCCAACACTGCTGGTTAAATTTAGCATCGTCGGGCTCCCCTCGCGTCTCATCGTCGTCGCAACACTGCGGGGGTCCAAATTCCGGCGGCGGCGGTGGCAATGGAAGCGACGGTGGCGCAGCGACGCTTTCGATTATCGTCTCGACGGTGCTACTATTTTCTGTCTCGGTGGTACTGCCTCCCTCGCTGCTGCTGCTGCTACCACCGATGTGCTTGTTCTTAGCCACACTGACGTGGTCTCCGAATCCGCTGTCTTCGCTCAGGTTCTCGGTCGATCTCCTCACCACGCTCTTGGTATCTTCATTCGGCTTATTCGAGTCTTCCTCCACGATCTGCGGAGTTTTAATTTCACTCAGGCATTCCATGGTTTTATAAATGCCTCGAGCTGGCACAGGGATCTCCTCAGGTTCATCCTCCATCCTGGCCAAATCATCGGTTAGACTCTGCGATAAATCCATACTATTCAGCAGATCCTGCTCTTTTTCTCTCTTATGCTGCAGCGACGTCAAACTGTCCACGCTGCGAAAAGATCTCAAGCTCGATTTACGCGGCAACGAGTTATACTTGGAGCTATACGACGAACTGAGCATCTCATCCGAGCTGATCATTTCGCTGCTGCTGGACGAGCAAGGCGACGATAAGCTGCTCGAGTCGTTATCGTCGTCGATGTCGTCGTCGTTGAACTGGTGCAGGTTTTCAGGCTGCGAGGAACTTTTCATTTTCCACGTTCGAGCGTTCTTGTTCTCGAACGACGAACCGAATTCGGAGCATTTGGAGCGGCCGCCTTTGCTGAAGATATTTTCGCAGTGCTTTTCCAGATTCTCGAACTGCAGAAGGGAACTGGTACGGGAGGGGAATCCGCAGCCGTCTTCGGGACGACGCGAATCCGAGTCTTCGGAGTCGCTGTCTTCCGAGTCGTCGTCCGAATCGTCGAGTTCGTCGGTGAAATCGTCTTCTTCGTCGTTATCGTCGTGCACGCCCGGATCCGTGTTGATTTCGGCGCATTTACCGCCGCCACCGCTGCCTCCGCTTCCGTTCCAATATAGACTTCGGCCATCTGAAATAACCAACGAAGACGATGTTTACAATGGCGAATAGCTCGAATGCGCGATTAAATCTCTTTTCGTCGTCTCTTCTTCCTACTCGCTTAGCTTATTTTTTACTCTTTCGACACTCGATTAATATACGTCCGTTCGTTTCAAATCATTACTCAGGTGTCACGAAGAAATTAACCTAAATTCAGCGTCTTCCTACACGCATAATCTTTGCAGCCAATCTGTATCAAAGTTTCTCACTATGGTGTCTAGTTTACACAGTTTTTGAATTTTACCAAGTCCAATACCAAAATTAGAGGGGAGGAGGGGTCAAATCGAAATTTTTGTTATAACCAAAATTATTCCTTAGACTTCAAGGTACAACTTTTGTTTGAAATTTTTTTTTCAATAGGGCCCCTCCCTCCCCACCGATTTTGTAAAATACTCCGAAGACGCCAATTAGAAATTAGAAGAGGGGGGGGAGGAATTGAACATATTTAAAAAAATTAAAATTGTAAATTAAGATCCTGAAAATAGTTTTGATTATAATAAAAATTTCGTTTTGACCTCTCCCTCTCCTCCAAATTCACATAACATTTCCTAAATTCATTTTCAAAATTGGAGGAAGGCTCTAATTGAAAAAAAATTTCAAACAAAACTTGTAGGTTGTGGTCCTAGAAGTAATTTTTGTTATTATAAAATTTTCGATTAGACCCATCATTTCCCTCCAATTTCAAAAATTGGTAAAGGCAGGGATCCAAATGAAAAAATTTTCAAACAAAAGTTGTAGATTGAGGTCCTAGTAATAATTTTTGCCATTATAAAAATTTCGATTAGACCCTTCTCTTCCCTCCAATTTCAAAAATTGGTGGAGGTACTGGTCCAATTGAAAGAAATTTCAAACAAAAGTTATAGATTGAGGCCTTAAAAAATAATTTTTATTATTATAAAAATTTCAGACATGAAACCCACTATTTTCATTTTTTTTGGGACTTTAATGACCAAAAATTATTCAAGTGACCAAAAAATCCTGAATAAAAGTGACCAAAAATGGAACTCACCAAGAGGAAATTTGAGAGGGTCAAATATAAAATATAATTTTCCATTTTTATTTTTCAACGAGCTAATTTTTTGTTAGACGGCCGACGGGCATGCTGAGTTTATCAGCTATTAAAAAAAAAATTATTTAATAAAATGACAACAGAAATGTCTGATTTTATAATTTTTGAAAAAAAAACTACACAAAAAAATATCTTTTGATTTTTACCTAGAATTTTGTTTTGTTGTCTTCTGGGAAAGAAAACTACAACTTTTAGTAAAAACTATTGTCAATTAAGTATTGGTCTTAATTTTTTCTTGAAAAAAAAAAAAAAAAAAAAAAAAAAAAAAATTGGAGCAAAAAAATCTTATAGTTTTTTTTTGGAGACAAATCTCTTAATTTTTTAGAGTGTTTTTTTTATCAAGTTTATAGAGTACCTAAGCAACTTCTTATGTTTTGAAAAAAAAAATCATTTTAGAATAAAATCGTTCAGTTGAGGGGGGGGGGGGGGGAGAATCTTTAAATTTTTTGACGGAGCAGAAAAACATAATTCTGTTTTTTTTTAGAATTTTTTCCTTTAAAGAAAAAAAAATTTAATTTCTGGTCTTATTCTTTTGAAAAAAAAACAAAAAAAATTGTTTGGCATTGAAGAAACCTCTCAATTTTTTTGGAAGTAAAAACGTTTTCAAAATTTTGGAGTAAAAAACCTCATTTTTTGACGGGGAAAAAAATTGGGTTTATTTTTTTTACTATTATTTTTTTTTTAATTTTTAAAGAAGAATTCCAATTTTTGGTCTTCATTATTTTTGAAAAAAAATTGATTTTTCTGGTGAAAAAAAATAATTTTTTGCAAACAAATATCTCTCAACTCAAACTATTTTTTTTTAAAATTTTTTTTAAGAAAAAAATAATAAAATCCTAAGTAACAATTTTTTTAAGCAAAAAATCTTTCAATTTTTAGAGAAGATAAAATCTACTGTTTTTTTCGATAAAAAAAATTCAAATTGAAGAAAAAAACTCGTGACGTAAACAAGTTTCTAAATTATTCTGAGTAAAATCAGAAATAAATCTGTCAAGTTTTTTTTTTTTTTTTTTTTTTTTTTCTTCGAGAAAATAGAGAAAAATCATTCACTCAAAAAAAGAAAAAGAATACCTAGTTATTTTTGTTCTATATCATTAAAAAAAAACAATTTGTGGGGTAAGACAACTATTTCTCCAGAAAAAAATCTTCTTTCAATTTTTCATTCCTCCGTTGGTTTTCAAAAAGACATCTACCAAAAAACTGGAAAAAGTGACTTTTGTGACCATTTTGGGCAAATAGTGAGAAAAAGTCACCAACATGCTAAATAGTAACGAAGTTGATTTCAAAGTGATTGAATTTCATGCCTGAAATTTCGATTAGACCCTTCCCCTCTCTCCAATTTCGAAAATTGGTGGAAGTAGGGGTCCAATTGAAAAAAATTTCTAACAAAAATTGTAGCTTCAAGTCTTGAGAATAATTTTGATCATTACAAAAATTTCGATCGAACCCCTCCCTCCACTCCAATTTTGAATATCAAGTATCTATGCAGTATTGGACTTGGTAAAATTCAAAAACAACGATTCACATCCATGAAAACAAAATGGGCAAATTAGACACTACTAAATTACTCTCCTTCTTGGCCCAAAATTTCACCTTAAGTACTCACTTCTTGTATGAAGATTCTTCTCGTACGAAGGAACGTGTATAACGGTGGACATGGAGTCAGTAAGTAGCCCGGAATTGTACTCTGATCCGGAGGTCTCGCTTCGCAAATCGTCTGACGTTTCTTCCATAATCGTTTCCAATAATAAATGCGTTGTGCAAGCTCCATCCATCATGTCTATACAAAAATGAAAACACAGAGAAAAAAATTATAGCGAAATGAAAAATTAATTGCTTTTCTATGTACGTACGTAGCTGTTTACTTTGCAGTGCGAAAAATACATGGAAAAAACATCGATAAATAAAAAATTTTCTTTCGCTTTCTCTCTTTTGTACGACGTGTTGTAGCATACTGGGGCATAATAGGAGGACGTCAATGCGATCGTATAGTTTATTGAATCGTCGCTGTTTGCGAGAAAAATAGTATAACCATTTCGGGGCCAAAATGGATGGAAAAATGGCTACAACGAGTTGCTTTCTAGTACGAAATTTTCGAATAAAAACTCGAACTTGATCGATACGTCGATACGTCCGAAGTGGCACGTAAAACGTTCAAAAAAAGCAGCGCCTTCGTAAAAAGTGACCAAGCAAATATACCGTCGAGTATGTTAATCAATTTGCATAATTTAGCGCCTTAAACGGTCGCTCGTAACGAAAACACGTTTCGAGAGATTTTCAACGAGATGCGTGTTGCGTATCTCGAGATGATGGTCTTGTAATTCTCCTTTATCGAGGCGGTGAATTGGTAAATAGGGGATGAGAGTTAAAGGTTATTCGAAGAACGAGGGTAGATGCAGTAGAGAAGAAAGGCAAAGGGGGATGTAATCCAAGTCAAGTGCAAAGGGTGAAAGTGTTTTCAATTAAAATTGATGTTCAAGTTTATTGTTTGTTCATGAATCAAATTTTGCTACGTTGTAGGGGTGGAGGGTAAGGGATAGTTTATGGAATCGAAATCATTTGTATATGCAAGATGGATCCATCAAAAAAACATTCAACTTTCATTTTTCGTGCATTTATTCAGTTTTCGAACCCAAATTTCACATTTGTAAAACAATTATTAATGGTGAAAAAAATCGAAAAAATTACCTATCATTTAAATTTTATTTTTAAAATGAAAAAAAAATAAAATTTATATTTTTTAGAATTTTAAATTACAAATAATAAATTCTAGGAAACACTGAAAATTGTCCAAACTAATCAGAAAATATTCGAAAAATTTCATTTCGCATAATTCATTTTTATTTTTAATGAATAACAATGATTTTAAATTTTGGTACTTGATCAATAATTTTTCTACTTATTTTAATTTCAAATTTCTATAAAAATTAACAATTTTACAATTTTGATGAATAGAAATTTTTTCGATTTTACGTAAGAAATACTTAATTGTGAAATTCGATAAATCGATTAATTATCATCAATTTAGATGATTTTTCGATCTCGAGGTTAAGTAATCATTATGATAAAAATTGAAAATTTTCATTTCCAATAAATCGATATTGATTGATGTGAATTAGTCAACAGCAATTTTTGATAAATCGATTTTTTTAAATGAATGAATTTTGATAGAAATGAATAATTTTTCCTTATTTGATAAAATTTACCAACTTTTTTAAATTTTTATATGAATTGATCAATTCTCGATTTCGATTAATAATTTTTTGATGTAAAAATAAATTGGTATTTTTTCAAATTTTATTTAAAAAATGATATTTTTTGATTTTGATGGAATTGGAACAATAATTTTCAGTTTCAATAAATTTTTACATTCAATTTAGAAATGAATTGGCCCAACTTCTGATGAAAAATCGGTTATTTTTCAATTTTGATAAATCGATCAATTTTCGATTTCGATAACTTTTTCAATTTTGAAAATACGTAAATTCGTAAATTTTAAATTTTGGGATTTTTATTTCCTCGATTTTTATGTGCATGGTCAATTGTTATTTGGGATCAGAAACTCTCAGTTTCGATAGATTTTTCGACTTGAAAAATCGGTAATTTTTCTAGCAGAAAAAAATTTGTACTCCAAGAAAATTGAGATTTTCGTTCTCCAAAAATTTAAAAATATTTTACTTAAAAAAAAAAAAAAAATCAATGAAAAATTGAGAATTTTTTTAGCAGTGATTAAAAATTTGGACAATCATCTTTCGTTCTAAGACTCCTAAAATTTCAAAAATCAAAATTGGTCATTTTTCAATTTTGATAAATCAAAGATTTTTTTTAAATTGACCAATCGCCAATTTTTATGAATCGATCAATTCCAGATTTCGATGAATTTTTTCCGAATTTGTAAATAAATTGCTATCTAAATTTCATATTTTTTGATAATAATTATTGATTTTTTTTAATGCGATAAATTGATTCTTTTATCGATTGTGATAAGAATTGATCACTCGTCAATTTTGATAAATCGATAAATTTTCAATTTGATTTAAAAATGAATTGGTTTGACTTTAGATAAAAAATTGACAATTTTTTGTTTTACGATAAATAAATTGATGATTTTTTTCGATTTTGTTGTGGATTGTTCTATTTGCCAATTTCGACCAATTAAACAATTCCCAATTTAGATTTTTTCAATTTGATTTTAAAATGAATTGGTTCAACTTTTGACAAAAAAATTCTTATTGATGATTTTTTTCAATTTTTTTGAGAATTTGTCAATCAACAATTTTTTTGTGAATCAATCAATTCCAGATTTCGATGAATATGTCAAGTTAAAACAAATGCGTACTTATGTTAATTTTATGTTTTTTCACAATTTGATACATATGGGTGATTTTTTTTCGATTTTGATGAGAATTGACAAATTGTCAAATTTTAATAAATCGATCACTTCTCGATTTAGATAGAGTTATTTATTGGATTTAAAAATGATTCGGCTCAAATTTTTATAAAAAATTGACACTAATTTCGATAAATCAAACAATTCTAGATTTAGATTTTTTCGAAATTAAGCTATGATGGTCATACATCTGTGGATTTTACTCTTCAGGTCCTTGGCTTAACAAAAATAAATAGAATAATTAAAATAATTTTTCGATTTAAATGATGAATGAATTAGTTTGACTTTTGGTAAAAAATTGACAACTCTTCAATTTTTTTGATCAAATGGTCAATTTTATAGATTTCAATAAAATTTGGTCAATTATCAATTTTAAAAATCGACCAACTCTCGATGTTGATACCTAAACTTTTCGGTTTAAAAATTAATCGATTTTTAAATTTTGATGAAAAAATCTGATAATTTTTCAATTTTGATACACCAATAATTTTTTCAATTTCCAAATAATAAAGTGAACTGCAAATTTTAATAAAAATTTATCCTGTTTTCTAACAATTTTACGATTTACAATTTCCCTAGATTCAATCGACAAACTTTGCTTCGATACAAGCTGACACTTATTTCATCGAATCTCAATCAACTATTCAGTCCTTTCTCCTCAAGAAAGCAAGTTGAAAAAAAAATAATGCAACCATTCATTTCCGATAAAAACTAATGGAATAAAAAATTATCTAAAAAAAAGCATAATGAAATGAAAAATTACAATAAAATCTGCCATTTTTGGCGGTAAATATTTTTCTTCTTCTCGGAGGCATAACGTCTCGATATGCGTATCACCATCATCAAAATCAATTCCCCTCGACCAATATTAAATCCACGAAAAGTCCAAATTTTCGGCCCACTATTCGCAATCGGACATTACTGCTATCGCCACAGGTTCCTCGTGTGACCATCAATGTCACCTAGATAAAGGTATTCTCTTGAAAAAAGTATACCCAAGGTTGAAGGTTGCCTTCGATTTGGTGGACTGGCGGCGGGTAAGTGGTAACAGTGTTAATTGATTATCGAAAAACATTATCGTTGTACTCGTACGAAAGCGTATACGTCATTGCAGCAAAATGTTTAAGAAGTAAGTATTTGTTAGATATAAGTACAAGTGTGAAGTACTTATATAATATCAATTTTCGAAGAAAAGCACACACAACGCGAGCAAATGACGTGAAAGAATATAGAAGGTTTTTTATCACCGATCGAATTCGAATCCAGGATTTACAGAATTGAAAAAAAAAACGAGCATTACACAATTACACAACGGTTAATCGCGATGTCGAATTAATAAAGAAGCAGCCAATTAATTACACACACGCACACGTACACGTCAAATAAACCAGCACCATAACGCGATTAAATAACACGGCGCTTGTTTGCTAATTTGTAAAAAAAAACTATACGGTAACTGCGATAAGATACGTATGTCTTGCGTATATTATGGTCGTGTGATGCGTTTGAGTGACTCGTCAATTCGTAGTCACTTTTATGTCATCACATAGGTACTAATGTGATACGGAATGCGACAGAGATGGGCGAAAATCCTTCGTAGGGTTGAGGTATAGTTCCAACACCTTTTTAATATGCTTACGAAGAGGGTTTCGTTGCACGTAAATCGAAAGTTTTCTATCCTCATATGTACACTAGAAGAAGCCCGTCGCGAGATTCGCGACGGCTAGAAAACAGAAAAAAAAAGAATTTTTCAAATTTTAAAACTAAAAATTTAATAAATAATGATTTTTTTTAAATTTTAAATTTTGATGGAAAAAAGTAATTTAAAAAAAAATTAGAATCATCTTATTTATCAATTTTTTCAAAATGAGAATTTTTCAAAATTTTCTTTAAAAAAAAATACTGTATTATACTTACCTAAATAATATAATTTCAGAGTAACCGTTTTCAATGAATTCCATTATTTTAAATTTTCGTTAATTTTTTTGAAACAAAATTTTAAAAAATACATTTTTTTTAAATTTTTAATGTTCAAGTATTATGAAAATGTTTAAAATCCTGTTTGTTCGATTTAAGAACGTTTAATGATTTAAAATTTTTTTCTTTTTGCAAATTTTACTCAAATAAAATCTTTCAAATTTTTATTTTTTGAATTTTGTTTTCAAAAAATTTATTTCGTTTTAAAAAATGAATACTTTGATTGAAAAATACCATTTAAAAAAAGAAATTGTTCAGAATTATCATATACTTTCCTTCAAGTTCTCATTCTCAATCACACCTCAAAAAATCATTAATAAATTCTTTTTCAAACTTGGAAAAATAAGAAGACAGAATTCAATGCTTGATTTACCTATAAAAAAATAAAATTTCCAGGTATTTTATAAATGTACTTACTCGTATTTTGGAAAAATTGATTTAGAACAAAATTTGGGACAATTCGATTTTTAAGTTTAAAATAGATTTTTGACCTTATATTGAAGAAACGTAAATTATTCTAAACAATTCATTTTTAAAATGGAATTTTTTAACCAAAATTTAAAAAAAGATGAAATAAAATTTAAAAAAAAAAAACTGATAAAATTTGAAAAAACATGTTTTTTGATTTTATTTGATAAAAATTTTAAATAAATGCCTGTTTTCAATTGAACTTGAAGTGTAAAAAAATCCATCTTAAAATATAAAATGCAAAGGTCCAGATCTTGAATCGGAAATTTGGGAAGATGATAATAGGGAATTCTCCCCTGTGGTGTAGCCCCGTCGCCCCGTGCACTGCACTGGTATGTACTTAAGGGTGACGTGACCCCGTATTTTGAAAATGTTTTGAATATCAGGAGTCAATGGTGACATTTATACTGGATAAAATAATTCCCTATTTTTCATTTCCTCGTGGTGTAGCCTGTAGCTTCCGTCGCCCCGTTTATAGCACTTGTATGTACTGTACCATAATGTACTTGCCTTGCACTATGAAAAAAACTTGAGTATAATAATAATAATCACGATTTTCAACAAATAATTTTTAATATATAATAAAATTATTAAAGTAAGAAAGGAAATTTGGAAAATTATTATTTAAAAAAATTTGATGAAAAACGATTCTGAATAAAAATTTCAAAAAATGAAAACTTTCTATCAAAATTGAAAAAAAAAAATTATAAAATTGAAAAAAAATCAACTTACAAAATTTGAAAATAGCCATTAGAATTTTTTGAAAACAAAAATAAATATTATGAAATGAATGACTGTCTTGATACTTGATAGATTAGATAATTTTGATTTTTTTTACAATAAAAGTTGAAATAAGACATGAGTTGACAAAAAAAAAAAAAAAAAAAAATGCTGAAGACCAAAATATTTATTATTAAACTTTGGAATAGAAAATTTATTTGAATAACATTTTTTAGAATAAATACTTATTCAGAATTTTATTATTGAAGATTGTTTTTAAAAATTTCAACATTTTCAAATTTTATCATTTAAATTTTTTTTTTCAATTTTTGTGGAAAAAAGTAATTTAAAAAAAAAATTAGAATCATCTTTTATCAATTTTTTCAAAATGAGAATTTTTCAAAATTTTCTTTCAAAAAAATTATAATATTAGAGTTACAGTTCCCAATGAATTCTTTTATTTTAAAATTTCGTTAATGTTTGATTTGAGAACGTTTAATTATTTGAATTTTTTTTCTTAATGCAAATTTTGCTGGTCTTATTTGAGAAAAATTTGAAATAAATGCCCTGAAGTGTTAAAAGATCCATTTTGAAATGTAAAGAACCCGATCTTGAATCGGAAAGGTAATAGGGAGTTCTTCCCCGTGGTGTAGCCCCGTCGCCCTGTGTACTGCACTTACTTCTTATTATTGAAAAAAATGATAAATTAAAAAAAAATCAATTATTTGAAAATAGGTATTAGAATTTTTTGAAAACCAATTGAAACATAAAAACTAAAGATCCATAGATATTTTGAATCTGAAGGATGATAACAGTGAGTTCTTCGCCATAGTTTTGCCCCGTTGCCCCGTGCCCCGTGTACAAACCTGTTTTATAACTATAACTATTACGATTTTCAAAAAATGAGGAAAAATCCAGCTTGAATTTTGAAATACGTAAAATCATGCAGAACCTGAATCAGGATGATTATGATGTACCTATAACTTAGTTGTTATTCCCCGTGGTGTAGCCCCATCGGCCCCGGGTGCTGCACTTACCACTTTACACTATGAAAAACGTGAACTAATGAAATAATAAATCAATAATACTTGATTATTTTGATGATAATAAAAACAACGAAAAAACCATGAGAAAAGTAGAAAACTAACTGAAGACTAAACAAATCGCTTTTAACGAATACCGATTTCATTTACAATGCGGTATTAAAAGCTTAAAAAGAAATAAAAACACGAAAAAACATGCGAAAAACATCAAAAAATTTAAAAACACGCAAAACTTGGCCGGGCTCCGTTTTCGAGCCGCTTGCGTTTTAGCTGCGCGGTAGTGTTTGTTTGCCTACCAAGTTACCTACCAATCGGTAATGCTGCTCGAGTAGTCGACCACGGACTGTTAACAATCTCGAGTTTTAATGAAAACTCTCTCACCTATGGGGAAATTTCCTTTGATCTTTCGCCGACGTGTTTTTATATAATTAGAGATTTCATGCCTACCAATGAAACGAAAAGGAAAATAATCCACATTAGAAAAAAACTCTGACGCATCAACCGCGTCAGAAAAAAAAACAGATTTTGATTTTCAATTTCATAATAATTCTTCACAAAATTTTTTATATTTTCAAAAATTAAAAATTTGATGAAAATTTAAAAAAAAAATGGAAGAATTTCAAATTTTGATAAATATTTGAATGGATGAATCAATTTTGAAATTCAGCTGAATTTTCTAAAAAAAATAATAAGAACAATAAAATAATTCATCTTTTAGGGTTTGAAAAATTTTTACAATTAAAAATTTGACAAATTTCAGACATTTAATAAAACATTGAAATTAGGTGATTTTTTAATTCGGAAAATTTTCTGAAATTGTTCAATTTCCAATTTTCAACCCGGTAATAAAGTTTTTTGATCGTGGAATTCGCACTTAATTTTTTTTTTAATATTCCCAAAAAAATTGTAAATTGAAAAAAATTCACAAAAACGAAAAAATAAAAATTTTGAACGAACATTTCTTAAATAAAACATCATAAGAATCATGGATGCTTAGTCTGGCTTGGTACCTCTCAATCCAATTTAAATAAAATTGAAGTCTTTCAAAATAAAATCCTGAGAATCATTACTAACAGCGAATGGTACATCCGTAACTCTCAAATTCAAAGAGAACTTGGCATCCCTAAGTTATTCAACCATATGTTGCTCAATAGTGTTAATTGTTATTTAAGAATGTTAAAAATCCCTTTTTTATGTAATACTGTTATGCCTACGCGCAATCCTAGACTAAGACCTAAGTTACTTCAAGATATTATAATTTAATTTGTTTTCGCTAGTGTTAAGTACTAAGTGTACTGATCACGTTTGATAAATAAATTTCGAAAAAAAAAATTTCAAAAACATTACTTTGATCAAAAATTTTCTCAATGGAAAAAGATGAGAATTTAAAAAAATCAAGGACAGTATTAAGAACTAAAAAAATAATAATAATTACGAATTGTTGATAAATGAAACGTAAGTGTAAAAAAATCATGTACTTATCAAGTCGATAGAATAATTTCGAATTTACAAACATTCGGAATTATTTTCATTTTTGATGCAAAAATTTTTTATCAGTAATAAATGATTTTTTTTGTTGAAAAATTGAAGTCAAAAAATGTCTCAAATCGATTAAATTATTTCGAGTTCACAAAAATCTAAAAGTCTATTGATTTTGTATCATACTAAAATTTATCTTACCAACAATAAAATGAAAATTTGAAATCAATCGAGAAAGCATGATATTTCGGGTTTTCATCTTTTTTGACCTTTTTTTAGAGAACAAATGACCCAAAAATTCCAGAAAAGAGAGCTTACTGACCATAATAACAAGTTAGTAGGTACAAGGTCCCCAGCCAAAAAGTTTTTATTTTTTTTTTGAAAGAAAATATTTTAAAATTTTATTGAAAATTTTATTATCAAAATCACATGAAAATTTTTAAAAAACCAACAAAAGCTCGTCTAGAAAATTTTTCATTGAAAGGAAAAAAATATTTCGGAATATTTTCACATACTTAAAAAAAATTATCTTGTAAATTTTTCAAAAATGTTGATGAAATTTTAAACTTTTTCAAAAAAAAATCTGGGTTTATTAATTTTTTTAAAATACACCTATTGATAAAATATTGAATTGAAAAAAAATAAAAATATTTCTAAGCAGAAAAAAAATTTAATTTTTTTAATTAAAAATAAAAGAAATTTTTTTCAAAGAATAATGAACCTAATATTATTCAGGAAAAATTTGAAATATTTCCTTTCAAAAAAAATTTGGCCATTTTTCGTAAATTAAAAATTAATTTTGAAATATTTCCCTTTAAAAATTTAATTTTTAATTTTTTAGATGATTTTTCATTAGATAGTAAAAATTTGAATGAGTAGGTAGGAAATTTCCTTACAAAAAACATTTTATTTGAAAGCTGTTTAGAAATTTTTTTTAAATATTAGACGATTTATTTATTTATTTTTTCTTCAAATTTTTGATAAGATTTTTGATTTTGTATAATGACAAAAGAGACCAAAACGTCCAATGGGGGGTATAAAAACAGAATATTATTTCAAATGCACTGCTGCGTTGTTAGAGATGCTGGTTTTTTCGTTTCGATTTTTTAAAAATGTTTTTTGAACTTTTCAATCATTTAAAATTATCTATTTTTCCAATTTTTAATTTTTTAATGCATAATTATTATTCTTTGATTTTTCTTTTTTTTTCAACTTTTTAGATATGCCAAGTTGGTAATGACTATGAAGTATTTTTTAAATTTTTTTTAAATTTTTAAATTTTTCTAAATTTTTCAATTATTTATGATCTCCTAATATTTCAAAGTTGATTTCCTCACTCTGAAAAATCAGCTGAAATTCGACCAATTTTCAACCCCCCTCCTCTCGTCTCGCCCCAATCGTTCGACCTCGCCCTTTATAAAACATCTAAGTATTTAGCTTTCAATTTTACGTCGACGTTTCATAATCGAAAAAATGATCCCAATCTCATACTTCATATTCCATTAGCATTCTTTAAAGAAATCTCTTTGCAGAAAGTCACATCGCGAGCTCATCCTGTTACAAACGAATCCGTCGTCGTTACGCTAGAAAGTTGATATTTATTTTTTCAAATCTCTCGCTTTTTCACATTTATCAACTACGAACAGCTTGCAAAAACAAACGGAACGCCATCGCCACGATTTAAAAAAATATGTCACCCATTTCGTGGCCCAAATTACTTATACACGTACTTCGTGTAAATGAAGTCTCGAGTACCAGTATAATTACCTACAAAGATGACAGACAATAATGCTTATGTTACATGGGTTTGGGTACAAGGTACATAGTGCTCGGTAATGTCGTTTATGCGGAATTCGCTCTAAAGTAAGCATACGAGAAAATGTACAGTACCTTTAACGGAAGAGTCGCGAGTTGAAATAGCAGGAGTCCTGAAGAGTACAAATAACTAGGACAATTGTGTCGGTATCAGAAGCGTAGGCGGTAGGGTGCGGGGGTGAAATACGAGATCAATTTGGAGAAAGTGAATTAGCTACGTGTTACGATCGTCTTACCAGACAGGGGAGGGAGGGGGGGAAGGTTCAAAAGGTGTGTTATGATTTACACTATGGATTTGAGCTGTACATGTACAATTGGGTACTTTTAGAACTTCATTAAAACCAGCCATATGTACGTGATAAATTAAAAAAAAGTACCTTCTCTCCAAGCTCCTCTTAAATAGCCCACCAACATGATGGTAGAAGTAGATGTAGAATTGTAGACGTATTGGGTGCAAAAGTGTACGCTTCACTTCGTATACCTTCACTTTTTTCTCTGGTGTAGGTAAGGTACACTGTACAGGTGAAGAGAAAAGCAAAGTATAACGATTAAAATGGAACGAAAGATAAGCCACGATTTAAATATTTGCTGCGTTCAGCATCGAGCACCCGAGTAAATTGTCTCAGGTTCGAGACCTGTTTAGTAAGCCTTTCGCCTTCGCCGCGTTCGACTATAGATATAAGACGCGAGTAAGTCTTACAAACGTAATCTAGCTTTCTTATAAACTTTCCTAACGCCGTTTAAATTGGCTGAAGAAGCTGAGTACCGAGTCGAGGTGAACTTTGTAACACGATTTTAGAATGATAACCTTTCTTCTTCGATACGTAGTATCTCGAGTGCTATTCTGGAGTTCGACAAAGGAGAAAATGAAATTGCGAAATTTTTAGCTGCGTAATCGTACGAAAAATATTCCTTTTTAAGTGTAACTATGTTTTAGAAGCGAGCGAGAGATCTGTGTAATTTTGAAAGCTTGTGAATCTAGAAAATTGATAAGCCCCCCCCCCCCCCCAATTAAATAAAATTACATTCACATTATTACATTATTTTAAAAAGGAAAAAAAAAATGAAAAATAGATAGCGAATTTTGAAACTCAGAACAAATTTACAACAATAAAAAAATTCTGTCTGGAAAAATCCAAGAAATTCAATTAGTTTTTTTTTCAAGTCAAAAAATCAAGTTCAAATGATTTTAAAATCGGGGAAAGTTCATAGCTAACTGAAAAATGCAAACTACAATGAAAAAAAAATAATTGAATGAGTTAAAAAAAAAATTAAAAATAGGTACACTGAGAATTTAAAAAATTAAAAAATCAGGTCGATTGAAAAAAATTAACAATTCTGAAAAATCAAAAAGTTGGAAAATTGAAGAGAAAAATATAGGTACAACTTGGAGAAACAAAATAAAATCCCAAAATTAGTAAAAAAAAAAAATTGAAAACAAAAAGGGATATTATATCGTAAAATGAAAAAATAAAAACTGAATTAAAAATTGATTAAAAGTAAAAAAAATCATAAATTTTGTGGAAATTTGAATTTGAGTCGAAAATTTTAAAATTATTTTAGCCATTTTTTGTTCTATTCCAGCATGTTTTGCAATTTGATTTCAATTCAGCAATTTGGGAATTTTCTCGGTTTTTTGAACGTTTTTAGAGTGATAATTTCGAAAAGATATTTGAATTTATAAGTCAAAAAATTTTATTTAATCAGTTTTTATTCCATTCCAGTGGAGTTAAAAATTGTAGGAAGTTCATGACTGATGCATGTCAACTACCTAAAATTTGTTTTAAAAATATGAAAATTGGATGAAATTAAAAATTTTGGGTAAGTACCTAGTTCAAGTTCAAATAATTTGAAAACAGGTGAAAAAACTGGAAAAACCCCATCAAAATTCTGAGAAACTTAAAGCACTAAAAAAATGCCAAAAAATATCAAGAACCCCCCCCCCCCCAATCAAAAAATTTGAAATAGTCGTCAAATAAAAATAAAAAATAAATAAAAACGTAAAAAAGTTCAAAAAAATCGATTCAGTTTTTACAAATTGGAAAAAAATAAAAATTCAAAAATTTAGAACCTCACGTTGATTGAAAAAAAATTAAAAATTGAAAAAAATAAACAAGTCAAAAATTACTAAAATTCCCAAAAATAAATTTGAAAAAAATTAAACACAATTTGCAATACGTAGTTGAAGTTTTGATTTGAAAACTTTGGTTACTGTGGAAAATTCATAACTGAAAAATGCTCACCAATAAACAAAATAAAAAAATTTTAAATAAAAAATTAATTCAGTTTTTAAAGAAATATTAGGAATTGAGTGAAATAAAAAATTTTCAACACTTAATTCAAGTACATACAATAAAGTAAGATTTTAATTGAAAAAAAAAATTAATTCTGAGAAATACGAGAAATACAAAACTTCAAAAAAAATGTTGACGTAACTCCCCCCCTCCCCCTCCCCAAAAAAGAACAAATCAAAACATGTCAGAAAAACTGTCAAATGAAAAAATTTTAAAAAAGTAAAAAATAATTCAGTTTCAAAAAATTGAAAATTTAAAACATAAAAATTCTGAAAAATTCAAACATGGAAAGCTAAAAAAAAAAAAAAAAAAAAATGGACGCAAATGAAAAAAAATTAAAGTTATACCTATCAAAATAGATAAAAATTCCAACTGAAATAGAATTAATTTTTTTTTAAATTGTAAGATGAAGAAAAACGGTGAAATAAAAAATGATTGAAAATTGAGAAAAAAAATTAAGAAATCCAATAACCTAGAAAAAAAATTGTTTAAAAACTGAATAACAGCTATTGGAGTTTCGATCCAAAATGCATGATTTTTACAAGATTACAAAAAAAAAAGTTGCTAAAACTACAACTTTGCAAAACAGGATTTCCACAGCAGTAGAACATTTTAGACATCTTGGGATTTTCAAACTTTCAACATAGGTACTTCGACTATTTTTCAAGAATTTTAAAAATTAATACTTATTTTTTCTAATTTGGTGAATTTTTCATCAATCTCTCGTTCACTGACGCAATATAAATTAGTTCTTCAGTTTTCCTCATTTTATCAAGTATTTCTCAGAAATCATACGATTTTTTTGGACAACTTCGTCAAAATAAATTTCAACAGACTTTTGCAAGTATTTCGACAACTTTCCTAACATTTTAGCAACAACAAGCCAACTTTCGATCCACTTCATGCCATTATTTCACCCACCTAGACAAACTCGAACAGGAATTCACCGCTGATTAGCACAATCTATAAGTCATAAGCTGCAGAAAACGCAACACAGCGGGTACTTCGCACACGTGTGGCTACTTTCGTGGCGTAGAACTATACGTAGAACAATCTCGGACACGGAGTTCTCATCACTCTCACTTGCAAATTGGACTTTGGTAACGAGTTTACACGCAGGTAAACAATACCTCAAACTCAATACGTATACAGTCCACTTCTCATCTATGAAGCAATACCATCGCATTCTATTGTATTGCTGGACTCTACGTCTGGGAGAGTTGGTATCAGGGCACGAAATACAATCCGAACAATTTCCTCTTTAATTACAAAAACCAACGACCAACGATGACGTCGCCAAGATTTCATAAGCTCGGTGTCGTTAATCGCATTAAAAAATCGTTAACGCCATCGTCGCCTCGTCAGAAAGTTATTGCGATTAATTTGATCGTTTACCATACCAAATTTTAGTAGGCTACATGAGGGCTATATTATGGACTCGTTGTTTTTTTTATTATCATTTTCTTCTTTTTAAATAGCGTATTTAATCAACGCCAATGTGTCTCGTCGAATTGTACCAATTAGCCTTCATGCATCTCGTGTTATACCTACTACGTCCTAGTTTTCATCGCAGAGACAATTTTCGTGACCTTTATATAAAATAGATAAGCTATTTTCATTCTTTATTTATGATAAGATTTTTTACTGGTGTACTAAGGAAAAACATAATAATTATCTAAAGATAAAAAGGTGATCAAGGGTATTGAAAATTGTTTTATTTTTTTCCAATACGTCGAAAACAGAACCCCAGCGAGGTTAACACGACGATGTACCTGTCCATTGTGTGTGATAAACCACCGTTGATAATTTTCTACCTACCTTTACGTAATAAAACCGTTGATAAAAGCAAAACCATAACCTTACACTTGAATTCTGCGAAATACAATAAACCTCCACATACAAGACAGGAAACGCGTCAAAGGATAGAAAAATCGATAGCTACTTAAACTTTCCAATAATCTTACCTTTTTACAAATACTCGCGACTAAAAAACAATTCCTCATCAGGCACATCTTAATTAATAATCAAACCACCATTCAATCGACAAATACATTCGTTAACGCACGTTTTGAATTTTTAAAAAGCTTCGTACGAGCCAAACAGGTCCAAATCGTCAGATTGGAACACTGGCTCTCGAACGTCGCGAAATAAAAACAAACTGACAAGGAGTACAAAATATTAGAGAAGCATACTGAAAGGTGTATCCTGATCTGTAGGTACCAGGAATATAATGAAGAGACATTCTCGTTTCCTCTTTCGACTTCTTAATAACTACAGAGACGTCTGGACCCAAACTATACCCAAACCGACAAAAGAACCAGTGTCTGGTGAGACCACGTTGTAGGATTTTGACGTTGACGTACCTACTGCACACCCCTTTCAGCTCCTCTAATTTTTAGTTCAGTTAGTTCCTCTTTCGTTATTCGAAGAATTTCGGCACTGAAAAGGGTAACATTAATTAGAATACGTAGTACCTATTTCGTATTTTTTTTTTTTTTTTGCGAACTCCAGAATAAAAAAGAAACAAAATTAAATTAAAATGTTATATATACGTAGTTACTATACACTCCTTGGATTTTTTTTTTTAGAAAATTCATGAACAATATTTCCACAGTTCCAGGGGCCTCTTTCGGCATAAGCGTAACTTGGAAAAAAAATGGAGGAAATTTCCCTAATTTTTTCTCTATATTATTTTGTGGTAAGTAGGTATTGAAAAAATTATTGAAGGAGGAGGCGAATGCCCCTTGAACCCCAAAAGTTAATTATAAGTTAATTATGTCTATGCCCTCCGAGACCCCCTCCATGGTGTCTAACAAAATCTCAAAACCAAATTGCAGGATTTTTGCAGGAATTCAGTTTGAATTTTGCAGGTGTTTTTTTCAACAATGTCTTTTAAATGTGACCCCCCCCCCCCCTCAAAAAAATTGAATAAAACATAAAAAAATCGGGGTAAAAATTTTAAAAATTTAATTTTCAAAGAATCATGACAAAAATCAAAAAAATCATAATTAATAGTAACTAAAATAATGTAGCACTGGAATTATTAAATTTGTATTTTTAACAATACAAACAAACGTGATAAAAATCATCAATTTTTAAAACAAAATCTTTCAAGGTGCCTATAAAATTTTGAAAACTGAAATTCGCGACTTTTCGCGTGATATTTTTCTCAGCTTGTAATGTAATTTGAATCCGAGAATTCTACATTAATCTTTCCGTACAATTTTTCATGAGTATTGGGGTTGTTAACTAGAATCAAAACGTCAACGTTAGGGTCTTCAACAAACTAAAATTTGTACTTCAGATTGGAGGGCGGGGGGGGGGGGGGTCGAAAAAAGTTCACATCATTTTTACACAAAATTAAAATTAAAACGTTTAGAATTTTTTTTGACTTCTGAGTTTCATTTCTACATTCAAAAACAGTACGGTGACGAAGCTATTTTGAATGGGAGGAAGTGTGAGACTCAAAAATTTGGGGGAAAAGTAATTTTGAATAAAAAATTAAATAAGTAATTCAATTATTATTAAATTAAAACAAAATTGATTTTTGATTGGATTAAAAACTAGGAGAACATTAAAGTTGCCTGAGCGAAGCGAGGGCGAAATTTTTTTGAAAAATTGAGTTTTTGAATGAAATACTTTTTGCTGTCCACATGAATAAAAAAAAATTGAAAAACTCATGATAGCATTAAGATTTGAAATAGAAAGCAGAAAGACACGCGTTGCCCGAGTGAAGCGAGGCCGAAATTTTTTGAAAAAATTGCGCTTTTAAAAGAAAAAAACGTCCATTTTTTTGTAAAAATTCTGAAAACAAACCATAATTTTTGGTTAAGAAGAGATAATAAAGTAACATGTTGCCCGAGCGAAGCGAGGGCGAAAATTTTGAGAAAATTTGAATTTTTAATCTAAAAACAATGCATATTTTCACTTGAATTGAAATGAATGACCGTTTTTTTAAATCATAAAAGCAGGACATTTAACCTAATTTTGCCAAAAAGCAGGACTTTTGCCTTTTGCAGGACGTTTGAGAAAAAAGCAGGACTTTTGCAGGTTTTGCAGGTTGTTAGACACCATGCCCTTTTTTTGTAACCAAAAAAACCTATACACTTTCAAAAAAAAAAGTTGAAATGAATAGTTGGGTGATTTTTTTTTCTGAAAATGAAACAAAAAATTTTCACGCCAAAAATTCTCCTAAACAAATTTTTAACGACTTTTTCAACAGAAAAACATTTTTTTTTATATTTTTTTTTTTCGTCTCAATGTTTGAATCCCCGTTTTTTTCGACAATAAAACGGACTTTTTTCTTCACAAAGAAAAATTAAGAAACTTTTCCACAGAAATTTTTAAAAATATAGCTAAAACAATTTTTTTAAATTTTTGAACCAAAAAATTCGTTTTTAATTAATTAATTTTTTAAAATAGGTATAGGTATTATTCCAAAAAATGACAATTTTTGCTCCAAAAACCAGAGAGCATCTTCCCGAAAAAAATTAAAATAGGTATTTTTATTTTTCAGAAAATTGAAAAAAAAACGAAAATTGAGATTTTATACTCTAGAGTTTTAAAAGTATTTTTACTTCAAAACAATTCAATTCTAAAACGATAAAATTCAGATTTTTGAATTTTAAAAAGATGAGAATTTTTTCGCAAAAGTTTAAAAAATATTAATTTTTACTTCAAAATAAAATTGAGAATTTTTTTTCAACGTATCGTACAGCAACTACCTAAGGCTAGTGATGTGAAAATATTTTCTATTCCAAAACAATTTTTAAAATTTTTTCCAAAAAATAGAGATTTCTCCCCCCCCCCCCCCCAAACGAAAAAAATCTCCAAGAAAATTAATTTTCTTCTTCAAAAAAATTATAATATTTTGTGCAATTTTTTTTTTTTTTTTTTTGAGAAGATGCAACTTTTAAGCGAATTTGTGATTTTTCCCTGACTTCAAACAGTAAAATTCATGACTTTTTTTGACCTAGTGATTTTTTTTAAAAAGTTCATGACTTTTACATGACTTTCATGACCCATTTTCAAATTTCATGACTTTTTCATGGCTTTCATGATTTGCATGGCCTTTAGACACCCTGTTTTCATATAGTAGGTACTTGATGGATTTTCAAAACACCCGCTTAAATGTCACAACTTATACAGTTAAATTACATAAACACTCGAGTATTTGGTACCTACGTTCTTTTTTCTCTCTCTCTTTTTCCAAATCAAGTATGCTTACAATGCTGCACATATATAGAAACTGGATACTTGAAATACCTCTTTAATACATTATCGTATTACCATGAACAGACACACCAAGAGGAAGTAATGAAATGAGTCATGTGGTAAGACAGAATCTACGACTGAAGTTATAAAATACAGACTCTCGAAGATCACAATTATTTTACTTGGAATCGAGTTATACTCGTATGTGAGCTGAGGCTGCGATAGTAAGTAACGAGATGCGAAATTGATTATCGTCGTCTCTGTGCTACGTATACGAACGAGTGTCTTACCAATACTCTTTAGGAGAGTCTCATTATTATAGAATATACGTGTTATGCAAAATGGAATAACTGCACGATGTCTTACGTCATTATGTCATCCACAATAAAGGAGACTCTCTGGATAACGCGAATAAATGATAGAGAAATACGTAATAAGTATCTACCTACTACTGGTATACTACGTACATAGCTATAGAAAATAATATAGATGCTTCTGCAATAAGGTAGGAGGTGCTTGAAAAAAAATTGCAGAAAAATTTTGCATTGTTCATGTTCGTAATAATAATGTCGTGTAATGAGATGTAACGACAAGGTATGACCAAATCGAATACATTGAAGTTGGAATATTCTAAAAGATATACCTACTCGAATAAATGAGAAGATAGATAGAATGAAGGAGGTCCAGTGAAGAGATTAAACCAAGGCATATTGGAGATTTTAATTCAAAAATTGAAGAATGAATTCGAGCAGAGATTGTCCTTTGATTGAGTGAGAGGGTTTGGGGTGAAAACTAATGTAGCAATAAAATACTCGAACTTTTAAGGTGAGCTGATTTTGAGTACAACTTGACATAAATTTTTCAATGAATTACTCGAACAACCTGAATAAACACATTTTCTTTTTTTTTCGTCATTTATCAAAGGATCAGTTTTCCAACCTATCCAATATTAATTTGTGAGAAATTTTCAAAAAAAAAGTAGTTTCATCAATAATTTCAATTTTTAAAAATTATTTTGTTTGGTTTGGATTTTTTTCCTTCAAATTTACCAGTTAAGTTTACGTACACTTAAAAAAAATTTTAATCGCTATTATCGATCTCTCTCTCAAAAAAAAATAAAAAATAAAAAAATAAATAAAAAAAATCAGCTAAAAATGAAAAAAGAGGTCAACTTGAAAATAATTTGAATTTGATTTTTCAATTTCTCGAATTTCATAAAATATGAATTTATAGATCGATTTTTAAATTTTGACAATTTTAATAAATTTATCATTTCAGATTTTACTATGTAATTATTTCGATAGATCGTTAAATTTTCGATTTAAAAATAAATAAATTCCTTTTTAATTTTTTTTCTTTTATTTAAATTATAAAAAAATAAGAATACAAATTAATTGATTTTTGTAATAAAAATTAATTTACATATTTTTTTCGATTTCGAAAAAAGTGAATCATTTTGATAAATCGATAAATTTCGAGTTTGATGAATCGAATAATTCTAAAGTCGATAAATTTTTTGGTTTTGATCAAAAAAATTGATATTGATTAATTTTTAAATTTTTATTGAAATTAATATTTCAGTACCTAAACCTATATCGATTGATTTTTTGATAATTCGATAAATTCGTCTATTTTCTTTCAAAAATGGATTATTTTTTAATCATGGCGTCTAACTTTCTTTTTATTTTTTTTTGAAAATTCGTGACTTTTTCAAGTTTTTCATGAACAATATTTCTACATTTTCAGAGGCCATCTTCTTACATAAGCATAACTTGGAATGAATATGGGGGAGGCAAAAAAAAATCCCTGATTTTTCCTAAATTTTGTGGTAAATACCTAGTCATTTAAAAAATTATTGAGGGAGGAGGTGAATGCCCCTTGAACCCCTAAGTTATGTCTAATTGCCTACGTGCTCCGAGACCCCCTTTTTTTGCACCAAAAAAATCTACAATTTCAAAAAAAAAAGGTTTAATAAATACCTACTTAAAATTTTCGAGGGTGTAATTCAACTTCTTCCTTAAAAGGTGGGTGCTTGAAATTTTTTTCATGTTGTACCTAGTGTAAAAATGAAACAAAAATTTCTTAAAAAAATTTTTAACAACTTTTTCCAAGGAAAACCATTTTTTTCAGTATTCTTTTTTGTCCCAAATTTTTAAAAATTTTATTTATTTATTTTACTATAAAGGGGAAAAAATTGATCCCCAAAAAATTGAGATTTTTTTTATTTCAGAAGAATTTTTAAACTTATTGTTCGAAAAAAAATCCCAGTATTTTTTCGAAAATGAAACGAATTTTTTTCTTTACAAAGAAAAAATTAAGAAATAAGAAACTTTTCCACAGAAATTTTAAAAAATATCTTCACATATGAAAATTCTATAACAATTTTTTCTCCAAAAAAAAGTTTGATCGATCAATGTATCGATTTATAAATACATAGATCGATTATTTTCGCTTTTAATTATTTCCATAAATCGACCAATTCTCTAGTCAATGGGAGCGAATTATTTTAAATCGATAAATGTGAGAGTTTGATAAATCAATTCTTTTTTAATTTCAATAAATCGATAAATTTTCCGATTTTTACAACAAATTTGATAAATCGATGAATTTTTTGATCTCGATAAAAATATGTCAATTTTGGCAAATCGATTTTTTTCGATTTTAATCACTAGATCGATCGATTCTAAATTTTAGATTTTCGAAAATAGGAATAAAATTTTTCTGGCTTGATAAATGTGCAAATTTTTGAATTTTTGAATTATTTCATTACCTATTTTCATCAATTCTGGCTTAACGATTTTAATAAATCAACCAGTTCGCCAATTTTGTAAAAGTAAATTTTTCTATTTTGATCCAAATGAATTATTTCAATCAATCATACAAAAAATAGATAGTATAAGTATCGATTATTTGATTTTCATTGTCATTTTGGTCGATCATTCCTCGATTTTGAGTTATTGATGGATTTTTTGGTTTTCATAAAAATAAGTTGTTTTGATAAATCGATAAATTTTTATAGTTTGATAAATACCAATAAATTTTTCGATTTTGATTGAAATGAATTGTTTTGATAAATCGATAATTTCTACAGTTTTACTTCATTACATTTTTCAATTTTATCTACATTGATCCATTAATTTCATGATTTTTATAAATTGAGTAATTTTTGACTATAGTGCGAAAAACGAAAAATGTTCCCTGGCTAATTCACAGTGAAATGGCGGAAACCAACCAACGCGGCAAATTCGACGCGCCGTCAAACCAAAATTCAGCGTTTCGTTGTGATATCCCCACTCCAGGGGACATCTTTCGGTTTTCGTACTATAGCACATCGATGTTATTGAAATTCAATAAAATTCAAAAATAATCAAAATTCAAAATTACAATTTTCATCATCATTTTGAGCTTTTTTCAAAAATTTTGAATGAATAATTATTACAAATTTTTCCAAATTTTTCCAATTTTTCCAATTTTAAAAAATGATTCAATTTCAACAATCAATTGAAGGGTCGTTTTCCCAAACGCATTAAGTCAAAAAAAGACATTTCGAGATAAATGACGTTTTATACACCCATTTGAAAGGAAAGTGCGTTAGAAATATGCAATCTGTTCTAGATGGTAGGTTGGGTCTAGCTTAATATGAATACCTTAGTGTTGCAGTGTTACCTAAGTTAGCCAAGCTGCAGCGGCTGGTAAAGTAAAGTGACTTAAATAATGCGTTTTGGAAAAATCATTTTTTTCTTCTCAACGAAAAATGAACAAAACGACTTTGAAAAAATCATTTTCCATCTTAAAACTAAGGAATGATAGTATCAACTGTAAAATAACGTTTTTACACTTCGGAATAATCGAATTAATTTGAGTAATTATACAAAAATAAAAATAAATGTAAGTTAAATCAAAAAAGTAAGACTACCATTTTGTAGGAAATTTAATTTCCAATCGAAAAGGCTCTCTTCAATTTTTACCTATCTTCGATAGTTTAAATGCTATTGGAAAAAAACGAAATTTTTTCTAATTTTTTCGAAAATTTCTCTACTTTTTTGAAAATTACTCAATTTTTTGACACTTGAGTTGTTGAAGTTCGTTTAAGTGGGCCTTATCTTATAGGAAATTTAATTTCCTTTCAAAAAGGTTCTCTTCATTTTTTGCCTGTCTTCAATATTTCAGGCGCTATGCGAGAGTAAACTACATTTCCTCAAGGTAAAAAGACGAAATTTTTCGTTTTTCTTTTATAGAAAAAACTCGATAGCGCGTAAATAAAATAGGTATTTTGGGTAGGTACCGTGTTCAGTAGGTGCACTATGACCTATAGAACAGAGTGGCGCGAAAATCTCGATTTTCAAAAAAAGTGACTTAATGCGTTTTGGAAAACGACCCTTGAATTAGAATATAAAAATGACCAAATTTTAAATATTTTTATCATTTACCTAAATTAAACTTTGAAAATTGGCCAACATTATTGTACGAAATTTCAAAAATTCATTAAAATTCAAAAATTACCAAATTTCCAATTTTATCAAAATTCGAAAATTTCATTCACTTTAGGTACTTACATTTTTTATAATAATTTTTGCATTTTTTAGTGAGTTTTTTTTGTACAAAAAAAATTGTTTTTCAAGTTTATTCCAGGTACTATTTTATCAAAAGTCCATAAACTTGCGCAATTTTCAACGAATCCATAAACCACACTCGTGCCTAACTTTGGTATTTAAAATTTAACATTTTTCCTACTTGGTAAGCGACCTGATAGTGGACTTTGTCTACTCGGCAAGACTTCCGCATTACGTACGTCAAATTATGCCTTTTTTTTACGACAGGAAACAATATCTCACCTGAAACAGAAAAAGAAAAACGAAATTAATTTACTTCTACGTATTTCGAAATTATTACAAATCGTCGAAAACAATACATATAATAATTTATAAGAACTTTCAATTCGTTGATATTATTCGATTTCTCAACCAATTCGTTTGGCACTGGAATCGAATCGAATTTTATACAAAACTAGAATATACTCCTATACCCATACTTTTATACGGGTTACACGCAATTAAAGTCTCCGGAGTCACGCGGATAGGATACATTGGAAATGAAAACGTGACTGCAAATATTCGTATATTTTATATAAGGTTCATTATTTATTCTATATGCAGCTTAGGTGTATCTGTATAGCACTGTATTGGTATCCTACGCCTTTAGTCGCGAATTCCAATTCCGAATCCACTCGCCGCATTCGCCTTCACGAGGTGGAACCCATGTAAAGGTGTGCGAGTGCGGATTTCGAGAAATGCGCACTCCGCAGGCTACATATAGTTCAACGCACCTGGAAGAGCTTTTCGATGAGGGAAAAGTTTTCATTTCATATGCGGATATGCGAAGTAAAATTTCAACCATCTATTTGCTTCCGCATCGACGACCAATTAACCCAAATTAAACCCGAAGGGGAGACTCCGAATAAGTTCAAGGTTTGGTATCATTCACAAGGGGAGTATACTACCTATTTCGTAACGATATCAATATGCTGAAGTACTCGTAATATCACAAATAAAATCTCAATGGACGAGTAAGAGTGCTTTCGCATCGGTATAAAAATACCCACGCGATTGTGCCCTTGACATTATACGCTCTAAAGCTCGCTTCGCTAGCATCTCAAACATGTTTGAAACATCCGCATTGGCGTGCTAACCAGTTCAATGGTCAGATATATTTCTCTCTTTTTATTCGCGAATTGAATCGACGGTAGTAGATTTCGGCATATTCGACTCCTATGGCTTGCTAGAGAACCGTCGGTGAATACGTTTTATAACCTCATTAACCAGTAGCTGGCTTGGTCAGTACTGTACGAAGTAGTATAAAAGTACGGCCTACATTATTCCCGACTCAATCACGCGTTATGTTATTCGTTTTATTAATTAAACGTAGAGGTATTTGATTGTCCGAAATAGAAATAGATCTGTAGAGCGAATGGTGCGAGAGTTCATCGAGTATGTAAGTCTAAGTACGTCTACGTATATATCGTGCTTCGAGGGGATTGAATGATTTCATTGTTGTTCTTTTTCAACATCTCGACGTGTGTCGAAATGATGAATAAAAAAGTGGTAATTTTTAAATCATTTGTAAAGATTTGTGAACGGATTATTTCAAGGTTTAATAGTTCAATTAATACGAGGACCATGCTGACAACTTTTTCATTTTATTAAAAATTATTTTTGAAATTATTTTTTTCTTCATGGTACCAAGAGGGAATTTCTTCACAAAAAAAGTAGGACTTCGAAAATTGTAAAAAAATTTAATTCAATTTTAAATGGCTCAAAGTGTCTAACGAAATCTTGAAACCTAAAAGAAAAACTGTTGTAAGACCTTCAATTTGACTTTTTCAAAGTGAAAAACGTTCCAAATTTCAAAATTTTAAATGTTACTAAATTTTTACAAAAATTGTAATTTTTTTTAAAATGTTGAAAATTTTTTAGATAAAATTTTAAAAAAAGGATGCAATTTTGAAAACTTATCCAAGCCTGAAAATCACCAAATTTCAAATTTTCACCAAACTTTGAAAATTTTTTCAAAATTTATAAATTTACTACATCAAAAAATTAGCATATCAAAACTTGAAAATTTTTACCTAAGATTTCAAAAATTTATCCATCTTCGAAAAATTCACTACAATTTAAATTCTGATTCAATTTCGAGATTTCCTCAAAATTTTCAGATTTTTTCAAAATTTTAATCCTATTTTTTTTTTTTTTTTTTTTTTTTTTTTTGAATATTCCAAAATTTTGATTTGCTAAATTTAAGGGAGAGGGGAGAATTCAAATTTTTGCTAAATTTTGCATTTTTCCTAAATTATTAATTTTAATCAAACTTTTAAGAACCTATCGAACATTACAAAAAACCGATTTTCAATTTTTTTGAAAATTTAGTTCAATTTTAAAAATTGATTCAAGTACGAGTAACTTGAAAAATTAATTAAAATGTAAAACTCAAGTACCTACTTTACAAATTCCTTATTAACTAAGTCTAAGGTGAAATTTAAAAATTGTCTAAATTCCAATTTACCTAAACATTTCTAAAAAAATTTTAAATTAAATTTTAATAGTCGAGTTGAACTTGAAAAAAGGATACAATTTTGAAAATTTATCAGTCTGAAAATAACAAAAAAGTTCAACAACACTATAGGTACAATCAAATTTATTAACAAAATTTATCAAATTTTGCAGATTTAATCAATTTGAAAAAAAAATTGAAATATCACACCAAGTTTTAAAAGTTTATCAATCTTTAAAAAATTCACTTACTCAAATTATAATTTTGAACAAATTGAGATTTCTCAATTTTTTTTTCAAATTCCAAATTTTTAATAAATTTTAAAAATCTTCCAAATTTCAAGAATATTACTAGGTAGGTACATTAAAATAATAAAAATAAAAAATTGCATCCAATTTTTTCTTAGTTCAAAAATTATTAAATTATTATTTATTTTTTACAAATTTTGAAGATTCAACAAAATTTAAATATCACTCAATTCAAATATTTGTCATAACTTCAATCAAATTCATAAAAATCATTCAAACTTTACAAAAAATCATTTTTCAAAAATTTACTTTTAGCTTAATTTTAAAAATTGATCCAATTGAATGAACAAATTTATTAAAATTGAAAATCACCAAATTTCCTATTTCCATATTAATGTAGGTAGGTTTAAAATTTTTCAAAATCATGAATTTTCCTCAAATAAAAATTCAAAAAATTACTCCTAGGTACTTCAGAAATTGATTAAAATTGAAAAATTGTCAAATTTTAAAAACGTACAAAATTTTCAAAGTTGTAAAGAATTTTCAAAGTTTAATAAAATTTAAAAATTGCTCAAATTCTCATCTCGTTATTCGAAAAAAAAAAAAAAAAAATCAAATTTTAATAATTATATCCAAACTTTGAAGATTTTGTCTTCGCCAAAAATGTATCAACAATTCAATTAAACTTGAAAATTTAATAAAAATTAAAAAGCAGACCTATAAATTTTTGAAAATATTAAAACTTCAAAGGAAAATTTTTAAGATTTACTCAAATAAATAGAAATTTTTTTAAAAAGCGTACTTTAAAGCTAAAAATAGTTAATTTTTTCAAAGCCAACGGTATAAACCAGTACGATTGCTTATAGATGCTCTAAGACTGGAAAAATAAATGAAAATAAGCAATACAAGTTTAAAAAAATTATAAAAATACAACTGAAAAATTTTAATTAAATTAAAAATGATTGAATGAAAATAAATTTTTATAAGATCGAAAATTTAAAAGAAATAAAAAATTCATTAAGGAAAAAGTGACGATTGAGAAAAATTGAAACTCAATTAAAAAGAACTTGGAAAAAATAAACTCAAAAAAATTTACCTGAATATTTAAAAAAAAAAACAATTTTGAAACTAGAAAATTTGAAATGTTCAAAAAAATTTTTAAAATAAAAATCTTAAAATTATTAAGAATTTTAAAAATAACAAGTTTCAGAAGGAAAATGGGACTTTTTTCAATTTTGGAATTTTTAATGTTTTGAGTAAACCACTTTAATAAAAAAAAGTTTAGTCTTTATTTTTTTGCAATAAATTTTAGGAAAATTTCTTGATTTTTTTTTAGAGGAAAAATTTAGAAGTTTCAACGTTTCTATCCAAAAAATTGTACTTTCTCAATCAAAAATGGAAAATTTTCAACAAACCACCCATTTAAAGCCTCTATATTGAAACTCTGCTATTCCAAAACTTTCCAAAACCACTATCACCTTCGCCAACCAATCACAAATAAAAGCACCTAAACCAAGATAACCTTTCCCTTAAACGTCGACATTTCGTCATCAAAGTTACCATGTTGAGTCGATCGTTTAGTACGCGTTCATTTCAAACGAAAATAAAAAACTTAAAATGAAGATTCATTCGTTCATTTCCATCTTGCTGCTAGTTTTTGGAATTTTATCACTGGCTCGAGCGAAAGTCGAACAAGCAACTTTGATTATTTTCTTAGTGACGAGTGTATTCTTCTCGTTGCTCTTGATTCCTGGATTAGGACCTGTGATTGCCTTTGCTTTGGTGCCTTTGTTCTTGGAGTTTGTTAGAGTGGCTTATTTATCGTTTACGTGATTTAGGTTGTGCAGGTTTGATCGATGTGTTTTACCCTCCCTCCCCCTCAAATCATTAATTAAATTTTCGTTCAATTTGTGCAGGACGTGAAGAACAATGGTTGATGGTTTTTTATGGGCACTTTATTCGGAGCTTTCTGTCTACGTAATTGAGATCTTATTTTGAATAATTTTTCTCAATTTTTAAAAAAAATAAAAATGTCACATTTGTACCTAATTTTTCCATAATCATTTGACGAATAAATTGATTACACGATGATATAATTTTTTCTTCGATAAGATGGGATTAAAAACAATTTCACCGCCACAAAAATTCGTACCCAAAAGCTCATTCACGACACAAAAAGTCACGTGTTATTTAGTCGAAGGAAGCCTCCTATCAATATGTTAACCTGATAACAAAACCGTAAATATAGTAGTATAACGAAGTGTAATGATACTCTGAAGTTCTATTGGACCTTCGACCAATCACCAAATGTCCTTTTTACTTTCAATATGACGTTTCTGATATTTTTTTTATTAATTTTTGGTTTATTGGCTACGGTTCGGGCTACTCCTATTTTAGGAGTCGTACTAACTAATCTATTATCAACGTTATTTTTCGCTTTACTCGATATACCGACTGCAGGATCTGTGCTGGCGTTGGTATGTGCTCCTTTGTTTATCGCTTTGATATTCATCGGTTGCGTTTTATAATTTAGGTGAGTATTTTGATGTTTATGTTATCAAAATTGAGTCAGTGGATGCAAGAAGGGCGAATATGCAAAAAGTAAAGTTTATTTTGAGAAAAACGCATTTAAAGTTTTTGTTTCATTGTGCACAAAAATGTACATACAAAGATTGGAACTAGCTGTTTTTTATGGACTGATTTTTTTCATTTCAGGTCTAGATATCGCCATTCAAGAGTTACAATCTCTCGAGAAAAAAAAATTATCTGCCCTTCTTGCATATTCAAAATGTAAAATGATTCTAAACGGAAATTTTGAACAGACCTAATTGTTGCACTGAGGGCTTTGCCCTTTGGCTGCTTTGCTGCTCAAGGTGTTTAAATTGTATTTACCTCAAAAATTCGGGGAGGGGGGGGGGGGACAAATTTCATAAAATTTCAAGATTTGTAGGCATATCTCCCTCCTCCATATGAGACCAAAAATATTTAGATTCTGTACATACTCCAATAAGTCACTTTATTTAATTTCAAATTTCAATTTTGGTACCCCCTTCGCAAAATTTGGGCCCTTCAAAATCAAAATTCGCTCTTCGCTATAATTTTGTTCTCACTTACTCGTCGAGATATTTCGATTAAAAATAAATAAATAAAAATACTTCCTAGCAATGATAGAGACTGAAAAAAAATTTGGGCTTATGACTTTATAATTAAGTATGTATACAGGGTGTCCGGAGACCACTTTACGAAACTTCAGGTTTGAATACAAACGGGTGCAATTAACGAAAAAATGTTAATTTTTTGGATTGAACACATCTATGGGTACTTGGGTAGTACTATAAAACTGAACATTTTTCACTCTTGAGATTTTTTGCCTATTTTTGAAAATGACAACATTGCAACCAAAAAATTTTCTAACATCGTCAAGGAATGGTACTCCAAAAAATAAAAATAAAATTGATTACGTACATTTTAGGATGCATATTTTTGAAGTTGAAGAAGCTAAAGCAAGAAAAAACTCACTTCAAAGATGTTGCCTTCCTCAAAATTATCAAGGCTGACTAGCGAGACATAAAAATCGAAACAATTCCATTGTGAAAATGTATGTTATGGGTGTAACTCTTTGAGAGAAACAAAAACAGTTATGTGAGAAATTTGTCTACCATTGAAAATGAAGGAGCTACCGTACATCAAAATTTGAAATTCCAAATTGCAAACGCTTTGTAGCTCCTTCATTTTCGAACGTAGACAAAAAATTTCAAGAATAAAAAAAATGCCAATTTTTTCAAGTATTTACTATCCGTAATATCTGATAAATTTTTTTTCCTCAATTTTATTTGCTCTTGTCCCTTCAATTTTTGAGATAGTCACCATGTGTAAATAACATTTTTTAACTTGGCTTTTCGGACACCCTGTATACATATCCTGTTCTGCAACACTGTTTGTTTTGCAGATATCTCCACAACTATCACAGATAAAAACATGCAGTTTGTCACATTGGATAAGGAATCAGAAAAGTGAAAGCCCGCAAAAAGGGCGAATGAGTTCATTTGCCGTTCTTGCGATCACTGACTCAATTAAAGTTGAAAATAATACCGAATTGTTTAACCCTCGTGTGGTACACTATAAAATTTTTAAAAAATTATTATTTTTTTAGTTTTGTTATTAAAATTTTTTTCCTTAGCACTTCTTATGTATTTTTTCATGGCGAATCCAAATTTATTATCAAAAATTCGTTCTGATCAATAGTTTCCTCAAGAAATCCTCAAATCTGAGAAAAAAATTTCTTTGTTTTTACAATTTTTTTTATTTTGGTCAATATCATGGAAACAAAGAATTGTATTGAAAAATTAGTTCTATAAAAGTAGATTGCAAATTTCTCGATCTACAATTTTGGTCCTTATAAATTTTTTGCTAAAATCAACCGCTGATGAAGAAAATTAAAAAGAAAACAATTGCGAAAAAAATAAAAAAATTGTACCACATCCCGCCCCCTCAGTGTACGATGTAGGTAGGCAACCCGCTTCACACTCATGATGAAGCGTTTTAGAGCGCGCGCAAGTACCGGGGTACGTCATCGCCGAACCGGTTCCCTTCCCGCCACAACCGTTTCGTCTAACACCGAGTAGGTGAATTTCACCCTTGTGTGCCATTAGAGGGTTAAAAAATAATATAGGTATGTAGGTACAATTGTACATTGATGGTTTATTTCATCAAATCCTATTTGTTTCTCAGCCATGGACCATGAAAAATGAATGAGTCTCGAGAGTAATTCGCAGTAATACAAGATTTTGATTTTTAAAAAGAAAAATGATAATAATTTTGCAATAAATCCGATTATTTTTAAGTTTATTGATGTATTACTCTAATAAATCGATGTAACGAATTTGTTGGGGTAATTTCAACCTCTTCTTGTCTACGTTTTCATATCTTTGCGTAAGTCTAGTAATATTTGCATTTGAAAATTATTCTTTTGATGATTAATGACGCTTATCTAGCTTGTAAATTCTGCGATTGATATTGTTAGAGCCAAAGAATCGGTTCTTCTTAGAAATACATTTTTTCTCAAACGAAAATATCTCAAACGGAAACAAGAAAATCATCAAACAAGTTGGTATATTTACGAGAGAAAAAAAGTTGAATTTTCAAGCAAATTTGAGCTTGCGCAGTAAGAAGAAAAGTGTGAAACAAAAAATTTCCACCCTCACTCGCTTTAGAATATTTCTGAATTTTTGGAAATTTAGAGTCGTATTCATAGTCTTGAGTGTTGAAAAACATAGTAATTTTTTCAAAGGTCGTATTACTTTCGAATGGAACTTTTTTTATCGAATTGAACAATTATAGCTCACCAATTGATTTCATGTTTTAAAATAAGCAAAATTTTCATTCAATTGAAAAATTTAGGTGTTTTTCAGTACTAAGCTAAGTAATGGTTAAATGACGACAATGAATACGACCCTTGACCTTAAAATAAAAAAAATTTCTTTCGAATAATATTTCCAAGAATCGACCCACTTATTATTTGATTTTTTTTTACTTCTCTCCCATCAACCCTTATCATTTCCGGTATGTCACAAAATTAAAAAAATATCAACGAAAAAAAAAAAAATCAAAATAGCTATTTGAAGTCACGAAAAAATGATGTCATCGTGTGTAGACTTCTCATTGGTTTTCTAAGAACTTCGCAACATACGAGTTAGCAGTACAAAAAACGCATTTCACCAACATACCACCGAGTTTTATCTTATTTTGGGCAAAAAACACGAAAACTTATCGTTCTTGTGGAAAAATATTCACTTTGAAAACGATGACTCGATGGGTATCGAGGTATATATAAGAAGAGCCTTGTACTTTACGGTTCACTTGACGTAATTTCGAATTTCAGAGTAATTTGTTAAAGCAGAATTTCGTATTCAAAATGTTCAGTTTGAAAATATTTCTTCTCGTTGCCACCGCGAGTATTGCACTTCTCAGCGTAGTTTCAGCTGCAGGACCTGTGGCAAGGTTGTTGATTTGGATATTGACTCTGCTGTGCAAATTGGTCGAACATATTCCGATAGCGGGGCCAATCGCAAAATTCGTATTTTTCGTTGTAAAATTAGTACTTAAGAACATACCAGTTTAATAAAAGTAAGTAACACTTTCACCTCAACTTCTAAACTTCATTCCACTTATTTATATTCCTTTACCAAAAATGTTTTTCGAATGTTTTTTTTTTTTTTTTTTTTCATTTATGAAACAATTCAATTTAAAATATGCTTCAATTTCAGGTTTGAATTAAGATGCGAACTCTCAGCAATCCATAAAACAACTATCCTCGTCATCCAGCACGCCACATTATATCAATTTCAAAACACCTAATCTACTACTTCATTTTCGTTTTGGGTGGAGGGAACAGTATCTGCTGAAAATAATGTTAAAGCTAGTCCATATGCGTGAATAATTTCTAGGAGATAAAAATAAAAATAATGTAGTTACACATTTGTCGAATAAATAGTTTTCAGGCTCAAATTTTCAATTTTTATTGCTCAGTGAGCTCTCAGGTTGTATTACCTATATAATTGAAAAATGAATTTTTCGAATATTCTTTCGCAAAATTGTACATCTCAAGTTGAGGTCTTGAAAAATTTTCAATTATCAAATATTCCATATTTTATTCAAAAAATTTAAATCAAGATTAGATCAATCTTTTCAGAAAAATTTTTGAAAAACGAATTTTTCATCATTTCAATGGGTCCAGCGGTCCAGCTGTTCAAATTTCTCATGATAGTAATTATTTTAAAATAAAAATGCTCGAAAAAATTAACTTAAAAACCTACTTTGAAAATTCAGCAAAAATCAACAAATGAAAAAATTCAAAGTCATAAATTCGAGTCAGTCAGTTTCGTCTACTTGGACCTCTTTGTTTATTGTATTTACATATCTAATACGAGTGAAAAGCAAAGTAAAATGCAGCGCTCGAGAATGACTACTCTGATTATCGACAATAATGATCGAAATTCTTCAAGAGATTATGTCGTAAATTTTTCTACAATTTAAGCATTTTTCCATTTTTTTCATTACGACTTTGGTAAGAAATTTTTTTTTTCAAACGAGAGTTAATTCAATTTAATAAATTGTCAACTAGCATATTTTTTTATGTGAAGATTTCTTCAACTGAAATAAAGTTTTTTTTCATTATTTTAAACGATTTTTTTTTTCAAAAAACTTTTAGAAATAGGTAAGTATTTTTTTTATCAATCTGCTTTTACTCAAAGCTTCCATGATTAAAAAAAAAATTGTAGGGTAAGATTTTTCTCAATAATTCTTAATAACTTTTTCGATTTTGTGAAACAAGGTAATTTCTTTTTTGATTTTAGTTTTTTTTTTCCAATGAATTTTATTTGTGTATAGTTGAATATCTTCTCGATTTATTCTATTTGAAATTCGATTAATTCTTACTTTTCAATTTCAAATTTGAAATAAATTTTTTTTAAGCAAATTTAAAATTCCATGTATTTTAATGAACTAGTGGAATATAGGTAAGATGGAATTTCGATGCATTATCTAAACAATTTCAACTTGAGGTATTTTTACGAATGGAAGCTTCCAAAGGTCTTAATATATATTCCACAACTTTTCCAATTATTATATTCAAACTACCTGTACACAGGTTTATACACAGGTGGCTCTTTCACCGCGAGAACTAATTCAATAAGATTGTTTGGAGCGAATATTTGTAATTTATTACAATCACTTTTTCGAATACGATATTTGAAACTATTTTCGGAGGAGCCAATCAGTGAATAATATCATTTTTAGGGGTTTTATAAAACTACGCGTTTAGAATTTTTTCCAATAGAAGTTAGAACTTTATTGCATTTATTTTCTCAAAATATTTTTCTACTGTATTATTTTTAGCAAGAAATCGAAAATAATTCATTAAAAACTTTTATACTTATTGATACAATTTCAAATAATTTCGAGGAAATATTAAATTATACCTACTCAAAGAATTTAAAGACACCATTATCAGAATTCTTTTCAAAAAAAGTAACTTTTGAAATCAATTTTCATCAAAAAAGTACCGATCAGCCACATCAGGATTTTTTGATAAATATTTATCAAATACTGTTGCAGAATGAATTGCATATGAAATCAACTAAAAGGGTATGGGCGGTTAAGATAGGTGATTTGGGCAAAGAAACCGATTTTGATCAAACCTACCCCAAAAGGTCGACCATGATGAGAAAAAATTTTGACAACAATTTTAGACCCCCAGCGCAAGTATTTTGAGAGTGGGGACTCAAAACGTGATTTTTAGTCATTATTTTTTGGATTTTCGCCAAATTAAGATAGAAATTTCGCGTTTTTTCTATTAGATTCTATGTTATTAGGGGAGGCTGTAGAAATTTTTCGCTGAGTTATAGCGATTTAAAAACTTTGAACCGCCATTTTGTACAGAAGTTTCAGAGGTACAGTCAGTAAAAATTTCGAGAAGTTTGGAGTGGTGCAACATTGTCAAAAATGCAAAAAACTGATTTTTTCGTCTATTTTTCCCTCTTAAATGCGTCATTTCTGGTCGAAAATTTTTTTTCTTGAAATATATCATTAATGACACCAATATACAGCATGAACCCGAATTTGGACCAAATTCATTCATTTTTTCCTTTTTTCCCCAAAATACCTACATGACGCCATTTTGGGAACCCAGAACCTCTTCAAGATGACCTAGGGGCCTAAAAATCATGTCTGGGCTTGTTTCAAGTCGATATCTCACACATACTGCATTTTCAGCAAAATCGAGCAACTTTGATTTTTTTTGCTCATTTTCAAGAATTGAGTATTTTGGACTTAGAAAAAATTTTGCATGAAATAAGTTGAAAAAAATCAAAGTTGCTCGATTTTGCTGAAATTGCAGTATATGATTGATATCGACTTAAAACTAGCTCAGACATGATTTTTAGGCCCCTAGATCATCGTGAAGAGGTTCTGGGTTCCCAAAATGGCGTCATTTGGGTATTTTTGGGAAAAAAGGAAAAAATGAACGAATTTGGTCCAAATTCGGGTTCATGCTGTATATTGGTGTCATTAATGATATACTTCAAGAAAAAAAAATTTTCGACCAGAAATGACGCATTTAAGAGGGAAAAATAGACGAAAAAATCAGTTTTTTGCATTTTTGACAATGTTGCACCACTCCAAACTTCTCGAAATTTTTACCGACTGTACCTCTGAAACTTCTGTACAAAATGGCGGTTCAAAGTTTTTAAATCGCTATAACTCAGCGAAAAATTTCTACAGCCTCCCCTAATAACATAGAATCTAATAGAAAAAACGCGAAATTTCTATCTTAATTTGGCGAAAATCCAAAAAATAATGACTAAAAATCACGTTTTGAGCCCCCACCCCCAAAATACTTGCGCTGGGGGTCTAAAATTGTTGTCAAAATTTTTTCTCATCATGGTCGACCTTTTGGGTTAGGTTTGATCAAAATCGGTTTCTTTGCCCAAATCACCTATCTTAACCGCCCATACCCTTTATACATAGTGATGTCTAATGTATTAAATGAAACAAGAAATTCGAAAACAAATCTTCAAAATACCTAATTCTATATTTATCATTAAATCGAGCCCCGAGTTGAAGTACTTTTTTTAAACATAGTTTTTTTTAATTATAAAAAAAATTTGGATTTTTAAATTTTTAAACTTTTTTTTTTAAAACTTATTTTTGTGAAATTGCTGTTTTTAAAAAAAAATTCTTTTCGAGCATATTTTCCCTTAATGAAAGATCAAACATGAATAATTTTGAAGTTCGACGAAAAAAAAAAAACAGATTTTATTACAACAGAATTAAAAAAAAATCAAAGCCAAATTTTTAAAAATATTGTTTGATATGATACACACAAATTCTTGATTGATTTTTAAAATTTCTGATTGAAAACATATCTAGAATTGCAGAATTATTTCATTTTGCTTTTTATTTTAAAATTCTCTATCGAAGGAGAGGCTATAAAATTTTTTCAATTTGCAAAATCGTGAAAAATACTTGAAAGAGCTCCTGAAAAATAATGGTGGGATTCTTGAAAAATTTTCAATTCCAAATATATGCTTTTAAGAAGTGAAAAAAACTTGAAGAATTAAAGAAAGGAAAAGAAAGCAAAGTATCTCAGAAATTAATAATTTTCCAATACAATTTCAGAAAATGTTTTGAAAACGCTAAATAAATCGAAAAAAGATCATTGAAACCCCGTAATTATTTTGCTCGTGTTTCACATTGATAAGTAATCCTTTTTACTACCACGATAGTAAAAAAAATAAGAAAAATTCCAAGAGCAAAGATAAAAAAATGTCTAAAACCACCAACACCTGTGGGGAATTGTCGCGTCATCGGAAACGAACCAATCATACCAAGAACCAAAACTTTTCGATAATTTATCCTTTAAAAAGGGCATCGAGTGAGTGAAACTGTCACAATTCCGTCGTTCGTGCTTCTAAAACGTTCCAATTTTCTCCCTTTGAAAACTTTTAAAAAATCATCACGATGAATTCTATACCTTGGGTTACCCGTGTGCTTTCCATATTTTTTGGAATCCTCAGTTCGGTCTCAGCTGGACCTTTCCTCGGATTTTTAGTATGTGGGTTATTGACCGCCGTATTCCTCTTGTTGTTGGTCCTGCTGCCGCCATTGACCACCTTTTTGGCTATCGCTTTACTACCTCTACTTATTTTCCTCTGCATTCTCGGATACGTATTGTAATTTAGGTAAGAACAGATTTTATTTTATGATACGAGCATAATTTACCTAAATAATTTAAAATTTGATTCATTCGAAAAATTACCTATTAATTATTATTTTTTTTTATTTCAAAATTTGAAATAAAGAAAAAAAAACTGTTGAAATGATTTGAAATATTTTTTTTATGATCACCAATCCAGTAGAATTAGAGCAATAGGTAGGTATGTAATTAAAAATAAAAATAAATTGGTAGGACTGAATTTTAATTACACGAATAAATTAAATTTTAGAGCTTCCATAATATTTTCATTGAAGATTGCGAGATATATTTTTCAACCCCTCGAACGCATGAATCACTTAAAAAATGAGAGTTAACATTTTCCTATAATTGATCATTGATGATGTAAATAATAATTTCTACACTGAAAAAACGGTTCTGTTCAATTATGAGTACAAAGAAATTTGGTAAAAAAATGACGAGACGAAATTTCAGAACTGATTACTGTATGAAAATGGAATGAGAACTGAAAAATTCGTAATCAATACAAAATAATAGGTACTAATCAATTAATCAGTACGAAAAATAGGTGTTAATTAACCAATTTTCCAATTTTTATTCCATTTTCTTACGGTATTCAGCTCAGAAATTTCGTCTCGGTCGTTTTTTTACCGAATTTTCGTGTACTCATTACCATACAGTTTTTTCAGTGTACTTTTCTTTACGTTTGAAAGAACACCTTGAAATCCATTTCAACCCTACCACGACATGTACCTAATCAGAAACGATAAGACCAAAAAACATGTCCCAACTTCAAAAGGTCATTAAATACACGTCAAACAAAAAAATTTCGTTTAAAAACCGCGATAAGTGAAAGCACAAAAAGCCAACACCTTTTGAAGTATCCCTCAGAATTTACTTGTTTTTCGCGATTTGAAATAAAACTTCCCCAGTTCTTAAAAAATGAATTTTCCAACGTGGTTTGCTCGTTTACTTTCCATTTTCGGAATCCTCATCAGTGCTGTGTCGGCTGGACCTTTCTTGGGACCGGTCGTTTGCTTATTGTTGACCGCTGTATTCTTCACATTGGTGTTCTTGCTGCCCCCACTGACCACCTTTTTGGCTTTCGCTTTATTACCTTTACTTATTTTCCTCTGTATTCTCGCATACGTATTGTAATTTTATAAGTAAGTCATTTTAGTAAAAAAAATATATTTTGGGAGTTGTACATATTTTTTCAAAATTTAAAATTTGGTGCATTTTATTCACTGGATTGGACGAGATGATATTTTTATTTTTAATAAGTTCAAAATTTTTAAACCTGCATTTTCTAATGAATTATTATTTTTCTATTTTACTACTTTTTCATTTTTCTAACAAACTGTGTTTTTTTTTCTATTTTCTTTATTTCAATTTTCAGATTTCAAATATACTTGGGCTCGGGATATGGTTCTATTTTCAAACACACACAGATGGCTACACAACTTGTGACCTAATTTAAGATTTTTTAGGGGAATATTGGCAAATTAATATCCGCACGTTTTCCTTACGAATAAATTCAGAGGTGTTGGTGGTAATAAATCTTTTGTAATAGTTTTCATATTGTTAAATGACATCAATAAAATTCCGTTCGTTCTAAAAACCATTTTCGAGTATTATTTTATAAGCAGAGGAAATGTGGTTCGAACAACTTCTTTCAGGTGAAAACGACTAAATACTGATTCACGTAATTTTTCATTTAAAAATTTTTCTATGATTGGTTATTTTTAATTATGCGAATTAACGATGTACCGAAGCAATAAAATCATAAAAAGTAAGAAATGAGTAGACCTGATTTTTTTACTCGTTCATTGAAGTAGTGACGAAGCTGGAGTTTTCTCTGGAGGAGATGTCTTGTTATAAATACCACAGAATTTTCAAAAAGAAATTTTAAAACAAAAATATAAATAAACTAGCAGTTTTTTCTCAAAACTGTCAAAGGAGAGACGAGACGAATGTGGGAGTTTGACAGAAGTTCAACAATAGCAAAAAAATCAAACAAAAGTACGTAATTTGAAAAATAGGCAAATTTTTTTAACCTAATAAATGTTCTTTTTAATTTCTTTTTTAAAATTAATGATAAGTAATGTGAAAAAATCATCTCTGAAATTGAAACAGCTTAGAAAACTACTGAAAAACTTCATAGAAAAAAAAATCTTGGAAAATGTGATTTAAAAAAAAAAGTTGATTTAATTCGTTTTTTAAACAGAAAGATTAAAATAAAAAATTTCATTTAAAAAAAATTGAATAAACCTTATGAATAAATTTATGCCAAAATTTACGCCAAATGTTATGAAAGTAATAAACTTCAATTTTACATTTTTTTTTTCTTCAAATAATGGGAGATTAGGCCCCTTCAAGCCCCCTGGCTAGTGGCTACACCACCGTATATTCACGTCAAAAAAGCAATTTGAGGATATTCGCATTTTCGTTAGAAAAATGAAAGATCCAAAAATGTAGTCGATTTAATTTTTTTATTTGAAAACTGAATACTACCAATAGAATTGTAATTTTGATACACAGTACGAGTAGTCTAGTTTGGAGATACTCGTAGATGATTTTGCAATTTTTATTTAAAAAATTGCAACATGGTTCAAGATCTGAACATCACTTTTATTTCATTTCAAGAGATAAAATTTAGAAAGAAAATGCATAAAAATGAATAATTTAAAAAAAAAATACGCAAGCGTAAACCAAAGCAGATGAATCGACTCCATAATGCCTCAAGTTGAGCAATAAAATGTCTATATGTGTACGTCCAAGCATAAAGGGACCATTTGGCCGGTATTGAGTTAGGACCAGTTTCAAATACTAGACCAAATTCCGGTTAAAATGAGCCATAGTGGGAGTCTCTGGCTGGAAAACTCACTTCTCCAGAGACTTTTGAAAATAAAACTTGAAAAAACATAGTTTTTAGAAAAACTCATTTAAAGTTCAGGGTATGAAAAATCAGGAAAAAAGTTTTAAAAAGTTAAAGCGAGGGCTTTGGACACTTTTATTAGTAGAACCTCATCAAATGGAATCCCTCCAGTGCATTTTCCAAAAAATTCCAGCCGCTCCAGCTGGAGAAATGGTTACCGACGAGATGGTCCCTTTTCTAAAAAATCGATTTTTAGCTTAAATTACCGATTTTTCAACGATTTTTTGTAAAAAAAAACTGAAAAAAATTCAACCGCCAACATGGTCCCTTTTCGTTTTTTTTTTTTCAAACGAAGACATCTAGGGTTTGGAGGTTGGTAGGGGGGTGGGGAAAGTGTCAGGAGATAGAGCAGGGTTCACTCTACAAGAAACGCTAAAAATCCCGAAATCGACAATCTTGACTCGAGATCACAAAAACGGCTGTATCTCCTAAACTAAAACCGGCCGAATGGTCTCTTTATGCTTGGACGTACACATATTTCTCTAGTATTTTAGTGAGAACTAACATTTATCGATACATCAATCTAAAACAAGAGTTGATGTAAAATCAAAAATGACATTTTTTAGATCGAATTTAAAAACCTTGGAGCTCAAATTGAAGATACCTATAAATCGCAAGCTCATTCGCACTGTGAATTTGCAAGACCATCGCGTCCTATAAATTCTACACTTATTCTCAACAGGATTGGGCACGATTCGAATCGCAAATTTGCGATCTAAGATCCGAGATTCGTGATTCGAATCCATTTTTTCATGTAAAAAGCAACGATTCGAATCGCAAAAATTACGAAACGATTCGCGATTCGATTTCAAATTGATTTTTTGAAAAACGTTGACGAATCACGGATCGGGCGGTTCTTCAATTTTGTATATTATTAATTATTTCTGAATTTTATACTCTTCTGATTGGAAAAATAATTCAATATTTTCTTTTACCGAGTTTCCTTTTTGTTTCTTGTTAATGAGGAGGATTTTACATTGAAAGTACAGTAGCTTTTATGATTGATTGAATCATGGTGTCTACAGGTTTTTTTTCTTCAAAAATCACTACTATTCCACTACTTCTTTACTACGTACTTACATTTTTTCAATACTAGATGCCCATAAAATGTTTAGACCACTCCCTCTAGAAAAATTACAGCAAGATTTCCATTTTTGATTCTTTTTTTTTTAATTCAGAACTTTCTCGGAGGTAAAAAAAATTAGAGTAAAAATATTCAAATTTTTTTAAAAAGAATTTTCTTTCACATTTTTGGGAGTGAAAAAATTTCTCAATTTTTTTAAACTTGAAATTACCGTTTTTTTAAATATAATATAATATATACATTTTTTTAAACAAAAAATCGAATATTTTTAGATATTTTTTAGAGAGAGAAAAAAAACGGGTTTTTCTGGGGAAAATTTCAATTTTTAGTTTTATTATTATTATTATTATTTACCTACCGTAACATGGGGTTACTTTGGCCCACTTTTTGAGACTTTTTTTTGAAAATTCATCCTGCTTCTTTCAAAATCGAAGTAAGGGGTTCTGTTTTCACTCCAAATGGTGTCGGACACTTGTAAGAAGCCCTGTTAATTTTTTCAATGTTAAATTTTCGATTGATTTTTATAGGAATTTTTTTTTTCTCGCTTTTTGATAATATTTATGCGTGGGACAAAGTAACCCCAAAAACAACAAAAACGGTCCTCTGACCAGTAATTTCAATTTATCTCACAACCGCTTCACAAAATCGATTTTTCTATACGAGATTCTGAATCTACATAAAATTTTCGATCTGTTTCCATGAGAAATTTTTTTTTGGACCATTCGTTATACTTCGTCTAAACAAAAGTTTTGAAGGTAAAAAAAACGTACTAATTAACAAAAAAATCAGGTTTACCAAACTTGCGGCACAAAAATTTTGAAAATCGCTTACAAGTGAAGTATGAAGGCCCCTCTATTGTTGACACTCATTACAAACTCCCTCCACTTCATACAGTTGTGGCTGGACAGGCAAATATCTTTTTTTCGAAAGTGGGCCAAAGTTACCCCCCAGGGCCAAAGTAACCCCCTGTTACGGTACCTTTTTTTCTTTCTTTTGAAAAACCTCTAGTTTTTTTGGGTCGAAAAAATCTCTTAATTTTCTGTTTTATTCTTTTAATTTTTTTTTTGAAACAAATCTCTACAATTTATTGAAGTAAAAAAACTAAATTTCTTTTTAAGAGAAAAATTTCTCAACTTTTATTGGGATGGAGAGAGGGAGGGAGGGAGTGAGTAGAAAATTTTAATTTTGAAGGAAGAACCTAAATATTTTGAAAAAATTTTCACTTTTCAATTAGTGAAAAAAATTGTCAATTTTTCTGGCCCTAAAACACCTGTTTTTTTGTTGTTTTTTTTTTTGGAGAAAAAAATCATAATTATTTTTTCCAACCTTAAGAACCTTTTCAATCAAATGACATTGAGAAAATTTTCACTTCAAAAAATTGAAAAATTTTACTTCATGTCTCCATAAAAATGTAAAATTTTGAAATTCGGAATATTAAAAAAAAATTACTTTAAAAATTTTCATAACCCACGCAAAAAGCACTGTGTGTTTTTTTGCGTGGAAACTTTTTACTCGAGATTTTTTTTTTTTTTGGAATTTCATGATTTAAAAAAATCAGAATTTCCAGAAATGAGAAAACAAATAATTCTTCTTAAAATGCTTCCAAAACTAAAAATATTCCAATTTTTATACAAGACTTTTCCAGACTTGTCTTCAGACAAAATCGATTATTTGATTTTCAATCTTGATTTTTTCACTACTTTAGTACTTTTATTCCAAAATCACTACTTTTCCACTATTTTTATGGCCCACTTTTCAAATCACTACTTTTTCACTACTTTCACTACTTTGTAGACATCTTTCAAATGCAATTAGGAAAAAACTCGTATTTTTCGATTGATTGAAATTAAAAATTTTCACAAAATTGATGATCTTAAAAATATTCAAAAATTCTACCAAAGGAGGATTTTGCATTGAAAAAACAGTAGCTTTTTTCATCGATTAAATGCTATTTGGCAAAAACTTTCAATTTTCAAAAGTTACTGAAATTAAAAATTTTCACAAAATTGATGATTTTGAAAGTTTTTAATAATTTCGTCAAAGGAAGATTTTACAATCGCGATACGAATTGATTTTTTCATTAAAAAAGGAAACGATTCGAATCGAAAAAAATTATTAAACGATTTGAGATTTGATTTCGACAATAGGTATTATTCCAAATACGTATAAATTATAAAAACCCACATAAAAATACTCTCAAAATCTATACTTTTGAAGTATACTTCAAAACAGGAAATTCCGCAGATAATCATCATCTACTAGTATAACGTCAATCCTAACCTTTTTCGTTTTCAAATGTCACTTTCACCTTCAAATATTCCATTCTTCGATAAACTATTGCCCGTGGAAACCCCTCACACCGGCGATAAGAATTTCCTAAACAAGCTTAGGCTCATAAAGTTTATCTCCAAACACGTCACGATTTCGCCATTTCCAACTGTGAAGGAAAAATTCTTGAAAAATATTGGGGGTTCTGTACCAAGAAATTGAAAATGATCGATAAAGGTACTATATAAAAAAAGACGAGCAGTTCTTCAAAAATTCATTTCGGTACGAAAGTTAGCTTCGTTTAGTTCGTTTTTGCACATTAAAAAAAATTTAAAATTTAAAATGAATTACTCAACGTGGTTTGCTCGTTTACTTTCCCTTTTCGGAATCCTCATCAGTGCTGTGTCGGCTGGACCTTTCTTGGGACCGGTTGTATGCTTATTGTTGACCGCCGTATTCTTCTTATTGGTGTTCTTGCTGCCGCCATTGACCACCTTCTTGGCTTTCGCTTTACTACCTTTACTTATTTTCGTCTGCATTCTCGCATACGTATTGTAATTTAGGTGAGCAAAAGTTCAAGTATTCGAAATACTAATTATGTATTTATCAAGAAATTTTTAAATTTCAAACTTTGATTTTATAAAACTTAAAATTGAAGATACGTGAAGATTTGAATTTAGATACTTTGATTTCTTGTTAACTCTTTTTCTTCAATTTTCAGATACAAGCCTAATCATGGAACTCGTTAACAAAAAAAAAGGACTGATCACTGTCTAGTACTACAAGATGGTATGCGGGATTCATTCAACAAATTTTTCGTGACATGGTGGTGGTGAAAATTCCAAATCAGATTCACATGAATTAGCAAATTTCCAATGATCCACGTAAAATTACAGAATTAATATAATATGCCATTTCTATAATAAAGTTTTTCCTACTTCGAATTTTGTTCTTTTATAAATTTTCGTTTACGATAGTACCACTGTTTACGGTTACATTGAGGAAATAAAAAGTGGAATTATTCTGGTATACCGAACTCAATTCCTATCATCATTGGTATCCAGCACATCATATTGCTCCCAAAATGAAAAAAAAAAAAAAAAAAAAAAATAGACAGAAATCAGAGTACCTATTTAATTAAAAATTGAAATCTCAAAATATCTTATGCGAAAAAAATTGGAATATGAAAAATTTCGAGGAAAGAAGAATATCCAGTTGAAGATTCTTCCCTTTTCACAGGGTGTTTTTCAGTTGTTTAACCATACGAGTACTTGAAATTATAATTTTTCAACAAAAATAGTCTGGAAAATAAATAACTGTAGGGCTCTAATACGAAAAAAGGTAAAAACATCCGCCATTTCCCTCCCAAACCAACAAATATTTACGAATCATTATTTAAAAATGTTCTCCAATAATTGAGAGAGATTCTTTCTTTACAAATTTAAAAAAGATTTTCCCTCAGAATTTTTTTTATTCCAATAGGTATTATAAATACTTGAGACATTTTTTTATTCAAGAAAATTGCAAGATTTTTTTCTCGAAAAAAAATTCCTATCCGAAGAAAATGAGATTTCTTTTCTAATCCCAAAATAGTTGAGAATTATTTTACTGCCAAAAAAAAGGAGACAAAAAATTGTAAGTACCTATTTTTTCCCCTTCAAACTTTACCTACTCCAAAACAATTGAGAAGTATATTTTTCTATAAATGAAAATATTCTACCCTACTTACTCAGAAAATATTGAATGATTTTTATCTCTAAAAATTTGAGATATTTTTGTACTCCAAAAATATTCAGAGTTTTTTCTCCAAAAGAACTGAAAAAAATTTTCTCAAAAAATTTTTAAACCCCTTATTTTGAAAAAAATGATTTTTTTTTGTTCAATTTGAGATATTTCCCCCAAAAAATTTGAAGAATATTTTTACTCCAAAAAACTGAAAAATTTCTCAATAGCACATTTTTTGGTCTCCTTCCGATTATAATATTATTTAAATCGGAGACTCGAAACGATTATCATGTTCTGAAGCAGCATGGTTCACGAAAATTCATGGTTTCTCAAAAACATGACTTTATAGTAAACATTTTTTCTCGGGGCAGGATTCGATGAATCTAAACAATCAATCCTAAAATTCGAATTAAAATCAGACAAAAAATTATAATGAATTTTTTGAAAATATTATATTTTTCCTTTTTTCAGTTTTAAAATTCGAGATATTGCTCCAATGCATACGTATGTACTTCAAATTTTTTGAAACAAAGAAAAAATAATCACGTGTCGACAGAACTGTCGTAAAACTTCCTTGACCTTAAACTTACTACTAAAAAAAATCCATAAAAATTGCAAAAACATGAACAAAGAAATTATCAATATTCCAACAAAATAATGATAAAATGTTTATACATAGTCAAGTTTTGTACAAAAAAAAAGAAGCAAAGTTCTTGAAAATTTCACTAAATAACGAAATTCAGTTTTCTTGGTAAAAAGGAAACATTAAAATGTAAACCATCGAACAAAGTATCGATTTTTTTCAATTCCATTTTTTGTCAATACATACATACATACATACTAGATATGTACCTCGGAAACATTTCTGAGCACAAAATTTTCAAAATGATTCATTGGATATTTTTTCAACGATTTTATCGAAATTCTCTGCTTTCGGTTTCACCACCAATCAAAATGCTCTCGAATAAAACATTCTTCATTTTTCATTTTTCCCCTAACTCAATTTCAAGTGGGACCGCAGTCCCCTTCTTACAAATTATAAAAAATTACCAAATTTTTAAATTTCTACTTTTTTTTTGAAAGAATTGGGGTGCCCCTTAAGGTACAACTTAAAATTAAGGGGGCATAAAAAGTTTTTATTGAATGCATACCATTGACAAGCGGAATTTTCCAAGACCTATGTATGACGCCATTTTGATTTTTCATCTATGCAGTTTTGAAGATAAATTGGAAAATAAATCATCTTGCTTTTTTAAATAAAATGCATGGATTTTTCAAAAAAAGAAAATTATTTTCATTTTGCATTTTGATGGTGTCATTTATTGGCAGAAAATATTGATAGATTTTTTGGAAAATGAAAAATTTCAAGTGTCAAAATTGAAGAGAAACACGATTTGTGCTTAATGCCCCGTTTCCAGAGAAACTATGCAACCCACAAGATTTTTCGAAGAATGTTTTTACTTTCCGAACAGCGCGTAGCGTTGTAAGGAAAGTATTGTTTTCGGTGCGAAATGCGTTTTCACGAATATTGCACTTAGACAAATTTTGACTTCGTACAAATTTGTTTTGACCAATTTCCAGATGATGTTCCGTATGTATGTGTGTATGTGTGTATGTGTGTGTGTATGTGTGTGTGTGCAGAAAAATTTGTTAACACGATTCCAACCGCCCTAATTGAGATATCTCGTTGAAATTCGGCGATGAGTAGTGTTTTATATAAGCGAAGGCTACGCAAGAATTTGGGGCCTTTACGTTGAATAGAAAAAAATTTACGAGCGATTTATGCGAAAAATTTGTTAACACGATTCCAACCGCCCTAATTGAGATATCTCGTTGAAATTCGGCGATGAGTAGTGGTTTATATAAACGAAGGCTACGCAAGAATTTGGGACCTTCACGTTAAGTAGAAAAAATTTTACGAGCGATTTATGCGAAAGATCATCGAGTTTCACATTTGTCGCGTTTTAGATGTCGATAAAGGGACCGGTTCAAGTGTATATCTATAAGGAAACTGTTTATCTATATCCTGACATCTTTTTCGGCATTTTCGTCTTATTGGTCTGTATGCGTGTGTATTTGTGTCTATGTGTTAGTGATAGTCCAACGGTCGAGTAATAAAAACTCACCCTCCCGGTAATAAATACGTCATTTTTTTTTTGTTTTTTTTTCGTATGGTGGTCCTTTCACCGCGTCCGCGGGTGTACCGGTTTGCTCTCCTTTCCCTAACATGCGCATTGCGCAATGCTTTGCATTTTTGTCTTATTCATGATAAGATGTACGGGTATTCAAATGGTTGTTTTGTTCACGTCATCATGATTATTTTTTCGCGATTTATAATAATAGAGCAAGTGTGATTTTGCCCACGTTTTTCAGTGTAATTGCTGACGTTTTAAGTACAAAAAATATTTGATGATCGATTTTTTCACAAATATTTGATAATCAATTTTTTTACAAATATTTGATGATCGATTTTTTTACAAATATTTTTTGGTTAATATTTTTTTAAATACTTTTTGGTTCGGAAAGTTCGTGATGCTTGCATCACTGTTTATTACTTTCCGAACAGCGCGTAGCGTTGTAAGGAAAGTATTGTTTTTTATTCAGTAGAGTCTGGTCTGTATTCTGACTAGAGGGTTTTGGAAAATTCCTACTTTCCCTCCGATATTATCAAACTTTCTCATAATTTTCATCGTAGTATTCCAGTCAACTCGAAAGAAATCGTCAGCAAATTAAAATTTTGCAATCCTCTCTCGCCAGACTACAGACCAGACTCTTCGCTTGTCAACGTTATGCATTCAACAAAAAAAAAAAATTATGGGTTCCCCCCTTAAAATTTTTCATTTTCCAAAAAATCTATCAATATTTTCTGCAAAATGACACCATCAAAATGCAAAATGAAAATAATTTTATTTTTTTGAAAATTCCATGCATTTTATTTTTCAAAAATCAAAAATGATTTTATTTTTTTTGTAAAAAAAAGCAAGATGAATATTTTTTCATTTTTTCTTCAAAACTGCATAGATGTCATACATAGGTCTTGGGAAATTCTGCTTGGCAACGCTATGCATTCGACAAAAAAAAAAATTATGCCCCCCCTTAAGTTGTGGGAAAATAAAGAACTGAGAACTCATTTTTTCATGAAAAGGAACATAAAGTGAGTAGCATTAATTTTGTTGAAATTTGTTTTGTTTTTCACTATTGCGGATACCTCGAAAAATTTGACGGAAGTACACTTTTAAAAATTTGAAAATGAAAGGATGAGAAAATTTCGAAATCAAACTTTATGGAAATTACTAGAGATTCATTCAAGTGAAAGTTTTTACTGACAAAAAAAAATGAATAAATAATTTATTTAATACTGTACTTTGGAAAAGTTTTAGCTTGAACCATAAAAAAGTCGTTAAAATTTGGTAGTTTTACGGAAATTCTAAATGCCTTTCTTTCTTACACCGTATTTTTTTTGGATCCTTGATAAAAGCCAATATGTAAACTGATTAGCACGTGCGATTACGATAGTCATTTTTAAGGTCAATTGATATATTTTTTTCTTATTTTTTCTGAAAAACCGATAAACAGGTTCGTAGAAATAGTCGATTGACAGTATAAAAGAGTGAAAATCCTCAGATTCTGTCGCAGTGCAATTTCTTGCTTAAAACTTATACATTTGTGAAGCTTTTGGGTTAGAACAAAAATCAAAATGCGTGTTCAGTCTTTTTTGTGCACTTTGTTGCTCTCGATTTTTAGCATTTTCTCAGCAGTGTCTGCCGGAAAAGCTCTAGGATTTCTGATAGTTGGTTTACTGACAGCGTTGTTCTTTGTACTGCTGTTCTTGCTTCCACCTTTGACGACTTTCTTGGCTTTTGCGCTGCTGCCATTACTTTTGTTCTTGTGTTTCCTCAGTCTCGTATTGTAAAAGTAAGTAATTGTTTATAATATTCATGATTTGAATTTTTTTAAAACGTAGTTCAAATTTTTTAATATCCATGCACCTATTGTTTGCTTCCTATAAAAATCCACAAATATGGCGTGTACATGCATCGGAGCGAAATTTGGCAAAATAAAAGTAACTTTAGTAACCTGAAATTTCAAAAAAAAAGTACCCAAAAATTTTCCATTTCCACTTGAATATAATGACTCATAACCTCCTCCCATTCACCGTTTTCCCAATATTTTCGCTAAATGTGGCGGTTCGCAACTCCTGAAATCGAGGGCCAAAATTTTAAAAAAATGAAAATTTTCACTGAAAAAATAATAGATAGGTATGCATTTTCTGTATAATTATGAAGAATTATAATTGAATCGTTGGCTTAATTGGTGCTCAATTTTTACATTATAGGAAATTTAAATTCTTGAGAAGCTCAGAATACAATTTTTGAGTACCTCTAACCTTCAATTTTTTTTTAAAAAGGCAATATTGAAAATTCAAAAAAAACGCATTTCTTGAAATATAAACTTTCATAAGTTTTTGAACTTTTATTTGTTTTGAAATAGTTTCCAGTTTTCAAATAATTGTTGATATTGCAAATAGGTAATACTGTTCATTTTTTAAAACTTTCTAATTTTTAATTTTTTAATTTTTTTTCCTTTTCGAAGTTTTTATTTTTCAAACAATTTTCAATTTCTATAAATTTCAATTTATACATAAAAAATTTTTAATTTCTAAAAAGTTCTAGATTAAAATAAATTAAATTTTTAAAATTCTCAATTTTTGTTTTCAAATTATAAAAAATGTTGATGTCTAAATAATTTAAAATTTTTGAAAAATTTGAATTTTTTAAAAATAGCAGTTCCTAAAACGTATGTTTACTTGAATAAAAAATTCCCAATTTATAAAAATTGTAATGCCTAAAAAATTATAAGTTCAGAAAAATCAATTTTTGAGTGGTTTGCAAATGAGTAGGTACAAAAAATTTGTGAAATTTACAACTTTTCAAAAATTTTAAATTTTGGAAAGTTTTACTTATTTAAAAAATCAAATTTTTGAAGAATTTCAAGTTCACGAGTTATAACGATTTTATATTTCTTTTTTGATTTCTCTATTATATAATTTTCAATTTTCAAACATATTTTTTAAATACTTTGACCACATTTTTTTTTTTTTTTAAATTGAAAAAATTGCTATTCTCATAAAAAAACAGTTTTTAATGAGAAGAAATCTTTTTTATTCTTCGACGAAGTAACCTCTACCTCTTTTGAAAAAATTTACCGCTCACCTGATTACTTTTTTTTAGTAAAAGTATGTTTTTTTTTTCTTTTTAAAGAAATGTCCCTTATTTTTAGACAAAAATAAATGAAGGGTGGAAATGCAAAGTATGATAAGCGCCATTTTTTTTGTTGAAAAAATGGTTAACGAAGAATCGCTCTCACTCGGAGACAAATCGTTCATTTCGAGATTTCTTTGAACCAATGTGTAGAGAAATGTCCCTTCTTTATCACATGGTACATGAGAAACCCCTACTTTCCCCTCTTCTACCCGCGACACGAGTTCAAAGCTCCCCTGGTAAAATTAAATTTTTGGCGCTTATCATACTTTGCATTTCCACGCTTCAAATCTTAATTCTTCAAGAAAAAAAATCACAATTCTTCATACTCACAATTTTTCATACTGACTCAAAGAATACCTATAAAAGAACTTTCAATTTTTTTGGAGCAATCATTTTTTACCTTAAGTTTCAATACATACCTAGGTACAAAATAAATATTCCTGGAGTACGTGGAGAAGAAAAAATCTCAATTTTAAAAGAAGATTCAATAAATTTTTCAATATTTTACTTAATTTATTTTTAAATAAAATCTTTTAAATTTTTTGGAAAGAAAATCTCTGAAAATAACTTCCAACACTTTTTTCAATTTCAAAGCGCTTTTAAAGAATTTTAAATTTAATGGCAGATGTTCTTTTTTCAAGTGAGATTTTTGACGAAATAGTAACCAAAATGAGTCCAAAAGTAACTAAAGTAACTTTGTCGTAAAAAAAGTAACCATGTTACTAAAAAGCTCCGATGCATGCGTGTACCATCTTCTTTTTCTTTATCTTCAACTTCAGATTACTGGCATTTTATTTCTTTTGAGAAAATAAAAAAAATCTAGACAAGAATCTGAATCATTCGTTCTAGGCTTGTGAATTCTCATATTAAAACAAGGATTCAGATTCTTAGATTTTTACATCACAATTAGGCGCATTTCTGGACGATTCTGCTTTTTTATCATTAGTTTTTTCAAAAATTAATTTTTCGAGTCATTTATAAATTTTTGAAAAAGTGATGGCCATCATTGTACTCTATTTTAATAACTTTTTAAATAAAAAAACATACATGTACTCGTACATAGTGTCTACAAGAATTTGAAAGTCAAAAAGTATAACTTTTGTATGACCACATTTTCATTTTTTATGACTTTTTTTTTGGAGGATGGGGTTCATTTTTGAGGACACTTTTCTTCAAATGAGGAGAGTTTTTTGAAGTAGGGGAGGGGGTCTAGTGGTTCTTTTTCTAGAGGTTCATTCCATTCATTTTGAAAACTTTTTTTTTGTGAGTGGTAGGAGGATGGGTAACTTTAAATTTAGAAGGATTTTTTGAAGCTTTCGATACATGCTTCAATCAAAAATTTCGCGAGTGTCCTTTTTTTGGAACACTAATTATATATTAACGATGAACTGAGAGTAGTTTTCTAGATTTTTCACTGTAACACCTAAAAATTTTGAACTCCGCGCCATATTTACATTTATTTTCCATCATCTTCAATTTTCGTCCAAACATTGGTAGAAGACTGAGTAGGATACGGTTAAAATCGAAACATTTTGAATCTCTCCCCTTTGTTTTTCGGTTGCTGATTCCCTTTGCATAAAAAAAAACAACAGTTTTATAGTATGAAAAAATACTGCTTGAAAGTAGCGAAGGCAAAAGTTTTGAGAAAACTGAAATTTTGAATGAAAAAATATGCATTTTTTGCATACATTTTCGAAGATGAGTCAGGGGTTCTTTTATAAAAGAAGTAACGGACTGATTTTTGGCTAAAAGTAAGGAATTTTTTAGCCGAAAGTATGACTTTTGTATGACTTGTATGACCATGTAGTATTGTAGATACCTTGATGTATTTCCTTTATTTTACAGATACAAAACTCCATTTATGAAACCTTCCGTACAAGCTATTTTCAAAGGTGGTGGAAATTAGGATTTAGGATACCAGTAAAATAACAAGATATTCACGATGATATTTTAATCAAACTAAACTTTCTATGAATTATGGTAAAATAATTGATTTAAAAAACACAAATTATAAGAATGCATTTTTCACACAAATGTAAATAATATTAACATTTACCCATCCACATCAATAAATTCAAAATACAACGAATCAAATGATACATTATCAATCTTGCTTTATTTCAATTTTTTTTTTCAAAATAAAAATGGTACTCCTTTTCTTTCAATTCGAGCCTCACCATAGCATTGAGTATTTCTAAAGTCAATGCCAGTGGGTACACACATAAACTACAAACAAATTTTTTTTTTCCAAAAAAAAAAAAAGAAGAAGAAGAATTGGAAGTCTTTATAATTTTACTTCAAAAAATTTATAGATTTTTTTCCAAGAGTAAAAGGTTTATCTAATGAAGTGATTTTGACTCCAAAAAATAAGAGACTTTCTTTTTCAAAAATATAAGACTTTTCACTTACAAAGTTACATGATCTGTTCTCAAAAAAAAAAAATAATAATAAAATATGTGCTGCACAAAAAATAAAAAATTGTTTACTTCAAAGTAAATGTAGAGATTTTCTTTTCAAAAAATATATTGAAATATTTCATTTAAAAAAATTAGTTCAAAACGAGAAGTCTTTCAAACTTGAAGTTAAACCAACTATGTCATTGAATTCAGCGTTAAAAATGCTATTAGAATCAACCTTTAACTCATTTTTTGAAAAATTTACAGAAGTACGATTTTGAAACAAAGCTACCCATTTTATTGCAACATAAGAGAAAAAATTTTTTTGCTTCAAAAAAATGGAAAGTTTTCTTTTCTTTTTTTAAATTGGGACAAGATAGGTATGAGATTTTTTCTCAAAGAATTAAAATTTGTTTTTTTCTAAAAAAAAAAAAATATTAAAAGTAAGAGATTCATTATCCTAAAAAAAAAATGAATAGATAATGAAAAAAGTGATTTTTTGTAAATAATTGAGACGAGAAATTAAGGGACGATTTTCTCTACAGATAAATCGCGCTTTTTCTTCAAAACATTGGTAATTTCCTTATAAAAAAATTGAGATTTTTTTTTACTCAAAAAACTCGAGAGGTCTTTTCTTCCGGTTGCTGTTTTTATCTTTAGCCACTGCTTTGCTTATAAAGTGAGTAGCATTAATTTTGTTGAAATTTTTTTTGTTTTTCACTATTGCGGATACCTCGAAAAATTTGACGGAAGTAAACTTTTAAAAATTTGAAAATGAAAGAATGAGAAAATTTCGAAATCAAACTTTATGGAAATTACTAGAGATTCATTCAAGTGAAAGTTTTTACTGACAAAAAAAAAATGAATAAATAATTTATTTAATACTGTACTTTGGAAAAGTTTTTGCTTGAACCATAAAAAAGTGGTTAAAATTTGGTAGTTTTACGGAAATTCTAAATGCCTTTTTTTCTTACACCGTATTTTTTTTTTGGATCCTTGATAAAAGCCAATATGTAAACTGATTAGCACGTGCGATTACGATAGTCATTTTTAAGGTCAATTGATATTTTTTTTTTCTTATTTTTCTGAAAAACCCGATTGACAGTATAAAAGAGTGAAAATCCTCGAATTCTGTCGCAGTGCAATTTCTTGCTTAAAACTTATACATTTGTGAAGCTTTTGGGTTAGAACAAAAATCAAAATGCGTGTTCAGTCTTTTTTGTGCACTTTGTTGCTCTCGATTTTTAGCATTTTCTCAGCAGTGTCTGCCGGAAAAGCTCTAGGATTTCTGATAATTGGTTTACTGACAGCGTTGTTCTTTGTACTGCTGTTCGTGCTTCCACCGTTGACGACTTTCTTGGCTTTTGCGCTGTTGCCATTGCTTTTGTTCTTGTGTTTCCTCAGTCTTGTATTGTAAAAGTAAGTAATCGTTTATAATTTGCATGATTTGAATTTTTTAAAACATAAGTATAGTTCACATTTTCTAATATTCACCCATATCTGTTCCCAACAAAAATCCACCATTATGACGTGTACCATGTTCTTTTTCTTTATCATTCCATTGCTTTTCTCCATCTGTTTCCTCAGTGTCGTATTCTTCTTCAACAAATTTTCGCGGATCATTTGCCAAATTATTAAATCTAAGTAATTTCTTTCTGAAATTATGGTAAACCTTATTTGAAAAAAAATTCTAATCATGAAAAATTCTTCGGTAATCTATGCTAAAAAGTGCTTCAATTTCTAAAGCTATGATTTTTTCGATATTTTATACGTTTCAATTCCATTCTTAATCTTTTATCAAGTGTATAGTGAGCTGTTTCAGCATCATCTTCAAATCATCAGAAGAAGTATTGATCCAAAATATTTAGATTAGTTCACATATTCCGTTTCTTCATTTTCCACTTCAATTTTAAAAGTTTAATGCATTCTGGTATTCCAATTCTATCTAAATCAATTTTCAATTCATTTCATTACTGTTTAGATTTCAGTAAAAATAAATGAAAACTACGCTTTTCAACTCTTTTTTTAAACAGAGTTGTTCAGAGTCAGATAACAAAAATCAAGAATCGAATCCTAATTTGTAATTCTTACACTCAATCTTCTCTACATCGTTCTTTAGATTAGGATTCTTCACTTTGAAATGATGTTTTCGAAGAACCAATTTTTTGAATTTTCAAACGTACCTAAGGGTGGATTCAAAGATTCTGAATCCAAATCCCGGCCTATTGATAAAGAAAGAGTTTTTCGAAATTCCATTCTAAACTCTGTGAGTGTGAATTTAGCATGAATTATAGAATTTGAAACCAACCAAAACCTAAAATTCGGACAAGAATCTGAATCATTCGTTCTAGGCTTCTGAATTCTCATTGATTAGGATTCAGATTCTCAAATTTTTACATCACAGTTACGTGGATTCAGGATGACCGTGCCTCTTCATCATTAGGTTGTTTTTTTTTCAAAAATTAATTTCCTAGGGGATTTATGAATTTTTGAAAAAGGGATCCATCATTAGTACTCAATTTCAATTACTTTTTAAATAAAAAAATATACCGACATGTATTTTCTTCTTTTACAGATACAAAACTTCACTTATGAAACCTTCCGTACAAATTACTTTCAAAGGTGATGGAAATTAGGATTTGGGATACCTACCAGTAAAATAACAAGATATTCACGATGATTTGTTCAACTAAGCTTTCTACGAATTATTGTAAAATAATTAATTTAAAGAAACACAAATTATATGTATTTATGCATTTTTTACACAAATGTAAATAAATAAATTTACTCATCCACATTAGTAAATTCAAAATACAAATAATCAAGTGATACATTATCCACCTTGTTTTATTTCAATTTTTTTAGAATAAGGATTTTTCTTTATAAAAATAGATTTTTGCCTTTAAAAGTAAAGCGGTTGTTCCTCGGAGGAGGGTTTTTTTTTTTTTTTTTTTTTTTTTTAATAAACTCAACACTTCAAACAATTCTTTACTCAAAAAATTTAAGGTTTTCAAAAATGTAGACAAAAACCTTTTTTTCATTTTTTCAAAAAAAAAAAAAAAAAAAAAAGAAAGAGACGAATAAGAAGTATTTTTACTTCAAAAAATTTAGGTATTTTTCTCCCCAAGAGTAAGTAAATAAAGATTTATTTTCTAAAATCAAAACCAAAAAAATATGCATTGAAATAAAACGATTTTGACTCCAAAAAATAAGAGATTTTCTTTTTCAAAAATATGAGACTTTTCACTTTGAAAGTAAAAGAATTCTTAAAAAAAAAAAAATGGTCTGCACAAAAATAAAACATTTTATACTTTAATGTAAATCTGGAGATTTTCTTTTCAAAAATTTTGAAAAATTTCATCAGAAAAAGAAAAGAAAAGAAAAGAAGTGTTCAAAACGAGAAGTCATATTTCAAGAATTTCTTTTCTTCAAGAATTCAATGAACATTTTTATTGCAACATAACAGAAAAATGTTTGCTCTAAGTAAATGGAAAGTTTTTCTTTTCTTTTTTTTAATTGACACAAGATTTGAGATTTTTTATCAATTAATTAAAATTTGTTTTTCTCTAAAAAAATAAGAGACTTCTTTTCTAATAAAATGAATAGATGATGAAAAAAGTGATTTTTTCGAAATAATTGAGTCAATAAGAGACGATTTTATCTACAGATAAACCACTTTTTCATCAAAACATAAGACATTTCTTTACAAAACAAAATGAGATTTTTTTCCTCAAAAAACTCGAGAGGCCTTTTCTTCCAAAAATTATGATAAGTATTTAAAAATCGAACAAAAAATTTAGGATGTAAAAATTTTTCAGACGTAACGACGTAGCACAAAAAAATGAATGGCGTTCACCCAACCCAAAGCAAATTTCAAACTCGAGTTTTTTTTCAAAGGCTCGAAAATTATTACACTGTGCCTCCGTTCGACTCTCCCCGTCATTGTATAGATATCAACTTTCTATTGAGATTTGAGAGTACCTAGATCTAAAACCTCAGTTTCACCCAACAACAAAAAATGAAATTCTATGCCTCCCAAAAAAATTTAATAGATACCATTCAGCCTTCATTTTTTCCTCTTTCAAAAATGCTTCGAGTCTAAAATTTTAATGCGTCATTTTAACAATAATTAAAACATTGGTGGAAAAAACGGGAATCCACATAAATAAACGCGTGAAAAAGAAACTACGAGAGTTTTGAAAACCAATCAAGAGATCAAAATCAATACGAATCGCTTGAAAAATAAACTAAAACTTTCCTCTGTGACAAAACGAAAAAGTCGATAATGAAAATCGTAAACATTTATCACTTACACCCTACACTGCACGTTTTCAAGACCTGAAAATGTTCAAGTAAATCTACATACAAGGACTCGCAAAGATAAAAAAGAAAAATATACCGTATAAATACGAACATTCTCAATTTTTCAAGTCATTGTTAATTGTGTCCATAAGACAAGCATTTTTAGGTGACTAGCAAAATTAGTTCAAAAAAATAAAAATGCGTGTTTTAGGATTTTTACTTGCTATATTGGTTGCGTTATGCGGCATTTTTTCGCCTGTTGCTGCAATTGTTCCTTTAGGGATTTTTTTGATCCCTTTGAGTATCATACTAGTTCCCGTAGTGATAGTTCTAGCTATTCTGTTACCAATTCTGATTCCTCTGTTACCTGCTTTGTTTGGTGTATTGTTTATTTTATTTCTCCTCGGCCTCGCTTTATAAAGTGAGTAGCATTAATTTTGTTGAAATTTGTTCTGTTTTCTCGAAAAATTTTACGAAACCAAACTTTTCAATTTGAAAATGAAAGAATGAGAAATTTTTGAAATCAAAATTTACGGAAATTACTTGATCCATTCAAATGAAAATGTTTACCGAAAAAATAAATAAAAATAAAAATAATATTTAATAGGTACTTTTGAAAAGTTTTACCTCGAACATCGCGACCTTTATTTAAAATCAATAGAAGTGAAAAATAATTTTTTCGTATAAAAATCTAAAAAACATTCGTAGTTATCTACTAATGATTTCAATTTTTTTTTTTTACAGATACGCAACTTCATTTTTCAAAAATTCAGTACCAATTATTTACATAAGGTGGTGGATAATTACTGAAAAATGCCGAATAACTGGTGCAGACATATTTTCTGATGAATTAGTACATAATATCCATATCTATCTACCTATTTCTTACACAAACTCAAAGAAATCTAAATTAAACAAACACACTAAATTTTCCTACAAATCAAATGTACCTACATTTATATAGTTACTTATCAAAACCGATAATTTCAAAATACATTGAATCTCAAATTTGATATTTTTGTTTCATTTCAATTTTTTACAAATTCAAATAAATGGTGTACTTATGTACTTATATTTTCCGCGTGTTCCTGGTAGAGACTCATCATTCATACATTCAACACTGTCTTGTGAAAAAACTGTTCATAAAAATTATACCGCGATTTCAGGATAATCAAGAATTTATAACTTTTTTTTTTCAACTTCACCTTCTGAAGATTTTATAAAATCAAAAATTCTCAAGTACAATAATTATTATTCTTTAAAAAGTCCAGAAAAAAAATCAAAGTATTCGAAATTGAAATTACGTACAGGCATAAATTGACTTCTAAAAATGGCGTCATTCGAGTATTTTAAAAGAAATTTTAAAAAATGAAAAAAATGAACGAATTTTATCCAATTTTGGGTTAATGTATTCACATGTCCTTGATGCTAAAATGCAAGAAAAAAAGGTCGATAAAAATGGCCATTTTTGGTAAGAAAAATCACGAAAAAAATTAAGTTTTTCGGATTTTTTGACGAGGTTCCAAGTAAGTGAACGTATCACTAGAACATAATTTTGTTTTTCCAAAGGCCAAGGAAATCAATCCGGGGTGAAATTTTATCAACGAAATTTCAAGTTCGAACGTATTCTTGTCCGTGTACAATCATTTGCCTTCAGTAAAAATATGTTTCGTAACGTTATTATCTACAAACGTAAGTACGATTTTTGTCATAAAATTTGGGTCATAAATCATTCATTGAATGGAAAAATTCGTCGAATCAAATTTTCAGAACCAGCATGATTAATCCTTTCGCACCCAATGCCGAACTAGACCAAATGAAAGCATTATATTTTAGTATCTGAATGACATAAAATATTTCAAGACTCTTCGGGGGTTTTTGAGCCCCCCATCGTCAATACAAATAAGTTATAACGAGAATTCTCAAACTTTAAAATTTATCAAATCCGAAAGTCCAAAATTTGGGGCATCCTTTGCATCCCTCTTCGTAAATATGCGTTTTTTCAAAAATATGATGACTACATAAAATATTCTACGTAAAATTCCCTACAAAAAGGTTATAACCATTTTTTTTTTCTTCTTTTGTAAAACATATCGTAACGTATTTATCACACATCTCGTAGAAGACGAAACCCCCGAGAAAGAAAAAAAACCATCGACACGATTGATTCGCAAAAAAATTAACTTTTAATTTTTTAGTTAATATAAGGTAGTTGCACCAGTCGTTGGCCACGACCCAGTGGTGGGTCACTTGAGAAGAAAAATGTTTATAATTAAGCGTATTTTTAAAATAGCTTCAGAAAATTTTTTTTAGAGCAAACCTGGAACAATTCTGCATAGAACCACATAAAAGTTTTGAATCAATTCTGTTCAAGTAATTAATAATGATCGTCTGAAATTTTTTTGTTAGAACAATTTTCAAAATGATGCCAATTCTAAAGATTTTTGTTAAGCCGAAGTGTTGTCGAAATATGAATTTTACACTATTAAGATTAATAAAACTTGAAATATAACCATTTGGACCTGAATCAGAAGAGTTTGGAGATTCCATTTCTTCATTAAAATAAAAAATATTGCCAAAATTCTATCAAATATGGCGGTGACTATCTACTGGAAGGAAAAAATGGTGTTTAGCCAGTAGTTGATCATTTTGATCAAGTACTAGACTTACGAAATGTTTGTAAAGTTCTAGTGGTTGATCATGCAAAAAATTGGTAAATATTTACGAAAAATGATAATTTCTTTTTATCATGGCTAATGAGTGACAATTTTACCGAATACTTATTGATTTTTTTAAAAATTAAATGGTTGAGAGCCGTTGTCATAATCTGATTGACCAACTACTGGGTGATCAACTACTAGCGCGTGACCAACTACTGGGTGGTCAACTACTAGATTATCTTGACCAACTACTGGACTTTTCTATTTTTTCACTTAAAATGGTCGTAATTTTCAAAGAAATGAAGTAAAATTAAAAAATTATAGCGCATTTTGTAGTAGAATACACAAGGAATCGTTTGGTATATTCACCATTTCGCCAACGTTATTAGTTTCTAAACCAGAATGTTTTTTATAAGACACTTCCACTATAAGGGTCCACCACTGGTGCAACTACCTTAGATATTTAAAAAATAAATTGTTACGTTTTTTAAAAATATTGATTTTATTAGTTCAATTCCTAAGTTTTTGTACAAAAGGAAAATGGTTTAAAAATAATTAGGGTACTTAAAAATTACGATTTTAGCATAAATACTGGTCAAATATTTTTTAAATTTGAATTATGATGCGAATTTTGGGTTCAAAAGATGAAATGGACTAAAGAATCAAAATCAGTGACATAAAAAAAGAGATACAGAAGGGAATAGGTCAATTTTGAAAACTTCGGATGATTTCGTACATGAAACATTGAATTTATTCGACACGTGAAAATTGGCCACATCGAAGGTACATAATACAAGCGTAAGGTTACGTTTTACAAAAAGAAATGATTATAACCTTTTTGTACGGAATTTTACGTATAATATTTTATGTAGTCATCTTTTTTTTGAAAAAACGCATATTTACGAAAATAAACGCAAAAAACGCCACAGCGGAGCTCTTCTCTATGCAACGCGTGAAAATCGATCACTGAGGTGGTGTGAGATAAGAGCGTTAGGATACGTTTTACAAAAAAAATGATAATAACCTTTTTTATAGGAAATTTTCTGAAAAACATTTTATGTTATTATGATATTTCCTAAAAACCGCATATTTTCTGAGATAAACGCAAAAAACGCCGCTAGGGGGTGGTTTTCACCCCCTAGCGCGCGAAGCAAGCGTCCTACGACAAAACGTCATAACACAATATTGAAGAGGGCATCGAGTACTACCCATTTCAAAAAAAAATTGAACATATAAATTTGTCAGAATAAACGTCAATTTTCCGGGACTACTCTTTAGAACACAATTTCGACAAAAATGTTGTAATGCCGGGGGAAGGGGGTAATCTTAATGCCCCGTTTCCAAAGAAACTATGCAACCTACAAGATTTTTCCAAGAATATTATTTTTTTATTTGGTAGAGTCTGGTCTGCAGTCTGGCGAGAGGGTTTTGCAAAATTTTAATTTGCTGACGATTTCTTTCGAGTTGACTGGATACTACGATGAAAATTATGAGAAAGTTTGATAACATCGGAGGGAAAGTAGGAATTTTCCAAAACCCTCTAGTCAGACACCAAATGAAAAATATTCTTGGAAAAACCTTGTGGGTTGCATAGTTTCTCTGGAAACGGGGCATTAAGCAAAAATCGTTTTTTTTTCTTCAATTTTGACACTTGAAATTTTTCATTTTCCAAAAAATCTATCAATAGGTATTTTCTGCAAAATGACACCATCAAAATGCAAAATGAAAATGATTTTTTAGAAAAAAAAACTCCATGCATTTTATTTTTCAAAAATCAAAAATTATTTTTTTTATTTTTTTTTGTAAAAAAAAAAGCAAGATGAATTTATTTTTCAATTTTTCTTCAAAACTGCATAGATGAAAAATCAAAATGGCGTCATACATAGGTCTTAGAAAATGCCACTTGGCAACGCTATGCATTCCACAAAAAAATTTCAAGCCCCCTCCCCCTCCCCCCCCCCCCTTCAACATAGTATAATACTTTTACGACGACCAAAATCCGAGACTGAAGTAATATGTCTGACTACAGAGGCCTTGCGAGCAGGGGGTGTGGGGCTTATTCACCCCTACCCCAAAATGATTTTCATTCGGCAAATTTGGCAAAATAAATACTTAGCTCATTCGGCAAATTGAAAAATTCGATTAGATAAAATTCTTATTTGGTAAATTAGGAAATTCATGGGAATGAAAAATAGTTTTCGTCTTCAGTATCAGATCCAAAGAGATAGGTAATTAGGTATAATGACCAATTAAGCAGATTCAACAAAATCATATTCTCACTCATTCGGGACATTGAGGAACAATAAATATTAATTCGCCATAAGATGGTAAAAAGTTGGCAATTTGTGGTACTTGTACAGAAGTCGGAAAAATTTCAATTTTACCAACTCAAATTTACGCTAAAAATGCATTTTTTTCCCTTCAAAAATCATATATTTTTCAGAATTTTTACCCTCGCTTCGCTCGGGCAGTATTTTCTCTGTTCTTTTTTGCTATCGATTGTATCATAAAAATGCATATTTTTTTCTTAAAGAATCTAATATTTTTCAAAATGTTTGCCCTCGTTTCGCTCGGACAGTATTATTTTTTGTTATCGATTGTATCATAAAAATGTATATGTTCCCTTCATGAATATAATATTTTTCCAAATTTTCGCCCTCGCTTCGCTCGAGCAGTATTTTCTTTCCGCTTTCTTTATCAGAACAAAAGTATGAATATTTGCTGTGTAGTGTTATAGATCGTGTTTTTTGTGTTTTTAAAAAAAATGGTGTCTTGAAAAATATTAACACCCCTCCCCTTCCAAATTTACCATTTGGCATTTTAGGGGTTTTCATTCGGCAAAATCATAGAATTCGTTGGGCAAAATCATTACTTTCACCCCTCTAAAAAATCAGGCTCGCGAGGCCACTGTCTGTCTAAAATCTTTCTAGAAAAAAAAAATTTAAAAACCACGATTTTACTTCAAGTTGAGAAGGTATGCCTTACAAAACGAAAAATAAATAAAAACCATATGAAAATGATTGATCAAAATTAGTCTCTGAAAAAGAATTTCGATTATTAATTTTCAATTTATTTTTCATGTTATTAAGGCATAAACGATTAAACGCATACTCAACTTTGAATAAAATGTTGGTTAAAATGTTTTTTTACTCATTTATTGTTGACTTTTTTTCAATTTTAAGACGATATATTTTTTAAATCACTCACTTATAATTCACCAGCATAACTATTTCAACGGATTGGATGACTTACCTGCAAAAAAAAAGCATAAAATATTAGTAAACAATTAACTAAAATATGAATAACTAAAAATTAAAAATTACAATTTTCAAAATACCATTTATAATTTTTCAATCGAGATTAAAACCAAATAAAAACCGAATTATTTATTACAGGACATGAAACACCATTATTCAGCAATTTTCGAAACAGGATAATACAGAAGAAATGAGGGTGAAATGCCTCTTTCCACAATAACACAAACAAACAAACAAACAAACAAACCAAGGCGAGGGAATGAAAACCGAAAAAAGTAACACATTTGAATAAACTTCTATTTTAGTATTCATCCATTCGAAAAAAAAATCAAACACCACGTCTTACTTCAAATCATTAAACTCTTCAAAAACAAAACAAAAACATATAATTACGAATTTCCTTCTTTCTAGAAAATTTCATCTTCGATTGGTTTCAATCACAACGAAAGATAACACCATCGACCATCGGCCCTTGAACTTCACACAGCGTACTTTCTCTAATTTTCAAATCACCACCGAGACTGAGGGGGTCAATCGAAAAAAAAGATAACCTCGACCTTAAAAAAGACCCATCTGTAGGTATAGAGGTACTAATTTCCAACTGGGAGAGCTAATCCGGAGCCCAGACGGCGCCACACCGATGCAGGTCGGTGTCGGTCGTCATGTAAACAAAAAAGAAAAACTAAAAAGGCAAGCATTGACATTATTGGCGAGTATTATCAAACTGGTACAAAGCATCGAGTTAATTAGCCGATATTACGTGTCGAGCCAGCAGATGCGCTCGACTGGTTAGACCGCTGCTCTGCTCTGCTCGTTTCCCTTTTCCTGCACCTGCCTGTGGGCTCTGCCTGCGCCTTCCAGTTCATATGTACACAAACCGTACAGAGTACAGACATCGAAGGTTTGTTATACGAGGTAAATACACTACATACACTAAGTACATATACGTATAAAGAGGTAGGTACTCGTGTACTCGAACGTACATACACAGAGAGCCGGAGATGGGGGGGGGGGGAGAGCGCACGAAAGGCGAAAAAATTACATCTACGGTGTCGGTGGGTTGATAACCGAACTGGCCGAAAAAGGAACTATGCTGGGTTGGTACTATTTCCGGATACGATGGATGAATCGCTACATATATTCCGACAGCGAGCTTGGAGCTGAGCTAGGCGTTTTATCGCGCGTGAAACTGGTTCTCTGCTAGATTTTTTTTTTATATCTATGTCATTCGATATACGCTCATCATTTTTTTTGAATGAAATGTACTATGTACTTGGAGCGATGACGACGAGCCAGAGCTAAAAGGGGGTTAACAGGTTGTACACAATGAAACCCTACCATATAAGCTGTAATTCGAGGGTACATCCGGTTCTCAATCCCTTCGCAGTTCCGCACAATCGTTACACGTTAATAAGTACCTAATATGTGCTGAAATTGAGATTACCTCTCGAAAATTGGATTCTTATTCTGCTATCTGCTATCTCGCCAGACACGGATATAAAAAAAGAAAGAAAATTCGCGCCACGACGACGAGACGTCTGCGTCTCATCGAGATTCCAGATCGAACACCAACCAGCCAGATTGAATACGACGCGAAGCACATGTACAGGTACACTACAGTCTACAAGTACGAAATAATACGAATACACAAAGCACCTTCCACCGTGTACGGAATAAATAAACTGAATAACTCTCCAAGAAGGTATTTTCAAGATGATGATGAAGGTATACTCGATACTGTATGTAGCAGCAGGTGTTACATTGTACACGCCACAAATACAAGTACCCAGTGTACTGCTGTACTCGTAAGTGAAAAGAAGAAATCAACTTTTTTTTTGCTGAGTCGAATTTTAATCGATAGTCGAACAGGGAACGCGATTCGAGAAAGATTGCAGTAGCAGATATACCGGATAGGATAGGACAGTACAACCAACTGAAGTCTAGTTCTGATGTGCTGATAAACGAGGAAGAATTTACAAGCCGGAGTACCTTCGCGTGTTCCAACTAGACACCTAATTTTTTTATACACATCTGATTCATTTTTTTGTAACATTTTTTCCCAATAGTATTTCTCTTCTGGTTACATTATTGGCTAAGATTTGTCTTTTGTTCAGTAAAGCCAATATCTCAAAGAAAAAAAATGTTTTCCTCAAAATTTTACATTTTGTAGGGACACTCCGAAAGGAAATTTTTAAACGCAACGTCAATCCACTTTTTAAAATTTTTTTCAAAAGCCAATTTTTTGAAATAAAATTATTCGTTTTTTCAATTTTTTTTTCAAACAAAGTATCAACAAATCATGTCACGAGCTACTTTTTCAAAATTTTGTCAAATAATAAATTTTTTAATGGTCTTTGAAAGCAGTTTATTCCAATTAAGAAGAGTCCAACAAGATTCAAAATCAAAAGTTGAACTTGAGCAGGATTTTTGACAAGCCATTTTCAAAGTAAAAAAGTTCTAAATTTCAAAAATATACTTTTCAGAAAATTAAAAAAATTTTAAAACAGAAAAAAATTCTTAAACTTTTTAAAAATGGATCAAATTTAAAAAAAAAAAAAAATAAATAAATATATCCAATTGTTATTTTTATTTTTTACCCTTAGCAGGTAAATAAAAAAATTTGAAGATTTTATATACTTAATTGAAAACTACATAGGTATGTGAGGCGCTGTGTGAAATGGTACCTTAAGTCGGAAAAGCAAAATTTTCAAGAGAGCAAAAAAATCGAAAAAAATCGATTTTTCACTTTTTGATGTGAGAACTTCAAAGTGGTAGGTATATCTCGGTCAATTTTCAAGCAATTTTCGATTTTTTTTTGTTTTATATTACGCAGGAAGGAATTCTCTTTCAGATAAGCTGGAAAGTTTAGGTACCTTTTCACAGAGCGCCTCGCATATTCCAAATTCTTGTTGAAAGCTGAAAATTCTCTAAATTTCAAATTTTCATCCCATTTATAAAAATCGATCAAACATTACACAAAATAACGATTTTTTTTTCATGAAAATTTACCTGATTTTCGAAAATTAATCCAATTTTTGGAATTCAAACAAATTTTAAACCTTAAACAAAAACGTTGAAAAATTCTTCAACTTACCAAATTTTTAAAATCAATTAAACTTCACAAAAACAAATTTTAGAATTTTTAAGAAATTTCGGAAAATCTTGAAAATAAATCGGAATTTAAAAATTTATCAAAAATTAAAAATTAATTAATTTTGAGTTCTCGTCAAATTTTTAAAAAATATGTAATTTAGAAGTTTCCAAAATTGTAAACATTTATCAATATTTTTAAATTTCCAAAATTTTAATTATAATCAGATTTTTTTTTATCCTTGACAAATTTTAAAAAATTTTGTGAATTTCTCAAAACTTTTTTCAAAAGTTTGAAGAATTGTAGTACAGTACCAAATATCGAATTTTCATCAAATTTAAAAAAAATTAACAAACTTTGAAGATTTAGCATGGTAAAGAAATTGAAAAAATTGAAAATTGTGAAAAGGAGTTGCTACCAAAGATTTTTCAAATATCAATCAATCGTTTAATCACCCATTACTGAAATTAAAAATTTTCACAAAATTGATGATTGAAAAAATCGTCAAAATTTTCATCAGAGGCGGGCTTTTCATTCAAATTACAGCAGCTTTTTTCATTGATTAAATGCAAACTTGCTAAAACTCATTTTTCAAAAATTACTGAAATTGAAAATTTTTACAAAATTATTTATTGATGATTTTAAAAATCTCCAAAAATTACATCAAAACAGGATTTTGCATTAAAATTACAGTAGCTTTTTTCATTTATTGAATGTAATTTTTGCAAAAACTCTCGTTCTTCAAAAATTACGAAAAATAAAATTTTCACAAAATTTATGATTTTAAAAATATTAGGAATGTTTTCATTTCAAAAAATAAGAATTTTTTTCAAATAACATAAGAAGAAATTTCAGGAGTTTTATTTCGAAAAAATAAAAAAATTAATTCATTTCCAAAAAATGTTTCATTAAAAGAAAATTGATTTTTTTACTACCCCGCCCCCACCAAAAAACACCGAAAAAATAATCTCACAATTTAAAAAATATATATCCCAACCAATCTAAAAAAATAGAAAAAAAATAATAAGGCTTACCTAATTTTTTACTCCGAAAATTTTTAAAAATTTGTCAAGTCAAAAAATTGAGAAACTTATTTGCATATAAGCAGTAAGCACCTATAAGTACTTTTTTCAATTTCTCAAAAAATTGTCTATTTTTTTTTTTGAAGGGAAATAAAAAATAATTATTATTATACCTATTAGGTAGGTATTCAAAATTTTCTCAAAAAAATTAAATTCAAAAATTACAGAGAAAAAAAAATGAAAATTTTTCTTGGAAACTAAAATAATTAAAGGTAACTATTCCAAAACTTTTCTTAAAAATTATCTTTAAATACCTATTTCCTTTCAAAAAAAATTTTGAACAATATTCTGTGAACTTTATAAAAATTTACTTTAATCGCATTTTAGAATTTTTTTTAAAGAAAAATTTTGATCTATAGGATATCTGAATTTTATCGAAGAATTTTGAAATACTTCTTTTCAAAAAAATTGGTCAATTTTTCATTCATTAAAAAAAAGTAGGTAATTTTTTTCAAAAAAAAAATTGTAAAAAAGTAAAATGTCCCCTTTCAAAATTCAAAATTAAAATTAAAAACAATTTTTTTTTGTTCAACTTTTCAAAAAGAAAAATGTGATAGTCATGCACTCGCATCAAACATGTCTGTAATTTTGTTTAAAAACAAATGTTTCAAAAAAATATTTATCAATTAAAAAGAACAATAGAAAAAATCGATTATTATTAAGTCTTTCAACATTTTCCAATAATTTTTTTTCAATAACTAAAAAAAATGAATTTCTTGAAAATCAAATTTTTCAGATTTTTGAAGAAGTAAGTACTTAGTTAATATTTTAAACTCTTCGTTATTTCAAATTTCTTCAAAGTCTTTCAATTTTAATATCTTTTTAAACATCTTTTCCTCGATTGAAAAAATTATTTCGTCAATTTTCTAAAAAATTTCAAAAGAATTTTTTCAATTTCGTAATTTTATAAACATTGAATCCCCGGCGAGAGGGAGATGGTAGTCATATCTGTAAGGTTCAGGGGTACCTCCTACCTCGTACCTCCTTTCACATCTGTCACATTATAGGAGCAAGCCCCAGCTTCAGCTCCACTAAAAAACGTCTTCAAAGGTGCTATGAAATAAGACGAAGTCGCAGCGATATTTCCGTTACGCGTAATTCTTTCGATAATCAAATAAAAATATGATTTTCCATTAAATTCTAGAAAAAATTGACTTCGCCGAATCAGAGATACTATTTTGCTCTTATTTATAAGGTAACGGTTACCAGCAGCTAGGCTTTGTTTATAGTCATGCTTGATTGCTCATTCAGTTTTTTAGACTACTCGAATTGCAATATTATTTTGCAGAAGGATATCATTAGGATGGTACATAACATAGAAGTTATACAAAGGAAGAAGCGCTCATTTACACTTAGACTTGTTCAAATATTATCCAAACGTTTTACGAAGCGTTTACGATGTACACAAAGATGTGTAAGTACATTATAAATACGTTCGTTGATAAGTTTCTCATAATAATGGTCAGCGGCCGTGACTGCGGAAAGGTACACGCCGGACCAAGTCTGAAACTGGTTACGAAGCGAATAAATTTGTTCATCAAACGGACAATACGTATATTTACATCGTGATAAACAACGCCTCTTCATGATCGCGCCATGTAAAAACAAGAGTGAGAGCCAGCGAGGACGTGGTCGAGTAAAATTACTCGCATACCGTTAAACTCGCGCATTCGGCATTCCATCGAAGCACCCTTTTTCGCCGCCACTAAATTCGCTGTTGCTTATCACTAAAAAATACCAATTACTTCGGCGATGTAAATTTTTTTTTCAAATCTCGCGAGAGGAACTTGTCCAGCGTCGTCCCTCGTCCAAAGTCCATATACAAGAAGAGATGAGAACCTGGAACTGGAAGATGGAAGAAATTCTTGCCGTCTTTGGTACATAGTACCAATGTTTCCGCGGCTGGGCTGCGTCTTATTCCCTTCTCCCCGTAGGCTGTGCTCGCTGTGGTCTCTCGGGTCTTCGACAGCATGAGTAGTCTACAATACCTACGCAACCAGTTCTCTTTTCAGTTTTCTTCCCTGTGCCAGCAGATAAGCGAACACAGAACGTCGTTGCCGAGTCTTCGTAATTATACGTGTCGAAGAGTCGAACGTTATCCATTACTGTACAAAAGAAAGAAACGAGTTTTTATTGCATTCTTTTGTTTCCTTTATACACGAAGATTCCACCGAGACGTGCGTATTCTCTTTTTTTTCTTCATTTTACTCCTTTCGTACTCGCGCTCAGGCTCACGGTAGTAAAAATACTGTCGTTGGGAGTCTGTCTCCACTCTCCAGTCTCTTTACCGTGCAAATGGTAACTTTGAACTTGGTCAGGTTATAGCAGAGTGCGTAGGAGTTTCAGTGATCTCGTTAAGCTTGGAATTTGTCCAGCCTCTCTGCTTCATTTACTTGTAATGAGAAAATAAGCGTTGGTATCGTGTGAGATCTTCAATATTATTCAGTCGTCAAGGTCGTCTTCCGTGTTCAAGTGCTCATTGCGAGGAATCCCGGCGAGATTTTTGACCTCTCCAGCTAGCCCTTGAGACGGGTTCGTTCTTGTAAGAACGGTTGTAGAAAAATACCTATCAGAGGCGAGTCGATGGATTTTTTTTCTTCATAATGCTCTGTTATCCGTTGGTAGAGATATTCTTTTTTTCAACCCTATCCCGATCAGTTTGATCCAGAGTTAGTTGCATTCACTTGAATAAATTTTTCAATTTCAAGTAATCCACTAATTTTTGACCACTCATCCAATTTAGCAAATTCGATTAATTTTTCAAATCAATAAATTGTGATCAATTTTATAAACAGTTCTTCATCTATATTGTTCGTTTAGTTGATGTTTTGATTTTGATAATCGATTGATTCCTTCGCTTTCGATAAATCTTTTGAATTTCGATCGTATTCAAAAATTTTGGAATTCAATACATTATTCCAATATTGACTAGTTTTTCAGTATTTTTCAGTCAGCTCTTCCAACTTATCTCTTTAAATTGACGTTTCAGTGTGTCTATTTGGATTTTTTTACATTTATAAATTCATGACTTCACCATGACTTTTTCATGAACAACATTTCTACATTTTCAGAGGCCCCCTCCGGCATAATCGTAACTTGGAGGAAATATGGAGGGAGGGAGGGCAAAAAATCCCTCGTTTCTTCCCTATATTTTGTGGTAAATACCTATTTAAAAAATTATTGAGGGAGGGGTGAATGCCCCTTGAACCCCTAAGTTATGCATATGCCCTCCGTGACCCCCTTTTTTTAGTAACAAAAAAATCTACAATTTCAAAAAAAAAGTTTAATGAATAGGTACTTAGAATTTTCAAGGGTGTAGGTAATTCGATTTCTTCCCTAAAAGGTGAATGCTTGAAATTGTTTTCATGTTTTTATGTGAGATGAAACAAAAAATTTTCACGCGAAAAATTCTCCTAAAAAATTTTTTAACAACTTTTTCTACATAACTTTGTTTTTAGTGTGCGTAAGCACACCATTGGTTTCAGTCTTGAAATATAAAATTTTGAAATAGGTTTATCGAGGTTAACTCATTAATGATGGGATGGATTTGGTTCAAATTTTCAAGGAATGTAGAGTTCATGAAGGCGGAGGGCCAATGAGATTTGTGTGTGAATCTAATGAGTAATTATCGAGATAATTGCAATTTTCACTTGAATAAAAAAAGGGAAAAGGACACTTTTCTATTATTCATATCTTATCTTATCTTGGGGCAATAAATTTAAAGTGTTCAAAATCGAACAATGGTCACGTCACAACGTCCTCTTTGTGCCCTGCGGTTTTATCTTTTTTGGGGCAATAAAAATTTAAAATGTTCAAAATCAAACTTTATCAGCACAGCAGGTGGTAAAAAATCAGAAATCACGTCTCAGGCTCAGGGCAATAAATTCAAATTTTCAAAATCAAACAATGGTTCGTGTCTAGTTCTTATCTTATCTTTGCTTAGGGTAATAAATTTTAAATGTTCAAAATCGAACAATGATTCCGACTTGTGGTCTGCAGTCTTATCTTATTTTGGGGCAATAAATTTTAAATGTTCAAAATCGAACAATGGGTCGATCTAGTTTTCAGTTTGAGTGAATGGGGAGGTGGTGTGACTATGCGATGTTGGTGGGGGGCATGGCAAATTGAAATACCAAAATAAGTATGCTTATGTTAGGTTAGGCTACTTACTGATAACTTCACATAAAAGTTATTTCAGTAATACTACTCAGTAATTTTAGAATTCAAGCTACGCACACTGTTAGAGCTGCGCTTGCGCAGGTGTCTATTTTTTTTTCGCCCCAAAGTTTAAAAAATATTGTATTTATTTATTTATTTATTTTACTATCAAAGAAAAAAAAATACCTCACATAAGAAAATTTTATACCTACCTAACATTTTTTCTCAAAAAAAAAAAAAAAAAAAAAAAAAAAAAATAGGATATTTTTATTCTAAAAAATCCTGACTTTTCTCCAAAAAACTTTCTACGTCAGAATATTTGAGATTTCTCTTTTCAAAAAAAAAATGAGTAATTTTTTTATATCAACACGATTTAAAAAAATTTTTGAACCAAAAAATTCGTTTTTAATTTTTTTTAATATTCTAAAAATGAGAATTTTTTCTTTAAAAAACATAAGACTCTCCCCCTAAAAAAAATATTTCTATTTCTCAGAAAATTGAAAAAAAACAACAAAAAATTGAGATTTTATACTCTAGAGTTAGAAAGTATTTTTACTTCAAAACAATAATTCAGTATTCCAAAACGATAAAATTCAGATTTTTGATTTTTTTTTAAATGAGAATTTTTTGCGAAAGTTTAAAACATATTTTTACTTCAGAAAATAATTGAGAATTTTTTTTTAAACGCCTTGTACAGCGACTACCTAAGGCTAGTAGCGTAAAAATGTTTTTCAAATTTTTTCATTCCACAAAATTCATATTTTTTCCCATTCCAAAACATTCATTTTTTTTCATTCCAAGAAATGGGGATTTTTTCCAAAAAAAAAAAAAATAGAGATTGATAAATCGATTGATTTTCGATCAATTTTCCGAATTTGATAAATTTTTGATTTACTAATTTTTTCAATTTTGGTGGATTAAAAAATGTTTCAATCAGTTTTTCCAAATTATTTTGTTTACTGCATTAGTATTTCGAATTTGACAAAACGATTCATTTTCCAAATTTAATAAGTCGATCAATTTTTCAATTTCAATAAATCAATTTCAGCCCATTTTTCATTATAAAAAAAAATCTGCAAAATTTTTGATTTTAAAAAATGTATCAACTTGTTTAAATTTCTATAGTTAATCGAGTTTTTTTTCAATTTTGATGAACTAAAAAATTTTTCAATCAATTCTTTCAAATTATTTTGTGTTGAATTAGTGTTTTAAAAATTCGAAAAAACTCGATTTCAATAAATTGATCAATTTGTTCCAATTTCGATAATCGATAAATTTTTCGGTTTCAATAAATCAATCATTTTTTTTTAAATTTTGATCAATTGAAAAAATTTCTAAAAATTATACCTATTACATGGGTTTTGCACCATAAGAATCAACTTCTATAAGCCTTCAAATCTCTTGCTGGGGCCAAATCACGCATCCTTATCCGGCTATGTTCTTTAGCCAATTTTTATTTTTAATAAATTTCATTTCGTAAAATTGCAAGGCTAAAAATAAAACAAATAATTATTTTTCCTAGAACCTTTATTGACCCTTTCACGCGCCGCCTGGGAAGAATGCTGTCCCAGTGGTTTTGACAAATCCTGCTGGGGCAATCAGTACACCTGCTGGGTGCCTGATAATATTTTTTTCAATAATCTGTGACATTTTGTTAATAAGTTGTAAAAATTTAATATATTATCCACTTCAAATTGGTCAATTATCGTTTGTTTCATTTTATCAATTTTACCAAATAAGTGAGTCATGGGCGATTTTTCATATTAAGTATTAGGTAACCCATATTGGTCTTGGAATAGTTTCCTATCAAGTCTATTGTCTCAGCAGTTTTAAAAAATCGTGCAGGAGCAATCGAGACACATATTTATCTCGGAATAATTTTTAACAGTAGTTCGAAGTATCAAGAATATATTGCGGTGCGAGTTGCGGAAAAAATTTGGATTAAATATGCATGTTCGTTTGGAAAGATCCAAGGAACATTGCTACATTGAATAAAAATTTGGCCATAAAAAGGCTAGAAAAATTTAAAATATTTTTTGCGACAGTTCTGAAAAAAAAAATTCAAAATTTTTTTCAAAAATAATTTTTTGAGCAATAATTTTTCAATATAGGTAAACTTTTTTCCAAGAAAAGTTTCCAGGGTATATTTTTATTCATTTTTTTCACTCAAGCCAAGTTTTTTCATAATATATCCCCCTCCCCCCCTAAAAAAAAATGAAAACAAATTTTTCAATTTTTTAACAATTTTTTTGACAATTTTTTTAATGACATTTATTTTTCCATAAGGTAGTTCAAGAGTCATTTCTCTATTCTTTTATGAAATTTCTACGAGATATAGAATTTACCAGTTTTTTTAAACAAAAATTTGATAAATAAATACAAAAGGAGAAAAAATGGTAAAAAACACATACAAGAAAATGAATGAGCAAATTTCATTGAAATTCTACTTCCAATATTTTTCAACCCACTTCCGAGAAGTCTTCACAACGTAGCATAGAACCACCCCAGGTGAAATTACCACAGAGTTGGAAAATTTCAAAAATATGATGCTCCAACTCAGCCCCTCTAAAACTATGACTAACTTCAAAACAAGACTATCGACTCTTCCAACATAAAAAAAGTCGTTAAAATTTGGTAGTTTTACGCAAATTCTGTAAACCCTTTTCCTTCTGACACAGTATTTTTCTGTATCGTTGATAAAAGCCAATGTAAACTGATTAACACGTGAAATGACGATAGTCATTTTCAGTGTTAATTGACCTCCCACCCCCGAAAAACCAATAAAAATAATCGTAGGAATAGTCGATTGACAGTATAAAAGAGTGGAAATCCTCGAATTCTGTCGCAGTGCAATTTCTTGCTTAAAACTTATACATTTGTGAAGCTTTTGGGTTAGAACAAAAATCAAAATGCGTGTTCAGTCTTTTTTGTGCACTTTGTTGCTCTCGATTTTTAGCATTTTCTCAGCAGTGTCTGCCGGAAAAGCTCTAGGATTTCTGATAATTGGTTTACTGACAGCGTTGTTCTTTGTACTGCTGTTCTTGCTTCCACCGTTGACGACTTTCTTGGCTTTTGCGCTGTTGCCATTGCTTTTGTTCTTGTGTTTCCTCAGTCTTGTATTGTAAAAGTAAGTAATCGTTTATAATTTGCATGATTTGAATTTTTTAAAACATAAGTAGTTCACATTTTCTAATTTTTCTAATGTTCACCCATATCTGTTCCCAACAAAAATCCACTATTACATGTTTTTTTTCCTTCATCTTTAAGTTAACTTCAGATTACCACGAGCTCGTGATTTCTTCTAAAAACATCCATCCGTAAATTTATATAATACAGCGATTTTCAAGCAATAAAATTGCTTATTATACATTTTACTGGCATTTTATTCATAAAAAAATTTCATTTTAAGCATCTCGTGTCCAGAAAATTTATAATAAGAAAATACTAAAAAGCCAAGAATATAAGGTCTTGTAATAATAGTTATAACTCGTAATTTTGAACAAGTCTTGCTACCAATTTTGTCCACTTTCTTCGCTTTTGCGTTACTGCCTTTGCTACTCTTCTTCTTTTTCCACAGTGTCATATTGTTAGGTAAGTCAAAGACTTGGTTATTCCGAGCATAGTCTTTGAGTTTGTAAAAAAAAAATCAGAAAAATGAAACCCAGTTCATAATTTCATTGCTGTTTAATTTTACAGTAAAAAAAACGCCTTTTCTCTAGAGTTGTTCAGTCAGATAACAAAAATCAAGAATCGAATCGTAATTTGGGATTCTGGACTCAATCTTCTCTTCATTGTTCTTCAAGACTTTTCACTTTAAAATTACGATTTCGAAGGATCCATTTTTTAGATTTTCAAATGTGAAGATGGATTTAAAGATTCCGAATCTAAACTTCTATTTATAAAGAAAGGGTTCTTCGAAAGTCCATTCTGAACTCTATGAATGTGAAATTAGCATGAATTATCAAATTTGGAACCAACCAAAAACTAAAATTTGGACAGGAATCTGAATCATTCGTTTTAGGCTTCTGAATTCTCATATTAAGAATACAGATTCTCAGATTTTAACATTACAGATTTTTTATCATTATTATTCTTTTTTTTTCAAAAATTAACTCCATATATACAATGTATTTTCTTATTTTACAGATACGAAACTTCATTTTATGAAACCTTCTGTGCAAATTACTTCCAAAGGTGATGGCAATTAGGATTTGGGATACGGGTACCTAATAACATGATTTACGATGATTTTTATGGAAATAAGCTTTCCACGAATTATTGTAAAATAATTAATTTAAAGAAACACAAATTATAAGTATCAATCCATTTTTTACACAAATGTAAATAATTAACATTTACTCTTCCACATCAATAAATTCAAAATACAACGAATCAAATTATACATTAATTTATCTTGTTTTATTTCAGTTTTTTTCAAAATAAAAATTGTGTATGAGTACTCAGTTTCTTTCAACTTGACCCTCAGCGGGTACACTACACACAGAAGTGTAAAATCTAATTACGCACAAGCGTCTAGACAGTAAAGACGAGGGGTGGGCAAAAAGTGCACTTGCACCGGGCTCGAATTTTTCCCAAGGGCCCAAGCAAACGATTTTTACTCTAGACACTTCAAAGACCTACTTTAGAGAATTTTTTTTTCAAAATTGAGTAATCGCTCTTCTTCAAAATTTACTTCGTAACAATTATTTAAAAAAAAATTTACGTCAAAAAATTGAGATTTTTCTCTTAAAAAAAAATAATAATACCCAATAATACCAAACAAACAAAACAAAGATTTTTTCAAAAGTAAGAAGTCTTTTTACTGCGTAAATTTGAAAACATTTCTATTCCAAAAAAATTAAGGGTTTTTTCTTCATAAAAATAAATTTTCACCTCTAAAAGTAAAAAGTTTGTTCCTCGAAAAAAAGAAAGAAAAAAACTTTTTTTTTTTAATAAACTCACCGGTTCAAACAATTTTTTACTCAAAAAATCGAAGGTTTTTAAAATTTTTAGACAAAAAACTATTTTTTAAATTTTTTTCAAAAAAAGAAGAAGAAGAATGAGAAGTCTTTTTACTTCAAAAAATTTAGGAATTTCTCTCCAAAAAAAAATCGAGATTTATTTTTTCTTTAAGAATAAAAGGTTTATTTAAAATGAAGTGATTTTGACTCCAAAAAATAAGCGATTTTCTTTTTCAAAAAATATGATACTTTTCATTACTTAAAAGACCTCTTTTCAAAAAAACAAATATGGGCTGCACAAAAATAAAAGTTTTTTTACATAAAAAAAAAAAATGTATCTACACGTAAAAATTTTCTTTTCAAAAATTTTGAAATAAGTAGGTAAGTATTTCATTTTTTTTTTAAATTTAAAAATGAGTTCAAAACGAGAAGTCTTTCAAACTTGAAGTTGAAAAAAATTTTCACTCCAAAAAATTTCAAGAATTTTTATTTTTCAAGAATTCAATGAATAAGTATTTTTATTGCAACATAAGAGAACTTTTTTTTTTGATTTCGATAAATCGTAAGTATAATTTTTAATCGGTTCTTCAATTTTGCAAATTCGAAAAAATGTTCAATCAATTCTGCCAAATTTAATTTTTCGACTTCAATAAATCGATTAATTTTTCAATTTTTATAAATCTACTCATGCATATTTTGATTTCGGTGAATAGATTAATTTTCAACAACGACGCGACGGCTTCTACATAATATACAATGCGAATAAATGAATTTAAAATAATTTGATTCATTTTTCAAAATTATGACGAATCGAAAAATTTTTGTTCGTTGATTTCAAATAAATTTTTCGATTTTCATTAATCGATTGATCAATTAGAATTAGAATAAATTTCAAAGCGTTAAAATGTACTTTCAATCAGTTCTACAATTTTGATTACACTCAATGCTTCAATGGTTTTTTGATTTTTGAGAATCGATTAATTTTTCGAAGATCACTCGCCAATTTTTTCCATAATAATTTTCCTTCACTTAATCTCTAGTTCAAACTGTACAAAAAATTGTACTTCCAAGAATTACTCAAAAATTGAAAATGAAAAAAACAAAATCATAAAAAAATGAACAAACTATACTATTTTTCGATAAAAGTCATTTAAAAAAGTCATAAAATCACTACCATGTTTCGAAAAATCGTTAAACTGTTAACATCATTTTTCGTTGATAAAAATATACCAAAATGTTAGTTTTTTTGAAATAAAAACTCAAACACAACAGGTCACTTTCTTATCAATTCGTGCACTATTACAAGTTACTTCCTTTCTCGAAACATTCCTTCACACAACACTGTGCACCAACAAGACCACGAAAAAGGTCAAACATACAGGCTGATTCGAAACTCATTGCAGGAGTTCTACTCTCGGTGCTGGTTGCCTTTGGGAAATCAGCCCATAGCTTCACCAAACCTTCGACCAATAACCAAATCAAATCGATAAACGGCCGCAGCCGCCGAATAATACATCATTACAATAAAAGGGCGTGGGTCAGCAACACTTACTGATCGATTTACGAGCGTCCTTTAGCATGGTAGGTGGTACCGGTATCTACGATGGGCGATGGGCATTCTGTTCTGTTGTGTAGTGGTCCTCACCTCTTATGGGATTTTTTTACACGATTTTTCTCTCTCTGTGTTTCTCATCGGGGTATCGGCAACGAAAAAGATTAAAAATATGAAATCTGATAGGTCATCGACGTCGGTGGACCACAACAAGCTATACAAATAGTACGCATCGTTGGATTTTCGAATAATGTCTTGTCGCATTCAGAGCGTAAATTTTTGCCAGTTATTACCTAATGCTGCTGATGAGATGTCCTAATACGATTATCACATCCGCTATAATCTCCACTCTATGGAAAATCACCGTTTGAGTACAAGTTTTCTTATTATTATTATTATTATTTTTGTATACAATGATTATGTGTACCTACGTAGCATGTTTCTTTCTCCCTCCTACTCTCTCTCCTTCTTTGACTTTACAATCAACATCATCATCGTCGTCGTCATCAACAAAACAACGGCAAAAAAATCATTGTCAAGGCAAACTGAAGCGAAGAGTTTGTTACGTCGTTCATTTGACGAATAAATCCACCTCTCTCGCCCGCGTACCTATCGCCAACGTCAATAAAATATCTACTTCACCTTTATACTTTATATCTGCGTGTATGTGTATCTCTAGGTAGGCTATACTTATTTATATACAATAGAATTCCATGCGATCGTTTTATGACACTCTAGGATATACTTACATTATTACTTATCGTTAATATAGTATAGGTAGAGGTACAGAAATGTCGCGTCGAGTCGTATTTTACCAGAACCATATCGCCTCTCTAAAGAGGTGATAAAAACGGCGCGTAAATTGCGATTCCATTAACTAGTTCTGAGGCTCTTAAACGAAAAACGTGCTGCAGTTTCTTTAATTAATTATATTTTATAGCCTATCTCTCGCGATTCAACTCGCAGCTTACATTGCACTGTAAGTCCCATCCAGCTCAGTTGCCATTTTAGGATTCAGCGTGTGTGGTATTATCGATATATTGGATTAGAGTTTGCCGTCGCAAGTTTTCTATAGATTTTATGGGTATTTTGAAATAGATTATTTTACCAGATCGCGAAGTAATCGATACAAGGACGGGAATAAGGAAGCGAAAGGGGAGAAAATTGCACACAATCGTTATGGTTGAATGGAGATAGATTTGAAATATGTAGGTCAAGAGGTTGTTCGATTGATTTTTAGGTTTTGATAAATCGATCATTTTGTCGAAACATTTTTCGATTTTGATAAATTATTTGTTTTTCATTTTCAAAAAATCGGTAATTTATGAAGTAATTTGAATTTCGACAAATCCATTGCTTGGGAATGATTTTAATATGATTTTCAAAGGCAATAATGACTAAATGCAACAACAACAACAACAACAACAACAACAACAACAACAACAACAATAACACCAAATGCTCAATCTTGACCAAAAAGGGACATTCAACTTTTTTTTTAGGAAACCTGCTTAATGAAAAACCAAAAAGCAGGACCCTTGCATAAGTCTAAGTTGTGTGGGTAGTTTAATAGGATTTTTCAAAATGAAATAAGTGTTCCAAATTTCACAATTTGATAAATTTTTAGTATTTTGAAATTTTTTTGAATTGGTTGTATAGTCAAATTTTGTTAAAACTTAAAATTTGATAATTTTCATGTTTTAATAAATTTTTCAAGTTAGAATAATTTTTTAATTCAGCTTAATTTTTGAATAATTTTAAAAAATTAATTTTTATAATTGAATAGATTTTTAATATTTCGAAAATTTGATAAATTTGTATAAGACCTAATTCAGTCTAAAATCTTTGAATTTAGTAAGTTTTAAAATTCAACAAATTTTCAAAAATTAAATTCATTTCGAAAGTTTAATAAATATTAAGAATTTTAAAATTTGAGAATGATTTGGTGAATTTAAAAAATTCGCAAATTTTAAAATTCTCAAAATTTATTAAACTTTTAAAATGAATCCAATTTTTAAAAATTTGTCTAATTTTAAAAATTATTATACAAATTTATCAAATTTTCGAAACTTTAAAAATCTAGGTAATTCTATTATAAAAATTGAATTTTTAAAATTATTCAAAAATTTAGCTCAATTTAAAATGATCAAATTTTGAGTTTTTCCAAAATTTGAATATGCACCCGATTCAAAAAAATTTCTAAATACTTACTACAAATTTATATAATTCTGAAATTTTTTCAATTTATTTCAAAGAACTACCTTTTTCTAAAACAACCTCCTCCGATATGTACTAACTGCAACGTTCCTATTAACATTCCCCATATTCTTATCGATTGTCCTAAATATCACCAAGCCCGAAACACCTACCTCGACGGAAATCTACAAAACATCCTCTCAGATAATCAAAACAACATCGAAAAACTTCTCCAATTCATAAAAATCACCCATCTAAACAAACTTTTATAATTACCTTTACCTTAATTTTTAAGCATGTAACTAAATTAACTTCTAATATATACACTTAATACTTACATACTATCCTAATCTTAAGAATGTGCCTCTAAGCATAGTACTTGTATATGGCACAATAAATGAATTAAAAAAAAAAAAAAAAAAAAAAACTGTTAAATTTTTAACATTGATTCAAATTCAAAATTTTATAAAAATATTGGTTCAACCGAATTTTGAATTTTCATAAAAATTTGAACACACAAATTGTTCGAAATTTTAAAAACTGTAAAAATGAAAGTTCAAAATTTCATCTCGAAAATCTATTATAATTCAAAAACTACCAAGATTTCAATTTTTATGTTGAAAAAAAAAAAAAAAAAAATGTTGAAAATTAAAATTTATTAAACATTAACAAACTCACGTCTTAATTTTTTCTCAACAATTTAGCTGAATTTTAAAAATTATTCGAACTTTGACAATTTATTAAACATTGAAAATTACCCATAACATTTTGAGTTTTCATCGTAATAATTTGTAATTTTCAAGTTATAATCGATTTTAAAAAATTGTATAATAAAATTTATTTAAATTCAAATATTGGTCTAATTTCGAAAGTTTAAGATTCTACTTTTTATCAAATTTTTAAAAGTTTCCATCAAAGATTTATAAAATTGGAAAAGTTGACTAAACTTCGAAAATTTATCACCTAATTTTTCCTTTTTTGGCACCTTAATTCGTTACCAGGGTTATTCCGTTTATTAAAATTTAAAATTTACAAAATTTTGAATTTTCACAAAATTTTTCAGGATTTTTACAACAGTGAAATGAAAAAAAAATATAATTATTTAAAAACTGATCCAATTTTGAATGTTTATTGACATTTAAAAATTACCAAAATTCCAATTTTTACTAAAATTTTGAAACTTTATCAATTTGAATTTTTTCAAATTTAAAAATGATTAAAAATCAATAAAATTTGAATATAAGAATTTTTGAAATTTGTAACTAAAACTTAATCAACGTTCAAAAATTCATCTAATTTCGAAAAATTTATTAAAATTGAAAGATGATGAAAATTTCAATTTTTATCATGATGTTGAAAATCTGAATGTTTACAAAATTTCAGCAACTATGAGGTTTCAATTTTTTTTCAAACATTTTACTAAATTTCCAAAAAATTATTAAAACTTGAAAATTATCAAAATTTGACACTTCACTCAATTTTGAAGTTTTAATTGATTAAAAAAAAAAAAAAAAAAAAATGTAAAAAGAGTCTAACCTTAATATTTGATAGATCCAATTTCGAAAATGTATCAAAATTCAAAAATTGACCCCACTTCAAAAAGTTATCACATTTTGGAAATTTTCCAATTTTGAATTTTAACCAAAATTTCAATGTACTTAGATACCTATACAAAATTTTTAGAATTTTTAGAACTGCGTGAAATGACAAAAAATTGATTCAATTTTGAAATTGAAATTTGAAAATGACCAAAATTCCTATTTAAATCAAAATGCTGAATTTTTATAAATTTTAAAATTTTTTAGAATTACAATTTATTCACTATGCAAATTTTTAAAAATGTTCACGAAACAAGAAATTTCTTCAAGGATTTCTCCAGGATAATTTTGATAATTTTTTTTTTGCCAAAGAATTTTGTTACTACCAAATTTTTTTTGGGGGAATTTTTTCGTTAGAACTTGGTTGCATCTTTAAGTTTTTCAAGAAGTGAAGTGGAATTTTTTTTGAATAAAAAAGACACGCCTCTAGCCTTAGTTGCTGTATATGGCGTTAAAAAAAAAAAAAAAAAAAAAAAAAAAAAAATGTCGTTTCTTTCAACAAAATAAATCATCTTATTAGATAAGATTTTTTAAAATGATATTTTTTTCTCAAATAATTTTATAGGTATATTTTTTTCTTTGAAGGATTTCTTTAAGTTATTTTTTTGTATTTTTTGTATTATTTTTTATTTCTTATTCTATTTTTTTTAATTTAATTTTTTTTTTTTTGGTGAGAGGGAACATTTTCCTGCTAGTACTTGCTTACTAACTTATAATTTAAAAAAAAAAAATGACTGAAAATGATTTTTAACTTTTTCATCATATAATAATCAATGTTCGTCCGCGTTCCTGACACTTCATCAATGCTCCTTAGGGTGGCCCTTATTTTTCGAATTTTGGAAATGTTGTCGGGACGGGGGGTCAATTAATTGGTGACATATTGGTAGAAAATAATTCCCTATTTTTTATTTTTCCTCTAACTGAATTTTAAGCCGTTTCTCAGGGGCCCCTAAATTTGAAAAAATCAAAAAAAAAAAAAAGAAAAAATAGAACATTTTGAAAATTTTTGAAAATTTTTAGCAAAATGGTCATAGGGATGGTATTTCTATAAGACAAGACCATTTTCGATGATTTCTTATCTTTACCCACCTTTTCATGGGACATAAAAAAAACGTCATTTTTTACGTTTTTTAAAAAATTTGAAAAAAATGACTAAAAATTAAAGAAACATTTTTTTTTGAATAAAATGTTTTTAGCATACATGTTATCACCCAAAAAGGTTATTTACGGCGATTTTTCATCCTTACCTTCATTTTTGGGAACCTCATTTTTTTCAATTTTTGATAGTTTTTGAAAAATTCTCACTGATACGGCAGTGGTGAAAAATCACCGTAAATGACCTTTTTGGGTGATAACATGTATGTTGAAACCATTTTATTCAAATTTTTTTTTTTTAAATTTTTAGCCATTTTTTTTCAAATTTTTTTGAAAAACGTAAAAAATGACGTTTTTTCATGTCTCATGAAAAGGGGGGTAAAGATAAGAAATCATCGAAAATGGTCTTGTCTTATAGAAATACCATCCCTATGACCATTTTGCTAAAAATTTTCAAAAATTTTCAAAATGTTCCATTTTTTCTATTTTTTTGATTTTTTCAAATTTGGGGGCCCCTGAGAAACGGCTTAAAATTCAGTTAGAGGAAAAATAAAAAATAGGGAATTATTTTCTATCAATATGTCACCAATTGACCCCCCATCCCGACAACATTTCCAAAATTCGAAAAATAAGGGCCACCCTAATGCTCCTAAATTACACCAGATATCATTCAGTAATTTTTAAATTACTCATTCCTCAAAAAAATGAATCAAAAAAGCAAACAAAAAAAACATTAAAAACCCACCCATAATATCTGATTTGGCCATACCACCTCAACTTATGTAGTTTCTCAACCGCCATCGTAGAAAAAAAAATCTCAACAAACGGACATCTCGGTACAAAGTAAAAAGCACTTATTTACATAAATTCTTACGATCATCATACCTCGACAACGACTTTCCATCTCCCAATAATCCCACGCTTCCTGCATTAGTCAAGAGCAGCTTCACCTCTTAATTAATATTTTTCCCACTCAGACGCGAACAGACGTTTATCTTTTAAACCGATGAAAAAATTTTTAAACAGTGAATCAGAGTCTCGAGATTTATGCAACTCGAAGTAAATAGGAATTCCGCTTATAGTGCTTGGAGAACAATTCGTGGCATTTGCTTAGATCGACTGGCCGACATGTCGAGCATTGAGAATATTTCGAAACAAAATATGCATTCGAAGATAAGAAAATTCACACGGTAATTTTTCTGCTAAGAATTCATCATAGAACAAAACAATAAATAGCTGGTAGGTGCCATGCCACGAGTTGCATGGGTGCTTAAAATACCCGCAAGTACGTATATTATGCTGTATGTATATTGTATATTGTATGCCAAATATCGTGTTATCATTTGATAACCAGGGTATAAAGAAGTCGATAAAACTGTAAACATATCGTAATCATTGTTTCAAAACATTATCGAAGTTTCTCTTCTCTCTCTCGATAAGTATAAAGTTTGATTGAAAGGAAATGAGCCTTCACTTATTTACTCCCAATTTTCTTTCAAAATTTTCAAACACATACCCGAACTTGAAAAAAGAAGATCGTAAATTTTTCCTTCAAAAATCACGTTTTGAATGACACGAGCAAATACCAACCTCAAAATACTTGAGATAAGCTTTCCTATTGCGAAATTTTTTCATGTTTTACCAGCTTTTTGAAATTCCACAATCGAGAAAAAAATAAAATGATAAATCCCATTAGGCGAATTTTTCTTTACGCAGCAATACGCGAAAAAAAATATTATCTGAAGAATGTCACCAACGCCACAGTCATTCGAGAATTTCACCAGCCCAAGTCGCACCTTCCGTTTGAGTGAATTTTTCACGCACAAGTACAAATACAATAATACCGAGCGACAAACGTGAGAGTAAGTTATCACATCGACGAGTTGGAGTTTCGATTTTCAAAAACATATTATAATACTTCAGCGGTCGCGCTAATAATTAATGAGAGACCGAGTAAACCGCTAATTATCGTAACATTAGAGGCTTATAGCACGTCTGAGGTACACTCTTTTTTAAACGAATTCACCGGCGTAAACTGCGTATCGAATTTCAACCGCGGTAAAGTGTGACTGCGTGACACCACGTATATGTGATTATACCTGAGACAAAGATGACGAGTTATCGTGTTACGTAAAACACGTCAAATACAATATATCGTTATTATGAATGAGTCAGATAAACAAATACCGTAAATTTCAAACGTTTGTACGAGTTGCATTGTAAATAAATTGCATGAAAATTGTAGTATACGAGTCGAGCGAAATTTACGTAGGATACGTGTTCATAGTGACTACGAACGTAAAGTACAGATACAGCATTTTATTTGCACGAATGCAAAATTTTTTGAAAACCACAATGATTAAATTAATTCATACTTCCAAAAACGATAAACAATTAAACAAAAATATGATGATCAACCCTGTTTTCATTTTTTCGGCAAATGCCAACACAGCAAAAGTCTGGTGGTGATGATATGAATTATGTCAGTCCTTTCCAAACGTTCGAAAAGAACGGTTCGTTGTTTTTAATCAAAGTTTCAGAATGAATAACTGATAAAATCACAAAAAAATCTAAAGTATTAAAATTTAAAAAAAATAATGAATTCAAATTTTTTTACAAAAAAGTAGCATGGCTTTATTGAAGAAAAGTGCTTTAAGAACTTGTTACAAAATCCTATAAAGTGTTCAAAGGTCAAAAAAATAAATCTTCCAAAGAGGTGCTAAAAATTATTTAAAACACTGTAAAAAAGCTTAAAATTTTGGTAAAAACTGTTGACATAAAAATTAAAAAATGCAGTAGAATCTTAATAACAGTTTTTGATGAAGTGATTAAAAATTGTTCACCTATAGACTATAATACAATTTATTCTGATGTGATGAATGTTCTTGAAATACAAATTATGAGAATGTGTCTGAAGTTGGCTAAAAAAATTTTCTGTTTTTTTGAAACACTTTCAAGATATTGGATATTCAATTTTTTAACATTTCCAATGCTCTAAAATGATAGGTATATAAATCAATTAAATAAATAACAAAATAATGCCCAATTTAGGTGAAAAGGGGACAATTTTCCAATAAATTCTATGCTTATTCTGTAAAATTGTTTGTTCTTTTGTTTTTTTTGTTTTTTCTTAAATTTGTTTATTACATAATTGCAGTTTTTTGAAACAAACTTAAGCAATTCTTTAATTTTTTTCAAAATAATCAACAATTTTTGAGACTTTTTTCAAAAAAATACTATTATTATATGTACCTACGTCTTACTTTTTTTACAATTCATTTTTTTTTTTTTTAGAAAGACTTCATTTTTTCCAACAATTTTTTTGTAAATGTTTTTCCTCAAAAAATTTTGCACCAGAAAATTTTCATGAATTTTTTTTTTTAGAGAAGTTTCTTCTGAATAATATTTTTTTTGGCTTATTTTCTTCCGAAGGTTTTTTATGGAACGGCACAATTTTTTTCTTTTATTCGAGGATTTTTTTCAAAATAATTTTTTAGGAAACCCAGTTTTTTCAAGAATTTTTAATTTGTTTTTCAAAAGAATTTTTCTCAAAAAAATTCTTAAAATTTCGTACAAGGAAATATCTTGCTTTTTCCGTTCTAGAAAATTTTTTTCTGAATAATAATTTTCTTAAATAATTTATTTGACACATTTTTCTCCCCTTAGAGGTTTTATTCATTTTAATTAACTTTTTTATTTTATTCGAGGATTTTTTACCAGAATTTTTTCAAAGAAATTTTTCAAGAATTTTCATTTTTATAAATAAACATTTCTCAAAAATAAATTTCTTTAAAAAAATTTTTTCTCGAAAAATTTTGTATAAGAAAATATTTTTGATTTTTTTTTCTTCTGAACAATAATTTTTTTTTACATTTTTTGCCCTCTGGATTTTTTTTTATAAAATGATTTTTCAAGATAAACAACACATTATAACTCCATTTATTCACAAAAATTAAAGAATATTTACAGAAAAACACGACGCGTTTCGGCTGATTAGCCATCTTCAGGATACTGACGAAAACGTAAAAGTTACAATCGAACCAAACATTTATACCTCTCCATTCCCCTCGTATCGGATTTATTAATATTTTTGCTCAATTAATATCTTCGTGTTTAACTTTTTCCATGATTTTTCAATCAACTTTTTTTTCTTTTCTTTTAAATTCAATGATCTTTTTCCAAAACAATGTTTCATGATAATTTTTTCAAGAATATACAATTTATTATTATTTTTTTTTTTTTCATTTTTCCTCAAAGAATTTTCTACTTACAAGAAAATTTTTTAGTTTTCAATTAATTTTTTTTTTCTAGAAGAATTTTTTCTGCGAGTAGGTAAAATTCAGAATTATGTTTTAATCGTGCCATAATTTCTTCAAGTAGGTACCAACAAAAAATTTTTAACAATTTGTTTTTTGAAAATTTTCTAAAAAATATTTTTTTTGATGCCTACTTATTTAAATAAAACTTAATTTATTTATAAATTCACATAAAGCGATGAATATTAATTTTTTTAGAAAATTAAAAAAAATACTATTCTAAGATTTCTTTAATGAAATTATTCGACTTTTTTTTACAAGGGGTATGGTTTAAGAACGAGGTTTTTGAATTTTCTGTGCAGTTTTTCCTTTTTTTTTTGGAACAACGAAAAGGCAAAAAAGACCGCAATTCAATGACAAGGTTGAAAAATCAGGAAAAAACGTACGCTGAAGAGGAATAACAAACAATGAAATTAGACTAATTCCGAGCATTGCAGTTTCAACAAATTTCAATAATGGAAGATAAATATTTTTGAAAGTGGTCAATTTTTCAAAACAAATAGTTTTTTTTTGTTTTTTGAAAAATACTCAATTTCTGTGAAATGAATGAAGAAAGCATGGTTATTTCATTTTTTTTTTTCTTTTTTAATTACCTAAGCACAATTTAGTTTAGAGAAATAATTGACTTTTGAAATTAAAAAAACTATGCTTTTGCTTAAAAATGTAGTTGATAAGAAAAAAATAAATAATTATAAAATAACTAAAAATTAAAAAAAAAAAAAAAAAAATAGTGAAAATTTATACCAAAGATTTATAATTTTTGAGAATCATCCAAATTTGAACATGTTATTCAAATTTTTGAATTAATAAAAAAAATGTAAGCAAATAAAACTAACAACTAAACTAGAATATTTATCGAGAAATGAGCAAGCCTCTGTCCTTTCAAGTGCATGTCATAAAATTTAAAAGGAAATTTTGAACACTTTTTACGACACACCCATAATTATCATAATTAAACACTTTTTACAAATCTTGGGCAATTTTAAAAATATGTATGTATTTAAAAAAATGCTTGGTACGTTTGTTTATATTTTGAATGACTCCTTGAAAAAATGTATCTTTATTTTGACGATATTTTCAAATTTTTTGTATTATTTTCTGCGTAATAATATTTTAAAAACTCTCTCGTCCACTCTTTACAACATAAAGTAATCGTTTCTAAAATAGATTTTTGCTACCTCTTCAACGACTTTTACAATGCTTTTCCATTTTCAAATCACAAACCGCATCCAATCCAAATGTTTTTTTTAATTTTTATTATTCACTAAATAAACCATCAGCAACTTCACACTTCTATCCCCAACTCCCCATCGACCTACCTAAGACCTCACAGGCTCACAAAACCGCGTAGTAAAAATGAACCAACGTAGAGAGAAAAATTAAGAAATCTCGTTAAACATTTTGTATAGTTCGATAGTTTATAAATAATAATCGCAAACTGTAAACACGGATCGCTGTTTACATTTCAACACGACGTTTTAATAAACTAAAAAACATTGAAAGCAAGTAAGACGCAAAGAAATGGTAGAAAAAATTCCTTTGAAACGTCATCGATACGTAGATGGGGTAAAAGGAATGCACCGGAGTCACTTTAGAGAATACACTTAGCAGGCCTTTTTATCGATTAAATTAAAGAAATGAATTATACGAAAAGGTTCAAAGGTGCATACTGCACATAGACGCCATCCATTAGTCAAATTCCATAGGGTGAGTTACCCTTTTAAACGCATCTTCGATGCAAAGTAATGCGCATTTAGCCAGCCATATAGAATTACGACGACAACGCCGACGACGAGTCAATTTACATTATGAGTTTTTCAAAAAGAGGGTGAGACTAGTTGACTACGACCATAATTAAGAAAATATACCATATACGTATAAATATAGCGATCGCCTCGTCGTCTTGAAAACCGCAACCATACATTTATATATAAGTATAACGGTAAAGCACAAGGGTGCACTACTCACCGTTAGAATAAAACTCCAAATTTTTATCCTGCACGAACGCCTGCTGCAATACCGGCTGATGGAAGCCGTACGCCGGAAGCCAACTATTCGCATTCTCTGGCGAGTTGTTATCGTTCAAATCATCGTTGCCGTTTCCGGATCTTTCCAGTCGCTCGGACCAGTCCGAAAATGCTATTTCTTCGGTCATCTCGTCTACCTGGCATGGAATGCGCGCTGGCGATTTCTCAAATTATCTTCGCAGCTCGACCAAGGCGAATACTGCATCTGTAAATCGAAAAAAACCATCCATTTAACCGGCTATAACGCTATAAGCTAATTAAGATGTTTATTATAAAAATAATTACGACGCTTGATAACGCCAATCAATGTTTTACTCGGTCGTAAACTAATCACCAAGAACGTGTTTATGAAATTTTTTAAAAATCTGCCAACGTGTTGGAGAATTTGTTTTTATTCAAATCGACATTCCTACGAAAGTTACCTACTATCGATCCAGGCAATCGATGAAGCAAAGATGGCGAATCTGATTTTCAAAATATCCTTCGAAAGTGTAATTAATTGTAACCCACATCGTCCAATTTTGGATATCATTGAGAAAAAAAAATCCCACGCTATAATAAATCTACCATGGTAAAACGTTATACATCAATTAGCTGAAAAAAAAACTTATTTTTCTATTCAATTTAGAAATGTCATATGGTAATTAGAAACATTACAACTAAGTAATCGTTTTTTTTCTTCTTCGATTTTAACGTAAGTAATTAATTTTCAAAATAATTATCCACTGTTGCATTTTTTTTTTTTTTTTTTTTTTCAAGGAACTGAAAATATGTATTTAGTTGTTCGAGTCGTGTAACTCGAATATTAAATGAACACAAGAGGAGTAAAATTTTTCAACTTGGTTTCTTCGCGGAAAACGTGGTAGTATGAAACTTCATAGATGGAAAATCTGGACTATCCAACATTTAAAATTTGTGGGGAAGGGGGGGGGGGGGCGGTGTCACATTGAAAATATTTTCAAACAAAACTTGTAGATTAAAATCTTAGAAATAACTTTGATTATTACAAAAATTTGAACTGGACATCTCCCTCCCCTCCCATTTTGCATAACACAACATGGGTACTTATTATTCAAAATTGGAGGGGAGGGAGGGGTCCAATTGGAAAAAATTTCCAATAAAAGTTGTATGTAGATCAAGATCTTAGAAATAATTTTGGTTATCACAAAAATTTGGATTGGACCTTTCCCTCCCCTAAGATTTTGCATAACACAACATGGGTATTCATTATTCAAAATTGGAGGGGAGGAAGGGGTCCTAAATTGAAAAAATTTTCCAACAAAAGTTGTAGATCAAAATCCTAGAAATAACTTTGGTCATCACAAAAATTTGGATTGGACCTCTCCCTCCCCTCCAATTTTGCATAGCATTGTGTGGAAAATTTATCATTCAAAATTAGAGGGAAGAGAAGGGGGAGACTGGTTTAATTGAAAAAAAAATCAAACAAATCAGTTGTAAATTGAAATTCTAAAAACAATTTTAGTCATTACAAATTTTGCAACAGGACCCTCCTGGCAGCTCCTTCCCCTAATTTTGAATAATAAAATCTATGTTCTCTTATGCCAAATTGTTAAGGGGGGGGGGGGGGGTCAAATCGATTTTTTTTTTTTTTTAGTTATCCCCAGAATCTCAATCTAGAATTTTTGAAAGAAAAAAAAATTTAATTGGACCCCTCATCTTCTCTAATTTTGCATAAAATAACTAGGATAGTACAAATTATTCAAAATTGGAGGAAAGGGAGAAGTCCAATTAAAAAAAAAATTCAAACAAAAGTTGAAGAATAAATTTGGTTGTTATAAAAAAATTGATTGACCCCTCTCTTTCCTCAAATGTTGCATAACAGAAATTGATTATTCGAAACCAGAAATCTATAAATTAGACCTCTCCCTCCCCTCTTATTTGGAATATATCAAGCATTTACGTATAATATTATTAATATTAGGCAAAATTGGAGTTCTTATAATGAACAAAATCATTCTTAGGATCTCAACTCACATTTTTTGTTAAAAAATGTTTCACAAAAACGTCCTGGTTATCTCATTATGAAGTTTTGAACCAAATTGAAAGATTTGACGCCTTTTGCAAAAATTCCAAAGTACACAGATAAGTCTCTCGTGAACAGAGACAAATTTTTTAGAAGAATTTCTGAATTCAAAATGAAAAAAAATAACCTACTTATTGCAAAAATTCGAATTAAATTTAAAAAAAAAAAAAAAAAAAAAAAAAACTTATCAATCAGCTCAAAATATTTTTCAACAATAAATTACATCATAATTTTTATCTCACAATCACCTCATCGTTCACGTAATCTACTCCAGATGATAAAGAAAAATTGTCCAAGCAAGCATTTGGTCGGTAATCATAAATAACACACTATTTGAACCTCATGTACCGAGACCGACAAAAAACCTGATAAAATAAAAAGAGACTAAAAAGCCTCGGGAAGGGTGAAATACCACCATAATAATACATACATCGTTGTTAGCGTCAGCTCAAGCTATAAAAACGATGAATGAGTTTTTTACGATAATTTAACAACTGCTTAATGGGATACTTTGGGTAAACGAAAGCTAAAATAAAATGATTACAGCAAGATGGGAATCGAAGACATTGACACCGTTGAGTACTAATTTTTCGGTGTCAAGAAGAAAGGACTTAATCAGATCATCGTTTATCAATCTCGTTGCCATGGAAATTTGGCGAAGCAAAATTGGCTAAATTGAAGATATCCTAGATGACTCAGCTAGAACCGGTTTAAAAATAGGAATTAATCGGGTGTCTCACGAAGAATTACTCAATTGCAATGAAATTTGTAAGAAGTAGTACGTCGAGTGTCCTTGTTCTTGGAGTTGGTGAACTGATACAGTCGAACTCGAGTTGTGTGGGGTACAGAGACGAAAGATCGAGATGCTCGTAGATATTCGATATAATGGAGAACACATTTCCATGTATTTTTTACTCTCCTGTCCGTAGACAGATACATTGTGATATACTGCAGCGAACGACGAAAGGTGTTTCGAACATTTGCTATGCTTCGTGTTATGGGAACAGCCAACTTCTCAGAATTTCACCTAAAGAATTAGTTCACCGGAGGCTTCGCAGGTACGTACTGAGAAAGGCGTGTAAAAATTATTCTTCCATCTTCATTTGAAATGAGCGTCAAGTTTCGAAGGTGGAGTGATCAGTTCGATGGCATTTAATGAAAACAAATCGAAGTAAGACGAGTATTTTGAATTGGTGCGAGATGATAACGCCGAATACGTGATTAATATTAAACAGATAACGAGTCGATTCGGTAAATTGTACCTTGAAAACACTCGACACCTATCAAATGATAAGTTACTATGGTTACGAAGACTGGTGAAAAATTTCAAGACGATTTTTTCTCAAGTGAGCTGCATACGTATGGGCGAATTTAATATCAAAGTTGATGACACGACGCGACGTACTGATAGAAGTTGTTTTGTTCAAAGAAATGATATCATAGGATGAGAAAAATTAACAGCTGACGATGATTTGTGATGTCATAGGACGAAAAAAATTCACAACTCGACGAATCGCAGGATAGGAATAATCCACATGAATCACTCGCTGCACAGATGAAGGAGAAGGACAATTTCTCACATATTTTGTAAACCAAACATCAGGAACTCATTTTTATACTCACAATCGAATCTGTATTCCATTTTAATCCACCGCTGATGATCACATTCACTATCACTATCACTCTGAAACACTTGAATCGTAAAACACGACACCATAAACGAAAAAAATTCTCAAAATTTAACCGCGCAAACTCACCAACAATAGAACTCGGCTTCGCACAACGCGCATTTATGTACGCAACACTGATAACGCGAACACAACTCGACACAGCACGCAGATCGTTGCTACTAACTCTCCGCTCCTGACTCGATCGCGAAGCGGGAACGCCGAACGCCGGTGAACAAACTTTAAAGAAATTCAACCGCTTTCATCGGTAATCGGGCATAAAAACCGTATACAGAGAAGACGAACCGATAGCTCTCCAATAAAATACCTCGCCAGCATCCACGTGACAGCACATATCCAATAGGTAGATTGTGAACGTGTTCTGCATTGACTCGCACTAGTTCACGACTAGTTCGATTATTTTTCACTAAACTCATCGGCGACCGAATGATCAATTTTTAGGTGCCCGGTACACAGCAACAGCTCCTGAACAATGACACAGATCTAGACTAATTTGCGGTTATGATTACTAAAGGGTCTACTTTCGTTTCAATGCTTTTATTTCAATACGATACCTCATCGTGTAAGACATAGCTAAGTCGATCGACTGGCTCCGGTGAGATAATCGTGAGAGCTGGACATTTTGGTCACCAAGTTGCAGGTACGTTTTGGTCATGGTCGTTACGTCTAGATGGACTGGTAATATGTTCCGGATCATGCTAGGGAAGTCCTTTCCTCAGGTAATGAAGTTTTTCTAAAGGTAAAACCAATTAAGTATCCGATTGCGCCTTGCGTCATTCACTTCACGTCGTAACGGTCGTAGGTGTAGGTAAGCTCCTGCCAACATATAAAAATACCGTCGTAATATCGCGAATAACTTGTAGAGGAAGTAAATTAGGAGTACATTGATCGTAATTAAACATTTTTACTATGATTTTGAAGCACAAATTTGCATTACAGTGCTAGAGACGAGCGTCATTCGTATGAGCGTAAGCCGGCTGCAGAATCTGTCGAGCCATTACAACCGTATTTCTCCTTTCACGACCAATAAAAGGTTAAAAATATAATCAATGTGCTTACCTGTTGCTAAATAAACTAATATTAAATCAATAATACGAACATTTCACGAATAAAATCACTAAATTTGTGCAATTTTTCCATTTTCAACCGAATTTTTAAAATAAATACGTCACGTGGTTGGCATTTTTAATTAAAATCAGTGTTGCCATTTGTTTTGTTTGCAAAATGTATTGATTTTAGACTGGATTTTTAATTTTTTTTTTTAAATCCGTTTTCAATTTATTTATTTTTTTAATTAAAAAAAAAATTACGATCGGGATCGGCTATTTTTACGGAGAGCCCTTGCTGTTTCATTTGCTCACCTTGAATTTTTTACCAAGTCCAGTGCTACATAAATACTTTATAATTATTCAAAATTGGAAGGGAAGGAGGGGTCCAATCGAAATAAGTTTTTGATATTTTTGTAATAACTAAAAGTATTGTAAAACTTCAAGCTACAACTTTTGTTTGAAATTTTTTTTAATCGGGCCCCTTACCCCATCCCCCCTGTTTTCAATAATGTATTTGAATGCGTTGGATTATCTAAAATTGGAGGGGCGGGAGGGGTCCAATCGCAATTTTTGTCATAACCAAAAGTATTAGTGAAACTTCAAGCTACCACTGGCGTATTCAAGGGAAGGGTTTCGGGGTCCAAACCCCTCCCATTATGCATAAAAAAAGCTTTAAAATACCTCAAAAACATTGCATAACAAAGATGCTCATTTTACATCTTTTTCAAAAAATTTCCTAAAATTGTGAAAGTTCTCGAAATGCGTCCCTAATTTTTCTTAAATTTTTCAAAAATGAGATTTTTCAAAATTTTTCCAATTTTCATTCACAATGAATTTTCATAAAATAAGATTGGTCAAATTTTTCAATTTCAAGAGTTCATTTTCTCTTGAATTTTCAAAAATTATATTTTTGTTATTTAAAAAAAATTTCGAAAAAAGATTTTTTCCTATTTTTTTAAAGGTGATTTTTTTTCTACTTTTCTAAACTAGATTTTTTTAAATTCTAAAATCCCGAAATTTTACTTAATAATTTTCAATTAGGTAAGTATGATGAATTTTCAAAAAAATTAGTCTGGTCAAATTCTTCAAAATATTGAATTTTTTCAATTTTTAGGAAGATATCCCATGAATTTTCACAAAGAGAAACTGTGTAAATTTTTTTGACTATTTTATTTCAATTTTTCAAGGTTAAATTTTTCCTTTATGCTTAAAAATTTTTTTGATTTTGAAAAATTGAATTTTTCAAAATTGATTTTTTTTCAATAATTTTTAATGATAGATAACTTTTCTTAATTTTCCATAACAAAACTTTCAAAATTTTTCAATTTTTGAAATGATTTTTCATAAATTTTCAAAAAAAAAAAAAAAAAAGGTAATTTTTTTAATCAGTACTTACATTTAGGCATTTTAGTATTTTATCAATGAATTTTCTTCAATTTTTAAAGATGATTTTCTCTTGAATTTTCAAAAATGATATTTGTTACCAACTTTGAAAAAAAAAATTAAGATGGATTTTTTCGAATTTTTTTTTAAAGAGATTTTTTTCTAGTGTTCCAAATTAGATTTTTTTGATTTTACAATAAAATTCCAAAATTTTACTTATTAATTTTTAATTTTGATAATTTGATAAATTTAAAAAAAAATTAGTTTCAGTCAAATTCTTTAACATAATGAATTTTTTTCAATTTTTGAGAAGATTTTCTTTGAATTCTCACGAATATAAACAGTGTATTTTTTTTTGACTATTTGGAGATTTTTCGATACCTATTCAAAAATTAAAATCTAAAAATTTTGAAAAATACTTTTTTTGTTATTAATGAAAATTAAAAATTTTATTTTACAATAACCACTCTCGAAAACAATGATTTCATCCTAGATACGCCACAGCAAGCTACAACTTTTGTTTGAAAACTTTTTCAATTGAGCCCCTCTCTCTCCACTTATTTTGCATAACACTCCCAAAATACTAAATAAAAATTGAAGGGGGAAGGGAAAAGGGTCCAATTGAAAAATTTTTACAACAAAGTTGTAGCTCAAAATTTTAGGAATAATTTTGGCCATGACAAAAATTTCGATTGGACTCCTTCCTCCCCTCCAATTGGATTATTCAACTCATTCAAATATATTATTAAAAATAGGGGGGAGGTAAGGGGCCCAATTGAAAAAAAATTTCAAACAAAAGTTGTAGCTTGAAGTACCTACTAGGAATAATTTTGGTTATAACAAAAATTTCAATCTAACCCCTCCTTCCCCACCAATTTTGAGTAATATAACTTATTCATACTTATTCAAAATACATTATTAAAAACTGTGGGGAGGTAAAGGGCCCAATTGAAAAAATTTTCAAACAAAAGTTGTAGCTCGAAGTTTTACAAATACTTTTAGTTATTACAAAAATTTCGATTGGACCCCTCCCTTCCTTCCTTCCAATTTTGAATATCAAGTATTTTATGTAGCACTGGACTTGGTAAAAAATTCAAGGTGAGCAAATGAATCAGCAAAGGCTCTCCGTAAAAATAGCCGATCGTTTATTTTTTTATTCAATTTTAAAATTTTTCTCGTTATGTTATCAATTTATAATAATTATTAATTCGGTAAAAATTACAAAATCGATAATGGATACTTTAATTAAGCGAAAAATAAAGTTCCAAAATGTAATTAGGTATCAATTAAAACGTTGGAACTCGAATCATCAAAGCGTAATCACTTCCCATTCCCTGTTGTAGTGTAATGTACCTAACAAAAAAACTCAATTAGAAACGCAAATCGTTTTCTGCAGTACAACATCATTAAAATTAATAATTACGAAGGATAAACAAATATTTCGAAACACCTTCCGTCGTTACTTTCACTACACACCTGAGTAACTTCCTTGAAAAATTGATCGCGCACGAGTATAGGTAGGTACTAGGTACCTACGATTCGAAGGACCCCATCATAAGTATTTGAAAAAAATATTCAAACAATACCTACAAAATCCTTCATTATTTCATTCGCACCGTGAATAATACTTGGAATAATGTGTAACAAGATAACGCGATATTTTATATCGTATCTTTGGTAAATATCTTACACAAGATGCAGTTAACTATCCTGTTGCACTGTTATGTTTATCAATTCCGGTAACTAGGTAGGCAAACAATGCTCATCAATCTACCATACAACAGGTTACGATTCGGATGATATTAGAATTCCATAAAGAATGGATGATTTCGGTAGTAAATTTTGATAACAAATCGTAAACTATTTCCGATTCCGAGTCTGAATGTGGTAAGTTTGTTTTATAAATACACCGTTATTTGACCCAGTCCAGTATATGAACCGTAGGTACATGAGCTAGGCAGCGTAAATGCGGATCGTCGTACTACTACGGCTACCCAACACGGTGTAGTAATTTAACGAAAGTGGCACGTCATTAGATAACAATGCTTTTCTACTCGTAGCTATACCATAAACTCGATAGTGTTGGTTTTCAGCTCAACAAACGAGTTAAAAAAAAGGTCATTACGAATTGGTCACTTGGTGAAGGTTGTTCGGATCAAAATACACCCGCGTTCAATTCGTCTAATTTTAAAAAATTTACGTAGATAAATCGCAGTATCAAGTAACAAAACAACGTAGCTTCCTAAATTCTTCGTATTAAGAAAATTTTCGAATTTGTCTTCATTACTGTCGAGATTGGCGAGTTGAAAAAAATAACGCAATACGCAGCACACGTAATACAAATAAATTTCTATTTAATTCGAAATTTACATCGCAGTCTTAATCAATATGGGCATTTACGACTGAATAAATATACCGCTAAAAATAAAAACAAGTAAGTATTATGCATACCAGGCAATGCAAATAAATACAAAAAAATTCGTCGAAAAAAAGCTCATAGATAAATTAATAGATATAAAATAAAAAATGGCATCGCTATTTAATCATATTACAAATAAATACAAAATATCACGTCACAAGCAAACGAATATTAGGTCATTGAGATAAAAAAAAGAAAACATTTATCAGCATAAGAAAAAAAAAGGAATCCGGTACTTGCCAAACAAAAACAAAACAAAAAAAAATCAAACTAGCGAATTAAATATTTCAAAAATCTATCCAAAATACCATCAAAATTATGAAGAAAATAGCAGTTCATGTAGTCGCAGTTGGAAACCCATACGACGAATATATCGTTAACGATGTAAATAATTCGATTTCCATCACGCCCCCTTCAATTGGTACCTGTCCATTACGTCATTGCAAGCCGCAAATGCGCTTCCGCCTAATTAATTCCTCGCGAGAGTGAAATATTTATCAAGTGAGCCGGTGCACTTGCTGTATAAGTTTCATCTAATTCATTCCGTAACCACCAAGGATTTTCCAAGATCGCTTACGCGTCACTAAAGTACCGGTACAAATATTTAAGTAGGTACATAAAAAATTGTGCTTCGATACATCGGTCGCGCGTCGTTCAACGCAGTCCCAAAAATTAGTTATATCGGTTAAACTAAAACAAACAAAAGACTACATAAAAAACTACACGACGATTTTTACGAATATACCGTAGACGAAATTAAAGGTATAAAAAATGAAGAAAAAAAATCCGTTTATCGTTGAGAATAGAATTAAGGAACATAGAAAACTAGAAGTGGAAAAGTTCTAAAAAAATAAAAGAGATATAATACCGGTGTTTTGAGTAAACTCCGGACAACCTAGTTTGAAAGCTAATTTCATTTTGAAAAACAATTCTGTGGGATAATGGCCATATTTGTTCCAGTTCTGGGATTATTTTTAGAAAAAATATGCACCGATGGTTCATTGGTACATCATTGCAGCGTATAAAATATAATACTTAATCGATTGATATTATATTTTGAAAAATTTGAGTACGTGGTTGCCGTAGGATCGTGATGATGAGAGCAAATTCCTTAGAAGTTCATTGTACGTCTGTTCAAAACATGCATAGCTCTTTTTCGGTCTTGAAATCGTAAGAGTACTGGAAAAAAAAGTAAAATAGATACAGTTTAAATTAAAAATGGTTTAAATTTTATAAATTCAGGTCTGTTCATTTTGCGTGAATTTTGTTGACGAGCTTCATGAGATAGATTTTAAATGTTTTAACATTTTTTTGGGGGTGTAACTAAGGTGCCCCATTTGAATTTGACTCAAATCCTCAAATGAAAAATGAACCAAACTCAAGGTAGAAATCTTCTAATTTTTTAGAATTAAAAATACTTCATAAATTCATAATTAATTTTTGGAGACAAAAATCTCTCAATCATTTTGAAAAGAAAAACTTTGAATTTTCTTGAAATGAAAAATTTTCAATTCATTGAAATTAGCATAGAAAAAATTAGACAAAATAATTTTTTAATTGAGGGGAAAAAACTTCAAATTTTCAGAGAAAAAATGTTCCAATTTTTCTGAAGTAAAAATTTCTCAGCTTTTTGGAAAAAATTGTTCATTTTTTTAGGAAAAAAATTGTTAATTTCGGATAATTTTTTTAATTTAATTTATAGAAAAAAAAAAAATTGTCTGAATTTCTTCGGAATAGTAAAAAATATTCAATTTTTTGAGTTATCCTAAAAAAATTTAAATTTTCTTTTTGATAAAATTATTTTTCAAATTATTGGCAGAAAAAAAAATCTTTTAATTTTTCAATGAAAAAATCTCTCATTTCTTTCAGAGTTCCTATTAAAAAAATTAGTTCGGATTAGAATGAAAAAGCTTCAATTTTATTTTATTTTTTTGAGGAAAAATATTTTTCAAATTTAGCAGAAAACGATCTTCCATTAAAAAAAAAAAAAATTTATATAAAATATTGCAATGAAAAATTCTTAACTTTCTGCAATAAAAAAATTCTCAGTTAGTTATTTTGGAATAAAAAATTAACAACTTTTCTGGAATGAAAAAATTTTCAATTTTTTTAGAATGAAAAAACTTCGAGTAAAAAACATAATTTCTTGACTTTTGCAGGAAAAAATCTTCCAATTTGTTTTGCAATAATTAAGGAAAAAAATCGTCCAATTTTATCGAAGTAAAAAAATTCTAAAATTAGATATTATTTGAACTAAAAAAATTTAGACAATATTTTTGCAATAATAATGTTTTCATTTTTTCAGAATAAATAATCCCTCATTTTTTAGAGAATAAAATTTAAAAACAATTTATTCGTAATAATTTTTTTTCAAAATTTTAATATTTAGGTAAGGATATTTTTTAAAATTATTGTTTGAGAAAAAAAATTATTCAATTTCTTAGAAATAAAAAAAAAACGCTCGCAAAAAATCTTCATTTTTAATTTTTTATACAGCAAAAAATTCTTAATTTTTTTCGGATAAAAGAAGTTTCAATTTTTAGGACAGTTTTCTTGTGATAAAAAATTCTCAATTTCTTCAAATTATTTTTCAAGAACTCACCTATTTGGAATAAAAATAATCAGTTTTTCTGGAGTAAAAATAATTTTTAATTTTTGGAGAAAAAAAACATTCTATTTTTTGCAATGAAAAATTTTTCTAAAAAATCTCAATTTTTTGTATTAACAAAAAAAAACTCATTTTTTACAGTCAATATGAGATAATCCTCAATTTTTGTAGTAAACAAATTATCACTTTTTCTGAGAATTTCAAAATTTATTTAGAATAAAAAAAATCATTGTCCTTAAATAAACATATTTTTTCAGTTTTTGGAGAAAAAACCTCTCCTTTTTTTTGCAGTAAAAAAATTCTCAATTTTTTGCAACAAGAATATTCTTATTTTTTTGAGTCAATTCAGGGAAATTCTCAATTTTTCGGAAGTTAAAAAAAAACAAAAAAAAACACCAAAAAAACTGTAATTTTTTGTCTCACTTTCCCCAATTTCAAATTGTACAGAAAAAAGAAATCGCACATTTTATTTTTTTCAATTATTTTCGTAAAAATACTTGAGTATACAAATTTTTTATTTTTTTCAATTTTATTTTTTGGAGAGTGAAATCTTTCAATTTTTTCAGAGTAGGTAACTATCCTGATTTTTTTTGCGAGTCAACGTAAAATAATTCTCAACTTTTTGAAGTAAAAAAATATTTTGAAAAATGACAATTTTTCATTTTAATCTTGTTTCTTTAAACATATTTTTTGAAGAAAAAATCTCTTAAATTATTTTTGAAAAAAAAAACTAATTTGGAGTTGGAGAAAAAACTATCAATTTTTTTGAATGTATAAAAATATTTTTCAATTTTCTCAATTTTTTACAGAAAAAAAATCATAAGTTTTCGGTATGAAAATTGATGAAAAACAAACAAACTTGATTCAAATTACGAAAGAGGTGGTCGTAAAATACACATGCATGGACACTCACTTCTTTTTCGATGTCTTCTTTCGTTTTGATCGTGATCGATGGCAGGGAATCCTGAAAATAAAATAAAATTATTGAAGTAAATTTATGAACATAACTAGAATCACTTTGTGATAAACAGTAAAATTTTAATTTAATGAAACAATCGTCTCTTTAATTGAAAAAAGCAAGCATTGACCTGTATTTTTTTTTCAAAACTACAAAAAAATGCCACATCAAAAAAAAAAAAAAAAAAACTGAGAAACAAATTCTTGTTTAGAATGTTTAATAATTCTACAAGGAACTGGCTTCATTAAAATTAATTATGCAAATGAGAATCATGGTAAATGAACGTTTCACAGAAATAAAAATAAAAGATACATTCATCAGCTAATTCAAATTTCTCATTCGTATTCGTCGAAGTAGATTACAATTAAAATTGTGCAAATATTCCATAGAGCCCCTTTTTTTGATCTCCTCGTCCCTCTTTCACATCTTTCGCTCTCTTTTCTTAGCCCTAATTCTACGAAATACTTACTAGTAACGATCTCGAGCTGAATTCTAGACGAGTATTCAATACAAATGGCACTCCTTGTAATCCTGTTTGGGAAAAAAACAACAGAAAATTAATTCAAAAATATGCAAAAAATACGAGTTTTCAGCAATGAAAAAAATTGTATTTTTTTCCTAATTTTTCAACTTTTTGTGAATTTTTTTTCGAAGAAATTTCCGAATAATAGATTTCTGACGTTCAAAATAAACAAATTCACCACCTTACAGAGTAAGGAACCAATTTGTATTCACAGTTTGGTCTTCTAAATCCAACACAATAATAACCTCACCTTGGCAATACGCGTTGGAAGCGCATTGATTATCTAAAATAGGGACACTCGGCGCAGGGCGAGTAGGTTTCATAACTAAATTTTCATAATCGTGATTATCATTCGGTTTATTCCCGCTTATATCACATTTGCCCAGCAATCCATTTACATTAGCTACATCGCCGTTCAATTTTGGATACCCGTTTGTAACGCTGAAACGTGGAAAGATATTAATTAGGTACTCTCTGTGAAATTCTATTTTTAGCATTTTATCATCTGCAATTTGCGTACTTTACACTCGAAGATCCGGTGTGATTGACAACTGGTGCAGTCGATTGCGATTTCGTACAAATCACGAACCCATTTAAATCGCTGAAACACCACACAGAATGTTAATATTCAATTACCATTTGGTGTTTAATGTAAAAGTATTTGTAATTATAACTCTTATCACGAAAACGAGCCAAAAAAACTCCCCATATGACGTCAGAATAACCTAATCAGCACAAAAAATCCACCTCGTACCGAGAATAAAATCGAACAATACTATGAATTATGGCGTTTATCAAACACCTCCTTCGCCCCTTCTCCAGAAATTAATTGGCTAATTGTTTCTCTGGGCATTTTATTTTCTTTCTCGAGCACATATAAGACGGTAATGCATCGACCTATGACCTTCTGCCAGAGCATGACACATAATTCGATCGCCAGCACCGAGAATAGTGTGATGTTTAAAAAACCACTGGAGAGCGAACCGTACGTTCAACTTCAGCATAGGTTCGTATCTAATTTTATCAGTAAAGGAAGCTCGCCGACAATAACGACAGTGTTCAAAGTCGACATGACAATTTACGCTGCTTTTAATTAACTCTGCGAATCTACGAATAGAGGAAATTAATATTCTTCGGCCATCTTTTCCGGTTAGACGATACTTTTAAGGCGTAAGTATTTACCAAATGGTCGCCTAGAGCTCGAAATTTATGTAAACAAGACGTGATTATTTGTACTATGAGAATAACCAAAATAGTGAATTGTTTGGTGAACGTGAAAAATGACGAGAAATATTACAGATGCAGTGGTTAGAGAGGTGAGTAAGGAGGTATAGTTTGAAATGAGCTCGAGATGGATGGAGGGGGGAGGGGTCAAAATGTCCAGAATAACGAGTCTAGTTTAATGGCTGGTCGACTAATTACTGCTTGCTGACTCCTCACTCTTCTTCATCCTCTTCCAGAAAATTTATATAAAACACTAGCGTCTGTGGATCTAATCCAACCAATGTGTCACATTTACTCTCTTGAATTTTGCCAAGGCCAGAAGTTCATAGATACTTGATAATCAAAATTGGAGAGGAGGGAGGGTCCAATCAACATTTTTGTTATAACCAAAATTATTCATGGAACTTCAAGCTACAACTTTTGTTCGAAAATTTTTTCAATTGGACCTCTACCTCCCCCCCCCCTCATTTTTAATAATATATCTTAAGGAAGTTGTATTATCCAAAATTGGCGTGGAGGGAAGGGTCCAATCGAAATTTTTGTTATAACCAAAATTATTCATAGAACTTCAAGCTACAACTTTTGTTTGAAAATTTTTTCAATTGGACCTCTTACTTCCCCCCAATTTTTAATAATGTATTAATGTATCTCAAGTAAGTTGTATTATCCGAAATTGGTGGGAAGGGAGGGGTCCAATCGAAATTTTTCTCATAATCAAAATTATTCCTGAAACTTCAAGTTAAAACTTTTGTTTAAGAATTTTTTCAATTGGACCCCTCCCTCCCCATCAATTTTGTATAATACAACTTACTTAAGATACATTATTAAAAATAGGGGCGAGGTAAGAGGTCCAATTGAAAAATTTTCAAAAAAAAGTTGTAGCTTGAAGTCCTATGAATAATTTTGGTTATAACAAAAAATTTGATTAGACTCCTCCCTCCTATCCAATTTTGAATATCAAGTATCTATGAAGTTCTGGACTTTGTAAAATTCAAGAGAGTAGATAAATGTGACACATTGCAATAAAATCAAATCGATCGATAAGTCAAATACTCCAGAAATTTTTTTCAAATGAGGAAAATTTTCAGCTCGTTTTTTCGATGTTTAGGTTTCAAGTGCATTCTCACCCAATGAGATCGAATCCTGGAGGAATTCCTTTCGCTTTGCTCACCAAAATGGCAATATCGACGACGAACCTGGGGCATAAGTTTTTTCGCGATAATTTATAACACAGCTGCTTCTTACGCCAGCTTCGTTGATCTGTAAAAATATAAATATTTCATTAGTCTGGTAACTAAAGCGACGACCAAGTCTAGTTCTAGCTAAATAGCGTGAAATTAAAATCAACGCTAGACATATTATAGTGTACGTCTTTGTAGGTACATTTATTACGAAACTCGTACTAACGGTTCCTTTGGTATAAAATAAAAATTCGTGTCAGCATTTTACATCCTATCTATTCATCGTGAAGTGGTCGAGAGTCCACCTATGTAGATTCGCGGGTTGAAAAAGAGACAAGTGATACTTGAAATTTACAACGATTTTGAACGAGTTACGTTAGTAGAGTATTTTTAATGAAAAATTTCATTGACGAGCTCGTACGTTGAGAAGTTATCGTTGAAAATGATAACAAGTTGGGAGTATGTTCGTCGAAACGATGATATCATCGAATAGAAACAAAACTTAACCTATTCTGCGTAAAGGTTTCGATTTACAAACATTGGTATTGAAAATTTACTAAATTCGAGGTTATCTGCGTATACATAATTACGATAGTCTTCCCACAAACCACTTGTCATGAAAATCAAACTTGTGTAAAATTAATTCACTACAATGTGCGATCAATAGACCGTACTATTTCGGTTTCAGTGATGTTAGAAAAAAACAACAGCAGAATAAAATGAGGCTATTGGAAGGGATGATAAAATTGATAGTAATTCTGGTCACAGCAACGTTACGATTACGTGACAGTTAGATAATTAACTCATCATCGAATCGACGTTAAAGTATTTATACTGATAATGAAACTGCATACGATCACGTCCGATCGTAGGAATACGTAGGTACTTTCACACGAATGAATATTCAACCTGTATGTACGATGAGAAGAATTTTCCTCTAAAATGTGTAAATGGGCTATGAAAAAAAAATCGAACTAAACAATCGATCAATGTAACACAGAAACCTATTTTAAAACACACGAATTGCACGATTGTTTACTACGAATGTCAACGAACGTAAACAATATTTTGGTGACATTATTTCGAGTTATTGAAGGTGATTTAGGTGTTTATACGTACCGCTGTCCATTGTTCGGGGAATAAGACCGTAGCCTTCCGGAGGCAGATCTTTTTCGTTAATAATTCTCAAATCTTCTAGGACGTAATCTGCGATGCTTTCGGTTTTCGATATGCATAAGTATCGAGTTGCCTTTTTGGCAAAGAATGAGGTATCTTTGCCTAGGTCTGCAGGCATGTCCGCATCATATGATTTAGTAATCTGTGACAAAATGTGAAAATATGTCAAATGAGTGGGTAGTGAGAAGCGGTGAATTAATTAAATTAGGTACTTACTGCTTTGAATCCTTTGGGACATTTGTATGCATCTTCAATAACACATAGTGCGGTTATAGGCTTGTCATCTGAGAACAGAGGTGGATTCTGTTTGAGCATGGTCACCGGATATTCACTTACACTACTTTTAGGACACTAATATCGATGTTTTCGCATTTTATTTCTCGCATAACGTTTAAAATGAATCACCATTCGAGTGTAACAAAGACGAATTGCACGAAATTGAAAGAAATGACTGAACGTTGATATCGTTTTGTATTGTATTGTTTTGGTACACTGGGAATGAATCAGTGTCGCCAATTATTAGAAAGTAAAATTTAAAGTGTGATGATGAAAATCGTACAATTTTTTTTTGGAAAAAAATGATCAAAGAGGCGAAGAATCGATCGCTTTGTGTCTCCAAATTATTTCATATTGTCTTATCGACAATATCCTTCCATTTCTATCTTTCCCAAGGGTCAAAAAGTTCTAAAATTCCATCGTCAACTTCATCTGTCTCGTTGAGAACTTCATCGAAATCATCACGTTGGAAATTCAACTAAAAATATCTAATCACGTCGTGACCGGTGGTGGTAAATTAATTATGCAAATTGTAAATTCCGGATTTAGACTGGGGATTAACAGTATGATGCAGCGGTGAATTCAACTTACGCAATCAACTAGACTGGGAAATTACAGAGAGAGCGTCAAAAATTAATTTCTCGTTCATCAGACCTCTTGAAAAAAAGTCTATCACGTCATTAAAATTCTACAAAGTACAATATATACTTCGTATTAAAATTTAAATGTTTAATGTATGTACTTGGGCAATGATCAAAATAGTATTTTAATTTTTAGCATCAGTTTCTTATACTACGCGAAATAAATTGTAAAAATAAGGCAATTCAAAACAGATCATTTGCATTGTTTGTTGACATTTTTCGATAAAAAAACTGAAAAGAAAAATAATACAGTTGAAAAAATATTTCGTTTTAATAATTTAATAATATTATATAATTGGACTCCTTGAAAAAATACACTAAATCATCTAGAAACCTCGATACAAAAATTCTCATAGCAAAAAAAAAAAAAAAAAAATAGCCATTCACAATCATCACACAATCGATGAACTCACAAGGTATACTTAACATAAAAATATAAATTATAGTAAATAATATTAAATTCGAAGTCACAGTCATTCGTACCAATCAAACTGAAACAACACGGAGTCTGTAAGCATATTCTTCAATACGAATGTCGAGGATCACGATGATAACTCTGATATCTACTTCTATTTCGTGCATCGTCGCGACCACGATACGAATCTCTTCTGTCGTTTCTGTAGCTGTCACGTCGGCTACCTTCGGAATCAAATCGCCTGTGCGTATATCTGTCTCGTCTATCGTCGCGATGGTCATTCCTAAAGGGCTCGCTGCGTCTGTCTTCTCTTCGTCCTGCCCAGCTGAAATTTCTTTTTGGTTTGTTGTACCAAGGATCAACAATAGGTGGGTCGCCGATGCCACCTTCTGCGATAGTTTTGTAGTCTGGATCTTCTTCGGTGTACCGGTTCGCGAATAGCTTTTCGCATTCTGCGATGAAGTTTTGCTGCTGTTCAGTTAGAGTGAAGATGTTTTCTTTGTCTTGACTCGAGCAGACGGATCCGTTTTCAGATTCTTCGGCCATTATACGAAACACTTACTGTAAAGGAATAGTTGTTGTAAGATTTCGTAGATTTATAAATGTTTTTATTGGAGAAAATATTACCTACTTTTTCTTCGAAAGATGATCTGATATTGTTTACTGTTCCTGTTCTATTAAGCTGTACTGGAATTCATAAACAGAAAGAAATTAATTGATGTTAAGAATAACGTCAAGTGGAATAGATGTATTTTAAATGAAATATATTTGATCCAAGGTAGTTCGTAGTTTGTTACTGTAGTTCTGCTCATATTACTTACCTCCGGTATCCGGTGTAACGTTCCAAGTGCTACGAATTCTGTTAACGGCAGTTGGCAATGATAAAGAGGATCACAATTGGTACAATGCCCATTTAGGTGTACTAAGGATATTGAAGACTTGACTAATTAATTAAAAAGTAGTAATGAACTAATGAAAATCGAAAAATTGGAAGTTATCAATTAGCATTATTTTTCGGTGATAAAAAAACACGCGAAGTTTACCTACAAGTCGCAGTGTTACCAGTTGAAGGAATCGAAGTTAGCGATTTCATATTTTCAAAGTTTCGGTTTCTGTTTTACGTTAGGTTATAGGTGTAGTTTGTGTTGCGAAATCACAAGATTGAAGGCGGTTCACAAAATTTCATTCACAATTTTCAATAATAAAATTATTCATCAGTCCATTTTTTAAAATTTGAAGAAAAAAACTTGGATCGGAAATACTTACGTAGCTTTAGGGCCGAATTCATAGACGTTACTCAAGTACTAAGTAATACTTTGCCAAGTGTACTAGCTTAAGGACCGAATTCATATAGTTCTCTCTTTGAGTACCAAGTAACACTTGGATAAGTTAGTGCCAAGTGACACTTATAAAAACAAAGAAAATTCGTTAAAATTTCGTTTCATAGTCACCAAGTGTTACTTAAGTAAGTGTCAAGTAATACTTAAGGGCTAGTACAGGATTTCCTGTACTTGGACTTACTCAAGTCTACTAACTAACACTAGCACTAAGTTCAATAAACGTCTATGAATTCGGCCCTTAAGACTCAAGAGCACTTCAGCTTCAGCATAAGCACTTTGAGTGCTCCCAGTTCCACCAGCTCAGCTTGTACCCAAGAAATTAATGTTAAAGGAATGCAAATTTTTTGTTCCAAAATTATTTTAAAATATTATTTTGATTCAATAAGTAAATAAAAAAAAAAAATACTTCAAATTCAAAATAGTTTTTGAAAAAATTAAAATAATATAAGTAGGTAAGTAATCTCTTTAATTCCAAAGATTTTTTTTAAAAAGGATTATTCAAGATTTAAAAAAAATATATAGGTACCTATTTCAAAAAAATTGGAAAAAAATTATTTCATAAAAAATGAAAATAATGATTTGTATTTCAAAAAATTGAAAAATGTTCTCGTGCAAACGAATTACAATTTTTTTCTGTTCCAAAATATAAAAAAAATTTAAAACATTTTCATTTCAAAATTTTTTTAAAAAAGATTTTTGCCAAAAAATTGAAATCCTTCTTTTGTTCCATTTTTAAAAAAATGCTTGTTCCAATTCCCAAAAAACAAAAAAAAATTCACATCAAAAAATTAATTTAAATTTCTTGATTCCAGAGAAACTGAAAAACTCCTAATTTGAAAAAAATCTATTGCAAATAATTAAAAACTTTTTCCCTAAAAAAATTAATTACTTATTCCATAAAAATTTGGAAAAAATTATTCTGTACAAAATGAAACTATATTATTCCAAAAAATTAAAAAGGTTTTCATGCCAAAAAGGTACCTAAATTTTTTTTCTTTTTCAACAAAAAAAAAAGAAGTACTTACCTATTCCAATTCTTTTTAACGTTTTCTTTTTATGCCAAAAATTACAATTTTTTCGCTCCAAAAATCTTTAAAATGTTTGTTCCAAAAAATAAATATTATTTTCTTTATTATTTCAAAAAAATAGAAAAAATTATAATTTTTTTTGTTTAAAAAAATTAAAAAAAATTAAAAACATTTTCATTTCAAAATTTTTTTAAAAAAGATTTTTGCCAAAAAATTGAAATCCTTCTTTTGTTCCATTTTTAAAAAAATGCTTGTTCCAATTCCCAAAAAACAAAAAAAAATTCACATCAAAAAATTAATTTAAATTTCTTGATTCCAGAGAAACTGAAAAACTCCTAATTTGAAAAAAATCTATTGCAAATAATTAAAAACTTTTTCCCTAAAAAAATTAATTACTTATTCCATAAAAATTTGGAAAAAATTATTCTGTACAAAATGAAACTATATTATTCCAAAAAATTAAAAAGGTTTTCATGCCAAAAAGGTACCTAAATTTTTTTTCTTTTTCAACAAAAAAAAAAGAAGTACTTACCTATTCCAATTCTTTTTAACGTTTTCTTTTTATGCCAAAAATTACAATTTTTTCGCTCCAAAAATCTTTAAAATGTTTGTTCCAAAAAATAAATATTATTTTCTTTATTATTTCAAAAAAATAGAAAAAATTATAATTTTTTTTGTTTAAAAAAATTAAAAAAAATTAAAAACATTTTCATTTCAAAATTTTTTTTAAAAAGTTTTATGCAAAAAAATTGAAAACTATTTTGTTCCATTTTTTTTCCAAATGTTTGTCCCAAGAAAACAAAAAAATTTCATTTCGAAATTTTTTTTAGGAAATAATGTAAATATCTATAAATTTTTTTATTTCGAAGAAACTGAAAAAATCCAAATTAAAAAAAAGTTTATTGCTGAGAACTAGAAATATTTTTGGTTTAAAAAAAAATCATCCCATAAAAAAAGAAACTATTTTTATTCCAAAAAATTGAAAAATGGTTTCAAGCCAAATAGTTATTTATCACTAAAAAAAATTTTTAAACATTTTTATTTTATTCCAAAAAATTAAGAAATGTTTTCATGTGATAAAATTACAATTTTTTTTTGCTCAAAAATTTAAAAAAAAATATTTGTCTCAAAAAATTAGAAAAAGTTTTTACCCAAAAAAATAATTTCTATTAAAATCAAAAATAGGTATAAATTTTTTGTAGGTTCATAATCCAAAAAATGAAAATTTCTTTATTCCAGAGAAATTGAGTAAAAAAATTCCAAAATTAAAAAAAATATATTTCAATAAATTGGAAAAAATTTTCATTCCAAAAAAAAAATAAAATAAAAATTGAATAGGTACCTAAATTTTATATTTTAAAATTTCAACCAGAAATTATTATTTTTTCGCTAAAAAAGTGCTCACAATTTTTGAAAAATAATTAATATTTTTCAAGAAAATATGGTGAATATTCTGGAGAATATTTTTAAAAAGAAATTTGGAAAACTTTCTTCAGAACAAACACACAAAAAAATCTAAAAGTTTTCAAGAAAGATTTTTGTGAAAGAAAATCTTCAGGTATTCAATTTTTTTATCAAGATAAGAATGAAGTATTCGCAATTCTTTTTTTTTATACTTGAGACTTCGTAAGAATTAGATCAATAATTACACAGATTCTATATTTTGTGATAATATTTGCACATCGCATCGTCGAAAACTCTAAAATTTTGAACCATTCCATTACTACAGACTTAGAAGCTTATTTTACTGCGTAGACAACAGTTCATTAAAATACTTTCATTACAGAAAATTCCATTCCAAAAACGATCATGAAACTATTCGCGATCTCTCTTTTCTTGTGCTTTTTTACGTTTATTTTCGGTGTCAAATCGAGAGTCGAGAAAAACCCACCGATTAAATTTAGGAAATTTCCTCTTCGAAGGTTCAACAAGTGTGTTGAATCATGTGGCGGTGATTTTGGTGAAGAATGCTACCTCATACCTGTCACAGAAACCGAATTGGTGGCCTCTAAATGCGTGGTGAGATGTTATTTTGACCTCGAAGGTAAGCTATTTCAAAACTTAAAAAAATTTTTATCACCAATTAAAAATATGTTTCCACGTTGGCAGTTCCATATCAAAATTTGGAGACATGCCTATGCTGGAAAAATCGCTGCGTTGCCAAACCACTGAAACGAAAAATGCCAGATGAAGAGGAAAAACAACCTGGAACTCTTGGCAGATTCAAACTTCTTAAAAAAGCTGAACGTAGATTATATTTGTAAATTGTATCATATTTAAGTAGGTACCTTATCTCTTCATATTTTCAAAAATTTTCTTCAAACAAAAAATATTGTTTTAAAAATTTTGCTCCAAGAAGAAATTTTTCACTGAATATAAAAAAAAACACAAATCAAATCAACGAAAAAAAGTTCATATTTTAGAAGAACCACTACACAAACTAACAGACAAATAGAAGTTAATTACTTCAATGAACCGTCGAAAGTATCTACACAATATGATAAAATAAAATTATGTAAAAAACACACTAAAAAATTCATTTCTTAAAATAAACAGTCTGTTCTTTTGATGACTAATTTATATCTCTAAAATACAATTCACCGAGACATTTAAATAAAAAGAACACAAAATAATCTTTAACGCGGTAACGTAAAAAATAAATGAATAAATAATAATAAAATATCAGTAGATATATTGTAAATGCGTAGAAATAATAATTATTGTAGATGATAAAAAAAAAATAACACAAACAAACCAACAAAATCAAAATATGGCAAACGTACACACAATTCGCATCACAATGCTGTGTAAAAAAATCCTCGAAAATATTTCAACTAAAACTAGTATTTCATAATTTTCAAATAAAAAATGGCATTAAAATCACTTTTGTATTGTCAACTTACGAAAACATTCATCCAGCGAAGCTACATAAACTTATTATAATAATATTCTGATGATAGAATAAAAAAAAATAATTTTCGAGTATGGAATTGTTACGATATGTCGAGAATACAAATTTCACAAGAGTGAAAAACACACATAAAATATCGGCAGCTCTTTTGAAACTAAATCTATAAATTCAATGTACGTCATACTATACACGAAAACAAAATACTTATCACAGAGGTCAGACTTAAATACAAAAAAAAATTACCTAATACACTTTATGTACGTAAAAAATTTAAAAATAAACACAAAATAAATACAACATTTACAATTTTCACTTTGACACGAAACAATTAAGTAAAAAGTAGACACATACGAATGGTAACTAAGTGCAGTTTCAAGTGGCACTGATGTAAATTAAAATTCTACCCTTTTTCCCCCTCTCATCACACACCAACTGCGAGACTAGCAATATCCGTATGAATAAAAAATAATATTATGTTCAAGACTAGAGACACAAACAAATCGTGCATTAAGTTTCATAAAAAAAAAAAAAAAAAAAAACAGTTAAATGATCACGATCACATCATTCACAGTTTATCGACCTTTGATCAACAAAATATCCTTTCAAAGGTTCAACTGCTTAGCTCGTACACTGGAGGAAGTTCATAAATTACCGACATTTTTGAATCGTTTCAATTTGGCTGGAAAACTATCTTTATATAGGACTGGATCGGCTCGAAATTCGACTTTTTTCAATGGCATCCTACCGTATATTTCGGTGAATTTATTTATACATTTTGATCTCTCCACCATATGATGCAAATCGGCTGATAACATTTCGGTATTTGTGCATTGCGGGCATTTGAATTTTTTTCTCGGTGCGACCTGTAAATTTGATGGAGAAAAAAAATATTAGAGACGTGTAGAAATGCCATAATCTTTAGCTATAGGTAAGTTTATACTATTTTTGATTGTTGAAAATTTCCGGATTTTTATGGAGAAAAACATTTTTCGATTTTTTGAGAATATTTTTCTTCAACTTTTTGGAATGAAAATTAAACAAAATATATTTTTCGAACTTTTGGAGAAAAAATATTATTTTTTTTGAAATATTTAATACTGAAAAACTAGCTAAATCCATTTAAAAAAAAAGCTCAATTTCTTTGTAAAATATATATTTGTGGGGGATGGGGGTGAGGAATTAAAAAACAACCTCAATTTTTTTCAATAGAAATATTTGGAATGAAAAAAATTCTCACTTCTTCATAAACAGAAAATTTAATTTTTTGAACGAAAAAATCATTTAGTGTTTTCGATGCAAACATTTTAATCACTTTTTCGAAATCGAGAAAAATTTTAATTTTTGTTTTTGGAAAAAATTTCACATTTTTTTGAATAAAAATATTTCTCAATTTTTTAAATAACTTTTATGGCGATAAAAACTATTTTCTTTGTTTTGAAATAGGTACATATTCTTTTTTGAAATCTTGCAGAAAAATCTCTTATTTTCGGAATAAAAAATTTCTCAATTTTTTTACAAACGATTTATTCATTTTTTTTTCAATTCATCATTATTTTATTTTGACACAAAACATTTATCAATTTTCTGGAACGATTGCTTTTTTTTAAGGGATTAAACTTAATTTTTTTGGAGAAAAATACTTACTTCTTAAAATTTTTGAGGTAATTAAAATTAAAAAATAAACAGAACTCTATTTTTTGGAATTAAAAAATTTCTCACTTCTTCACAAAGAAAAAAATTCAATTTTTTTAGACGAAAAAATCATTTAGTGTTTTTGATCCAAAAATTTCAATTTTTTTTTTGAAAAACAGAAAATTTTTATATTTTTTGAAATAAAATTTCCTAAAAATATTTTTTGGACTTGTGGGGAAAATTTCTCAATCATTTGGAGAAATAATCTCATTTTTTGGAAAGAATTTCAACTAAAAAAAAAAAAAAAAAAAAAAAAAAAAAACATTTTCACATTATTTTTAAAAATGACAGAGAAAATTTTCAAACATTTTTTGGAGAAAATATTGCCCAGTTTATTTGAAATATTTTTTTGGAGGTGAAAAACATTCTCAATTTTTTGGAATGAAAAAATTTCTCACTTTTTCAAAAAAAAAAATTCAATTTTTTTGGACGAAAAAATCATTTAGTGTTTTTGATGCAAAAATTTTAAGATTTTTTTTTAAAAAACAGAAAATTTTTATATTTTTTTGAAAAAAATTTCCTAAAAATATTTTTTGGACTTGTAGGAAAAATTTCTCAATAATTTGAAGAAATAATCTCATTTTTTGGAAAGAATCTAAATTTTTTAAAGGAAACATTTTCACCTTATTTTTAAAAATTACACAGAAAATTTTTAAAAAAATTTTGGAGAAAAATATTACCCATTTTTTTTGGAGGTGAAAAACATTCTCAATTTTTTGAACAGAAATTATTGAAATAAATTTTTTTTTTGTTAAATCATTTTTTGAACAATGAACTTTTGGAGGAGAAAATCTCCTTTTTTTTGGAATAATAAAGTTCGTAATTTTTTTAGAAGCAAAATCTTTTTAAAAAAATTTTGAATATATATTTTTTTTAGAAGTATTCTCTTACATTTCGATTTTTTGTGGAAGAATGCTGACAATTTTTTACAGAAGGATTCCAATATTTTTTAGATTTTTCTTTCTTTTTTTTGGGAAGAGGGTAAGGGGGTAACCTCATTATCTATATTTTTGGAATAAAAACTTTTTTGTAAAAATATTTTTTGAACGTTGGAAGGGAAAAATCTTTTATTTTTGTAGGTAAATAAAAAGTGTTTGAGTTGAGTTTTTTGAAATAAAAAATATGTTTAAATTTTTAAAATTTTTTTGAAGTACCTAAGTAATGAAAAATTTCTCAATTTTTTTCAATTTGTATGAAGAAAAAATCTATCAATTCAATTTTTTTGAATAGGTAGTTTGGTATTTAAAAATTCATCAAATTTCTTCGAGCATAAAAAAATTTCTCAATCGATTTTTTGGCGGAAAAAATCTTTTAACTTTTTAAAAAAAATTTTAAAACAATTTTTTTTAATTTTGAAGTCTTATGCTAAAAAATTCCAATTTGCCAGCCCTACAAAAAGTAGACATTTTTTACCTTTATTGGAGCTTTATTGGTTACATTGGCGATAAGAAAATTCATGGCGATGTCTTCGCAATTCATATGCTGATCTACCCATTCTTTAATTTCACCATGCATCGACGTAGTGTATAAATAATTCCAATACTGTAATTAAAAAAACACACACGTGTGACTGAAATGTCTACGTTCGAAAGATAAGTTCGAGACGAAATAAATGCTTACTTTGTGATAAAACGCAGCACCGGTTAAAACCATTGATATTTCGTTCGTCCACTCTGACTCGTACCGCCAAGATTGCGATACATTATTCCAGACGTGAGTTCGAGACGGAAATCCAACGATACGATCGGGAAATTCTCGCCATACCTGAAGATAACGATATTATATTTCAATTACATCAGCAGAATATTGCTATCGCGACATTCGTAGGGAACCTTATGATTCATGAATTTTTTTTCTCGTGAGAATTACGTACTTCGAAACCGAAATCTAATTCGTCTTCCGTTAACATGGAGATATCGTCATCCAACGATAGTACAGCTTCTGTTTCTATCTCTTCGTAAGGATAGAACCGATTTGATAGTTTGTTTTTTTTGGTTTGTTTAATTTTCAAAGGTTTGCTTATTTTTGGCCACTTGGAAGCTGCGAAATAAAAGACGAGAATTTATTAGAACTTTAGAACAGATGAAAAAAGCCACACGTTAATATGGTTCATTCAACGTGTTTATATGTAGTTTCCTAAAATAATCTAAAAGGTAATAAAGAGCGTAAACATTGTCGTACTTAAAAACAACATTCCCTCGGAGTGATATTTTTATTACTTTATAGGAAGTAATTTTCAAAAGGGAAGTTATTTTTAGATATTTAACGAAAGATTTTGTTTTCATTACTTTCTGGTACGGCCAAATGTTGATTATTCCAAACGACCAAAATCATCGATAAGCTTGGTACCAAGGCGAGTCTTTCGATGATTAAAAACAAATTTTCTACTCGATCGTACGTTAATACGACTGCAGTGAAACCAGACGAGAAAGATTTTGTGCGGAGGAATAATGGAGAACGAGCGCCAATCTACAAAAATACAAATTTTCAGTAGAGTATTTTATTCGAAGAATCAAACTGATCGAAGATTTACTCACTAAATTCGATCTCAAGTTCCAGTCTTCGTAAAAAAGAGCATTTTGAGGAAACACTCGCTGATTCAAGATATCCAACGTGGTATTTGTGATGGCTTCCATCGAACTGAAGTATTTCGAAAATAACCAAACGCATTGGGCAGACATTTCTCGAATTCTACTAGGAGATATAGACTTGGTCAATTCGATCACTGTGCTCAGGTTGTCTTCCATTATGAAGAGAGCAGTTCTATCGAGAAAATAATGTATTATAAATCAATTCCTATTGAAAAAAACATTTTTTAACAATGGAATATCTTTTATATACCTTCTCCAGTCAATAATTTCGCGAAATGGCATCACCAAAGTATCTGATACAATTATTGGAATACAGCCAGCAGCCATAGCTTCGAAAAGTGCTGGCTGAGTCAATCTGGTTCCTCGTAAAATTAAACAAAATTTCGAATTCTGAAAAATAAAATTGAAAAAAGAAATTAAACACGATGAAATACTTTTTGCCTCTACAAGAATACTTCAAAGTACCTCTAGAACAGCTGGATACGCGTATTTGGAATGATTACTGCAACGAAACAAAACGTTCGAATTGGGACATCCTTTCAATACAACCATTTCCTTATGGTCTTCGGACAATTGATTTATTTTATGCAAAAATACAGAATGCACGTTTAATTGCGAACTAGTCACCAGCCAAGTTCTACACAGACCAGAATAAATTCATTCAATTAGTCACAGAGGAAATAAAGAGTTGACTCGATACGTGACTAGCTTATACATACCGTTCATTTTCAGACCATTTGTGCGGTATATTTGCGTAAGGACTGAATGCAGGCAACGATATATCAAATCCAGTCCGATATGTCCACGAATCGAAGCCAGCTCCAGCTACCATAGCTTTACCAATATCTAATTCCACTACACTGCTATGTTTGTCCGGTAACATATTAAAAATTATGTGATTTTCGCCATTACCCCAACTGCAAACAAGAAAACAGTTAGTTATGGTATTTAAATTTTTCATATAATATTAACATAATACACGTACTGAGATAGGGAGGAATTCAACGCTTGAGATGTTCCTCGAATTAGAAAATTATCTTGAGCCAAGGTATCGAAAGGTGGTAAAAATATGCAAGCTTCATCTGGATTCGAAGTGTAGTACTTGCTACGTGAAACACTCTCAACTATGCTGTAAAATTCTCTACTCAAGCGACGAATTATAGGTACACCTTCGCTATTCACGTATTGCTTCAATGGATAAACGTAGACATGGATTTGTTGCTCGCCATTCTTCCCACATTTATAAATATCGAAACAGTTGAACAGATTGCAGCTATTATTTCGTTTCGATACACTGGCATTCGCCGGAACTATAACTTTTTCTCCAATTTTGATGAAATTTCTTCTAGTAGAATTGACATGTAACACTTGCTCTGGTTTGTGTACCAGCGAAGATAGATACAGCAGAGTAACCAGCGATACCAATAGAATGACGGCGAGTGAAGCGGAATTCTTGAAACTGTGTTTTCTAAAGTGATTCAGACTACATCTTATCACCATAGTTGAGGGAATTTTCTTACAGAGGCATAAGCCTTTCAAATTATTCGCTACTAAGTGATTTTCATTTTCCTGCAGATGTAGCTCACAAGGCGAAGAAACACATCGATATTTTACGTTAGATCATTTCACATTTAACGTAATAACGCTCTAAAGGAAAATGGAATTTATAAACGATCGCGAACTCGTAATTTCTACTAATTTAGTACATTTCATCGCAAAATTTTGATTAAAACTACACGCTTGTCAACAAAGTTTTTCTTCAAAATTTTTTTATAAACAGTTAAACACCCACGGAAATAAAGCTCGAAAAGTCACAAAAAAAATTATCGATGGTATACTCGAATAGTGTACAGAGTGAGTGTACAAGGAAACAGAAGTTCATAATTTTTTTTTTGTTCTTTTATTAAAATTAATTAGTTCAAAAAATGCTTCAAATTTGTAGTAAAATCAATTTTTAATTATTTTTTAAAATAATGGTTGCATTTTTAAATTCTAGTTTCGGGTAAAATTAAAGAAAATCAGTTTTTGAACTATTTTGTAATTTTGACGTTTCGTTCAGTTATTACAAATTCTGTCACAGTTGTGTGTGTAGAAAGTCAAAAAATCACAAATTTTCCGGAAAAACAATATAAACAAAGCAAAGCTCAACTTCAAACTTTTCTTCAAAATTTGCAATAAAGCAAACTAAAACTTGCAAATACTTCAGAAATGATCTAAATTAGGAGCTTTCGAGCTTATTTATTCGACTGTTTGGGCCATGACAAGATAGCTCAATGATGGACTACGAGTTTAAATTGAAAACATCAAACGAAAGAACCAAAGTCGAAGATATTTTCGACTACGAAGGCTGTAAAGTTGGCCGAGGAACTTACGGTCACGTATATAAAGCTCGTCGAAAAGATGGGTAAGTTTAACTTTCTTCTCCTTCTCTTATAAGTACTACGCATGTACCATTCATTCTTGACATAATTCGTATTTCAACGTAATTCGCTTCCTTCGGGTGTTGTATTTTATACAATTCCAAAAACTGAGTTCGTGGCTCGCACTGAAACACTTCGTTTCTCCGAACACTTTGCATTTTAATCTTTACTCATTCAGTAACCATTGTCAATGATTCATTGTTACAGCAACGATACCAAAGACTACGCTCTTAAACAAATCGAAGGTACTGGATTATCGATGTCCGCTTGCCGGGAAATAGCCGTAAGTAGGCCGGAATCTGTTACTCAAATATATTTGAAACGCTATGTGTGACTGTAAATTATCTTTGGTGTTTCAGTTACTACGAGAATTGAAGCATCCAAACGTTATTAATTTGATTCGAGTGTTTTTATCGCACAACGATAGAAAAGTATGGCTACTCTTCGATTACGCTGAGCACGATTTATGGGTAACTACTCGAATTTATTTTATCTATTTCGATTACACGAGATTACCATTCTATTGTTACTACTTTTGCAGCACATAATCAAATATCACCGTACTGCTAAAGCTAGCAAGAAGCCAGTGATGGTTCCTAAAGGCATGGTTAAATCGCTGCTTTATCAGATTCTAGATGGAATTCATTATTTACATTCGAACTGGGTTCTCCATCGTGATTTAGTAAGTTTAATCGTCAGAAAATTAGTTATATTTCAGAACAGATTGATACGAGTTTTTGTGATTTTTACAGAAACCAGCTAATATTTTAGTCATGGGCGAAGGTCCCGAAAAAGGACGTGTGAAAATCGCCGATATGGGATTTGCTAGGTTGTTCAATGCTCCGTTGAAGCCGTTGGCTGATTTAGATCCCGTTGTGGTCACGTTTTGGTATCGGGCTCCGGAACTGTTACTTGGTGCTAGGCATTATACGAAAGCTATTGGTAAGAAAGACACATTAATTAGGTAAATTGAAAACTTTCGTTGAATTTCGTATTCTGTTTTAGATATTTGGGCTATCGGTTGTATTTTTGCCGAATTATTGACTTCGGAGCCTATATTTCACTGTCGTCAGGAGGATATAAAGACGAGTAATCCTTATCATCATGATCAACTTGATAGGTAACATTTTTAACAAATTGAAAACGATATCATTGATTTTCAAATCATCTTTATATGTATTTATTATTTGCTCTACAGAATATTCAGCGTAATGGGATTTCCTCAAGAAAAAGACTGGGAAGATATTAGAAAAATGCCAGAGCACAAAACTTTGGTGAACGATTTCAAACGTTCCACGTATGTGATATTTTAGAATTTAAATTTTTAGTCGAAAACCGTTTTGCACGTAATTAATCGATTTTTGTTCAACATTCTACAGTTATTCTGCAGCATCGTTAGGCAAATATATGGAAAAACATAGGATCAAACCAGACAGCAAAGCTTTCCACTTGGTGAGTAGTTACGATTTTCGTATGTCGAGTATTCTGTGCCACTGAATATTTTATTTTTGATGCATTCCTTCAGCTTTCGAAATTATTATCGATGGATCCGAATAAACGCATTACTTCGGAACAAGCTATGCAAGATTACTATTTCCAAGAAGAACCTTTACCTACCCGAGAGTAATTATTGCATTTTTTTCTTCTTTACTATATACAATAATCGTTGCAATAAATGAATTCTACTTTTAGTGTATTCGCTGGTTGCCCTATTCCTTATCCCAAGCGAGAATTTCTTACCGATGATGATCAAGAAGATAAGTCTGAAACAAATAAACGGCAAACAAACAACGTATGTATTATTTTCTTGTCAGTTGGAGTATTCCGATCGAAAATTTAACGCCGAATTTTCAAAAAATTTCTAGGGAGCTCAAGGTCAATCTGACCAAGGCAGTCATAACCACCAACACGGTCCAAATGCCAAACGTGTCCGCCTTAATGGGCCACCACATCAAAGTGTCAACCCTGGTGTGATGTCAGTACAACAGCAGCAGCAGCAGCAACAACAACAACAGCAACAACAGCAGCAGCAGCAACAGCAACAACAGCAGACGCACCAACAGCAGGTCCAACAGCAGGAATTTCATCACGTTAATCAGCATCAGCAAAATTTGATGTACGGTTCTGCTGTCAACTCTCAACAAAGCAATTTTCCTCAGCGATATTAAATTCTGTCACGTATTGATCAAGACTGCTCGTATATTTAATTTTTTTTAATCTATTCGTGTATTTCTTATTTCATTTACTTATTTGTTTTTTAATAATTTATTATTATTTATTCCTACGAAGCTGGAATTATTTTATGCAACAGCTCGATTCGATTGCGATTTGTGTTCGCCACAATTCAGCGAAGTTTATCGAGTTGCTGCATGATGTAATTCTGTTCGGTTGTATTATGATTATGTTCTATTTTATTGGATGCGAATTGCGTATTTAATTGTGTATTTATTTGTGTGAGTTGTTCTTTTAACTTAACTTATCGTTTGTTTTGAAATGATTACGAATACATGCATTGTATAGCGTAGGTTTTACTGTTTAATCATCAGTTTAATAAACGCTTCCATGTTTCTCAGTATAGCTCCAACATCCCGATACTTTATGTAAATAAGTATAAGATACGAATTGATTGAAGTTTTCGTCAAAACTCAAAAGGATTAATTCGAGAGTTCAAAAAATGATAATTAGGTAAAATTATTCGAATTTGCCGCTATTTTCTTTTAATAAATTCAACATGGTCGTCGTTCCTTTCAAGATTTCATGAACAATTCGTTAAAAATTTACCCCCCACCTCTCTTGTCCGTGACACTCTCCTTTCGTCTCACGTGTCGTCGTCTGTGATCTTGTGGTAAAATTTCTAGCAAATGTTAATTTTCAATGTTAATTTATTAATTTTATCGCAGATTATTGTTCTTTCATCGGAATATTACTCGATTTACACTACGTGTTAATTTCGTATTGGATTTGCCAACATTTCGAAGTTGCCGCTGGCATTCTCGAACGCAGGTGTGGATTACTCCTGCAGTATAACTATCGTTTTAGCCGTTTCAAAATGACCGTTTATTCGAAGACAATTTTCCAATGAGATCGTTTGAGTAATAACTACGAGGTAAGATGATTATTCGATATGGTTTCCTTGTAAAACAATACATACTTACATGTTTAATGGCACTATTTCCTCTTTCGTCGCTGTTGTAGACAGACCATTCTTTAACATCTGCATTTAACCTTATTGGGCGAGTATTTAGTCAAAGTCGAATATAAAATGGATAACGAGAAGAAGCTAACGTTGAATTACCTCAGGGATATGTTCAATGGGACATTTGATGAAGATCTTATTGAATCTGTGCTCGAGCAGCGTGATTGGAATAGTGAGATAATTTACATATTACGTATCATTATCTATCAAGATATTCTGTAAATAATTTGCGTAGATAACCAATTAACACAAAGGTATCAAGACGTACTTAAACTACGTGTACTTTATTAATGTACATTTATTAGTTTCGGTGTCGTTAGTTATGACGAAATTTTACGTTCCCAATGAATACTTTCGTTTCAAGTTAATGAATGAATATTTTTCTTTTTACTTACCTCGAATAAGTACCCAATTGAATTTAAAAAAATAGCAATTCGTTTCTAATTCATTTTTTTCTTTTTCAGCTGATCGTGCTCTCGACGATTTAATGCTTATGGCTCAAGGTTGCTCGTTCGACATACCGATAGATGATTTCTCAGATCCAGCAACGCCTTCGAAGCAAGCAGACGACACCAAAGCTTCGAATCTGGTGTCTGATTTCATTTCTCAGAATGGCGGCGGCGGTGGTGGCGGCAGCGTTACCGACGAAAAGCCAGAAAGCGAAGACGAGATAATCGTAGTAGACGAGGAAGAATTTTGCCTCACAGGAGGATCGGAATCGGACGATGCTAAATCAACGACTCCAAAACCGCTCGTCGTGGAACAACAGCCTTCTGCTCCTCAACCGTCGTATGCGAACATAGCTCGAAAAAATCCACCACCCGTTTACCAGCAAATTTCTCAAATTCAACCGCCGGCCATTTTATACCAGGGGTATACTTCTTTCGAACGAATGAAACGTACACGAGATTCGTTGGAACGAGTCAAGCTGTTTGTACACGAACGATCGAAAATAATGGTTATTTTACGCGGCTGCTCCGGAAGTGGAAAGAGTACTTTGGCTAAGAAAATCTTGAAATGTTGCGATTTAGAGTTGAAGAACCCGTATTGGTATATTCATTCGGCTGATAATTACTTCCATCTTAATAATCTAGGTACTTATCAATTCGACAGGGATAAATTGCCGGATGCACACAAATGGAATCAGAAAAATGTCTTGTGCGTTGTTCACGAAGGTCTAACTCCGGTTATTATCGATAACACCAACTCTGAATTGTGGGAAATGGAAGTTTACGCTAGAATGGCGGTTTGTGCCGGATACGAAATCGAAGTAATCGAACCAGATACGCCGTGGGCTTTTCAAACATCTCAGCTGATGAAAAGAGGCTCTCACGGTGTTACTAAAGAGGTCGTCATAAATATGTTGAAACGATACGAATATAACGTCAGTTCGTCCGTGTTATTGAAATCGTACAATTTGGAATACGACGCTGATACTTGCCCTCCCCAAACTGGTACCTGCGAATTAACCAACAAACCCCTCGTTTCGTTATTCGAAGATCTATACAATGCCATCCACGTCTTCCCGCAACAACTGAAAAAATTACGCAAACAACAACGACCCAGTCGCAAAGCTAGAAAGAAGCAACGCGAAATGGAAGAACAGCAACTCGACGAGATCGTCCAAGCTATCGAAAACTGCGGCAGTGAAAACGAAGCCGAAGATTCGACCCAAGATGAAATCGACATAGACGACGAAATCATCAAATCGTTCGTCAAAACAAATCTCAACTCGGCTGCTGCCACCGAAACTACCTCGGATTCTGATAATAAAAGCTGGGAAGACGTATCCGAAGATTCGTACGTTTCCTTGGCCGAAGAAGAAGAAGACGAATCGGCTGACAACTCTGGCGACGAATCAGACGACGCTGAAAACGATAGCGAAGATTCAGACTCGTCTGTTTCGTCCAATTCGTCCGCCGAAGTCTCTGAAAACGAGGTAGATGAAAGTGAAGCAGCGCCTGTTGATCCTACAGACGAAGAATCCGAAGCTAAAAATGAACAGCCTGAAAGTAAAAATGAGCAATTCGAGTCTACGAGAAGCGATATAAATTGCGTCAATTCTATCATCGATAGTTTTAAAAATCCTCTTCATTTAGAAGAAAACGAACTCAGCATCGATGTGACTTTCCGCAATAAGAATAAATTTTCTAATCGTTTATACGACATGTTATCTAAGAGCGGACCTAGACTCAAATGTTTCGAAAATTTCCACGATTTGGATTTTTTGGACGACCTTGATAATGATCCGGTGGCCAATGTTAGCGATCCAGCCATCATACAAAGTGTAACCCAACTTATCGAAGAAGATCCAGTGCCCAAGGCTCAACCTCAGGGTGATCCTGTTTGGAAAAATGTCCCCGATTCGGAAGCAGATACTTCTTCGTCGTTCGTAAAAAATATTCTCAATAATGCTTTGAAACCGTTGGAGAAATCTGTTTCGTTGGAAAATACTTCGAACCAGTTCACTCCCATTACAGATATACCAGACTTGGTTATTCCGGATGAATTGAAACCGGACGAGTCAGTGACGAATGTGATCGATGATACGAGATTTATCGAATCAGACGAACGTCTTCCTCTTGTACCGAATGTGATAGTTGATAGCAATCGTACATCTGCCGAGTCCTTCCACGATGCTCAAGAATCCCTAAACAGTAGCTTCGCTTCTCCCGAAGTGACCGTAATCTACAACGAACCAGATAAACTGATCGATACTAAATCGAACAAAAGTTTGAAGAATGCGAACGCCGCAGCTTTCGGAAACGTTGCCACCTCTTCCAGCGCAGAAGATGATCGAAACTCTCTACTAAACGAAGCTCGAATATTGACCGGTAGCGTCGAATCAGACGCTTCGTTATCGTATCGAAATAATTTGAACGAAGGTGACGACTCGGTCGTTGAAAATTTCACCGATCAAGTCATCAGTAGTAGTAAATTTAAACCCATCGGTGATGAGATTTCTTCGTCGAATGTTATGATTAGAAACGTAATCGAAAACGATCTATGGGGCGATAGTTTCGAAGAAAACGCGAATATAATTGGAACGGATCGAAACAGAGGTACTTCGGAAAACTCTGACGAGAACTCCGAGTATGGGAGTAACTCCAGCTCGTCTGATGAGCTTAGGTTTACAGATATTCACAACAGCGTTAATCGGTTCGTAAATAACGACATCAAGGGCGACGTAGCTACCGGTGAAAAAAAGAAACAAAACGTTAACGTGGCTTTGAAAAATAAAAATTCCACCTCCGTTGTCGAAGATGATCACGATGGAGTTCCTACTTGGAGTATAGATTCGACAGTCGAATTAAATACCTTAAAGGAACGAATCTTAGTGAACAGTTTGGATAAAGTATTCGGTCATAAGTTGCCATCAGCACCGGTCGAAGAGCAAACCACAGAAGAAGCTGATCCCAGGCCAGTAAACGTATCTCGTAAATCTTCCTGCGGAGCCGGATTCCAACTGATTGAAAATAAATTACACGATAAATCAGAGAAAAATCTGGAACGCGATCAAGAAGAAGATGTACCTTCTGCGTCTAGAGAAGATCAACAAAACGAAAACGACTCCACTTTCTGGAGTCAGTGGATGAAGGGTGACAGTTGGGACTCGAAGGAATCTGTCGAAACCAAGGATACCTCTGGTAAGAGCTCCGAAGCCAAACCTCCCAGAGCCAATCTCGCCTCATCGGACAGTCCAAGTAAACAAAAAAATATCGATACTCAAAACACCATCAGATTAGTCAACGATATCAAAAACGCAGATAAAAACAAAGTCTTGAACCAAAAGCTAAAAACCACCAATTTCGAAACTCTAATGAACGATTACTTTAAACATCGCAGTTACCCGAACACCGAAGACTCGATGTTCGGATTACCACCGGCGTACGACGTGAAATTCAAGAATATTTTGCACGATGCCTTGAACACGATGCCCAAGAAAATCAACGAAGATAATTCCGATACAGACGAACGAACCAGACGATCACGTCAATCTCGTTTATGGAACACATCGGACGACTCCTCCGATACCGATTCCAATCTTAGTCTTTCTAAAAGCAGCTCCACTTCCAAGAACGATCCAACCGATGCCGAACAACCAAAACCGATTCGTCGAACTCCTGGCAAAAAACCCGAAGAAAAAACATCTCCGGAGTTTGTCGATGAACTAGTCCGCAGATGGAAGAGTATAGCCATGGAAGAGACCCAACCAGACTACGATAGAGTTCTCAAATGGAGTCCGGTCAACGACGTCGTCGATATTATCGACTGGAACTCTGAAGAGAACAAGTTACCGTTGAAGATAAGCAATTGTGCTGCGAAACCACAACGTGCCAATGTGAACTACGTCTCGTCAGAGGAGATGCTAATCTCGAAACGAGACATAGCAACTAATACTGCAACGGACGACGTTACAGAAGGAGTCAAATGTTTGGTAGCTCGTTGTAGGGAGATAAATGTAAATCGTGATCAGGCTGAGGTTCCTAATATCGAATTGAAAATGAAATGTGATAAGAGTACGATGACCGAGGGTAGCTGTTATACTGTCAAAGTGAAACCTATCAGAGAAGATTTAACTAATATGTTCCCTAAAGAGATGGCTGATTCTATTTTAGACTTGTATGAGAAATGTAACGGAAACATGGATTGGATTATCGAGATTCTAATGGAAGATGGATACTCTCCCACTGATGACCAACTCGAGTATTTGAGTTCGTTGCAAAATGTAGTCACTTACGATATACCCATGGAAAATACACCTAAAGAAAAAGGTACCAAATTTTGATTTTTTTTTTCTCCCAACTTAATGTAATTTTGTATTCTGACAAATTATCCTCTTTTTAATATTTTTCCAGATAAACCTGCCCCAGAAAAGAAGAAAAAACAAAACGGAAACGCTGCCAAAAATAATCGTCGTAATATCAGCCATTTCGAAACCGCATCTCCGATCGAATCGCCGAGAAAACCCAAAAAGAAGAAACTCGACCTGACAGAAGAAACCAAACCAACGTTCGACAGAGAACTGTATTTCTCGGACGAAGCACCATTCAATTTGGAAACTCTCGACGAAGATAACAACGAGGGAAGCGTGGAATTATTCTTGGATGCTACGATGGTTCAACAGTTGATCGGATATTTTGGAAATCCAACTGTGTACAGTTTGAATGGTTCGTTTGGGACGATATTTTGGTACGGCGAGAGTTTCGGTGGCGGAATTTTTTCATTTTGAGTGGTTTTTTGCAGATTGTCAACCGGTTATCAATTTACCTGTTTCGTTGGCTCGTCAGATTCACGCTTCTTTGCTGGAAAGTGTCGTCGATCAAGCGGAGAGAAATGAGTTTTTGATTAATCAGTTGGCTGAAGGTAAATTAGTAATCTTTAAAGTTTCTTTAAAAAATATCTGTTCATTTAAATTTCCTTTTGTTTTAATTCCCACAGATTTTCTTGTTTTTTACGATTTCTTGTTTTACGTAAATTTTAATATTTCTTAAATTGGTCTTTGATTTTTTGCAATACAAATTTTCTTACATTTTTTTATATAAATTTCTCATAATTTATTATTTTTCCATTTTTTTTATATTTTCAAAATTGGTATTTTTTTTTTTCAATTTTGAATACGTTTTTGTGTTGCCTTATCTTTATTTCCTCCACTTATTATTCGTAATTTTGTAATTTATTACTTTTTAAATTAATTTTTAATTTTAAAATTGAAAAGAAAAGTTATCGCTTCCTTATAAAAAGAAAAATATTTATGTTAAAAAAAAATTGTAGTTCATTCAAGTTATCATCCCCCCTGATTCTTCACGATTATTCTTTACTACTTTTTTTCAATTATTAGTATTCTCGGAAATTACTCAATTTTTAATTCTCAAATTTTCAAATTATTCAGAAGTTTTAAAAGTGTTTTTTAAATGTTCAATTTTTTTACATTTTATTTTTTTTTTAATTTTAAATTTATCAGAATTTCTTATTTTTTAAATTTTTTAATGCTTCCAAAATTGGCAAATCATTTTCTAAAAAAATTTTCTAACTCTTTTTATTTTCATTTCTTCAAAATTTTCGCATTTTTCCTAATTTCGTAAATTACTAATTTTTCATTTTTTTTTACATATTTTCTCCTTTTTAAAAATCAATTTTTACTTTTTTTTTTAAAAATAAGTATTGCATCCTAATTTTTTAAAATATTTATTCAAATTTATAATTTTTTCAATTCCCAAAAACCTTCTTATTCTCCACGATTTTTCGCAATTTTTAGTACTTAGCTATTTCCTAAAATTTTTCAATTGTCCACTCTAAAATTTTTCATAATGTTTAATTTTTTCAAATTTCTAATGTTTACAAAATTGGTCAGTTTTTAATTTCTCTCTCCATTTTCTAAATCTTTCAATTTATAATTCATCCAAATTTTTCATAATTTCAAAAAATTTTACCTTTTGAATTTTTTACGATTCGAAATTGAAAGAAAATCATCACTTAATTTTTTTACATTTTTTTGTTCTTATACTTATCATCAGTTTTTAAAAAATGGTTTATTCAAATTTACAAAATTTCTAATTTTCGGAGATCTGATTCCTTGCAATTTCTTGAATTTTTCAATTTTTAGTAAACTAAAATTTCTCAACTCTTCATGATTTTTTATTATTGTTCAAGTTTTATTATCTACCTATATTTTATAAATTTTCATTTTTTTTTTTTTTTTTTTTTTTTTTTTTTTTTAAGAAGAAGAAGAAGTCGATTTGATAATCACTTCTTCTCAAAATTTTTCCATTTCTCCCCATTTTTATTTTCCGCAAAATTTTTCAGAATATTTCAGTTGTTTATAATTATACTTTTTAAATTTTGAATTATTTCTGAAATTATTTTGATTTTCTAAAATTCTTAGTTCACCTAAATTTTTCAATTTTTTTCTATCCATCCCAAGTTTTCAAATGATATTTTTTTTGTTTAGTTTTTAGAAACTCTTAAATTTTGAAATAATTTCAATTCAATTTTTAAATCGAAAAATATTTATAAATTTTTTAATTTCTGACGATTTTTTAGATGAAAAAATTGAATCCTTGGAAATTGTTCGATTTTTAAATTTATCTAAATCTTTCAATTTTCTAGTTATTTCATATTTTACAATTTCCTACACTTTTTTTACATTATGTTAGATTTTCTACAATTTTAAATTAATTTCCAATTTTTTACATTTTTTAATTTAATTTTCTCACTTTTTTAATTTTTAATTTTTTCGAAATTTTCAATTTCTTATTAGGCAAGTATCTTTTATTATTTTTTCAATTTTAAATATTTCCAAAATTATCCAATTATTGTCTCAAATTTTTAACCTATTTAAATCTGATAGATAATTATTCAGTTCTCTCAGATTTTCTAATTCTTTTGAATTTTTTAATTCATTTCAATGTGCAGTTCTTTTACATTGTTCAGTTTTTGAATAAATTGCCAATTTTTAATTTTTTTAAAACACCTATTTAATTTGACTACTTTTTGCAATCTTCAATTTCTCTGAAATATTTCAATTATTATTTTTTTATTTTTCAAAATTTTCGTTTTTCCAAAATTGTCTAATTTTTAAAATTTGAAAAAAAAACTACCTAATAAAATTTTGAAAAAGTTCCTCTTACGAAAGAAGTTATTATTATTACATATATTTAAATTTGAAACGAACCCCTCTGTTATTTCATACTTACAAAATATGTATCCTTTTCAACGTCATTTTTCGATCTCATTTCAAGATAACGATAATCGATCGTCGAATTTCTATAAATGTCAAAAAATAAATCATATTTTCGAATAAACCTTACTCTAGCCCGAGAAATATTTCAACGATACGATCTAACATTAATTTCCTTCTTTTTATTTACATTTTTCAGACGAATTAATCACCGAAGACCCTCGGAATATCGAAACTGGTACAGAAGTCACTCAAAACGATATGATCGAGGTGGAAAATTCGCTCTCGGACGTAATAAACGTAAGCCAATCGAATTTCATCGTATAATTCGTTCATATTGGCGAATTAAAATTGCATTAAAAATATTGTATTTTCAGAGCAATGTGGCGGAATCATCCAACAATGAGAATTCTTTCGCATCAAAACTTTCGCTAGATTTATTGAGAAAATCTTTTCCAACTTTGGACCCTTCATACGTGATCTCCACTTTTAAATTGAATAATTACAATTATTACGTAAGTGATGAAAATTTTGGGAAAATTTCGAGTTTAGAAGTTTTGGTAGCTAAATCAAATGTTTCACTCAATTTAGGATACGAAAAAAGTACTAAATCAAATGACACCGGAAGTTGCCACGAACTTAACTTTCAATTTGAACGAAAACAAAGGAAACTTAGTCGATCAAATTAAAACCAACAACGACGCGCCGGTAAATTATTTTATTTCTAATAAAATCAGTCATCTCTACCCAAAACCATTGACTGAGTTTTCATCGTCGAATTTTATAAATTTGTCATCATTCGCAGCTTTTCGAACCCGCAACTGCTTCGTTAGCCCGCAACGAAATTCTCGACCAGGTGAACAGCTATCGAGACGATGCCGCCTTCAATTACGAACAATGGCAGAAATTTAACGAGCAACTAAAAACCGCCCTTCAACGCAAAAGATACGGTGTCGCTCCTTATTACAGAGAATTAGTGAGTAACCCTTTAGCGGGGAAGTCTTATCGTAGAGTATCTAACGGCCGACGTACTTATGTAGAATTCATTTTTTCGTAGATGAGCGCGTTCAAGCAAAAATACGACGAAGCCAACGCCAACGCCGCCGCTGTGCTTATAAATTCCTGTTGCAAAAATTCCAACGTTATCGATTTACATTTTTTCAAAGTGGCCGAAGCGTTGAGAGCGTTGGATATATTCTTAGATCATCATATTTCACGATTGATTAGCGCCCGTCGAACGAAAACTACTTTGTATGTTATTACCGGTAGAGGCACCGGAAATAGAGGTCGCGTTTCCCAGTTACAGCCTCCGATTAAGAGTAGATTGAAGAAAAGGAATATTGATTTGTAAGTATTATTTCAGTATTGTCTGTTTGTTGTTGTGTCATCATTGCTACTTGCATGATTCGTTGAACTTTTAAAAAAAATTTAAAAAAAATAATCGATCGAAATATTCAAAAACTAAAAAATTTAAGAAAATTGAATATTAAACGAAAAGAAAATCAAAACATGATTTAGAAAACTTGTGATGATTGAATAATTGGAAGAACTGAAGATTAAAAAAAAAAATTGTTGAACTTTGAAAATTATGAAATTGAAAAATTGTAAAAATTTCAGAAAATTTTTAAGAAATTTGAAAATTAAAAAAAAACAACAAATCGTGGAGACTTGAGTTGATTAAGAAATTTGCAGATTGAGAAAAAATAAAAATTTTGATCAATTTTGGTAATCAATTAAAATTAAAAAAAAATTAAAATTAAAAAAATTTCAGAACAAATTTAGAAAACTAAACATTAAAAAATATGGGAAATCGAGAAAAATTGAAAAACGTGAGATAATTTAAAAATTGAAAAATTTGAATGAATTAAAATTTATACCTACACTTTTAAAAAATTTTAAAAATTGAAAAATTGAAAAAAATGATTAGGTAAATCTTTTTAAAAAAAATGTTGGGAAATTCAACACTGAAAAAAATTGAAAAATTGAAAAATTGAGAAGATTTGGAAAATTTGGCATGATTAAAAAATTTAGATGGATTAAAATTAATTTTGAAAATTTCAAAAATTTAGAAACATTTGAATTTTTTTTTTTTTTTTAGAAAATCCAAACATTGAAAAAATCAAAAAATCGTGAAAAATATGAGAACCGAATTTTAAAAAAATTAAGCAATTTTAGAAATAATAATTTACCTATGTCTAATTTTTACAATATTTTGAAAAAGTTTCTAATTTTTCAAAATTTCTCTAAAACGTCAAGTCCTTTTTTTTACCTATAGATTTTTTAAAATTCAAGTATATTATTTACAAATTTTTCAAAATTTAAATTTACAAGTAAATTTTAGAAAATTCAACTGTTTTGAAAATTTCAAAAATTAAAAAAAAAATTTTAACAGAAAATTGGATTATTTTTAAAATCCCTAAAAAAAATTGAAAAATTGAAATTTTTTGGAAAGTTGAACATTGAAAAAATCAAATTTTTACACCTAATTAAAAAATTGGGAGATTTTAGACAAACTAATAATCTTGAGTAATTTTGAAAATAATTTAAAGTAAGTAAATTAAAAATAAACTTGTAAAAAATTGAAATTAAAAAAAAAATATCAATGATTTATAATTTTGAAAAACAGTTGAAAAAATGATAAATAAAGAAATAGATGCTACCTTAAATTTTTTTAGAAATTTTGAAGAAATATTTTTCCTAATGAACAATTAAACCTTGAAAAAATCAAAAAATCGTAAAAATGGGAAAACTTGGGATCATTAAAAAATTGAGCAATTTTGGAAATAGAAAAATTAAAAAAATTAAAAAATTGTTAGAAGTTGAAAACTTTGAAAAAGAAAAACAACAAAAAAATGTAAAATCGAAAAGATTTGAAAAATTTGAATGACTAAAATTTGTTTGAAAATTATTGTGTAGTCTTGGAAATACATAATTACGTATGAAAAAAAAATTAAAAATCAATAAATCCTAAGAATTTGTAAAATTTGAAATGATTAAAAATAAAAAATAAAAAATTGATTAAAATAATGTAAAATAAAAACATTAACAAAAATTAAGACACCATGAACAATGTTAAGTTCTTAATGAAATTGAATATTGACATCTGACAAATTTACATAAATTAATTGAATAATAAAAAATGTTGAGAGATTTAAAATTTTGAAACAATGGCAAATTATAGGTAAACAAAATTGTAGAAAAATAATATGTCAAAATAGATAGGCAAAAATTAAAACTGAAAAATTCACTTTCGAAAAAATTAAGAAATCTTGAAGAATCGAAAAATTTAATAAACCTAATTAAAAAATTGGAAAAATGATTACCTATACAATTTCAGAGAAATGCGGAGTTTTGGAAGTATTCGAAATTAAAAAAATAATAAATTTAAGATATTTAAAATAAATTGAAAATCAATCAAACGTGAAAAAAATGAACATTTAAAAAAATTAAGACGTCATCGTCATGAAAAATTGAAAAATCGGAGTAAATTATAAATTTTAGAAAATTATTAGTTTTGAAAATGGTAAAAATTTACTTGATTAAGAAGTCACAATTAGAATTGAAAAATGTTGAAAAAATTATCAATTTTTTTTAATAAAGTATTTTGAACAATTTGAAAAAATTAAAAATTGATGAAAGAAATGGCATGTTAAAAAAATTGAAATAATTGGATGCTAAAATGTTTTGGAAATCATGAAGAATTAGAAATTTTTTCTCAAATTGAAAATTGAAAAAAATATGTAGCAATTTTGGAAAAAGTAAATTGTGAAACAATATTGAAAATAAAAAAAATGAACATTAAAAAAAATTGTGAAATCAGTTAAATCACAATACGATGGTTTTTAATGTTAGAAAATGGAGCAGATTTGGTAATAAATTTAAAATTGAATAATTTAAAAATTGAGCATTAAAAAAATTAAAATATCATGACGAATTTTTACATTAGAGAAAACAGATTAAAATGAATTAAAAATTTTAGAAAAATGAGAAATTTTCTGAATATTACAGATTTTAAATTATTAAAAAGTCACAAGAAAATGAAAATTTTGAAAAAATTTAAAATTGATGAAAGCATTAACACACTTTACGAAAGAAGCATCAAATTGAAGGAATGGATAAACTATAAAGAATAAAAAAAAATTGTAAATTTTTAAAAGTCGAGAAATTTTTTGCGAATAAAGAAATTTATAGATTTAGACAAATTAATTATTGTAAAAAATTTAGCATTTTAGAAAAAAACTGTAAAATTTTGAAAATTTGATGTTCGTTGGAAATTAAAAATTAAAAAAAAAATTAAAAATATAGGTACTTAGTTATAGGTAATTTTATTGATTGGAACTGTCAGAAAACTAAAAAAAAATTCAACATAAAAAAATTAATGCATCATGAAACAGATAGATATTTAAAAAAAACTGTAAATTGAATACTTAGATAATCAAGGAAATTAAAAATTTGAGAAATTTTCGAAATATTGAAAATTTTAAATCATCCGTTTTTTAGTGATTGTTGAAAGTTTTAAAAATAATTTTCTGTAGCCTTTCAATATTTTCTTAGACTTTAAAAAATATGAAGCTTTGTTGTCTGATTTTTGCTACAAAAAAATTGCTGTCGATCTATGATTTTCGATCCTCAGCAGTATAACATATCCATTTTAATAGTTATCAATTTTATCTTCTTGTTTCAGCGAGGTCCCACCTTACAATACAGGAATAGTAGTTGCGGTAGTACGAAAAAGTTCTCCTTTGACAAATGATTTGTGATACGTATGCAGAATGTAAGTACCTCACCGAGAAGAATCACTCTATACTTAGATCAGTTGCATGCCAGATATACGTAGGTTTATGGTCTTACCTTATGGATTATGGATTTCTTCTTCTTTTTCTTCTGTACATTTTTTATACGTGGAATACTTTATAATCTACAAATTTCCCTTTGATTATACATAACCCCTCGTCCCTTATTAATTGTGGTGCAAGGCATGAAAATTACTCCAGTGTCTTTATTTTATTACAAAAAAAAAATTAATATTATGATAAGTTTTTAAACAAATTAACCGATGAAATATATCTATACGTGAAAATTAACGCAGAATTGCATATTATATTACAGATTTGCACCACCATCCACCAATTTACCCCTCTCCCGTGGGTTTGAATTACCTCTTACCTCGCGAAGTGGATTACATTATTATTTTTATACAAATTTATATTATTTAAAGTGTGTTTATTTTTAAATTGAACTCGATACTGTTCAGATACATGTTCGAGATCGTCATCATTTTTACATGCCTTCCTCCTGCCCCCTCCCATCTGTTTGCATTCTATAGATCGCCTTAAATATCTAAGATACATAATCCGAGGTTTGGATTTCGTGTTTCTAGTCGTAATAAGGTCATGTGTATGGTAATATGAAACTGGTTCAAAAATTGATATCCGAGGTACTTGAAATTGTAAAGTACACCGAGTGGATTGTTCGAACTCGACATTAGAAGTGCGAATGATTGGCATATTTTTTATGCTACCGTAGACTTAACTCGAACGTTGAAAATTTTCAAACTTTATTCGAGACTGAATAAAAATACTTTATTCTTCGATATATTGAATCCACGTTTGAAGCATTTGAAACGGTTGATTTTTGAGTAAAGCATTTCGAATGGACCTTGGAATCTGTTCGATTTTCCGATCCGATGTTTTTACATGTATAAATCGAGGGATCGGTTTTTTTTGTGATTCATTTTACGTAAATCATACGTACGTGGCTGTTTTTCGACCCATTAGGTACTTTTTTTATTTGAACAGTGTGATGACGAATCACTCGTGTGGATTGAATTAATCCTCCCAAGACTGATTTTTATTTCGATGAAAGGTTTTTAAGTCTCGTTGGTTCATTTTTTATTTTTATTTGTATTTTTTTCTTTCTTATTTTGAAGGTGTCGAAGCAATCATTATTTCTAATAGGAGATATTTGCCTCTCTCATTTCGTTTCTCTCATAAATTAAGAATTAAGGGTTTTCATTTTTTTTCCTTTCTCCTCCCACTTAACTAAGTTTCGCTATTTTTATTTTTCATACCTCATACGTACCGATCTCGATCGATGTACGGGTTGTTTCTATTTTTATTTTCTATAAGGTTGATCATACCATTTAATTATAAAGATGTAACCGCGGTTAATCTTTATATTAAGTTTATTCTTAAAAATATCATGTTGAAGTTTTTACATGTCTACTTTCGTTGATTTATTATTTAAGTTGTAGACGTACCATTAAAGTTTGTTTTTCGAAGTTGATTATTTTTCCCACAATATTCTAATTGAAAATTATCCTTTAGAAGTGCATTCTATTTTTTAATAGGTTAAATTTTCGTTTAATTTTTTAATCGGTTTTTTATTAACATACCGCCCAAGTTCTTTTCGAAAAAGCCCGGCTTAATAAATCATTCGCAACAAACGAAACTACCCTTATTTCGTAATCTTTTTACAATGTCCAGAATGAACTGTCATTTAATTTATGGCAACTCTGTGCAAAATCTACGTTGTGTTTCCGGCATGATTTATATCACCTTAGTTTATTTCATAAGCTGGCCGAATTCGCCAAACGACCGCGGTCGGATGAAGAATTATGTCATAGAAGGGGGTAGAAATGTCGAGAAATGAACGAAGGGAATTTTATTTAATGTGGAACTTTTTTAGGGAGGATTTTGATTTTTTTTTTAGTGCAGTTTTTATGGCATCGACTTTTGAATAAATAATGAGAATAATTTTCGGAATTATCGAGTTCATTGTCGACTCGAAAATGCATTTTCGATATTAATGATTTTTCTAAATTTTAAGTTTTAAATTTTTTTGAAGAGTGCTAATTTCTTGCCTAGTTCGTGATTTCTTTCTAAGAACAAAACAAAAATAATTGCTGCATTTTTACTTCAAAAAATAATTTTTTTCCAAAGAACTAGAGGATTTTTTTTTCCAAAAAGAAGCGAGAACTGAAACTGAGATTTTTCTGTAAAAGAACAGAAAAAAAAAATCTTGAAAAAATGAAGTGATTTTCTCTACTTGAAAAGCTAGAGATATTACTCCATCAAACAAATTTTTACCCACTCTAAAAGATTATTTTGATGATTTTTTTTGAAAAAATAAAAAAGTTTTATTTCCAAAAAGTATAATTAAGTACCAAATAAGTTTTTTTATCTCAAAAAGTTGAAAACATTTTACTCGATAAATAGGAGACTTTTAAAAAAAAAAATTGAAAAAATTTCAGATTTTTTCCTCAAAGAAGTTAAAAAATATTTAAATATTATATTATCGTTTTTACAATTTACATACAATTTCTCAACAAAAAAAGATTCAATTGTCTAAAATCGATAATCGATATTTTTTGAAATCGATTATATTGTGAAAATGAGATAATCGAACTTCATGAAATGATGATTTAAAAAAAAAAAGGTCATTTGAAAATGTCATTATTTTTGAATTTTCTTTTGAGTTTAAAAATACTTCAGTCAGTCGTCTAAAGTCGATAATCGGTATTTTGTGAAATCGATCAAGGTAAAAATTTAATAAATTAATTATATTCGAATTTTGGTAATGGATTATTTTAAAATATCAATTTTTAATTTTTCTTTCAAAAAATAGTTTAATCGTATTGTATTCAATAATAACCAATTTTGTTGAATCGATTTTCGTGAAAATTCGACAATCGATTATCTAAAAATAGCAATTAGTTTGGCACTTGAGTATATCAGATTTCGTATTTTTTTCCAATAAAAAATTTCCTGGAAGAATTCATCGCAGAAAAATAATGTTAACCCCTCAAGTACATACCTGTCTGTAAATTTATTTGTTAATTTTTTTTTGTTTTCGAACGTCGCAATATTGTAAAGCCTCTGGAAAGAAACTAGTCCATTTAAGCAATTACTTCGAAAAGAATAGAATCGAGAACGTATTTTCGTGTTATTTTTTTCCCCTGGAATAAAACACAAATACATTCTTCACTTTTTGTATAATATATTGAAAACATTTTACGCCCAAAGTAATCTTGAGTGATTTTTATACCTGGATGAAAAGTGGAGGTTACGTTTATCTGAGTACTTTTTCCCTATATTGAGCTCGAAAATGAGTAGTATTACAGACAGAAGCGATTTTTTAGACTTGTTTTCGAATTACGTACTTATTTTGCGAAAGAACGAGCTTCCAAGGTGGGGGGGGGGGGGATTTAAGCGTGTGTTGTGTTTCGTAGTGTTTTTGGTAATATTCGTAATAAGGCAAAGTCGACTTGGTATTTTTTTTTTCGTTGCCTAAGTTAACGAAAAAATTCGATAGTCTTGGATTTGTTTTTCAAAAAAGTCGGACTTTAAAAAATTAATTTCAGCTATAAATTTTAATATTTTTGTAGTGACTTTGATGGGGATTTATTGATTTTTTAGTTGACTTAATGAATTCTTTGAATTTTTTTCTTTCAGATTTTAACGAGATTCGCAACTTATTATTAAGTAATTCTTTGATAAGTTAATTTTGTTATTTTTAAATCATGTGATGATTTTTATGAAACTTTAACAATTTAAATTCCTATTGAAGAAAAATACCTAATTTGATAACATTTTCATTAATTTTCCTAATTTTCGCGATATTATTACGATTGTGATATTTTAACGAACTATTGTAAAATCTATTTTAATTCATTTAAATTTCATTTGAACGATTTCCTAATATTTTACCTAATAGGTAATTTTTATTTTGTTTTGATAATTTTTTTTTCTTGTAATTCTCTAAAAATGTCGAGAAGAGTATGTGCAAAAATTCGATTACATGCATTTTTTTTAAGACATCGAATACGGAATTTAGCATTTAGCTTTGACTGAAGGAAGGTAGGTAGGTTAGGTAGGTAGGTACATCGACGAGGTAGGTTAATAAAATTTTATAATTTATTTGCCGCAATTTTCCACTATTATTATCATAAAACTCCATTTGTGTAATATAACAGGGTGTCTATAAAGGTCATGAAAATCGTGAAAAAGTCATGAAATTTGAAAATGGGTCATGGCAGTCATATTACTCGGGCAAAATTACAAATTCGCTTGAAAGTGAAATTTTTTCAAACTGTTGCAGTGTTGCGTAGTCTAAAAAAAAAATGCATAAAATATTGTGATCTCTCTAAAAAATTAAAATAATTAATTTTCTTGAAATTTTTTGTTTCAAGGAGGAGGGAATCTCTTTTTTTTTGGAAAAATCTCCATTTCTTGGAAGAATTTTTGAAATGAAAAAAAAAAGATTTTTGTGAAATGAAAAAAAAAGAATTTTGTAAAATGAAAAAAAAAAAATGAATTTTTTGGTACAAAAAATTTTAAAAATTGTTTTGGAATAAAAAACATTAATTTTTACGCCAATACCTAGCATTTGTTAGTTGCTATACAAAGCGTTGAATTTTTTTTTTTTTTTTTAAGTAAAAATATTTTTAAACTTTAGCGAAAAAATTTTCAAAATACGAATTTTATCGTTTTGGAATTGAATTGTTTTGAAGTGAAAATACTTTTCCAACTCTAGAGTATGAAATCTCAATTTTTGGATTTTTTTTTTTTAATTTTCTGAGAATTGAAAATATTTTTGTGGGAGGAGAGTCTCTGTTTTTTGATGAAAAATTCTCATTTTTTGGAATAAAAAAAATTGAAAACGAATTTCTTGGTTCAAAAATTGTTTTAAAATAAAAAAAATTACCTACTCATTTTTTTTTAAACAGAGAAATCTCAAATCTTCTGGAGTAGAAATTTTTCGGAGGAAGAAATTTCAGTATTTTTGGAATAAAAAATTTTCAATTTTTTTTTTAAATGTCATAAAATTTCCTTGGAAAAGTTTCTTAATTTTTTCTTTGTGAAAAAAAAAATCGTTTCATTTTCGAAAAGAAAACTTCGAACAATAATTTTAAAACTTCTTCTGAAATGAAAATTTCAATTTTTTGGAGATCATTTTTTTTTCTTTGACAGTAAAAGAAATAAATAAGTAAATAAAATATTTTCTAAACTTGGGGACGAAAAAAAAATATAGAAAAAAATGTTTATCATTGAAAAAGTTTTCAAAAAAATTTTTAGGAGAATTTTTGCGTAAAATTTTTTTTTAATTTCCAGAAAAAAAAATCATTCCCACATTACAACGTAAAAACAAATACTTTAAATTAATAATACTGGAAACTTCAATGGGGAAAAGTGGCCCCGACAAAAGCGCTCTTTTAGCAGTTTTAGCGGTTCGGCATGAAACTATTCTCAGACTTTCGACCGATCGTCATGTCTTCGACCAATCAGAGGGCGAATCACGCGACGATTAGTCGAAAACCTGGAATTAGTTTCATGCCGAGCCGCTTAGAGAGCGCTCTTCTTGGGAGTCAAATCAAAAGCATTGAGTTTCCAGTATTATTAATTTAAAGTATTTGGCAAAAACAATTTTAACCTTTTAGGCTTTTAGAGAATTACACCCTAGAAAATTCCAATTATTCATTCAACTTTTTTTTTGAAATTGTACAGATTTTTTTGGTTACAAAAAAAGAAATGGTGTCTCGGAGGGCATAAGCAAAAAAATGAAATTGTCTGAATGCCTACCTGTTTTTTTTTGAAAAAAACGAAAAAATGATGTCGAAAATCCATTTTAAATTTTTGACAGTTTTTGAAGAAAAAAATTTTTGGCCTCGATTGAAAAATGTTTCAAACAAAAGTTGTGTATTTTGATCTCAGAAACAATTTTGGTTATTACAAAAATTTTGCTTGGATCACTCTTCCCCTTCAATTTCGCTTTACGTATAAAAATGTATAGCATGTAAAGGAAGACGGAGAGGTGATCTCTCTTTTCCAAATAATCTCTCTATATCTGTACCTAAGGCTTCAATCGAAAAAAATTTCAAACAAAAGTTGTGTATTTCAATCTCTGGAACAATTTCGATTATTACAAAAATTTTGATTGGCCCACTCATTCCCTTCCAATTTTGCATTATGTTCATGTAGAATAATTTTTGCATTATACATACGTGATTTTCCGGTAAAATGCAAAAATGGAAGAGAAGGAACGTTCCAATCAAAATTTTTGTAATAACCATAATTGTTCCAGAGATCAAAATACACAACTTTTGTTTGAAAATTTTTTCGATTGGAGCCCTGGAAATTTTTTTATAACATAATTATTTTTCAAAAACTTTAAATTTTTTCAACGGATTTTCGACATAATTTTTTCGTTTTTCCAAAAAAACCCTCGTAGGTATTCCGACAATTCCATTTTTGTTCAAAAATTGAAAGACATTTCCTGTCATAGTGAAAATGTAGAAATATTGTTCATGAAAAAGTCATGAATTAAAAAAAAATCCAGTTAGACACCCTGCATGTGTATTGTATAACCGGTTCATTGTAATGTTGGTTTATTCAAAGCACGCAACCTTTCTCGTCGAGACAATTTAATTCCTGTCATAGCGACATTGATTGTTGGAAAATTACATTTTCGCAGACGACATCTTGTAACCGACATATTTCCACCCTTCTGTCTGCAACAATTTCGTCGTCTTCTTCGTCAAGTCGCTTTTTTTGCGCAAAAATTCCAACATTAAAGTTGACAAAAAAAATTTACAAACGATGCGAATACATAGTTTCGATATGCAACCCTGTGTACACTGTAAAGGGTATGCAGACGTGGTCGCGATGTACATAGATGTACCTTGCGTAAGTGAAAACGCTTCGCGGAGACCCCTTTCGAGTGTATAATTTACCCCGCTTGTGTTCTATATACGTATATTTTTAGGGTGAGTTAGAATGGAAAGCTTTGGGGTGGGAGAGATTCGTGGAAAACTAATTTCTACTTGATTCGCGTTTCGCCTTCGCGTTTCACCGTCACACATCGTTATTCGCTTTCGACTTTTGTGGTGTGATTGAACGCGCGTTCTTTTCTCCGGCCGATGAGGTTTTCTCGAAAAGCGTAAGTTTGTACGTAATTTTCTTTGTTTTGGTAGCTCTATTTTTAATTGCTTTTTGTATCATTATTTTTTCTTTTGAAGATTCGAATTGATAGAAGTTTTTTTGTTGAGATTTTTCAAAATTTATTTTGTTTTTTTTTAATTTATTTTTTTTGTAATTAATTTGAGATTGATAAAATTTTAATATTTGAGAAAATATTGCTAAAATTTAAAAATAATTATTTTGATATTTTTTGTAATTTTTTTCTTTCAAATAATTTTCTTCCACTCTCTAAAAATAACATCGTACTTTGCAGAACAAAGAAAAAACCACAATTCCAATTTATTTCAAAATTATATTCTTTTTCAATATTCCAAAACTTTTTATTAAAAAAAATTGCCAAAAATTTAAACAAAAATATTCCTTTTTTGTAATTCATAATATTGTTTTTTCTTTTACCACAAAATCGTCCCATTTACACGACTTTTTTTCGTGGTTGTTTCATTTCGCTTTTTCGCTATTTTTTATTTGTATTCGTTATTGATAAGATTTAGCGACGAGATTGTTATTTGACGTTCGCAGAACAAATATTACGTAGAAACATTTATCAGAGAAAAACGAAATCGCGTTTGTTTTCCTCTTTTTCATCGCTTCTGCTGGCACGATCAATGTATCTCATATTATTTTTTTTTTTGGAATTTTTTTCCCCATATTTTATGCGTTTTGCTTGGAGATTTTTTTGTTTTTTCCCATTTACAGTATCGTGTTTAGTTGAAGGATTAGCGAATTTGATGAAGGTATATGTGGAAATGGACGAATTTCGCGATTCCACTTCCGGTATTAGTTGGAAAATTCCCCAAGATGGCATTTTCCCCGTGTTGTATTTAACTATACTACAAGTTGAGTGGGTTGTTGTATCATTTGTAGGATTTATTTTTTATTTTTTGTAGGTTTGTGATGGTTGAAAATTTTAAGGGTAAGGGCTGGTGTTTTTTTGGGATATTTAAAAAAAAAATCGACGAAATGTTTATATTTCTATCTAATACATTTTTTATTTAAAGTAGGTATTCTTTTGAAAGTTTGATATAAGAAATTGGAGAAAAAGTGTTCTTAATGAAATTCCAAAAAAAAATTGTGTGTACTTTGAAATTTTGGTAAGGTCTTGTTGAATTAATTCTGGTTTTGAAAAAAGGCTAAAAATGAATAACTATTTTTCTCAAATGGTGTAAGTGTTGGTTTGATTTTTCTGTTCAATTTTGAAATAATTTTGGAAAAATTACTGTAGGTATTTGCTTCTTACGTCTATTTTCCTAATCCTTCTATAATTTTAGACATTCTTCGATTTTCGTTAATTTGATTTTTCTATCTTTATGGTCAAAACTTTACAAATTTTTGAATTCTTTATTTCTTCTCAATTGTTACTAAATTTTTTCTTGATTTTTTTCAATTTTTCAAAAAAGTTTACTTCATCATTTAAAAAAAATTCAACTATTGGTGTTTTTCAATACATCACCTATGGTTATTGCAATTTGTAATTCTTTTGAAATTATCACAAGATTTCGACAGTCATCTCATAATTTTTTTTAAAAAGTTGCCATCAAAATGATCACTTAAAAAAAATATTGAAATTTTTCAGAATTAAAAAAAATAATTTCTGAAATTTCTTTCTATTATTCATTACGAAATTTTCAAACTTTTATATATTCATTGAAAAGTTTTCAAACCATCATTATTCCAACACCAAACAAATTTCTTTGCTTTTAGTAAAAATAAAAAAAAAAAAAAAAAAAAAATAGACTGAAAAAGAAATGAATGAAAAATTGATTTCAGAAAAAAAAATCTATAAATCGATTTCCAAAATTGATTCTATAAACAGAAAAATGTAAACTTAATTTTTTCACTGTAAAATTCAACTCTTTATTTTTTTGGATAATTTTTTTTAAAATTGAGCAATTTTTTCATTATTGTAAAAAATCAAAAAAATAACCTTCAACTTATGCTACAATTTCATAGAAATTTTATGAATGATTAAAATTTTCCATCAGATTTATGGAAAAAAAAGCTACTGACTTCATTTTGAGATAAAAAAAAGGGTCAATTTTTTTTGAAGAGAAAAATCTCTTCTGTTTAGAATGAAATCTCTCATTCTTGGAGAAAATTTTTTAATTAATCTCAATTTAAAAAAAAAAAAAAAAAAAAATTACCTACCTAGTAAAAAAAATTTGAATTTTCTTAAAGAAAAAAGTTCTTCTTTGCTTAGTATGAAATCTCTCAGAAAAATTCAAGTTTCATCGAGAAAAAAATCTTAATGAATATATTTTTTTGGGGGGGGGGGGGAGGGGATACTTACTTACCCATTTTTTTAAATTTTAGCAGACAAAAAAAAATCCTTAATTTTTTGAAGCCATTTAAAAATAAATTCGGCTAAAAATCCTCAGTTTTTATGATGAGAAAAACCAATATTAAAAAATCGATGTTTATAAAAATATAAGTTTCTGAATGCTGACAAAATGCCCATAAGTCGTCCCAATTTTGAACAACAGTTGAATTTTTTTCGATTTTCATTTAAAAATAGACAACTTTTCAGTTCTTCTGAAGTACCTAGGTAGAAAATAATTTGAAAATCATTCTCAAATTTTTAAAGAAAAAATTTTCAGGTTTTACGAAAAGTTGATTTTTTTTATTTTTTGAAAAAAAAACTCTCTTTTTTATGAAGAAAAAAAGCTCTCATTTAAAAAAAAAATAAAATTTTATTCATTCCTTAAAAATTTTGAAGAAAAAAATACAATTTTTTGGACAAGAAAATTACTTCTAAAATAATAATTATTTTCAAATTTTTGGATATAAAATTCTTTCAATTGTTCTGGGGGAAAAATAATAATAAAAAAATTCTATTGAAAAAATCTTAAGCTTTTTTTGGAGGAAAAGTTAATATTTTTGTTTAGTAAAAAAAACAAATTGTGAAATTTTTTTGAAAATTGATTATTGTCAAATGTTTCGTAGTCAAAAAATCTGTTTCTCTGTTTTGAATGAAATCGCTTATTTTTGGGGAAAATTTCTTCAAATAATCTCAATTTCGCAACAAAAAAAATCTGTACTTACCTAGAACACTATATTTTCTCAAATTTTTGGAGAAAAAAATAGTGAAATAAATCTTGAATTGTTTGAAACAAAATTTTCTTTGTTTAGGATAAAATCTTTCGTTTTTGGAGAAAAAATTCTCAGGGCTTTTTGAGAATTTTTTTTATAAAATCTCAATTTTTTGGGAAAAAATCTTTTTCAAATTTTTAAATAAATTTTTTTTTTAATTTTTTGTACAAAAAATTTTACATTTTCGTAAAAAAAATTTCTTTCAATTTTCTTGGAATAAAAAATAGGAAAGTATCTATTCTTTAGAGCGACCTTTAAAAAAATTCTTATATCTCACTGCCAAAAAAGGGTTTAAATTTGATGAATTGAATTTTTTTTCTGCCCAAGTTTCAAAATAATAATATTTATTATTAATTGGATCAATTTATAAAAATTTGTTTTCATAAAGTCCAACGAGATACTAAGTGGATCATTTTTTTTATAATTCATGTTTTCAAAATCCTATTATATGATCTAAAATTACCAAAAATGGGGGAGAGGGGGTTAACAAAATATTAATAAATTGGAAGAATTTTCAATTTTGTGTTTTTGGGTTTTGACATTATTTGGGCAAAATTTTGGATCAAAATGAGTTCCTCTTCGTAATTTCATTCAATTGGAGCACTGAGAAGATTTTTTAATTGCACACCATAAAATTTGGTCAAAAAAATTGTACCTTTTCCGCCAAAGTTTCTCTTCATTTAATCATTCTTTTGATTAATTTATTCATTACCGTCTTTAAAATCGGAGTAAAATCATCTCCCAGTCGCGATATTTTCCGTTTTATTTGCAGTATTTAAACTTACTCACCCTCGAGCTGGCTTTACTCATCCCCTCTATCGACTCAAATATTCCCTATGAACTGCTCGTCGACTTACAAATTAATGAACTTTCACAGTCCCTTCCTCCTTCGCCCAGGCAAAATTTAAATGTTGAATCTCGATGCTTATAGCTGGAGCATGCCGCATAATCTCGACGTTAATTCATAATTCAAGCCCGGAGACCACGCTTTTGAAATCGCACCGAGTGAGTCGCCATTTTTCGGCACCCAAGACGAAAGACGATAGAATTGGTCTTGAAATAGGCTTCAGAACGGTAAAAGTTAATTCGTAATTTTTCTTATTACAAAGGCAAAACTCCCTTCTTCTTATTGTACTGTACGCCTATAGTATGTATAAGGGTGAAATACATTGGAAATTATTACTCGTCGAGATAACTCTGGTATCGTGAAATACTTAAGAGGCGAGTCATCCGCTCCGGCAACGAAAAGAATCTCAACCCTCGGTACAATTACAATAACTTTCACCGTTTGTAAAATCACGCCTTCGATAATTTGTTTTGAAAATAGTTTTTATTCCAACGACGAGCTCGAGAACCCTCGTCGTATAAAAAAAAAAAAATCATCTTTTGAATTACCAAATAGGTATGAAAATAAGTCGATATCTTTTAGTGTGTTTTTTTCCAACCACCGCCAAGATAAAAAAAAGTTTTTCGAATTAAAATCAGCCACCGCACCGTGTACGCGATAGTTTTGTTTACAAATGGGCTCCTCGTCCCCCTCTCGCGTATTTATCGTTTCTCGTTTCACTTGCCAATGATTCTCTAAACACTCTAGGGTGGTTTTGTGTTTTTTTTCACCTTGACTCCCACGTAATTGCATTTAAAACGCACAAATTCCACACAAATTCATATTCAACTGGTATTGACCCGAGCCACACGAATAGGTACGTCGGGTTACTAAGGTTACACCGTGTTTTTGTGTGTTTTTTTTCCTTCTTCGTTCTTTTGCTGCACCCTCACCCCATTTATCTATCATCTTCGTTCACTTACCACGTGGTTTTAAACTACTCGAGTATAGTCGTAATTAAAGGATGGTAATTTAATAGAGTACCTTGGTCTATTTTTCTTACTTATATAAACTATATCGTGGTATTCTCTGCGCTGCGAAAGCGTTGTTTTTCTTGCCCAAAAGCGATGAATTACGCCCTGCTATAAGGAGATTTATAAAGTGGCTTTAACGTGTATCGAGAATTTCGAGAGAGAGACAGAGACAGAGCTACTTCTCGCACCAGCGACCTTTCTACAGGGTGTCTCGTCAACAGTTATCACCCCTTCACCAGCGATATAGTCAACTCAAACTAAGCTCATGTATGCATGTTTGCCGACCCTGTGAATTGAAGGGGCAAAGATATGCTCAACTGAAAATTTTTTATTTTCAGTTTTGTTTCAGATTTTTAACCATGCGTCACTCGACAACCGAGATAGGTAGAAAGTTGCGCTTTGCGGCGTTGGAAAGGAAATTTTGTGTAGAATTTTTTGATGGGGTTGATAATTGTACTAGGTGATCAAGGGGGTCTGTACCGTATTAAATATCTAAAAAAACGTGTTCAAAAATTGAGATTTTTTGGCAATTTTTGAAAAAATCTCAAAAAAGTTTCCTCATTTGGTATTATTATTATGATTTGCCTTACATGAAAAAAGTTCGACCTTTCGAATGCCGCAAACTAGACTCTTCTATCTCACTTGGTTAAAAAGTTATAGCCATTTCAATTTCAAAATCATGACTGAAAAACAAAAAATTATTTTTTCAACAAAAAAATTTTTTTACCAAAATGTTTTTCTTTTTATCTTTAACATCGAGTTTCACTGAAAATTATTAGTTACGATAGGTATCAACTTCCAAAAATTAAAATAATTGGAAATTTAAAAAAATGAAAAATAAATTGATTTTTTTTCTGTCTCGATTTCGAAATTGAAATTGCTATAACTTTTTAACCAAGTGAGATAGAAGAGTCTAGTTTGCGGCATTCGAAAGGTCGAACTTTTTTCATGTAAGGCAAATCATAATAATAATACCAAATGAGGAAACTTTTTTGAGATTTTTTCAAAAATTGCCAAAAAATCTCAATTTTTGAACACGTTTTTTTTAGATATTTAATACGGTACAGACCCCCCTGATCACCTAGTACAATTATCAACCCCATCAAAAAATTCTACACAAAATTTCCTTTCCAACGCCGCAAAGCGCAACTTTCTACCTATCTCGGTTGTCGAGTGACGCATGGTTAAAAATCTGAAACAAAACTGAAAATAAAAAATTTTCAGTTGAGCATATCTTTGCCCCTTCAATTCACAGGGTCGGCAAACATGCATACATGAGCTTAGTTTGAGTTGACTATATCGCTGGTGAAGGGGTGATAACTGTTGACGAGACACCCTGTATATCTACGTGTACGTACCTAATTTTACGGATGCATTTTATTTTATTCCTTTCTTAACGTAATAAACATCTTTTGCACGTTGAATCGTGTAACCTCTCGTCGATCTAATAATTTTGATGTACGACTGTATGTACCATAGGGTGGCCCTTATTTTTCGAATTTTGGAAATGTTGTCGGGACGGGGGGTCAATTGGTATCATATTGGTAGAAAATAATTCCCTATTTTTTATTTTTCCTCTAACTGAATTTTAAGCCGTTTCTCAGGGGCCCCCAAATTTGATAAAATCAAAAAAATAGAAAAAATAGAACATTTTGAAAATTTTTAAATTTTTTTTAGCAAAATGGTCATAGGGATGGTATTTCTATAAGACAAGACCATTTTCGATGATTTCTTATCTTTTACCCCCCTTTTCATGAGACATGAAAAAACGTCATTTTTTACGTTTTTCAAAAAAATTTGAAAAAAATGACTAAAAATTAAAGAAACATTTTTTTTTAAATAAAATGTTTTTAGCATACATGTTATCACCCAAAAAGGTTATTTACGGCGATTTTTCATCCTTACCTTCATTTTTGGGAACCTCATTTTTTTCAATTTTTGATAGTTTTTGAAAAATTCTCACTGATACGGCAGTGGTGAAAAATCACCGTAAATGACCTTTTTGGGTGATAACATGTATGTTGAAACCATTTTATTCAAATTTTTTTTTTTTTTAATTTTTAGCCATTTTTTTCAAATTTTTTTGAAAAACGTAAAAAATGACGTTTTTTCATGTCTCATGAAAAGGGGGGTAAAGATAAGAAATCATCGAAAATGGTCTTGTCTTATAGAAATACCATCCCTATGACCATTTTGCTAAAAATTTTCAAAAATTTTCAAAATGTTCTATTTTTTCTATTTTTTTGATTTTTTCAAATTTGGGGGCCCCTGAGAAACGGCTTAAAATTCAGTTAGAGGAAAAATAAAAAAATAAAAAATAGGGAATTATTTTCTACCAATATGTCACCAATTGACCCCCCGTCCCGACAACATTTCCAAAATTCGAAAAATAAGGGCCACCCTAATGTACCAGTAACCGCATTTGTGTGTTTTTTTTCTTTTTTTTTTCATTTGGCATAAATTGATGACCGGAAAAACATCGTATTCGTATCGCAACTTGTATACGTATACGTAAATTTTTAGTCGAGCTTTCTCGACGCTCTTACGCTATACCAAGCTTTTTTCGAATTACTCTTTCAATTTGCATATAATTTGCGTAAATATAAAATAAGTATACATTTTGTCCTTATATGAGTTGAAATTGCAAATTCTTATGCCAGTTTAAACGACTGCTATTAAATTGTGAACAAATATCAGAGAAAGTCGTGGCAGGTGTCGCGAAATGGCCGAATTTCCTTATTTTTTTTTAGAAGCATTTTGTCAGAAGTTATAACTGTTGAAATTATCGCTTTTTTTGTTGGCAAATTCGATTTATTATTTTTTGAAAATTATTGAAAATAAAAATTTTTATAAATTTTGCCAGAGGAGGTTTGCGTGGGAACTTGTGGTTGCTTTTTTCATTGAATGAATGCAATTTTGCAAAAACTCTCATTTTTGAAATTTTCTCAAATTCAGCAAGAGGAGGATTTTTCGCATTTTATGAAAATTACTGAAAATTAAAATTTTTACAAATTTAGCCAGAGGAGGATTTTGCATGGGAACTCAGGGTAGCTTTTTTTATTGATTGGATGCCATTTTGAAAAAACTCTTAATTTTTTGAAATTTTCTGAAACTGAAAATATTCTCAAATTCTGCCAGAGGAGGATTTTGCATTGCATCTTAGGGTAGTTTTTTTCATTGATTAAATGCAATTTTTCATTTTTTGAAAATCACTGAAAATAAACATTTTCACAAATTTAGCCAGAGGAGGATTTTGCATTATTTGATCTTAGGGTGGATTTTTTCATTGAATAAATTCAATTTTTGAAAATTACTGAAATTTTTTTTTCACAAATTTAACCACAGGAGGATTTTGCATTGTTTTGATTTTTTGAAAACTGCCATTCAAGTTGTACAAAATTGAAAATCCAGTAATTTTTTTTTCTATTTCAAAAATCATCTGAACCTTTTTTAAATGTAAATTTTCCAATATTTCTCTGAAAAAAATTTAAAATCTAATCAAATTTCTTTAAAACAGCTCTTGAAATAATTTCTCTAAATTTTTTTATTTTTGAAAAGAAATAGGTAATTTTATAGGTATTTAATTTAATATTTTTTTATTTATTTAAACGAAATTGAAAATCTTATCGGAGTTCTTTTAATTCACTATAAATCGTATAATTTTTTTTTGAAAGGAAATATTTAAAAAATCCTTACCTATCTAAAAATAATAAGCCAAAATATTCTATGTAGGTACCTATAGGTATTTTTTTTCAACTTTTGCAAAAAATCTTCGAAACATTTTTCTTGAAAATATAAATTAGTATTTTGAAAATTTTCTGAAAAAGTTCAAAAATCCATTCAACGGTACCTATTTTTTTCGAGACAGCTTTTTCAAAAATTATCCAATTTTTTTAGTGAATGAAAATCCTTTCTATTTTTTTGAAGTACAAAAAACACTTTTCCTTTTGAGAAGAGATATTTTGAAAAATTTTCTGAAAAAATATAAAATCTCATCAAAGTTTTTACAAAAATTCAAAAATTCATCACAAAAAAAATCAATCAAAAATTTCTCCAAACAACTTCCTCAAAATTCTCCATTCATTTGTGAAAGGAAATTGTTGTCTAATTTTTTTTTAAACAAAATTTAAAATCTTAAATAGGTAGGTATTTATTTTTCTGAATTCACTAATAAAATTTATAAATACTTACTTTATTTAAAAAATTGCTTTTCAAAATTTGAATTTCCTACTTTTTTTGTAAATTGCGTTCAAAATTTAAAATTTTAAACAAATTAAACAAGAAAAACAAATTGAAGGGAATTTATAGAAACCTTCTTGAATAAAATACTGAAAATCCTATCAACATTTTTTTACAGAAAAAAAAATTTAGGTACAAAAAATTTTCCAGAAATATTTTTAAACTTTTCAAACAAAAATTTAAAAAACCAATGAAACAATTTTCATAAAATACGTATTTCTCATTTTAAATTTTTTAAAAATTGTACCTACCAAAATCTATAGAATAAGTAAGTTTATCAAAGAAATCCCAATTCATGTAAAAATTGAGTCGAATATGAATGAAATTAGTAAGATCGTAAAATTCTTCAATAAAAAAAAATTCTGGGTAAGTTTTCAAAAAACTATGGCGAAAAGTATGAAAAAAATTCCACGTAAGTTATCTTCAAAAATATATCAATGCTCAAAAATGAAAATCACAAATCGTGCTAAAACATTGATTTTTTTTAAATTTAAAAAGAATGAAAACGTGCAAAAAAAACTTCTAAAAATATTCAAACGCAATGACGGAAATTCGTCTAAAAGTCTGAACCTCTTTACAAAACCTAAACGAAGCTGAAATGATGTACATTTAAAATGTAAACATCGTCGAGTTTGTACAAAAAAATTGAAAAAATTTTTCACCTATGTTTTCATCGTGAGTGCTGCTTTGAAAACCACTGAAAACAAATGTTTTTTCGTCAACTTGCCGCAACAATAACGCCCTTGAACAAAACAACAAGACAATTTGAGAAACAGAGAAAAAAAAACTTGGTCTTTTTTTCCGCGCCAGAAAACAGTGCGAGTTTGAACTTTTAGAAAAAATAACACATCCTGTCGCGGATATAAATTTATTAACTTTTTTTAAATACGAGCGCGAATTTGGAAAATTTAATAAAACTTTACGAATAATAAAATCCGACTGGGTGAATTAATTAAAACGTATCAAAAAAGTATAAATTTAAATTAAAAAATAATACTTGAGAGATTTCGACGAGAGCAGGGAAAAAAACTAAAAGCTCGGTTTGTATAGAATTTCCATAAACGATGGGTCACCGTGTAAATTAACATTTCTATAGTTTTTCTTTTTAATTCGACTAAAAAAAAAAAAAATTGAAAAGTGTTGGCGAATGTTTTATAGTAGAAAGCTTTTCGCACTAAATCGAAAATTGTCAAGTTTTTGCGGACTCTTATAAATACATTATGGAGTAATAGTTTCTCATATTTTTTTTTCAGCGCAGATTTTTATTCCTTTTTCGTCGAAAATTTCTATTAAACGATCTGATTTTATTCTCTAAAAGTTTGAAGAATTTGGCGCAGAATTCTTTTCACAGAATATCTCTGACGTGAACGTAGTAGGTATACCTACTATTCGAGGAAATCGTTAAAAAATTCTATCCGAATGAAATTGCCGGCGCCTTTGTTTTGTGTATTTCAAAAGAACTAAAGAAGCAAGTTGAAAAATTTAAATATTTTGATCTTTTGTACGAAAGTAAACAAAAAAACGACTAAAACTTTTCAATCTCTTTATAATATTGAAATTCTTTAAAACTATAGTGACAGAATATTCAAACGCCTGCCAAGGTTGTGATTATAAAAAGTTTCTCATTAATTGGTACGAAATCGACTTTCTTCGCCGGAAATTCTAAAGTAAAAATCAGTTCGATTGTAAAACTCATTCGAGAAAGTGGCGCTATGTAAAATTAAAAAGCCTGGTATTTCAAAGACTCGAAAATAAAGAGTTGCAGGCGACGCGACGTACAGTAAAGGTAAACTGTAGAGTTTTTAAGTCCTTCACTGAACCTGAAATAATTTCTTGTTATAAGATTATGTTTGTATAATGAAAGGAAGTGGGTAGTTATTCTCTATTTTATTGCAGATGGTTTTAAGCTGATCGAGCGTGAAATGTGAGTCAAAAATTAATTTCATCGTCTTGAATTTTTGATGAAAAGTGAACTCGATTTTCTTTTTGAATTTTCACCCTTGCTACGCTTACGCTCTGGCAGTATTCTATTTTTTACTTGACAAACGGAGCTGAAAATTTCTAGTGCACCGAAAGGGCATTTTCTGTGATTTTGACCCCCTCCCCCCAAAAAAACTTGAAAAACCTCTTTACTTTTAATTACTATATTTTGTGTCAATTATTACTTTCGAACATTTCGTTCCTAAAGTATTTTTTTTTTTGGATAGCAGAAGTTAGTGAAATAGTTCTTAATTATTTTTTTTGTTCGCTGATATTTTTATATAATTTTGTGTTACTCTTAAGAAAAATGAAAAAAATTAACGAGGGGTTAGATAGTCTATCTATCTATCTATCAATCTATCTATTTTTTTTATTTTTTTTTATTTATTTGAAAAATTACACCAAGTAAATGCAATTTTGCAAAAACTCCCATTTCTTGAAATTTCCTGAAAATAAAAATATTCTCACTTTCAGCCACAGAAGGATTTTGCATTGGATCTTAGGGTAGCTTTTTTCATAGATTAAATGCAATTTCTCATTTTTTGAAAATTACTGAAAATGGAAATTTTCTCAAATTCAGCCAGAAGAGAATTTTTTGAATTTCTTGAAAATTCCTGGAAATAATTTTTTTTTTACAAATTTAGCCAGGGTAGGATTTTGCATTGGATCTTAGGGTAGATTTTTTCATTGATTAAATGCAATTTCTCATTTTTTGAAATTTACTGAAAATGGAAATTTTTTCAAATTCAGCCAGAGGAGAAAATGAAAATTTTCTCAAATTCAGCCAGTGGAGGAATTTTCGCATTTCTTGAAAATTCTTGGAAATAAATTTTTTTACAAATTTAGCCAGAGGAGGATTTTGCATTGGATCTTAGGGTAGATTTTTTCATTGATTAAATGCAATTTCTCATTTTTTGAAATGATTAATCTCGTTGCCGCAGTGGTGTAGTGGAAGCACGTTGGACCGGCAATCCAAAGACCCCAGGTTCGATTCCTGGGCTGGGTGCGAATTTTTCGTGCTATTATTCACGTCGAAAGCGAGATCTATATGACCAGAGTTTATTTGTGTCATTTGATCCATACAGGTCCTAGTTTCCTCTTCTTGGCTTGCCAGCCTCTTTGGTAAATTACTGAAATTGGAAATTTTTTCAAATTCAGCCAGAGGAGAATTTTGCATTGGATTTTAGAGGGTAGCTTTTTTCATTGATTGAATGCAATTTGCAAAAACTCCTATTTTTTGAAATTTTCTGAAAATAAAACTTTTCTAAAATTCAGCCAGGGGAAGATTTTCTACATTTTTTTGAAAATTACTGAAAATAAAATTTTTCACAAATTTAGCCAGAGGAGGATTTTGCATTGGATCTTAGTGTAGTTGTTTTCATTGATTGACTGCAATTTTGCAAAAACTCATAGTTTTTGAAATTTTCTGAAAATGAAAAATTCTCAAATTCAGTCGGAGGAGGATTTTGCATTATTGCATTATTGCATCTAAGGGTGGCTTTTTTCATTGATTAAATGCAATTTCTCATTTTTTGAAAATTACTGAAAATGGAAATTTTCTCAAATTCAGCCAGAAGAGAATTTTTTGAATTTCTTGAAAATTCCTGGAAATAATTTTTTTTTTACAAATTTAGCCAGGGTAGGATTTTGCATTGGATCTTAGGGTAGATTTTTTCATTGGTTAAATGCAATTTCTCATTTTTTGAAAATTAGTTACTGAAAATGGAAATTTTTTCAAATTCAGCCAGAGAAGCTGATTTTTCTTCGCATTTCATGAAAATTCCGAAAGATGAAATTTTTCACAAATTTAGCCAGAGGAGGATTTTGCATTAGATCTTAGGGTAGCTTTTTTCATTGAATAAATGCAATTTTGCAAAACTCCTATTTTTTAAAATTTTCTGAAAATAAACATTTTCTCAAATTCAGCCAGAGGAAGATTTTCCACATTTTTTAAAAAATTACTGAAAATAAAATTTTTCACAAATTTCGCCAGAGGAGGATTTTGCATTGAATCTTAGTGTAGTTTTTTTCATTGATTAACTGACTGCAATTTTGCAAAAACTCATAGTTTTTGAAATTTTCTGAATTGAAAAAACTCTCAAATTCAGCCGGAGGAGGATTTTGCATTATTGCATCTAAGGGTAGCTTTTTTCATTGATCAAATGCAATTTTTCATTTTTTGAAAATTACTGAAAATGAAAATTTTCTCAAATTCAGCCAGAGGAGAATTTTTCGCATTTCATGAAAATTCCTAAAAATGAAATTTTTCACAAATTTAGCCAGAGGACGATTTAGCATTGGATCTTAGGGTAGCTTTTTTCATTGATTAAATGCAATTTTGCAAAAGCTCCCATTTTTTGAAATTTTCTCAAATTCAACGGGATGAAGATTTCTTAAAAAGTTGAAAACATATTTTTGCTAAATTTTTTTTTTTTTTTTTTAAATTTTACCTCAATAAGTTGAGGGGTTTTCCTTCAAGATTTCAAGTAATACGGAGAGAAAATCGTAGGTACATTTTTTGGAGAAAAAAACCTTATTTTTGTTTAAAAAGAAATCTCTAATTTTTAGGGAAACAAAATTGTGAATTTTTTTGAGAAAATAATCTTGATTATTGTCAAACATTCTGTAGCAAAAAATTCATTTTTCTGTTTAAAATAAAATCTCTCATTTTTAAAGAAAAAATTCTCAAGTTTTTTTGAAGAAAAAAAAATCTTCCAAAATCTTAGTTTTTTTGAAGGAAAATATTTTTCAAATTAGTTTTGGAGAAGAAAGTTTTGTAGAAGAAATTCTGGCATTCTCGAGGAAAAATAAAAACAATTTTCAAAAAAAATCTTGACAAAATCTCTCTCTATCATCCGAACTTTCAATCAATAATTTCATTCAATTTTTCGAAAAATTCCCACGTGATAAAATAAAACCAACTTCATCTCTGAAATCAGGGCTAAATTTTACATTAGAAATTTTAACGAAGACTAAACGAAAGATCGATGGATTTTTCTTGCTCTATATCTCGCTCTGTACAAAGTTAGATAGTTCCATAATTTGATTTCGTCATTGTCTATTCAGAAAATTGGGAAATTAGACCGATGCGATTGGAAATATTTGCACTAAAAGCAGCACTTCATCATTTGAACTCGTCGTGCAAGTTGCGGATAAACTAGGTGCGGAGAAGCCCGGAGTTCAATAACAGTTTAAAAGGCAAGTTTGCAGGCTGAAAAGTTATCCCTTCGATGAAAAGGTTTAATAGAAAATCGGTTGCTCGGATGGCATTTAATTTCAGTTTATTCGTTATTATGACTCGCACCCAGCCACTGTTTGTGTCTGTGCTACCTGCTAGACGACGATGTCTAATATAGCTTGTTGCTTTGCTATGGCGACTAAAATGACAAAATTTAAAGATGTTTGACAAGTAATCGAGAGACGACGATTAGTGTACATTCTCGCAACAAGCGTACTATTAATTGGCGACATTTCGATAACTGTGATTGTTTTAGGCGACTTTAAGGCCCGAGCTTTGTAGTAGGCACTGACGAGTATAAAATGGTGCTCGCAGATTCCTCGGCTCATTCTCTCTTACTCTTTGTAAGCTCAGTTCGTGTAAATGTCCGCACCAATCATCGTCGTTGTGAAGTTTTAGTTCCTGATTAAATTGTTAATTGAAATGTCTCGTTTGAGAAAAACCATTATGCCGGTGTTTATTCGCGATGCTCCGTTGGTAACCTTTATAGGCCCTGCCTGCCTGCCTTTCGAGATGGTCTTTAGAGATGAGAATTCTCTCTCTGCAACGCGAATAAATTACTTATAAACTATAAGCAGGAGTCTGAAACGCAACATTGGAGACTTTCAAGATGCCAGGCTTTTCTTGCCTCTCTTTTGATCTTCTCGTTCGTCTTGTATCTTATATATTCAAACTTCTACTACCCTTTTATGTTGATTCGCAGAATAATTTTTTTCATCCCCATGAAAAAAACATTCTCCATTAATGCGAATATTTTGCCTCAGCTATGGACTTCAACGGCCTGCAGCCTGCAGTTTTTGGGTAAAATTACTCCAGAGATGATATCGTCGACCTAAACTGTATTATTACTTTTTTATACCTCACGTAATTGCAAAAGATAACTAAATTTTTGTACTAAACGTCCATAAAAATCCACTTATTCGTATGGTGATACGATTATACACCTATTTAATACTCCTGCACACGTATATAATAAAAAAAAAAATACCTACCTACTCGAAATTTAAAAGCCAGTGCCATGCCATTGCCACAACACCATCTAGTGGTTCCTTTGTTCGTATAATATTTTCTAATGAACCTGCCCCCTACACCTCTTGCCACGACTTCGTGTACCTTTTCGCTGCTGCGGTCGTGTGCGTTAATTAGATTCCAATGATATCCTCATATATGGAGAAATGGAGATAGATATAATCCTCTATACTGCACAAGGGTCTTGCTTGTGGTTTCGCCAGCAAAAATCATCTACGTATTTTTTATCGGGTCGTGTATCGCTGCTTTTATATAATATGTATATACGTAGCATTGTACTATGGCTCGATATTACACTCGTACCGTATGCTGTGGTCTATATCGAGAATAATTCGATAATAATTGAAATACCATTATACTAGTCGAGTCGAGCAATATTCGCAATCCCTGAGAAACGTGACCAGTGTGACGTTAGTGTTAGATGATGAGCCCTTTGTTAATTGACGCGTACCATGGCGAATTTAGTGCGTGAGTTTGAAGTATGAATTCCGAATGGCATGCAAAGCAGCTCACACGAAGATGAAAGATGTTGCCAAAGGTCTGTCGTGCTGATTGTATAGTTCATGATGAGAATTTTATTAACGAGAAGGGGGCGCGGGCGTTGTTAGGTTTTGGGTGGAGGATTTTTTAGTTGAGAATTGTTTTTGTTTGAGAGGTCGTTTGATTCTAAAATGATTTTTCCTCTGGTGGGAAAAAGTCAGTGAGTTTCTAAATTATTATTATTTTTTTAATTGAAGAAATATCGATATTTAGTAGATAAAAATAAGTTCTGGGTTTTAATTTTTTTTTTTTTTTCAGTGAAAAAGTTGATAATTCAAGTACGACATGAATAATTTTTCAAAAAAAAAATTCTTAACCTTCGATTAAAATTCAATTGACGAAAAATGCAAAAGTTTAAAAATTCAATTTTAAAAGTGGAAGAAGGCGCATGAAAAAGAACAACTTTGTTCGAAATAAAAATGCAAACTTTTGCAAATTCATTATTTTTTTAAAATGAGGACAACTGGGAACTACTAAAAAATTTAGTTGGAGAAAAATGAAAATTTTTTGAATATTTCCCCTGTAAGTAATCTAAAAAGGTTGAAGTCAGGATAATCCAAATAAATAAATAAATAAATAAATGCTCGTAAATTTTGACAAAATTTCAGAAAATTGTACAAAAAAGTCGTAAGATGATTTTTTACAAAACGTTTCAAAAACTTTACAACTTGAAAAATCATGTATTTTTAAAACAATTTTGTTTTCTTTTTCACTTTTTAAAAATGGATTCTTTGTAAGAGTGGAAATTTAAAATTTTTCAAAAAAAAGATACCTAGGTAGGCCTACGTATTTTGAAACTTTTTCTTGAAAAAAATTAATTTGACAAAAAGCAGGATACATTTCTGGAAAAATCCAGTCTTACAAAGTTTGAATGATTTTTGCATTGTAAAATAGTCGTTTTTCAAATTTCGAATCATTTTTGTAAAAAATTGTCAAAAAATTCAGTCTTGGGAAAAAATTAACAAAAAAAATAATAATAAAAGTCATCCTAGAAAAATTGTTGAAAAATTTAGTTGTGTTTTTAAAAATTGATGTTCAATAGTTCATAATGTTATGGATAATTTTTTTTTTGAAAAAGACATTTTTTTAAATATCTGCGTATTTCTTAAAAAAAAAAAAAAAAAAAATGAGAAAGAAAAAGAAAAATGGTGAAAAATTCAGTTTTACAAATCTTGAAAATTTTTGGAAAATGTTAAAATTTTGAATCATTTTGAAAACAATTGCCAAAAATTAAAAAATAGTCAGAATAGCCATATTTTTAAAAATTCAAGCATTTCGTGGAAAAAAATATGGAAAATTAATTTAAATAAAATAGGAATCCAATTTTGAAAATAATTTTGAATAGTTTTTGAGAAAACCCGTCAAAAAATAAGTTCTTTCCAAAAATTGGAAGTTTTCATGAAAATAAAAATGAAAATGAAAATGAAAACACGATTGGAAATTTTTTGAAATGTTTAACCCAACTCGAAAGTGATTGAAACAATTTTCACAGAATTATTCACAAAATTTTGAAACGTTAAAAAAAATGATCAAACTCAGCGCTTCGCGTCTCGCGAGGGGGAGCCTTGCCCCCCCCCCCCCTGGACCCCTCTGGTTGGCTCTATTTCCACACTACGTTTCAAAGTATGAAACATAGTATATGCTTTTACTCCGTGACAAAATGTCTAAAAGTCACAAATATTAATTTCCACGGAAATTTAAAAGTCCAAAAAGTATAATAAAAAGTTTCAAAATGTCTGAAAGTCATCATTCTAAAAAAATTTCTAAGTTTTAGAATGTCTGACAAAATGTCTAAAAGTCATATTTTCTAAAAAAATTTCCAAGTTTCAAAATGTCTGACATAATGTCTAAAAAATCAAATTTATTAAAAAAAATTGTTTTTATGTCATCCAAACCTAACCTAACCCAACATGTCGGATTTTTGGGTCGGATTTTAGTCTCGGATTTTTGAGCCGTTTTTTTCCATTTTGGTCTCCGTAAAAGCATATACTATGCTAATTACAGAATTATTTTATACTAAATCTTCCGAAAATTATAATGCAGTCTTGAAAAATGTACACACAATTTCGAAGAAAAAATTCGAAAAATTTTGAGACGATTTCAATGGAACTCAAGAATTTTGTAAAAAATTTCCAAATAATTTTCCGATCATAGAAGTTAAAAATCATCAAAGAAGTGATCACTTAAATTAGGAGAATTAGTCTTTATAGAATTATTTACAAAACTTTGGATTTCTTCGATTTTTTCAACAGAATTTTCTTCAAAACCTGTAGAGTTTTCTTTGCAAAATTTTGAAAGAACGATTTACAACATTAAAAAATTGACGTGAGTTTAGAGAATCATTGTATTCGTGAAGTTTAGAGAATTATTCATGAAAATTGAAAAAAATTTCAACGTATTTTCACTTGAAAAAAAAAAAAAACAGAAAATTATTCACTAAACTCAATAAAAAAAATCAGCTAAAAAAACTCATTTTACTTCAAAGAATTATTAGTGATTCAACAATTTTTTTCTGAAAATTTCAAAATGTATTTTCAAAAAAAAAAAAAAAAAATTCTTTAAAGGATTATTTTTTGAACTTTGATTTTGCACAATTTTTTTCAAAAATTTTGGAAACAGAAAAATCACCATAGAATTATTATTCAAAACTTTTTTTTCTTATAATTTTAATACACTTCAAAAAATCGTCAAAAAATTATCTTAATTTTTTTCATGAATTTCAAGGTATTTTCAAAAAAAAAATACATAGCTCCAGAAAAGTATTCGAAAAAATTGAAAAAAAAGTTACAAAATCTTTGACTTTGCACAGTTTAAAAAAATTCTGATCAGAAAGTTATCAGAATTTAAATCAGTGAAACTTGGGTATAACATAGGCAGACCCCCCCCCCCCCCCCGTCATGTGAAATCAGAATAATTTGCTTTAAAAATGGATTTAATTAAGAAATTCAAATATTTTCTCTCTCTTTTTTTTTAAATCAAAATATTGTAGATTCGTTATCATTTATTTTTATTATGAAATCAGAATAATAATTTACACCAAACCCAATTTTTATCATAAATTCTGAATAATCTTTCACAAAAATTCAATTTTATTATTGAATCGAAATAAATTTACCAGAGATCAAATTTTACTTCCAAGATTAGGATTCTTAGCTCCCTGGAAAAATATACTCGAACAATTTTGAAACCGAAAACAAAAAAAATGCTGCAACTCGACATTTCAGAAGCCTTCTACAGTACTTCTTTTTTCTTCGCTTTCCACCTCTCCTTTTTTTGTACCAAATACTACCGTGTTCCCACCCTCTTGAGCCACCATAGTTGATACACATATTTAAAAAAAAGATAATTATCACTCGCTCGTTGACCATTGAATTGTGACATCCCCTCGTGACTCGACGTTTGTTAAAAGGGATCATCCTGTATGAATGATTCAAAAAAAAGTACCATATTTACTACACATTTATATCTATACGAGTACGACATACAAGTTATAGTAGAATGCAATTGTTTCGAGTTCTAGCATACGAGTACCATAGCTTTGCACTGTACACTATACGGTCGTGTGCGTGTTTCGTATGAAAAGAGCGCAATTTCCCTAAATGTTTGAACTTGGGGTATTATAACCTCGGTCGCGCACCTTATGTCATCGCAAAGTTGCCAATTATTTGCAACTATTTCAACTTTTATCGGTAATTAGAGAGTGCGAATATTTGAATAATAATTCGCGTATAGGGTGGAGCGAAAATCAAAAATTTTAGATTTTCACAATTTAACACCGCGGAAAAGTTGCGTCTTGGGGATACATGAAAAACAAAAAAAAAAAATAATAAAATCGAATAATATCTTCCAATCGCGCAAGAGCCCTCAAATTTTTGAAAATTTGCAAAAAATCAAAATTTAAAAAAAATTCCAAAATGTTACAAAATGGGTTTTATGATTTGGTTGGCAAGTACATATTATCATCGCATCGTTATTAATATTTTTTGAAAAAAAAATCCAGAATTCATCAGATCATCGCATTTATGAGACATTAAAAAAATGTCATACTAATTTTACGTTTTTTTTTTAAAATTGAAAAAAATAGATTGAAAATTGGAAAAAAAAATTGGAATTAAAATGGGTTTAACATACACAGTTTTGCCCAAAAAGACAATAATTTACAGCGATTTTTCATATTTTTCGTACCCTTGAAAAATTTTCAAAAACTATGAAAAATTGAAAAAAATGAGGAAAATGATGGTTCCTGAAAATGAAGGTATAAATATGGAAAATCATCGTAAATTGTCTTTTTGGGCTAAACTGTGTATGTTAAACCCATTTTAATTCCAAATTTTTTTTCCAATTTTTAATCTAGTCCAGTAAAATTAGATCAAAAATTATTAGCAAATAAAGGAAAAAAAATGCTTACAAATTTTTTTTCGCGGAAATGTGTTAAATGAGGTCCCAGTAGTCTTCACACAAAACCCTCGGTCTCCACCTAGCTTGGCATCTCCCCCAGGGGGCAGAACGTGCCCCCATTTTCGTTTTTAGCGAATTACACTAGATGTTGGTGAGATAGCGTAAAATAGGTGGTATGAGAAAAACTTCTACATAAAATTTCCTATCAAACGATACCATACATTGCACCCCACCTTTCAATGCAAGTCCCCCTAGGGGATATGGCAAATCAAACAATTTTTAAAAATAACAGTTTTTCGTAAATAACTCGAAAATTTTCAAAAAAAGAAAAAATTGTTATAGAACAAAAAATGTTTCCCATAAGCTTTCCTACAGAATGATGTAACTTGAATTTAGCACCCTCCCCTCCCCCGATCGGACCCCCCAAAAATTAAATGCTACAGAAAAAAGTTTCAAACAAAAGTTGTTCACTTTTCAATTCTAGACAATAATAGTTATTACCCCTTTTTCATTTCAATCATTATTTCCTCAGGAAACTTCACCTTAAGTTACGGTATTACTGCCAAAAATTGAAAATTTTCAAGTTTGTTATCCGCTAGTTTTCATTGAATAGCCCGAAAAATATCAGCAATTTGAGAAATATAGTTTGAATAAATGTTGTTCCCCATACGATTCTCTACTGAATGGTGTCATAGTTTGCCCCTTTATCGCAATTTAAGGGTCACAAAAGGGGGATGAACCATAAAAAAACGCGGAAAAAACGTATTTTTTGTGAATAATTCGGAAAATTTTAAAAATTGGAAAAAATTATATAGAACAAAAAATGTTTGTCGTAAAATTTTCTATACATATAATGATGTCATGCACGACTATGAGGGGTTTTCCGTTGTGAGTATTGCCCGTTTTGCCTTGCGCAATTGATCCTTCCTCATCGTTTTTCTTAAATAACTCGAGAAGGACGTAAATTGGAACGTTTATCATAATAACTTGTTTGAAAGAGGATGAAATTAGCTTTCAGATGATGTAGTTATGTTATTTTTCGAAAAATTTTTTGATTTGTTAAATTTTGATGCAATAATGGGATGATTTAAAAACTTGAACGAAATTGGGTTGGGAAAGGGAAGGTGCTAAATTGAAGTTACATAATTCTGTAGGAAAGCTTATGGGAAACATTTTTTTAGCATAGTATATGCTTTTACGGAGACCAAAATGGAAAAATCTGACCCCAAAATCCGAGACCAAATTGGGTTAGGTTGGGTTACATTAGGTTATGACATAAAAAAAATTATAAATTTTTTAATGAATTCGATTTCTTAGACATTATGTCAGACATTTTGAAACTTGTAAATTTTTTTGAAATTTTTGGACTTTTAGACATTTTCAAGACATTTTGTCAGACATTCTGAAACTTGGTAATTTTTTTAGAAAAATGATTTTCAGACATTTTGTCAGAAATTTTGAAACTTAGAAATTTTTTTAGAAAAATGACTTTCAGACATTTTGTCAGACATTCTGAAACTTGGAATTTTTTTTATAAATAGAAAGATGACTTTCAGTCTTTCAGATATTTTGTCAGGCATTTTGAAACTTGGAAAATTTTTATAAATTTTATGACTTTTAGGCTTTTTGTCAGACATTCTGAAAAAATTGAAATTTTTTTATTTTCATTAGACTTTTTTTTATTAGGTACCTATACTTTCAAGTTTTTGAAATTTTTTATTATACCTACTTTTTAGATTTTTAAATTTCCGTGCAAATTATTTTTATCTATTATACTTTTTAGATTTTTAAATTTCCATGGAAATTAACATTCGTGACTTTTAGACATTTTGTCACAGAGTAAAAGCATAATATACTATGTTTCATACTTTCAAACGTAGTGTGGAAATAGAGCCAACTAGGGGGGTCCTGGGGGCAGTTTTTTTGTTCTATAACAACAATTATTTTTTCTTTTTTTGAAAATTTTCGAGTTATTTACGAAAAACTTTTATTTTTAAAAATTGCTTCATTTGCCACATCCCCTAGGGGTGCAATGTGTGGTATCGTTTGATAGGAAATTTTATGTAGAATTTTTTCTCATACCACCTATTTTACGCTATCTCACCAACATCTCGTGTAATTCGCTAAAAACGAAAATGGGGCACGTTCTGCCCCTTGGGGGAGATGCCAAGCTAGGTGGAGACCGTGGGTTTTGTGTGGAGACTACTGGGACCTCATTTAACACATTTCCGCGAAAAAAAAGTAAGCATTTTTTCCCTCCCCCCCCCCCCTAATTTTACTGTAGGTATTAATCTACTTTTTCAATTTTTTAAAAAAAAACGTAAAATTAGTATGATATTTTTTTAATGTCTCATAAATGCGATGATCTGATGAGTTCTGGATTTTTTTCAAAAAATATTAATAACGATGATAATACTTGCTAACCAAATGCATAAAACCCACTCTGTAACATTTTGGAATTTTTTTTTTTAATTTTGATTTTTTGCAAATTTTCAAAATTTTGAGGGCTCTTGCGCGATCGGAAGATATTATTCGATCTGATTAATTTTTGTTTTATTTTTCACGTCTCACCAAGACGCAACTTTTCCACGGTAGGTATTACATTTTGAAAACCAAAAATTTTTGATTTTCGGCCTACCCTACTCTATACTCGGGGGAAAAAAATTGTTTCAATTTTTTTGAAGCCTCGAAGACCAGTCGTAGTGTTAGCTTTAAATAGTTCGCTCGAAGCACGATTTACCATTCGAGATATCTGAAAATTACCCTGTTACGCGACACGTAAGTAGCCAATTATATGAAGAGAGATGTGTGCGACGATAGATTGATAATTATCGAAGCATAACTGTAAATTAGAGATAGGGCGAATGATGAGCAGTCAATATGTACCTAAAGTTTAGACCATACTTGATCTTCGGCCTACATTTATAGGTAGATAGACCATAAATACGATGGACAGGGCAGCATCAGGAAATTAATACGCGGGATACCAGGGTGTTTCGTATTGTTTGCATTTCTACTATTGTTCAAATTTCAACTGTTGAGGAGTAAGTGTTGCGTGATTACGAGATATGCGCTGCCATGTACCGATGGTGGTGCAGATGGCGGCGTTGATTTATGCATCGATGCTTTCCCATTCTCAGTCGAGCACAAATTCCAGTTAAACCGCTTTGATTTATTCGAATCTCTTTGGTAATTCTTTTATTGGCGAAATCATAGCATCATATCGAATGCCTGTCTGCTGTCGAATTCATCATGTTAACTACGAAAAGCCGTGCCACAGACTGGAGGCAATGTTCACTGGGTACAGTGGGTGCAGTTAATTAGGCCTCAGCGAAAATCAAAACCACCACATGCCAGAAGTTTTCACGGTTTCGTGTACGTACAAAAAATCGCCGATTGTACGAATCTGCAAATTGCGTTGTTGAATGCTCATCCGGGCCTAGTCTGAGTCTGGGACGCATACTACCCGCCGATACTCGATAATTAGCCGACTAAAACATGAAACTTTGTGTCGCATTCTTGTTCGCGTAAATACCCGGCAAATACTTGCCAAAGTTTCCGCAAACCATGTTACCAACGTTTAATGGCGTATGAAAGCGCCATTTCGCTTGTTTTATTTTACTTTAATCAGATATGCACGAGGGTAGAAGAGGCATATACGAATAGAAGAGGACGAATTTTCATTTCGCCGCCTATGGACCCGAAGCTGCGACTCGCGCCGCCCAAAATTTACGTAGTACTCGTGAACGAAACCAAAGATTCCAACTTCTTATCTATCGATTGCCGCACTTTTGTTGGAAGAACTTTACAGTTTGCGTTTTTGATTTAGAATATTGTTTTTGGGCACTGCCTCGTGCGGTGAGCAAGTTTCGCAGCGTGGTTTACATTTTCAGCTTCGCAGAGTTTTTGGGTTCTCCGGGTGTTGTTTCGGTGTGTTTATGGTGCGAGTGATTCGAATCGTTCTGTAGGCTGGTGAAGTAGCTTCGATTGAAACGACATTTTATTTTATAGAATAATATTTCCATTTTTTTGAAGGATATTTTTTTCAACTTTTGTTCAATTAAAAAAGAGAATTTCGTATTGAAAGTACTACAGTAGATTTTTTCATTGATTCAATGCAATTTGACAAAAACTCTCATTTTTCAAAAATTACTGAAAATGAAAATTTTCACAAAATTGTTGATTTTAAAAATCCTCAAGAATTCCGTCAGAAGAGGATTTTGCAATACAGTAGCTTTTTTCATTGATTAAATGCAATTTGTGACCCTGCCTCAAGAAAGGATGCTTCATCCGTCTAAATTTTCGATTTTGAGATTTTTGATGGTTTCGAACACTTCAGACCTTCCTCTTTTCAAATGGAATTGGTCTCAACTTTCTATCTTCAAAATTGAGTGAGATATGGACAGTTAAAGATATCGACTTATGCTTTTTATAAAGTTTTTTTAGTTTTTATCTGTCATAGGAAAGGAACCACTTGAGCTACGGTATTTTAAATGTGATTTTCGAATTCAGCAGGACAAATTACCTCTATATTAACAAGTTGAAAAAATTTTCCACCACAATTTCATTTCAGTCATTTTTTTGCTCCTCACTGCGACACCACTGATATGGTGATGAAAAATTTCAAAAGTACATTTTTTTATTCCACTTGGTAGTAACATTGATTATTCAAAAATTCAAAACTATATCTTCCACTGAACCAGAGCTACACACTTTTAAAACTTGAATTGATTGTTTCTGAAAAACGTGATTTTAGGCGGAAGCATCCTTTCTTGAGGCAGAGTCACATTTTGGCAAAAACTCTCATTTTTCAAAAATTACTGAAATTTGAAATTTTCAAAAAATCAATGACTTTTGAAAAATTTCATCTGAGGAGGATTTTGCATTGAATTTACAGTAGCTTTTGTCATTGATTAAATGCAATTTGGCAAAAACTTTCAATTCACAACAATTACTGAAATTTAAAATTTTCAAAAAATTAATGACTTGAAAAATGTTTTAAAATAATATCTGGGGAGAATTTTGCATTGAATTTACAGTAGCTTTTGTCATTGATTAAATACAATTAGGAAAAAACTCTCATTTCTCAAACATAACTGAAATTAAAATTTTTCAAAAAATTATAGATTCAAAAAATTTTCAAAAATTCCATCAGAGGAGGATTTTGCATCGAAATAACAGTATGTAGCTTATTTCACTGATCAAATGTGATTTCGCAAAAACTCTGATTTTTCGAAAATTATTAAAATTTCATTTTTCAAAAAAATAATTATGTTGATTTTAAAAATCATTTCATTAACAATTCTATCAGAGAAGGATTTTGAATTGAAAGTATAGTTTTTTTTTCCGAATATATCTTAAAAGATTTAGAAAAAAAAACTGTCTACCTGGTGATTTTCTGATCCGAAAATTCTCTAAAAAATTTCACAAAATCGGACATTTTTGTACCCGTTTTTCCTCAAATTCTCTAAAGTAATCTCTGTTTTTTTTTTTTTTTTTTTTTTTTTTGAAAAAAATTTGATGATAGATTCTCTACAAATTTCGAAAAAAAATTATCTAATTGTTTCCTGATCTGAAAATCCTCCCAAAAAGTTCAACGACAAGACTTTTTTTTTACCAATTTTTCTACTGGGTAATTAATTTTCTAAAACTATAATTATAAAATTATTTTTTTGAAAATTTTTGATAATGTAATTACTTATTCTTTGAAGATTTTGTTGAAAATTCCTTGAAATTTGGTGAATAATTCATCGATGAAAATATCTTGGAATTCGGTGGGAAAAAAAGTGTAAAAAATTCTCCAAAGATTTTGCGAACATTTTTCAATGAGATTTTTTGTTGACATTTTTGAAAATAAAATCTCTGATGATTTTCTGATTTGAAAATTTTCGAAAAAATTCGGTAAAATTCAACATTATTTTCTTGGCGTTTTATCAAATTTTTCAAATAATTCAATGAAGTCATGCGACTTTTTTTATTAGCATAGTATATGCTTTTACGATGACCAAAATGGAAAAAAACGACCCCAAAATCCGAGACAAAAAACCGACACCAAATTGGGTTAGGTTAGGTTATATTAGGTCAGGTTTGAATGACATAAAAAAAACTTAGAAAATTTTTAATAAATTCGATTTTTCAGACATTATGTCAGACATTTTGAAACTTGTAAATTTTTTTGAAATTTTATGACTTTTAGACATTTTTTTAGACATTTTGCCAGACATTCTGAAACTTAGAAATTTTTTTATAAAGATGATTTTCTGACATTTTGTTAGACATTTTAAAACTTTTATTTAATTAAGCATTTTAGAAATTTTTAAAATAAATTTTATCACTTTTAGACATTTTGTCAGACATTCTAAAACATAAAAAATTTTAAAATTTTAATGAAAATTTTTTATGACTTTTAGGCTTTTTAATCAGACATTCTTAAACTTGAGACATTTTGTCAGACATCCTGAAACTTATTTTTTTAAAAAGATGACTTTCAGACATTTTGTCAGATATTTTGAAACTGGATTTTTTTAGCATATTATTATACTTTTTAGACTTTTAAATTTCCGTTGAAATTAATATTCGTGACTTTTAGACATTTTGTCACGGAGTAAAAGCATATACGTACTATGTTTCATACTTTCAAACGTAGTGTGGAAATAGAGTCAACCAGTGGGGGTCCAGGGGGGGGGGGAGCGAAGCCGCCCCTGGCGAGGCGCGTGGCGCCGAGTTTTAGTCATAATTTTTATTTATTTTTTGAATAGGTAATTCTATGAAGGATCTTGTAAAAAATTTTCTAATGATTTTTTTGATCTTAAAATTTCTCTGAAAAATTTCCCAAAATTACTTAGATATTTTTTTACAAAGTTTTTTCAAATTCCTTGAAATTCTGGGAATACTTCTTTAATAATGAAAATGCTTTAAGAATCGTCGAAAAGAAAATTATAAAAAAATTCTTCGAAGATTTAAAAAAAATAGGTAATTAAAAATTCGAAGTCATGTGATTTTTTTTTGTTGGAATTTTGGGAATAACTCTATAATTACGTTGATTTTCTGGGTTTGAAGATTAATTCCGAAAAATTCTCTAAAATTGAACTCCTCTACACATTTTTTCCCGAAAATTTCGACTGATTCTCCAAAGTCCTATCTCTTATGATTTAAAAAAAAAAAAATTGTGATAATTCGCTGAAAATTTTGAAAAAGTTCTCTGTTGATTTCCTGATTTTAAAATAATCCAAAAAATTTCATGAAAAAAGCAGGAAATTCTGTGAAAAAGTCTCCGAAGATTTTGTAGGTAAGTTTTTTTCCAGAATTTCTAATTTTTTTAAATTTTGCGAAAGTTTATCTGAAGATTTCGAAAAAATTCTCTGATGATTTTCTGATCTGAAAATTCTCCAAAATGTACGAAATCAGACTTTTATTTTATTCCAAATTTTTCTCCTTATTCTGTGAAGTCATGCGAAGTTTTTTTTGAAATTTTTTAACGAATCTCCAAAAATTTTATTGAAAAAAAAAATTGTAAAGAATTCTCTTAATATTTTTTTCGTCTTTGACGTACATACCTTGAAATGCTGCGATTTTTTTTACTTTTTGGAAGTATGTAATTATTCTCTTGAGTTTTTTTTTCTTCAAAAATACTTTTGAAAATTTTTGTATAAAATTCTTTGCGTTTTTGTGAAAACTACTTCTAAAACTTCATAAAAATTTTTAAAAATTTTTTGAGATTACTCAATGTAGATATATAATTTTTTTCATACAATTCTCTCAGTTTTATAAAGTTTTGTGAAGAATTTTCTGAATTTTTCTGAACTATTGTTTTTCACTTTTTTGAAATAATATTTCTTCTAAAAATACCTAATTATTTCAAATTTTGTTTAAAAATAATTTCATCGTATATTATTACTTTTCGTTCACTCCCCTAAATTTATTCAGTCCTTTCTTATACGTGAATTTCATGCTAGGATGAAAATTTGTCCATTTTTGTTTTTTCAAAAATCGTCTAAGTAGTGAGTAGACCTGATGACAAACAATTTAAGAAAAATGTCTCAGTTTTTTGGAGAAGAAAAATTAAAGTATTAATTTTTTTTTCGAAAGAAATACCTAGCAACAATTTTATCAGTACCTACTTACATTATTTTGAAAAAAAACTCTTATTTTTCAGAGCGGATAATTTTTTTTTCTATTTTTCTATGTTTTAAAAAGAATAAATCTTATTTTTTTGAAACAGAAAAATTGGTTAAATTTCTCGATTGTTTTGGAAGAAAATACCTGTTTTTTAGGGAAAGAATCCCTAACTTTCTTTCTCCATTTTTTTGAAGTAAATTTTTTTTCAATTTTCCTGCGTAAAAGTCTTTCAATTTTTGGAGTTTTTTTATTTGTTGAAAGGAAAAATTTAGTTATTCATCAGCAAATGCAATTGCTGATTCGTAATTTGTAGATACCTATTTGTTGGTTTGGGCAGAAAATAGTGGATGAGCGCCTGTAAACTTCTCTAACCACACCTTCGACTTATAATTAATCAAGACTACGGTTCGAGAACAGGTATCCAATCAGCATAATCTTTGTAAAATAACAATATCTCAATTGTATGATCCAAAATGGCGTGCTAGACATAAAAGTCTACGTACAAAGTACAAACTGCAAGGAGACTAATTGAGACCATGGCATGCAGATCTTAATTAAAATACCAGCTCGTATTTCACTTCGTGTACAACGTCTCTGATGGCGTCTCACACCGCCAAAGTAGAATCCATCCTGGAACTAACACCGCATCAAAGAAGACAAAAGGTGCTGGAACTTCAAACGTCGAAGTAAATGTTGTAACGTGTTAAAATGGAATACCTATTTCTGAAAAATATACAATCGTCCAGTCGTAAAAGTGGAAATTTTTTCAAATTACCAGCCTTTTCCCGGGCTTGTGTGTTTTTTTCTCTTCAAAATTTATAAAAACGTTTACACGCTAATTATCACCCACGATGACGTTTACTTTTTTAAAATAAAAGCAGCTTTTATAAATTTTTAATTAAAGAAGCTTTTGAAGTTGGAAAATTTTTTCGTTCGGTCGTTTTAACGAAATTAGTAATTACAAGCGGTTAATTACCTCGCTCGCGTCATGATTGGAGGATGCTCGCGGGGGCTGGGCTGGTTCATTTCAGCTTAACGTTTTCAATTATCGGTCTTCGCGAAAAAGAATGAAAAAATACTCCGGTTTAATTACAGAACTCTCTCCCTCTCTCCTTCTCTGTGGTGGTCGTCGTTCGATGCATCGTTACGACGATATTTATCGACATGTGCGAAAAGAACGAAAGAAGTTACAGTCGAGGAGACATTGATCGTGGTTACTTTTTACATTATATTGACTCCGATATAGAGAGCTTTTTCTTAACCAATACCCGAAGAAAAATTTAATACGATCGCAACGGTTAAAATCCTCACAACACAGTCAAAAGCTCTCTCTTTCTCTTTCTTCGGTTTTGGCATTTTCTCTTTCGAGATAAAACGGAAAATTGGAAATTTCCAAGGCTCGGCTAGAGCTGTATAGAAAAGGTTTCGCGTCGCGTCATCTGCGACAGAATAAGTCCAAGGTAGGGGTTAGTTTAGTCACTATTATAAGGGATAAAAGCGAGTTATCAAGGGTTGCAAGATGCAGCGCCCTTCTGTCTAGCGCGGCTCGTACCGACGGTAACCCTCTTTTTTCGGCACGAGTTCCCAAAATACATATTAAACCTGGCACGGCAAGTGCACTTGTACAATGCGTATCTGGATCTGTGGCGTATTTTATCGTTGAACGAGGGATGCGTAACAAACCGAGTTGAGTATGGTCAAATTGACTCCTTGAGCGCGTTAATCTTAATCTAATTATCGTCTTCTCGACTTGTTACGTTTACATGTTTCAAAAAGTTTAAAAATAAAATATAATTCTCTAAAATAAATAAGGTATTAAATTGTTTTTATCAGAAAAAATTTCCGAAAAATTTGTGAAAATGCTCAGTTTTTTTTATTTTTTATTTCTTATAATTTTTATTTTCAAAAATCTCGCAATATACTTATGTTGTTATTTTCTAAAAATGTCTCTTTCAAATTTTGAAAAAAATTCTCACATGTCTTGAAAAGTTTTTTGCAAATGAAAATATTTTGGAAAATCTATGGATACTTTTTTGTTGAACTTGATTTTTATGCTCAAGTTGTTGGATTTTTTTTTTTCAGTGAAATCAAAAAAAAATTCATTTTTGAGAAAAATTTGAAAAAAATCATGTTTCAGGAAATTTTAAACACGATTTTCAATGAAAATGTGAAAAATCAATTTTTCTATGTAGCTAATACTTAGGTAATTGAAAATTTTTGTTCTACCTATTCTTAAAAAATATATTTTTTTTATCATTTTGGCAAATGTTGATGTAGGTACGTACTTTTTTACTGATTTTTAATTTAAAAAATTTGTATTTTGGGGGGGGGGAGCGGGTGTCTGTTTACTGTTTATAATTACTGGATTATTTCATCCATCGGAAGGAGGCTTCAGATCGAGTTGGTTAGGTTGATTTCTGGTGAAAAAATTCAAAAAATAATTTTTACAATTTTTGATAAAAATTTCAAAATTTAATTTTTCATAAACAAACATGTTGAGAGATTTATTATTTTTTAAATTAAATTTTTCAGTAAAATGTTTGGAAAATCTGTATTTTTTGCTAATTGTTTTGCGTGGAGGAGGAGGAGGAGGGGGGGGGGGATAATTCAGTTGAAAATATTAACAAAAAATTAGCAGAGGAAATTACTTATTCAAAAAGATTTTCCCCCCAGAAATGTCGGACTTCCCATCAAAATGTAAAAAAAAATAATTTATTAAAAAAAAGGTAGTTTGTATCTATTAATAATTTTGGAAAATTCACTTATTTCTAATTGATGAATTTTTTTTCAAAATCAAGACAAAATATATTTTTGGAATCTTGGTAAAAATTTTCAAAAAATAATTTTCCCAGAAATTTTGAAAAATTAATTTTTAAATGAAAATGTTGAGAAGTTAAATTTTGACAAAATATACTATGCTAAAAAGTGCTCTTGCAGTAAAAATGTTGGCATTTTTTTTTTTTGTTGAACTCAATTTTATAATTGTCAAAAATCAAATATTAATAACAAATTAATAATATTAGAAAAGTAGTTCGATAATATTGTACAATTTATTGAGATTTTTGGAAAATTTGTAGGTGCTTTCAATAAAATAGGTAGGTAAAGAAATCCTTTCAACAAAAATTCAAAAAAATTGAATTCTGATATTTTTTTTCCAAAAATTCGTTCTCTGTAAAAATTTTGAAAAAATTGCAATATCCGCATCTGTTTCAAAAAATCACTCAAAAAACACTTGAAAATTGTTGCTTTCCATTGAATGATTTTTAAAACAAAATTTTATTCTATAAAGAAATTTGTTAAAATCATTTTTGTATAAATTCCTAATTTTTCTTCAGATTTTATTTTGAAAATTCCCTTCCCTTAAATTTTTAAAAATTTCTCGAAAATCCTGAAAATTTCATTTTGAAAAAATTCCTCAAGATTTTTTCAAAAAAATTTAGTTTATAAAATAAAATTTCCCCAAAAAAAATTTCCATAAAAATTCGTTGAAGAACTGAAATTTTCTCAAAATAATTTTCAACTGCAGGAAAATTTTCATTCCTAAAAAACCTTTTCTCTATAAAATTCTTTCAAAAAAAGAAAAAAAAACATAAAACTTTGTTCTCCAATAAAAATTAGAATTAAAAAAAAAAATGAAACAATATTAAAATTTTGTAAAGATCCAATTGTTAGCAAAAATTCTCGTTTTTTTGAAAATTTTTATGATTTTTTTTTTTTAAGAGCCTATAGTTTTTTCAAAGATTTTCTCTGTTGGAAATTCTGCTTTAAAGTTTCAAGAAAAATTTTCAATTTTTTTTTTTTTACATTTCAGAGAAAAAATGTAATTTTTCATCTTCGCAAGAGTTTTTTTTTTATCAGAACTTACCATCATACCTAGTTACCTACCTATCAATTGTGAAAAGGGGAAATGAAAAAAAAAAACATCCATGTGAGGAGGTGTGTTGTTATTTTATTTTTATTATGATTTTTTCTTCGAATTGTTCGATTTTCTCTCTTCGTTTAATGTTTAATTTAATTTTGGCATTTGATTTGAGTTTCGAACCACATTTACCGCAAAATTGCAATTATATATTTATACGGTTATGGTTAGTTTGATGAAACGAACAAATGGTAGAATGAAATAAAATTTCAAATTGAGGTTGGAATTGTAACCTAATCGTATCCACATTATTACAATATGATATTTTCTATCAAAACGAAAGCATCAATATAGTTGAGCTTTTTGCCAACTTTACTCGTACAATGCTTCTGAGGACGGGGTAACACGATATAATGTTAAAGTGGAAAATCCAATTTCCTCCGTGTGAAATGTTCATCCAATGGAAAAGGAAAAAGAATCTATTTAACATCAACATTTTGTACAACGTCCTGGTATTTTTTCTTCTTTCCTTCCCTCCCCCCCCCCGCACCCTCTTCCTAACCCTCTCTTTACCTATAGTACCTACTTGTGAATAATTCATTTAACGAGTTATTTGCTATCGAGAGTGTTGGAAATTTCCACGTGTTTGTCAACTAGGTGTTTCTTTTCAGTTTAATATATTTTGCGCTTTTACCGCGCGTATTACTCAGTGCCAGCGAGAGCTTTGAACTGACTCGAGCTTGAGCGAATAGCGAATGTTAATGTCGCCGTCGTACAGTTGACGATTTTCATCGTCGCGCCTTCGTGTTTATGTGAAGAAGCGACTTCATTAACCGCGTCATCTTTCATCATATGCTACCAAATACGACATACTACGTATTCTTTACACGAAACGAGACCTCATTAAAGATATGTACGATGAAATTTGACTTACGCTGTATGGTATTTTGTCGAGTAGGTGTACCTACGATACGTAATGATGGATATTAAATTTAAAACACCAAAGAACATTTTGCTGAGGATTGCTATGTACTGTTGCTGCTTATACGTACGAATTAAAATGTGAAACGTCGACTACCTACAATATACCCTGTATGTAATGTATGAAATGCTACTGGTGTCACGAAGATGGAGTATTTAAAATTCGTCTCATTTTCTTACCCAATAGAGAAGGTAGCTTTAGCTACCGGGTTTGAAATTACGAATACTCATAAATAATGTAGTAAAATGAACGTGATTGCATAAAAGAATAATTAAAGCGAATAGACGAGCTTGGCAATGGTGCGTGGAAAGTGTACGACGATACAGAGTTCAAAGTTTCAATTCTAGTGTTTGATTGTTTAGAAAATTTTTCAGAAAATAAGTCAAAAAATTGCGCAGGAATTTTTTTTTGATGTTTGTGGCTTAAAAGTGATTTTTTTTGTTTTTAAACCCCCTCCCCCTTACTCACAATAGAATTTTTTTTAAAGAATGTACATTATATGAATATGTGACGGCGCATGGAGAAAGGGACCTAAGGGTCACGACCTCAAAAATTTTTTTTTTGAAATTGGGATAAAATTTATCGAGAATTTGAATGAAACCGGTCCGAGGTTCCTGCAGTCATTTTTGACAAAGATACAGCCGCTTGAAGTGAGTAAAAAATATCAAAAATTTTCAAAATTTTGGAAAAAAATTCTACCTTACTCTCTTCAAGCGGCTATATTTTTGTCAAAAATGACTTCAGGAACCTCGGACCGGTTTCATTCAAATTCTCGATAAATTTTATCCCAATTTCAAAAAAAAAATTTTGAGGTCATGACCCTTAGGTCCCTTTCTCCATGCGCCGTCACATATTCATTCTTCTAAGTTTTCTATATTTTGATTACAAACTTCTGAATTGTATGCATTATTTTTTGACCATTTTTACATTTTTTGAAAGTGTTCTCGATTTTATCAATTTTTCAGAATTTTATTTACTTTTTTTGCTTGTAAATATTGGAAGTTTTTGGCCTGTTTTACGATTTTTTGTCTCAATTTCAACGGTTTCGAAGACTGTTATTGATTTGTGATCATTTTATAGGAGTTTGCTCCAATTTTGTCGTATTGGAATTTTTTGGGGAATCAAATTTTTATTTATCAGAGCTTATGAGTTTTTTAAATTTTATTAGTTTTTACTCACTCTATCAACTTTGCACAATTTTTATGTCTTGTATATTTTTTAATAATTATCTAACCTAATTACTTATTTTGTAAATTAAAAAAAAAAATTGAAAAAAAAAACTTATAAAAAATATCTTTCCAGGATTAAAAAATTATGCTTAGATTTTCTTATTCAGAAAAATAGCTTAATAATAAACGTGCCTAGGTATTTTAAAAACAAGTGTAAAAAATTTTTGGATTTTTTTTTTTTTTTTTTTTTTTTTTTTTTTTTTTTAATAATACCTACCTAATATTTTTAAATAATTTTTTTGGCACAAGTTTTTTTTTTTTTTTTTTTTTAGAATTTATTATTTAATTTTCTCAACTCTTTTCTTTTTCTCAAGTTTTTTTTTTTTTTTTTTTTTCAAAAAAACTTTTGGGGTCACTTCTGTTTTGGATTTTTTACTACCTACTAATACAAACAATTTCCATAATTTTTTTCAATTAATTTCAAATTTATCAACTCTTTTGATTAATTTGAATTAACTGGTATTTTTTATACATACCTACTTACTTACTTACTTGAGAAATTGAAATAAATAAATAAATAAATGAATAATTAAAATGAAATGGGTATTTTATAGTCTGAATTTTTTTTCCAGGAAAGTTCTTTTTTTTAAATGGTTATTAATTTTTTTTTGGCAAAATTTTTTCCTCAGACGATTTTTTTGGATAGTTTTTCCACCAATTTTCTTCTTTTTCTCCTAATAACTTCTTTTCTAAAGAAATTTTTTGGGAATGATTTTTCATCATTTTTTAATAATAATTCATAATAACTATTTTCATTTTTATATAAACAGACACTTATTTTTCATTTTTTCATTTTTTTTTTTCAATAATGAAGTGTCAGTTTAGTTTTCAACACTTGAAAGAGACTTGTCTCAATTTTTTAGATGAATAACTTTTCAAATTCCTGCTCATTTCTAAAATTTTTAATTTATACATTTTTTTGAACATTTCATGATTTTTTACAATATTTTTGCTCATAGGTAGGACTGTATTATGTAGAATTTTTGATTAGGAAACTTTATCACATTTCTATTAAAATCCTTGTTTTTAAGATTTGTCAAGTTCATGTTTTTATAATTAAATTTTACAATTTTTTCAGTTTTTTTTCCAATAGATAATGAAATTTTTGATCAATTTTATTATATTTTTTTTATACAAAATAATTTAATTCTGATAATTACGTTTTTTCTCATCAATTTAAAATTTCTTTTCGCAGTTTAAGTATAGAAGGTTTCCTATGTTCCTATTGATTTTTGTGCATTTTTTGCACTTTTTTTGTGCATACGTATTAGAACTTTTTGTTTTGTTTTTGTTCACTTCAGAATTTTCAGACGATTTTATAATATAACTACGTATTTCCGTTTTAAAAAATAACGATTAAAAAGTGTAACACTTTTTTGCTCATTTTAAAAATATTGGAATATTTTGATTTATTTTTGCATTATTGTTATGATAATTTGCATGGGTCTTAAATTTTTCTTTGTTTCGCGATTTTTTGAACTATTTTTGCCTAAAATTAATTTTTTTGTGATTTAATATTTTTGTACGTTTTGTAATTCTTTAAAAAAAATTTCAAACTTTTGTACATTTTATCTAACAAAGAACAAGTTTTAATAGGTATTTTTTTTGTCCAATTTATTCTTCAAATTTATATTATTGTTTTTGTACATTTCAATTTTTTTTTTAATTTTAATTTTTCTAATGGTTTATTGCCGTGTTACATATACATACCTATAAAGCTACATATTTTATATACCTCTTATTATCTAATTTTCATTATTTTTTCTGTTTCATCTTTTTGATCTATTTTTGCTCATAATAGAAGTTTTTCAGTATTTTTTTTATTTATTTTTTTTTTTGGTGGATTTTTCATTTTTTTCAAATTTTAACTGACTTTGAAATAAATACTTAATTTTTTTACACTTCTTAAAAAATTTTTGTACTAAAAATAAATTCACAAAATTTTTATAGCATGAGCACATTTTATCAGATTTTGAACATAACATTTCAATATTTTAAATATTTTATACTTGAGTTTTTACACAATTTTTGCATGTCAGTAGGTATAAAATTTTTTACGAATTTTCATCACTTTTTGCCCATTTTTAAATTTTTACACGTTTTATTACCTAATTTTGTAGATATCTTCCTATTATTATTATTTTTTTTCTATATCATCGATTATGAGTCATGCTCAATTGCTCATGACTTTCTGGACTATTTTTGCATAATTTACCAATACCCACCTAATGGGATTTTTTTGGTAATTTAAAAAAAAAATTTCTAGAATTTTTATACAGATGTCCTTCCATGTCAATTCAGCCACGTTTTTGCTTTGGGTCTCCCAATTTGGTTTCAAATTTCTAAAGAGCTTCATATTACCCTAGCATAGCGTTGGTTTTGCTTAATTTTTGCACATATCTAATATAATTTTTTATTAATTTAACATTGTGCATTTTAAAAAATTTTCTGAAATTTTTCAAACTTTTTTTCACATAGGCCTATTGAACATAATTATTATTTCAATTTTTTACACCTTTTTATTTAATTAATTTATTATTTCTAAATCTGTTTTGCATATTATTCCGATAACAAAAATTTTTATATTATCTTAAAATTTCTTGTAAAATTAATAAACAATTTTTTTTCTGAAACAAAAAAAAAATCTCTCCAAAAATCGAATTAACGACACTGTCGACGAAATTTTCTTAAAAACTGCTACATCCCTCGTGGGACGTGCAAAATGTGCTTACTCGAGATAAAGAAAAATCTTGTAAGTCTATCCCCTTCTTTTTAGCCACGACCTCACCATCGTCGTCGTCGCCGCGATCGTAAATAAGCCAAGTTGATAAATCTAATCTGGAAAATACTAAAAGAGTACGCGGTATTTGAAAAGTGCTTTTTCTTATACCATTGCTGGTTTTTTTTTCTCTGCTCATAATTGAATTTCACCGTTGGGTCAAAAAATTAATTTGAATGCTTTTTTCTCTCTCTCGAGTTGTACGTAATTTAAGGAAATTTTTTGATATTATTGCGGCTTGTCTTTTGATGTTTAAAATTTCGTTCTGTTCTTGTCAGGTCATTCGCTGTGCATGTCTTGTCCTTTTTTTTTTTTTTTTTTTTTTTTTTGAAACCTTTGAAAAGTGCTAATCGTGGAAGACTGAGGAAAAACTTGGGTGTTTTTTCAACACCTTGTATACCGCAATTTTTTTTCTTTCAATAGCTCAGCATGCCGGAAGTAGTTGGTAAAATTAGCATCGAGAATACACTACGCGTATATAAATGGCATGTTGAGTTTGAAAAATGGCAGCAACGTGCAAAAAAGTACAATTGAAATTGGCTTTTTATCTGCTGCAATCTGTTGGTATAAACGTTTTCAATTAAAGTACTCGAAAATTTAACGCTGTTCGACTTTGCTCTCTGGTGTAATATTGTATTTGGTAAAAGGAATCAGATTGACTGGGCTGAGGTGTACACGTTGACAACCCCTGATTTATGATTCCCCTTTCGGCGGCGTAAACGCGATGCACTATCATTATTGCGCACACATAGACTGCATACAGACCCCTACGTACGCGTATTACACGCCTAATTTTTAATCGATAAATTTTTTCGAATAGATTTTCTATATTATATGGTCAGTGATGTCTGCGGATTGATTGGAAAATGAAAATAAAAAAGCTCCGATAAGTACGTCGAGCGGAAATTAAAAAAATATTCGACGAGAATGAGGAAAAGGTCCGGGAACTGAAGGAATCCCACTCGATATGATACGATGAAATAATATAACGTCGATTTTGTTAAATAACGTTTCATTGTTTGCATTTGAAATTTATATCGAAATTATTCGCAGCTTTTTCATTTGCAGAATTATTTTCGCAGGCCGTTGTCTCGATGTATAATACTCTTACTCTAGCACGTTTGTTACGTTCTATTTGTATACGAGAGACGTATATTCATTTCGAGATTAACTTCTTAACAATTCGCAATGCATTGTTAGTAACTCAGGGCTTTTAAAATGTGCTTGATAAAAACCTTTAAAAAACGATACAAAAATGAAACCACTCGTCAATGTACGCTTTAGAGTCGACGGTATTTTAAAATATGATACGGATACTCGATACAGTAGCGAATTTCAACTGGCATTGGCAAAAGAGAAAAAAAAGAACAGCGTTTTTCTACAAAATGCTACGGTTGGTATCGATATAAACCGCAAAAAGCCCTCGAAGGTGACTGGACCCTAATTCTTTGAATCTTGAGCGAGCTCGAAGAGAGCTTTTTCCAAACAATAGTTTTAAAACTATACTTTATGGAGAAATATTACAATAGTGGGTTGTTTAGTCTCTTCCGTTCGTTCATATTTACCGCGTATTTCGCTGCGCGAATAATATTCCGTAAAATCCATCGATGGCTTTCTAATGGAAACCATCGCCGACTTGGATTTTCAAAAATGTCGCTTCGAAAAGCCCTCTTCTTGATTCTTTTTGTAAGTGTATTTTTTTTAATGCGAGGTGCGAGATTTTTTTTCACAGTTTTTAAAATGTAGTTGGGTGATTTGCGTTTGGGGTTTGTGCTAGTGGAATGGAAAATGGAATGGGTTTTAGTGATGCTAAGTACGTATGTTCTGGCTGCATGAAATTGGCGAGGTTGATTCGAGCAGGAAAAAAGGTTTTAGCTGGAAACAGTGGTGGTCCTTCTTATTTTGCTTTTTTTTTTGAGTTTTGGTTGAAAATATAACCTGGCTTTTAAAATTTTAATTGAAAGAAATAAGTATATATTTTTTGAAAATTATGTTTTTAAATTTCTATCTGAAATGAATTTTCCACTAATTAAAAATTTTTAAAATTTTTTATTACAAGTAGAAATTAATTTTAAAACATTTTTGTTGGATTTTGGATATAAGTTACAAAACATTTTTCTTATAAAATAATGTTTTCAAATTTTTGTTAAAAGTATTTGCAATTTTTTTTTCAAACTTTTAAAATTTGTATGCTTTGGAAGTTCAAATCATTTTGTCAAAATAATCCCAGAAATCACATTTCAAATAATTTTACCAGAGATGATTTTCTTCTTGAATTTTCTCTATTAAAATTTAAATTCATTTGGTAATATTTGGAATTTTTATTTTTTTTTGAAAATTGTTCATCAAACTAAATACCATTTGCAAATAGGTAGATTTTGGAAGATAGTATATACCCCCCCCCCCTCCGATTGAAATTTTTTATCCCCAGGAAATTAGAATTTTTAAATTCAAATTTATACCTAAATTTTTACAAAAACAAATTTTTTCCATTACAAAATTGAGAGATTTTATCTAAAAAATTGAGAAATTTTGAAATCCAAAACATTGAGAAACTTCTTTATCCAAAAAATTCGAACATTATTTCAAGTCTAAAAAATTTAAACCTCATATATTTTAGACTAAAAGATTGAAACATTTTTTTTGGACAATAAATTGAATAAAAATTTTGGACTAAAAAATTGAAACATTTTTCTAGACTAAAAAATTAAAACATTTTTTTAGACTAAACAATTTGAAACATTTTTTCAAACTAAAAAAGTGAAATAAAATTTTAGACCAGAAAATTAAAACAATTTTTCTAGACTAAAACAATTTAAAAAAATGTTTTTAGACTGAAAAATTTCATCATTATCTTGGACCAAAAAATTGAAAAAAAAATCCAGACTCAAAAATTTCAACATTTTATTTTAGGCTAGAAAATTGAAACATTTTCTTGGACTAAAAAAGTGAAACATTTTTTCAGACTGAAAAATGGGAAAAAAATTTCAGACTGAAAAATTGAAACATTTTTTCAGACAAACAAATTAAAACATTTTCTTGGACTAAAAATTGAAAAAATTTCAGACTGAAAAATTGAACCATGTTTTCAGACAAACAAATTGAAACATTTTTTCAGACCAGAAAATTGAAACCTTCTAAACTGAAAAATTGAAAAAAATTAGACTAAAACATTTCAACATTTTCTTGGACTAAAAATTGAAAAATTTCAGGCTAAAACATTGAAAACATTTTTTCAGACCAAAAAATTGAAACATTTATTCGGACTGAAAAATGGAAACATCTTTTCCGACTAAAAAATAGAAACATTTTTTCAGACTAAAAAAGTAAACATTTTCTCAGACTAAAAAATTAAAAAACTTTTTCAGACTAGAAAAATTGAAACATTTTTTCAGACAAACAAATTGAAACATTTTTTTGTAGACTAAAAAATTGAAACATTTTCTTAGTCTAAAAATCAAAACATTTTTTTAGACTAAAAATTAAAAAAATTCTAACATCCTGTTTTAGACTAAAAAATCGAAACATTTTTCAAAACTGAAAATTGAAACTTTTTTAAGACGAGAAAATTTCAGTATTTTTTTTCAGACTTTTCAACATTTTTTTTTTCAAAATAAAGAAATTTTAGCACCTTTATTTTTCAAAAAATTGAATTTTTCAATTCTAAAATAATAAGTTGGACCCCCCCCCCAAAGAGAATTTTTTTCGATCTCATTTTTTTTTCAAATGAAAAAATTTCTTAACGGATTTTTCGTGATTTGAAAAAAAATTAAGAACTTAAAAAATTTAGAAATTTTTTTTATCTCAAAAGAAAAATCAACTTTTTCTTGCTGAAACATTCAAGACTTGAAAAAATGGGTTCCAAAAATTAAGATAAAAAATTTATTGAGTAGGTACCTAGCTAGTACCTACTTTTTTTCAACAAAAAAAAATCCATGAAAATTGATTTTAAAAAAAATAGAAATCCTAGTTTTGTGTCTCAATTTTTTTCAATCTCTTAAGTTTTTGGTGCAAAAATTTCTCATTTTCTCAAAATGAAGAAATATGTAAAACATTTATTAGGTAAATATATATATTTTTTTTTGAAAAAATCTCTTCATTTTCTTTTTTACAGAAAATAATCCCAAAGGAAAACTTGGCAAAAAATTGATACAAAAAAATTTCGAAAATCTAAAATATGAAAATATTCCAGCAGATCTCCATCTCTATCAAAATATTCATCATTATTCCAATACGAGAAATCATCGAAACGTATACCATTAAAATAAACCGCATAAATTGAAATTTAGGTGTATTATGATTTAATGGACGAGTCATAAAATGATTTATAGCATCGAGGCGTAAAATGGCATATTGCACATTCGATGTATCTGCCAGAGAGATGTATTAATTAAACATCGATTTTCGCCGCACATTCGAGTTAATTTTGAAATTAATGGAATATACCGGATGTAATTTGTAAATTATTGTTGGTATATGTAAAATTCGCTATTTTAAATTACCTTTTACTTCACACGCAGCCAGGCATAGGCAATCTGTAATCAAATTCGGCGCAGTCTCAAAGTACCTACGCGTACGTAACGTACCTACGCTTAAAAGCTCATCATTATGAGATTAAAAAACGATGTAAAATCTACTCCACTGGAAGAAACACCCCTATCCGCAAGATAAAGCAACCATCTCTCCCTAATTACGCCTATTTCTTCTTTCCGAACACGTCCAGGTCATCTTTACGAATTTCTTCGCGGGCCTAAATGCGACGTTAAAATGGATAGTTACAGTTTACGTTTTAAAAGACGATTTTATAAGCATTTTTTGTTGTCACCGGCATGCAGTGCCAGCGCCAGTCGAAAACATATTTAAGAATGTCCTTCTCGTTATGTGGCACAGCAGGCGGATAAAAACAGACAGATATCATAAGCGAAGAAAATATGACCATTTATACTTACTCATGTACTGGCGTTGTGCTATATTTACGTTGTAAAACTTTTCAAAATAGCTCTCTGACTCGCTGAATACAATCTCGAAACGTTTTACGCCGTCTGAAACTTTTGTTTTTGCGAATCTAATTAAAAATTTCCCAAAGTAAAACGGCCTAAAAAATGGAAACGTGGCTATATATAGGAAACTTAATCATTTCAACGGCTGTGAAATTTAATCGTTTTCGTTGAAGAAAAATTTACTTAGATATTCCTGTTTTGTATAGAAAAACTTTATAGAAAACTAAGTTTATCAGGAAGTGCAAAAATATAATAATTTTCACAACAGTCTAACAGCCAAATCAGTTTATATTATAATTAACTGTCTAACTTACCGACACGATATTCTGTATAATAATGAAAATTTACGCAAGAAAATTTAACAACTCATTCGCTCTTTTAATTACAATCGAATTAAAACAACGAGTATAATTCATACTTGGATGATACCGAGCGAGAGAAGCAAAAAATCTAATAAATGGGAGTAGTGTTATTACACGTGATACTGCAGTACACTTGCAAAGTACCTAATCAGCTTTTTCATTATGATTTAGTTATATGAACAAGGGAATCGTTTAGAGAAATTTCTTTACTCTTGAGACGAAGCTTGGTATTTTGAATATTAGAAAATAACGTTTGTTTTTTTTTAATATATTTATTTTACGTCGCTCAACCGTTCGGTTATTTGCGACTCAAAGTATTTACATCTTAAATTAAATTAATTATATTACAATCTGACAAATAACTAAAAATATTTTCTACATCGACGTTTTCTCCCATTATATTGGGCGTCTAATTTTTACATTTCAAGAAATAATTCTCATCTGATATGTTTTACATTCAATTTTGATTTTTTTTTCATTTATTTACTAATTTTTTTCAACTTTGTTCGATTTTCAATCATTTTTTTTTCATGGGTGAATTTTCCTTAATTAAAAAAAAAAAGTCTTTCATTTTCAATTTTTGCTTGGATTGTATTTAGTATTATTTTTTTATTTTTCCATATTTTTTATTTATTTTTAAAAAATTTTTAGTAGATACTTATTTTTTTGTAATTGTCAATTTTCTCCAATTTCACCTCAAATTTTCCCTATTTAATTCAAATTTTTAATTATTTTACTTCAATTTTCAGTTTCTTCTGCTACCAATCAACATTTTTTAAAAATAAATTATATGAACAATTATTTTTTCCTCAAGTTTTTTCATTTACCAAATTGTTTCCTACTTTGTTCGATTTTGATTCGAATAATTTTTTTTACTCTTACTATTTTTTTCAAATTTAAATTTCGATTTTTTTTTTAAATTTTTCATTTTGTTTGAATTTTAGTAATTTTTGATTTGATTCCATAATAATTTTTTCAATTCTTTTTTTCAATGATTTGAATAATAAAATTGTCTTTAGAGGGTGCTACAGGTTAATAGGGTTGCCTATGTCAACATTAAAGGCGTATTGTAGTTGAAAGTAGTACGTTTTTTAATTCGCTATTTTTATGATTTTCCAAGAACATATTTTATTCGAACCCAAATAAGGGAGAATTCAGATCATCTGGTACCGAAAAAGAGTGGCTCTATTTTACGTACCTCTATTTTATTATCATTTTAGGGCCAATTGTAAGTATTGCGCACATAAATCATAAAATTTTCATGAAATGAAAATTCTCAAATACGATTTTTTGAAATATTTAAGTCAATTTATTGAATTAAAATTTTTTTAGAATATTATTCTGGAAAAATGTTGTCAAAATTTATTTAAAAGATTTTTTTAATATTCCAAGGCGATTTTTTAAAATTTTTGTTTATTTTAACGAATAATTAATCATTCTTTAATTTTTTTCAATTTTCTGTAATTTTTTTTTGGAAATTCAGCTCAAAAGTTTTAAAACAATTTTTAGAATTTTTTCAAAAGAAAATTTATGAAATTTTGTTCTACTTATAACAATTTTGAGTGCAAATTTTGTCATTTTTTTTAGCAGTTTTTTATTTTTTAAATTTTACATGATCAGATTTTTTCCCTGCCCATATTTTTTTGAATTTCCTATTTATCTCCCCCCCCCTTTTTTTTAGGTGGGAGGGTGTCCAGCTCTTGAATGTTTTTGTGAATGTCCATTCCCCTAATCATTTTAATTTTTATTTGAAAATTTGTCAACTACCAATTTTTTTAGTTTTTACAATATTCATCACTCATCAGCAATTTTAATTTTTTTTTTTTAATCCCAGTTTTTTTCATTTAACAAATTTTTACAACTTTGTTCAACTTTCAGTAATTTTTGAATCATTTTCATTTTTTTTCATTTTTTTAAAAATGTACTCGTATATTTCCGTAGGTAGGTGGGTAGGTAGGTATTATTTTATTTTTAGTAATTTTTTGATCGGATTATAATTTTTTCAATTTTTTTTATTTTAATTTTGAAAAATTTTGAACCAGAATTGAAGAAAATTAGTGCATATTATATAGGTATATCAGACAGTTTTAATTGATTTTCATTTACCAATTTTTTTTCAACCCTTTGTTCGATTTTTTCAAGTGTTCATCCCAAATTTTAAAAAAGTTTCGTGTTTTAAAAATCTTTCAAAAATCTTATTTACCCCCCCCCCCCCCCCCCCCAACCAAAAAAAAACAACTCAAATTTGTCTGAAGATATTTCTTTTAGGAAAAATTCTCTTGTTTTGTTTAACGTTTTTATTTTATTTATTTTTTTTATTGATAAACGATAATAAAATTTTCTTACTTAACTATTCATTTTTTTAAATTTTGTTTTAATTTAGTGAACGAAAAATTTTAAGCCTTTGTTAACTCAATGGATTGGAGAATTTTTTTCTTTCATTTATCATTAAATCGTAAAAAAAACTTAATTTTATTTTTATTTTTTCATTTTTCTTCGAAATTTTCTTCGAAATTTTCTTCGATTTTTGGTTAATTTTCTCAAAATTTCAATTTTTAAGTTCGTTAATTTTTTTTCTTGTTTTTCTCAAAATTTTCAATTTTTTTTCTGGAACAATTTTTAAAAACAATAATGAATGAATATGATTAAAAAATATTACCAAAAGTTACTATGGTTTCGAGAATTGATCTTTTAAACTTTTTATAAAATTTGGCCGATTTTTAAAAATTATGCAAAATTTTAAAAAACTAAATTTTTGTTTTATAAATTTTTTAAACATTTTCTGAATTTTCAATTTTTTCCTTACCTAAGTTTTTTTTTACAATTTTTCAAATTGGAAGTGCGTAAGTAAGTAATTTTAGAATATTGAATGAAATTAAATTGTTTAATTTTTTAATTTTTTTCCTTCTTGTAAAATTGATTTTTTTTTAAAATGTGGCGGAGAAAAGAACGGAAAATTAATAAACTCTGCCTCTTGTCAAGGAAATTCTGTTAAGCATGCTGCGTTGGCTTGGCAATCGTTCAATTTGACATTAAATCGTATAACATCTAAGTAATTTATAAACGATCATTCTGCCATGTTATAGCCTTCACAGAAACGTCAAACGTCAAATCGCAACTTACATCCCCTTCTACAGTCAAAAATATACTTCCCTCGAGGGGGCTGAAATTATCAAATTGGTAGAATTCGCGACCACAACACGAGGCTAAATTCAACCCTCTTTGGAATGGACTCGAGTCGTCTAATGGAATTCTAAAACGCTAATCACGACGAAAAGAGAGAGAATCGGGCTAAATTACGTCGTTTTACGCCGCAGCACAAAACCCGATAAAAAACACAAAAATCGAGCCGCGACTCGAGTAAAAATCACCAACAGCTGCATTAATATTTCTCCAAAACTTCTAACGTAATTTATGCTAATCGAATTTCATTTCGATATTTTAAGTTTTTTTTAGAAAATTTATCGCACAAAGTGAAAAATATCGTAAATCATTTCCTAATAATGTTAGCATGATAAATTTCTTTTTAAAAGTCAATTTCTCCGTAAATTAAGTTACTCGTGGGGATGTTTTTTTTTTTATTGTCAGTGTACTGGAAAATCGAGGTTTTAGCCAGTTGGAAATTATTAAATAGTATTTGGCATTTTTATTACTAATGTATTGGCTTAATTTTTTACTAATTAATAAAATGAATTTTTATGGTAATTTTTTTTCAACTATGAGGAAGTTTGACAAGATTTAGTGGTTTATTTTCTTTTTAAATAGTACAGGGTGTTTTGAAATGAAATATGTTCTTTTTCTTAGAAATATCCTTATGGGGATCGTGCTAAATGCCTAAACTGTGAAATAGCCTAATTCATAAAATAGGCAAGAAATTTGCCCATTTCATGAATTAGGCAGAATTTCCCTCCATTTTGCCTGTTTCATGAAATAGGCAAAAAGTTTCCCTTTTTTCACGATTTAGGCAAGTATGATTCTGAACCGTGGGTAAGTAGAATTGGACGAATTTTAGAGACGTCATTTACGTTATCGTTATCATTATCTTAATGAAATCTTCTGAAGAAAAAAATCTGTAAAAGAAATCACGAAAAAAAAATTATTCAGGAAATTTTTTTTTTGAAAAATTCTATTTAAGAAGTTACCAGCAAAAATATTTCGAATTTGAACAATCTTCACTTGAAAAACATTGAAACTAAAAAAATAACTTAATTTGACGTACTTAAATTTTTATTGCCATCTGCACAATGATTTTTCAGAAAATTGAGTAGATCTTTATTATTTTTCAAAATTAAAAATTTGATAAATATTCAAAAATTGAGAATTTTATCAATTTTGAAATTAAACCTCTTTTAAAATTTAGCTAAATTTTCTAAAATTTTCAAAAAATTCATTTTAAAATTAGGACAGATTTTTTCAATTTAAAAATTTTGACAAGAATCTAATCTTACATTTTGGAAAATTCTGTAACTTTAATTGAAAATATTTTGGGAAATTTTGGGAATTTAATTGAAATTTTAATTTTAATGAATTTTCAAGATGGCAGCAATTTTAACCACTTTAAGTACACAATTTTAGAAATTCGACAAAAATTTTCAAAAATTCTAAAAAGACAATTTTCAAAATGGTAATTTTTGATCATGACATTTACTCATTATTTAAAAAATTATTTCAACCAAAAAATTGGGAATTTAAAAAATAAACACTTTTGCCAAAACCAAAAAATTAAAAAATTAGGTGTTTTTTTTTTTTTTTTTTTTTTTTTTTTTTTTAAATTCACGTTGAAAAGGGTCGTAGAAAATTTGGTTGGAACGCAATTTTTTTGAATTTTGTTGGACTTTTTAAATTTGTTCGAAAATAAATTATTTTTCCTCTTTTTCGAAATTTTCCAAATAATGAATTTCTGGTGTGCTGAGGCTCTCATTCAGACACAATAAATTTTAAAATTGCAGTCCTCCAAAATTCTCAGGGAAGACTCAAGGAATGTCTGGTTTTAAAGTCATATGAAAAGTTCAAATTGATACCTAATCTGAATCAACTTTATCCAAACAATGTGTAAAATTATTCCAATTCTACTTACCCACGGTTCCGAATCATACTTGCCGAAATCGTGAAAAAAAAGGAAAACTTTTTGCCTAAATTCATGAAATAGGCAAATTTCTTGCCTATTTCATGAATTAGGCAATTTCACAGTTTAGGTGTAACAGATTCATCAACATGACGTCATCTTACCTACTGCATGAAGGACTTAGAATTATTTTCTTCAAAAATGAAAGCGATGTGATTTAAATGAAAGGGAGGGACCCAATTGAAAAATGTTTGAGACATAAGTTGTAGATTGAGATCTAAAAAATAATTTTGGTTATTATAAAAATTTCGATGGACCTTTCCTTCTCGTCTAATTTTCTGTAATACTACACGTAAATACTTTTATTCTTCGAAATTGGAGGAGAGGTAGAGGGTCAATTGAAAAATTTTTCAAACAAAAGTTGTAGAATGAGATCTTGGGAAATAATTTTGGTCACTTTAAAAATTTTGATTGGACTCCTCTCTCCTCTAATTTTTATTTTTTACAATCACAATATTACATTATTCGAAATTGGAGGGGTGTGAGGGGTGCAATCAAAATTTTTAAAGTGACCAAAATTATTTCCCAAGATTTCATTCTACAATTTTTGTTTGAAAAATTTTTCATTTGACCCTCTCCCTCTCCTCCAATTTCGAATAATAAAAGTATTTACGTAGTATTACACAAAATTAGACGAGAAGGAGAGGTCCAATAAAAATTTTCATAATAACCAAAATTATTTTTCAGATCTCAATCTACAACTTTTGTTTCAAACATTTTTCAATTGGGCCCCTCCCTTTCCTTTAAAACACATCGCTTTCATTTTTGTAGAAAATTATTCCAAGTCCTTCATGCAGTAAGATAACATCATGTTGCAGAAGCCATCTGCATTTAGCACGATCCAACATTATGCTCCATGTCTTTAATTTTTTTTAAAAATGACCCATTTAAAAATGAAAAGGATGAGGCATGAGGCGAAGGAATCGATCAATTAGCGTATATATTGCACATTTGTACAAAACACAACCGCAATTCCCCAACTCGGTTTTACAAACAAACACTCGCGATAATTTCGCAAACGTTAAGGGAACATTTTAGATTTTATTGCCAACTTGTCCATAAATTTTAACACGTTTACCCGCAACATATTATACAACCCCAAACGAGTAAGTAATAAAGTAAAACGAAAATAATATTATTAGTCTCGACGGTACTTGGAAAATAATGCCCTCAAGTAAGACCATTTTGACCAAAATGAAAACGTTAAATTTCAAATTATAAATTCAACCGGACCTTTAAACCTTTACGTTTTGATTTTGTGATATTAATTAAAAAGTGTATCAGCATATAAATATTAAATTCGTTTAGAGAGCTGTCGGTGCGGATTTCGAGTGAATTTTCTTCCACTGTGCGGTATGTTTTGTATGCAGATTGTTGAGAGGGTTCAAAATGCACGAGAAAATTTCATTGTGTGTTTTTTTTTGTACTGGATTCTATTTTTACTAAAAAAGACTCATTCGAACGTTGTTATACCCAGTTGAGCTGGCATTTTGCTACTTTGGCAACAATAATGAAAACAAACTTTCGCCGAGACGTTTCCATATCCTCATCGCGAGCTTTTATCAAATTTAATTTTGTTCTGTTAATTCAAAGCCCTATGGTAGGTAATTTTACAAAGTTTTTTTCTTCTCGAAACCAGGAAGCCTTCGTACGTTCTCATTTTAGTCTGCTTTTATTATTTTTTTTCTTGCCTTGCATTTCCTATACCTACGTCGTGAGTGAACTCGTGTTGAACTTTCAATAAGGTTTTTTATGCACGTATAAGTACAAAATTGCGTAGATGTTACGCTTAAACAAATTTTAAACATGGTAAAAGTTTCCGATAGTGGTTTCTCACTATCTGAATATGTATTTTTCGTTATCCAACATTTTCAAAATATAGATATTGCGCGAACTTTTGTACAATGTACCTACAACTACACGTGTATGCCTTATGTAGGTACTCGTGTGTTAGTTTTGCTCAGTTTTTTCAAACGAATGTTTACACGCGGATATCATTTTTATGCTTGATTTATTTTTGTATCATATCATATCATATCGAGTGCGTATTTATTATTTTAGTAATTTTGAGTTTATTTTTGCAGATCTTCAAGATGGTTAATCGGGTTCAATGGCGTGAATTCATTTGAAGGGTGTTCAAATTGACTCTTTGCAAGATTCAAAGAGGTAAGTGATAATTTTTTCGTTATTATGAAAAATGGTAAAACATTTCTCACTCAGTGATTTTTCGAGTTCAGCTAAATATTAACCAATGAAGCCTAAACCCTCTTTGTATGGTAGTTTAAAAAAAATTAAAAATTGGAGTAATCAGTCAAGGCACATTTTAACTTGCAGTTGTACGCAGATTGTTCAGCCACAAAATTTTTTGTACCTCGCAACTTCCCAAAAATTCGACAATTTTCAAAAAAAAAAAAAAAAAAAAAATTACTGGAGTAAAATAATATTTTCCCCCTGATTTTTCAAGCTTTATGTTTCAAACACGAATTTACAAAAATTTCAAACCTTTTTTCTCATCTTGTTTAATTTACCTATAAAACATTTTGAATTACAATTTTTTTTTTCAATTTTTATTTTGAAATTATTTTTAGGTATTAAAATGTTTCAAAAAATTTCCATTGATTTTTTTTTTATTTTGTTCAAAAACAACTTTTCTGGCGAAAATTTCCCGAAGTTCAAAAACATTTAAAAAAAATTGAATTCTTACGTGAATTTCATTTAATTTTATTGAATAATCATATCGTCCTATAATTAAACATTAAACATTTTCAATTTCAAAAATAATACATAAATGAATAAGAAAATAGACATCAAGGTTTGGTTACTTCTAAGAATTTATTACAATTTTGTCAAAAACTACAATTAAAAAAAAAATTACTCCAAGTCTAATGATTGTTTTTGAATTACCACCTACCTTTAAAAGAATTCAAAACAAATCAGAATTTTGAAAAAACATTATTTTAAGAAAGTTTTTTTTTTCAAAATAAAATTTGACAAAAGAAAATGAATTTATTTTTAAAAAAAAATTCTAACAAAATTTTCTTTAAAATGTCAAAAATATCAAAAAATTAAAAATATGGGTTCAAAATAAATTTTAAGACAAATAAATTTATTTTTAACTTTATCATAGTACTTAATACGCTCGTATAAAATTCACGTTTAAACAAAATTTCAAAAACTTCCTTTTGATTTTTTTTTGAAAAAAACTCAGTAAAATTGCATAAAATTAAAAATTTTTAATCCTGTTGGAAAAATTCAGAAAAAGTGCAAAAAATTGTGTATTAACTTTAGGATCATTTTATAGTTTTGAAAAAATGAAATTTTCTTTAGAATTCAATTTTTTAAAATTTGTGCGTGAACGAAATTTCAAAAAAATTACTTTTGCATTTAATTTTTAAAAAAGTTTAAAAATAGCTTTTAAACATAATTTTAAAAAAATTAGTGAACTTAAAAAAAATTGAAAAATTTGAATTGAAATTTAAAAATAATCGAACTAAATTTTTAAAGAATATTGTGCTCAAACAAAATTCAAAAAATTTCTTTCAAGAAAAATAAAATTAAATAGGTACCTAATTAAAAATCTGCAAAACTGAAAAAATTGAAGAAAACTTTCATGTTCGAACAACATTGGAGAATAATTGTTTTAAAAAGGAAACTTGAAAAAAAAATTGTGAGGGAGAAGGCATTTATTAGGCACTCAGTCACTATTTAAAGACGTAAGTACCTAATTGAAGAATATTAGTTATTTTTGGGGTTCCTTTTTTCGATTTAATAGGTTACTAAAGTTATTTTTTTCAAATTTCGCTTTGATGCCTAAAAATTTTTAACCTCTTATTATTTGATTTTGTTTAAAAACATTTGAAAATAGTTTCGTAAAATATTCTTCAAAGAAAAATTTTCAAAATTTTCCTTAAAAGTAATTTTTTCAAGTCAGAGCCCCCCCCCCCCCCCCAAAAAAAAACACAAAAATCATCGATTTTTTTTGTAGAATCATGTTTTGTATTTTGTTGTAGAAGTGCCACTTTTCTAATTTCTTCTTACAAATTTTTATTAAAAATTAGGTAACTATTCGAGTTCATTTATTTTTTTAATACCTAACGACTTTCGAAATTTTGTTTGTGATAATTTTTTCAAGAAACAAATTTTAAAAACAAAATTATTAAACGTTCAAAACATTTTTTTTTGAAGTTCTGATTTAAACCTGAATGCTACAAAATTTCCTTAAAAACTTATTTTACTTTATTCTGCTAAAACCAATTTTCGTAGAAAACGACGATATTAAATTTTGTCCAAAAAATTTGGTACAATTTTTCATGGCATAAAATTTTAGATACCTATTTTTATGTGAAATAATTATTTTGATGGTACAATTAGAGCTAAGTATTTCTCATTCCTTTGAAAAAAAACTTTTATAATGTTTTTTATTTGAATTTCAAAATAATTTATCCTAAATTTTGTTTTGAAATATTCGAAATTTAAAAAAAAAATCTTGTTCCTTTTGAGACAAATTTTTGATTTTTTTTTTCAACATATTTTTCAAAAATCTCGTTTGAAAATTATTTTTTAAGTCGAAATTTTATTGTTCAAAAAATAATTTCATGCAGATTTTAAGTATTTTGAATGACTTCAGTTGAGTTTTATTGTGATTATTATTTTCATTTTTTTATGTTATTAATATTTTCTATTTCTTTGAAAAAAAATTCTTCAAAATTTCATTTGTACCTATAATGTTTTTTATTTGAATGTTGGACGTTTTTTTTTTGTAAATTTTCGAGGAAAAAATTTTTCTGGAACAAATTTTCCTTCTTTTTTTTTCAAAACGATTTTTACTACCTAAGTAGTAGTAGGTAGTTAATTCTATTTTTTTTAAATCCAGTTCGAAATTTCTCAAGTAATTTCATCTCATTTTATTAAAAATTCCACTTTTCTACTTTTTTTGAGAACACTCTTTCATTTTTATTAGCAGGGGTTTTTTCAAAAATTTATTTAGAATTTTCTTCTGCAAATTTAAAAATTTGAAAAAAAATTTTGGATTGAGCATGAGTTTCGGGAAATTTTGTTAATAACTTATTCTCTTTTATGAAGAAATCATTTCTTTCCGTTTTTAATATTTTCCTCAGAAAGAATTTGTTTTGTAGCAAAATTTTTGATTTTCTTCTTCAAAATTTTATTCAAAATTACTCATTTCAATTTTAAAAAACACTCGCGTTTCAAAAAAAAAAAAAAAACTTCTCGATAGGCCCGGGCATTTGCTTCAAATAAATAAAAACCGTCAAGATGTCAGGTTCGCCTGGCGGCGTAATAATTCCTTTCAACGTGTCAAATAAGTTGCCAAACTGACATTTATCAGGGGCATGTTTGTTGGAAGTTGCAACGTTTGTGTTATCACCGGTGCAGATATGAGAAGCTGCGAAATTGAACTCATATCCAATTCATTCGAAATATCGGAAATTGAGTACCTACTACAACGTTAGCGATTACACGTGAGAATATCACGGCAGAATCCGACTTTCAAGTTTCATATCTACTTTGTACATGTACATGGAATAAGGTACGGTAACCTTAGGTAAATTAAAAACGTACACGGAGAGAAGGGAAAAGGCACGTGAAATTGTTGTTTGAGAAAAAGGGAAAGTCGAGAACGAGTTTATGGTATTTGTTTGAAGTTCTTTTGGATTTTATCCATTTTCAAATTAGTCGAATGTATGGTTATAAAAGTTTCAAGATGTAGTGTAGTGTCGTCTCGAAGGGAAGCGAGCTTTCTTACTATATTTTTCATTCGAGAGAATAAAGGTACTAGGTAGTCTAGGTAGGTACGCTGCCCCGATGCAATAATAAGTAAGAAGAAAAAGCATACTTTGAACATAAAACGTAATGACATGGTGCAAAGACAATAGAGAGGTATTAAAGAAAACAAAGTGATCTCGGGAGATCAACTACTTCCTCGTCTGCTATTCACTTTATAATTTATGGTAGTGACTTATTTACCTCGGTGTACTTGTTAATGTCTAATCTCGGTTTGTGTTTTCAAAAGCCATCATTGTTGAATGTTGGTACCACTGGCATCGCGCTAGCCGTACAATTTGGTATTTATTATAAACACGTGAGCCACTCTTTCGCGCACTACGAAAGACGGTGGCACGGGGTGTGGGATGAATACTAGCTCCTGGAACTCGCTGAATTTTTTCAAGTACTTATAAAATTACTACATAAATAACGAAATTAGAGAGGAGGAAGGGCCCAATCCAATTTTTTATAATGACCAAAATTATTTTTAGGATCATAATCTACAACTTTTGTTTGAATTTTTTTTTAATTCGATCCCTACCTCCTTCCCATTTTTCGAGAATGAGTGTCTTTGCACTAATATGCGAAATTAGAAGGAAGGGAAGGATCCAAATGGAATTCTTATACGAGTAATAACCAAAATTACTTTTAGGATCTTAATATCTACAACTTTTGTTTGAAAATTTTCTCAATTGGAACCCTCTCTCCTCTCTAACAGGGTGTTAAACGGTCATGAAAATCATGCAAGTCATGAAATTTGAAAATGGGTCATGAAATGTCACGGAGAAGTCATGAATTTTTCAAAAAAAAATCACTAGGTCCAAAAAATCATGAATTTTACTCTTTGAAGTCCTGAATTTTTGATATTACCCGAGGAAAATTAAAAATTTGCTTGAAAGTAAAAAAAATTCAAACTGTTGCATCTTCTCAAAAAAAAAAAAAAAAAAAAAAAAATTGCATAAACTAAATTGTGATTTTTCTGAAGAAGAAAATTAATTTTCTTGTTTTTTTTTGGGGGGGGGGGAACTCTATTTTTTTGGATAAAATCCCCATTTCTTGTAATGAAGAAAAAAAAAATTTTGTGGAATGAAAAAAATGAACTCTATTAGAGTATAAGTAAAAAATTTCAATTTTTTTTTTAAATTTTCTGAAACATAAAAATATTGTCTTTTTGGAACGAGGGACTCTGTTTTTTTAAAGAAAAAATTCACATTTTTTGGAATATCAAAAAAATTAAAAACAAATTTTTTGGTTCATAAGTTTTTAAAAATAGTTTTGGAATAAAAAAAAAAATCACTCAATTTTTTTTCAAATAGAGAAATTTCAAATCTTCTTGAGTAGAAATTTTTTCAAAGAAAGAAATTTCAAGCTTTTTTGGAATAAAAAATACTTAATACCTATCCAAAAATCTTTTTTTTTTTTGGAGAAAAAATGTTATAAAGTTTCCTTATGTGAACATGTTTTTTAAACTTTCTATAAAAAAGTTTCTTGATTTCTTTTATGAAGAAAAAAATTGTTTTCATTTTTGAAAAAAATGGTAGGTATTTTGTTCAAACAATAATAATTTTAAAAATTCTTCTAAAGTAAATGGCAAAAGTAATTTTTTTCAAAAATGAAAAAAATTGAAAAATTCAGAATTTTTTCATCAGAATCACTCAGAGTGGACCCAAATAATGAGGGAAAAAAATGTTGAGCAATTTTTCCAAAGAAATTGAATTTAAGGAAAATTTGAAATTCACCATGTATGTAGGTAATAAGTACCACTGGTACTTATTATAGGTACATGGCAAAAATGTTTTTTTTTTTTCAAAAATGAAAAAAATTGAAAAATTCAGAATTTTTTCATCAGAATCTCTCAGAATGGATCCGAATAATGAGAAAAAAAATTTGAGCAATTTTTTCAAAGAGATTGGATTTAAGGAAATTTTGAAATTCACCATGTGATGAGTATAACACTACAATAATAATTTTTGAGCAATTTTTTTTAAAGAAATTGAATATAAGGAAAATTTTCACTGGTACTTATTACATGGCAAAAAGTGATTTTTTTCGTAAAGTCGACCTCCCGAGTCGATTGGCACCATTTTCGAAGTGATCTGGCGCCTCCAGAAATGGTGCCAATCGACTCGGGGGGTCGACTTTACAAAAATAATAATTTTTGCCATGGAATAAGTACCAGTGAAAATGTTCCTTATATTCAATTTCTTTAAAAAAAAATTGCTCAAAAATTTTTTTCTCACTATTCGTGTTCATTCTGAGAGATTGCTGATGAAAAAACTCTGAATTTTTCAATTTTTTTCATTTTTAAAAAAATCCTTTTTGCCATAATTATTGTAGTGTTACTTATACTTATTAGTTATTACCTACACGGTGAATTTCAAATTTTCCTTAAATTCAATTTCTTTGGAAAAATTGCTCACAAATTTTTTTTCTCATCATTTTGTTCCACCCTGAGAAATTCTGATGAAAAAATTCAAAATTTTTCAATTTTTTTCATTTTTGAAAAAAAAAAGATTTTTGGATAGATAAGTATTTTTTATTCCAAAAAAGCTTGAAATTTCTTTCTTCGAAAAAATTTCTACTCAAGAACATTTGAAATTTGAACAAGATACGAAAAAAATATTTGAAAATTTTGTAAATTCCTTAAAATGTGCACTGATTGAGTACGAACCTATGTTCCCGTTCTTAGAACGCTCTTTGCGAAATTTAACATTTCTTTTTTTTTCTGTTTCTGTTCATTTTTTAAAAAGTCACATTCCTAAAAAAATGTTTTTATTCTACATTCTCGTTCGTTTTTACTATTTTTCAATGTTTTCCAAGCTGTGTTGAACCAAAAATGTGCAAAAAGAACTATAAAGAAGTAAAAGAACAGACTGAACAGTGGACAGGGTTTTTGGTCAATGAACAAAAGAACAGAACAGTTCTTTTTAAAGATCAGTTCTCAAAGAACGATCTGTTCAAGAACAGATCATCTCTAGTAGACCTACGTACACGTGGACAAAAAAAAGAGAAAAATTGTTCCTTTTTTTGAACATACTTAACAAACTACTTCGTGTAAAGGTGTCTAACCTATCTAGTGTACTATAATACGAATACCCATAAAATATGTATATCGAATGACCTATAAAATATGTATGCTTCGATAAACTGCCATCTCCTGGGTAAGCTTTTCTCTCCTTTTCCATTTCTAGCCCGAGTAATATTGTTTCATAACAAAGCTCTTTTCTTATATTTTTTCATTTTGCCTTTGAATGTGCGAGTATGTGCTAGATAAATTCAATTTAAAGTGATCAAAATGTTGAAAGAAAAATACCACTGTCCCTGCGACCAATTACGATACGTTCTGTATTCGAGCAAGAGTTATTGAAAGTCACCACGGAAATGTGCAGGGCAGCGTTGCTCGACATCGCACGCTAAAACCTTATTCGGTTTGATATTGTGAGAAAGATAACACGTGTCTAAGTAATCGTTGTTTTCTTTCCACCAATCCACACACCCACACATCCATAGAGAGCTAGGCTACTGAAACAGAAAAACTATCTTCACAATGATGACCGATAACTTCGTTTCGTTTTTACGTAAGTACTACTCCTTTTTCTCGCTCCTACACGTCTTAAATGTACCAATATGTGAGAAGATTTTTATAAAAATTTACCCGACCATGTTATGTACTTATATAAATTTTACTCGACGATACCGTAAAGTAGCTCGTTCAATCATCGATAAAAATTTTTACACTTTGAGCTTTATCATTTGGTAATGTTTTCCGTTAATAACCATGTTAAACCTAAGGAAATGCTATGTGTGTGTATGTCGATGAAAAATGAAGGTCTGTTTTTCCACCTTCATCCATACCTCACCATCTCCATCTGTGCCTACGCAGTACGCAGATACTACCTATGAAGCGGGAAAGATTTTCGAATATTTTTTCTTACCACGAATGGAGATAGCAGTGCAGCTTTTTCACTCGAGTTTTGCGTTCTATACCATCGTAAATCATCATTTTTGCCAAGGGTTTACCAACATTTCACGCTATTCAGAGTATGATTAGTGTTCCGCATGCCAGAGGAAATTGAATAAAAGGGTACTTGTTGGGATTCTTAGATATGAAAATGTTACCTTGTTCGTAGACACCTACGACCACGTGTACCTACTTGTTCGTCGAAAGGGTTGTAAAAAGGGATGTGATAATTTAATATTGAAAACATAGGTAGTGTTTTTGCAAGTTGTACTTTATCATATTGGGTTGGTTTTGAGATTGATTATAGGGTATCGCATGTTTATTTTTTCGTTTTCATTTAGTGTTATTTTATTGGAATGCAAAATTGGAGGATTTTTTTAAAAATTATTCGACTTGAAATTTTGAAAAAAGATCGATATTTTTTTTTCGATAACGAGGAAGGTTATTGAGAGTAAATTCTCTCATAAAAAATGAAACTTTAGGAACAATATATATATATATTTTTTTTAGAAATGAACTCGCAACAAAAATTTTTTGTTCCGATTCTGGCGGATTTGGCATTTTTTTTTTGCAACTCCAGCTTTTGCAATTTTTTTCAACCCTACAACTGTAGAGTTTCTCGAGTAATAATTTTGAGAAAAAATTCATCAATATTGTGGAAATTTGAATTTACGGGTCAAAAAATTTTATTCGATCAATTTTGGTTCCATTCCAGTGGACTTGACAATTTTTTCCAATTCCAGAAAATTTGCAAATTTTTTCAACCCAAATGTTGATTTTCAAGAAAAATTTCATCAATTTTGTGGAAATTTGAATTTATTGGTCGAAAAATGTTGTTTAATAAATTTTGGTTCAATTCTAGCCGATTTGTCAATGTTTTTTTCAATTCCAGCAACTTTAGCAATTTTTCGAACCCTACAACTGTTCGGTTTCTCGATTAATAATTTCGAGAAAATTTTCATCAATTTTGTGGAAATTTGAATTTATGGGTCAACATTTTTTTTAAAATCAATTTTGATTCAATTCTAGCAGATTTTGCAACTTTTTTTCAATTCCAGCAAATTTTGCAATTTTTTCGTTTTTTTCAACCCTACAACTGCAACTGTATGGTTTCTCGAGTACCTATCTAATTTTAAATTTTAGATTTTTCAAAATTTTTGGTTTTATTTTATTTTTAAATTTTCCTTGCCTTCGTAATTTTCTGTTTTCAGTAATTATTCTTAATTCAATTTTTTTTTGATTTTCGATTCTTACTAATTTTTGAAATTACCTAGGTAAGTATCATTTTTTCAATCTCTGCCTAAATTTTATATTTATATACTCACTCCCATGTCTAGTGCTTTTCGATTCCAAGTGAATTTAAATATTTAAATTTTTTTGATGTTCAATTTGAAAATATTTTTTCTGTTTTGTAATTTTTAATTTGATTCAATTTTTTTTTTCGATTTTCGATATTTTACCAATTTTTTAAATTTATAATTTTTGTAATCTTGCAATTTTAAATATTTTCCTTTTTCAAGTGATTTTCCATTTTAAGTGATTTTTTATTAAATTCAATTTTTTTCTTTTTTCGATTTGTATCAGTTCCTGTTTTTCATTTTTCAGTTAATTCTATTTGCTTTTATTTCATTTTACTTTTGGTGTAAATCATCTAATTTTAAAAATTGTTCATTTAAATTTTATTTCCTAATTTTCAACTTCAATTTTTAGCATGGTCATTCATTCATTTTTCCTTTTTTTTTTTCTATGCTAACCAATTTTGATAATTATTTTTTAATTTTTTTGTGATTTTCAGTTTTTAAGGATTTTTAATTTGATCAAATATTTTTTCTTACAGTTTTTAATTTTCATCAAATTTTTGAAACTTTTTACTTCTTCAATCTTTTAAAATTATTAATATGTACCGACTTATTATTTATTTTCATATTTTTTAGTGGTTTTCAATTTTCAGTGATTCGTGATTCCATTTATTTATTATTTTATTTTTTCAATTTTTGATTTTTATTAATTTTTTTCACCATTTTTAACTTTCTAAATTTTCAATGCTGACCAATTTTGAAAATTTCTCAATTATTATTTTTTTTTTCAAATTTGTACTTACCTATTACTACCAATTTTTCATATTTTTTACTTCTTCGATATTTTTTTATTTTAATTTTTTTCATCATTTTTATTGGGTTTCAATTTTCAGTAATTTTCAATTTCAATCATGTTTTTTTTTTAATTTTAGATTTTTATAAGTTTTAGTTCATTTTTCATTGTTTTCAAAATTTCTCATTCTAGGTAGGTACCAATTTTTAATTCAATCAAGTATTTTTAATGCGAAAGTGATTTTTATTTCTCATATTTTTAATTTTTTCAATTTTTTTACTTTTATTAATTTTTATTATTCATTCATTCATTTTCTCTTTTTTTTTAAATTTTTGATGCTACCCATTTTGAAAAATTATTTTTGAAATTTATCACTTACCTATCTGTTTAAATTAATTTTTTTCTATAATTTTTTTGTAATTTTTAATTCAATTTATTCAAATTTCCATTTTTAGCAACACTTATTTGTTTGTTAGGTATTTTTAAATATTTCAATATTTTATTTATTTTTAATTTGTAATTTGATTAATTTTTATTATATTTGCAATGTTTAACAGCTTTGAAAATTTCCCACTTTTTTATAATGTATTGTTTTAATTTTCAATTTTTTTCAATTTTTAGTGGTTTTCAAATTTTCAGTAAATTTTAATATAATTTTCTGTTTTACCAAATTTTTTATTTAAATCAGTGTTCATTTTCTCATTTTTAAATAGGTATACTCGTAGTTGCAATATTTCATTTTTGTTAATTTTCAATTTTATTCAGCTTTTTTTTAATGTTGACCAATTTTGAAGAAAAAAATTTAGACTTTTTATTATTTTCAGTTTTTAGTAAATCGCTTAATCTGACTTACGTGTGTACTTTTATTTTTATATTTTTTAATTTTCGTTTTGTATGTACCAGTTTTCAGTTTCTCACTTTTTCAATATTTTTCCAAAGTTTAATTTTTTAAAAATGGTTTTTAATTTTTTAAAATTTTAAATTCATTTCAGTTTTTGATTTTAATCAGTTTTCATATTTTTAATTTTTGGATTTTGCATATTGACTAATTTCGGAAATTTCCTTTGAAATTTCTCATTTTAAAAAACCTTTATTAATTTCCAACTTGATCGAAAATCATGATTTTTTCCATCTAAATTCTGGTTTAAACGACTTATTCTTAGAAGTTCTAAAAAAAATTGCTTAATAACAAAATTAAAAAAGAAAGTTGTTTTAATAAGGAAATCTTAAAAAAACTCAAGTTTTTAAAAATTTTGTTTCAAATAAACGTTTATTGTATTTTAATTAAAAACTGATTGGCTTTTGAACAATTTTTTGACCTTTAAAAATAATTGGGTTCTCATTAGGAAAAACCTAGATTCTAAATGAAGTTATTTCAATTTTTTTTCCAAAAATTTAGCGTCAACCTATGGATATGGCATTTTGGCAAATTTATCAAAAAATACGATCAAGTTTTTCTTTCGGTGCTGGTATTTTTTCGAAAATAAAAGGAACACTATAATGCTGTTTTAGCACTTTATTTTACAACAATAAAATAAATTCTATTACTTACCATTGTGAATTTATTACCTATATTATACTTTTTAAATTAAGAAAAACTAAAATGAAACTAAATAAAATCTGAAACACCGCAACGGTATTATACGCAATATATACTTACTTATTTTACTTTTTTTTTCTCTTTGAAGAAGAAAATGAATAAAAAAAACGGAAAGTCGGAGTCATAATAATCATAAAAAAGTTTGTATCCAATTTCATATTTACCTTTTTCCGGTAGAAAATTCCGAAATATTGTCGAATCGTTAAGGGTTCATTCTGTGCAAAAGTGTACGCTATAAAAAGCAAGCAAAGCTAAACATGCACATAAAAACGTGCTCTCCGGCGCGACTACATACAACATAATATAATTTTATACACTTTATATGAAAAATCACAATCACAAAGGCGTTATAACAAACTCATTTCAAAATATTGATCGTTTTGATGACATTATCTTTTCCATCGATTCCAATAATATTAAATTCGGCTCTTCTTTTCTTTCCATTTCGATTTCTTTTTCTGTTGGGTACACTTATATGCGACACAACGCGACGTTTCCCCCAAAATAAGTATATATTGTCTGTATTCTCGCTACAACTCTCGTCGTCATCGTCGCAGCAGCACACAGAAGTTGTACGACTAAATATTCTCCTTTTGAAAAGCAATTTTGTGCTGAGAAAAGATTTCGCTGTATTCATAAAGGTTTAAATACATTTATTTCATCTTTGATGTTGACGAAAAATTTTCCAAGCTTTTGAAGTTTATTAAAACTTTCTCGTGTCACTTTTTCCTTTCCATCTCGAGTGTAACCTGTGGATGAACTCGTAGAAAGTTGAACGAGCAAGATAAATAAAAAAAAATTATTATAATTAGGTAGCTTTTAAATGTGTGTCAGTTAGAGGGTTCATTTTTTCTACAAAAGTTTTCGTATCTTATAAGAATTCGTTGTTTGAGTTTTTTGTTGTTCAAGGTACAAGTATTTTCCATTTTTAGAAATATGCTGGTGTCGAGTCAGTTGTTCTAGTGAAATGCTACCTATTTATTCTAATTTTGGTTTGTTTTCTGCGTAGATTGGCATTCATTAGCGTTGATTTCGGGTTTTTATTCTTTTTTTCATTTGATTAAATTTTTCATTTTTTTTATTTTTTTGAAAAGCTTCAAAATCCTAGGTATTAAAAATATATTTTTTTTTAAATGAAAATTTTCAAAGTTTTTTAATGTTTGACAAAATGCCCAAAAGTCTTTCAATCAAAACCTAACTTTTTTTTTAAATTCTCAGACCACAAAAAATTGTTCAAAATTCTATTTGAAAGGAAATATTTCAAAAAAAAATTCAGAAAAATTTAGAAATGTCATTTCCTTTTAAACAAAAATTTTTAAACGATTTTTTGATGGGATTTCAGATTTTTTGAAGAGAATTTTGAAATAAGTAGGTACCTATTTTCTTTCAGAAAATTTTTAGATAATTTTTGTAAATTCAAAAAAAAATGATAGAATTTTTGAATTCTTTCCTATAAAATTTTAAAATAGTTTCTCTCGATAAAATCGGCCAGTTATTTGGAGATGGTTGCAAGCTTGGCACGGAAGCTCCCTTTTCTTGAAAATTTGGGTCACTATTTCCCTAAAAAAAAGTCACTATAAAGCCACTGAATAAATTTAAAACTGAAATAGGTACACATCATGTCTGTGGTTGTCTTATTATTATTTTAATCGCACCCTTGATTGATGGAGCTAATTTCAGCTTCAATTAATCACTTCCCTTTTGAAAAAAAAAAAAAATTGTACTCATTCGATGACACGAACACGTGCCTACATTAAAATATGAAAAATCGTACGAGAAAAAAGTATTTCGAGTCCATTAAAACATATACGACGAAGGAAGCAATAAAAAACTAAAAAGTCAAAATTAAAAAAAAAAAGTGAGAAAAATAAGCTGTATATCGGTTCAAGGTGTAATTTATCCAAGGTACATCTCCCTAACACGAAATAATTTTTCAAAACTTTACCTTCGCTGACGGATGCATAATGAAGGCGACGCTACAACGACTAAAAATTTCCACACCCCAAATAAATCACGAATATAAGAAAGAGCATTTTAAAAAATCCCATCTAACCGAGGAACGCGAGTCAGCGCCGGTACAAATGTGGAGCATTCATTATAAACGCATATAAACTTGCCAAAGCTACCTAATGGTTCATTTACATGAACTCATATCTCCAAAAAGGCGAAAACTTTAATCTATTCGAACGACGAACCGTTTGGTTTTTACAACGTCCTCGGGGCGTATTTAGTAGACCTATCACAACAACGTTTTCGACGTTTTATAAAAATCGCTTCGATGAATATCAATTGAAATGAGCCCTAAAAAAAAAAAGGAAAGTAAACAAAATTTATGTATGAGGCTGTACACAACAACGTCATTTTTTTAAACTTTCGAGGAAAATTTAATAAAGTCTGAAATGTTGATTCGCAAATGAACTCGATTAATGTATTTTTTCAGACTGTGTGATGAAAAATAAAAGTAAATTAAAAATTTCCTCCAATGAAGAGTGTCATAAATTCATGATCAACGCTTTACTGACGTACCTAACCTACCTATATCTACGAATATAATCGTGTTTTGTAAACAAAGTAGATTACGATGTACTGATTTTAATTTATGTGCAAATCGACTTTTGCGAATTTTCCTTTAATTAAGCTTCTCGTTGTAAAATGCAAAATTTAAGAAAAGGTTTTTTGATGTGTTTTTGATGTGGTGGCCTATTTATACTCAGTACTAGGTTGTGCTAGTTTCAAGGATGGCAACCTAAAGTGGTGTCTAGTTGAGAATTTTTGTGTTAAAAGTTTGATCATTTTTTATTCAAAAAAAAAAAAAAAAAAAAAAAAAAAAAATGATGGTAATATTGGTAATATTTTTTATTCTAAAAATGGGAAATTTTTATTTAAAAAAAATCAAGAATCCCCCAAAAAAGTTTTTTTTTTCGCCAAAAAATTGAATATTTTTTCACCTATTATTTTTGCTTAAATAAATGTTTAAAATTTCAAGTTTTCTACAAAAGGCTTGAAATAAGCATTGCATTTTTATTTCAAGAAAATTCAGAAATATTTCTCTTCGAAAAATATTAAAAAAAAATTATTTAAATAAGAGGCAAAAAATTAAATTTTTTTTCTCTAAATACGAATATATTTTTTAGCCATTTCATACTTGAAAAAAATGAAAAAAAATTTTCGTCAACTCTAAAAAAATTAAAAGATAAGCATCTTTTTTTTTTTTTTTTTGAGAAAATTTCAAATTTCTTTCTCCTGAAAATTAAAAATATTTATTTTTTCCAAAAAGTTGGACCATTCTTCCCACAAAAAATCAAGAGATTTCTCCACTTCAAAAATGTTTACCTAGTGTTTTGCTTTCAAAAATGAATTTTTTTATAACTGGCTAAAAATAGGTAGGTAAACATTACATTCTTATTTCAAAAAAAAAAAATCAAAGTTTTTTTCTCAAAAAAAAAAAAAAAAAAATCTATAAAATAGGCAAATACGTAACTAGGGATTTTTTTCTAAAAAAATGAGATTCTTTGCTATAAAAATGTTTTTCCAATAAAAAGTTTGAATATTTTTTAAGTCATTTTTTACTTGAGAAAAATAATGAATTTTTTTCACATCGACTCCAAAAAATTAAGAAGATGCTTAATCATAATTTTTATTCTCTGAGAAAATAGAAATTTACGCCCAAAGAATTGGAAAATTTTCTTATTCCAAAAAAATTGATTTTTTTAATGAGGCAAAAAATTGAGGATTCTTTAAGACAAAAAAAATCAAAAAAAATGAAAGATTTTTTTACCTATTTCTTTACTTAAAAAAACAGGGAATTATACCTACCTATGCATCATTTTTCAGTTTTAGAAAATTCAGAAATATCTCTTCATTTTTACTGTGAAAGTGTTGAGTTCCAAAAAAATTGAGTGGTTAATTCTAAAAAATTGAGATTTACTTTTTTGCAAAAATTTTAGAAATATTTTACATTTAAAAAAATGTAAAAGTATATTTACTTTTTTTTTTACCTATTTAAAAAAAAAATTATTCTAAAAATTCAAAATTTTTAGGACAAAGTAAGTAGTGCCACAGCAGGTTATGCCAATATGTGTGTAATTCATACTATAATGTAATAATTGGATGATCCATTTTTTTTTTTTTGTCTGACCCTAAAAGTTGTTTAATTTTAGAAGAAAATAATTCCATATTTTTTTATTTTCGCTCTAACTGAATTTTAAGTGCAGCCTGGTCTGCCCTTATTAAAAAAAAAAAAAAAAAAAAAAAAAAATGAAAAATTTTCAACTTTTGCCATATATTTGGTTAAAACCGTTAAAAGTTTTATTTTCTGTGAGAAATGTAACTTCCAAATTCTTATTTTTACCTTGAATAAATTTGGAGCTCTTCAGTCCTCTTATTTCAAAAAAAAAAAAAAAAAAAAAAAAAAAATGCAATGTTGTTCCTTTCTATAAAGAAATAAGTCAATAAGTCAATGCCCCCTCCCCAACTGAGTTCGTAGTGATGCCTACTACAACGCCTTCCCATTTTTAAAATTGACTAAATTTTGAACTTTTGCATATTTTTTTTTAACATGAATAAGTAATCAAGTATGTTTTTCTCATTTTTGGTCAATTTTAATAAATTTTTGATATGTTTGAGGGAACATGCGGGAAAAGGTATCTTACTTCAAAAAATGAAATTTTTAGGGGAGGAATTTAAAAAATAATATATATATATATTTTTTTCTAAAATAATTTGAAAAAAGTGGAATTGAATAGCCTGTTTGATTTTCAAGATACTGCAAACCTGAAACTGCTTCCATTCGACTCCTCATTATACATATTTTCCCAAAAAAATGAAAAATCTTTTTTTTTTTTTTTTTTTGAAAACAAAGGTTTGATTTTTAAATACTTATTTTATTGTTGGATTTTTGAAAAACGTAAATTTGAAAAATGCAATTTATGAACCTTTTTTTACACTTATGAAAACTTATAAAATTAAAAAAAAAATATGCATCCAACTTGAAAAATATATTTTTTTACATACTTAAGTACCTATCATTTCACCTTCAAAAAAAAATTATCACTTTTATAACTTACTATACCTACCTAATTTTTTCTAGATTTTTGAAGAAAAAAAAATCAATGAATTTAAAATAAACTTAATTGAAAATAAAAATGAATGTCACGATCAAGAAATGTTATTGTCGATTTGAAAATGGGCTTTTAACTTTTAAATAATATGTAATTTGCAGAATTCTGAAAATTTATTAAAATTTATAAAATTATCAAAGTTCTTTAAATTTTGAATTTTTGACAAATTTTTTAAATAGTAAAAATTTTTCGAGCTTTGAAAATTGACTTCATACATTTTTAAACAGACAACTCTTGGGTGAACTTGACAAATTTATTTCATTTAAAAAATTTAATAAATTTAAATATTCCGCATTTTAGAATTTATAACTATCAAATTTTTAATTTTCAACTTTTCAAAAATTTGCCAAGTTTCGCGAAAAATTAAGTTTATTATACAGTCGATAATCAGCTTTTCTAGCGCAGTTGGTGATTCAGAGTTTCTCTCCCTTTCTCTCGTACCAAACACGAATGAAAGAAAATTGAAACGATTTTTGGTTTTATACGAAGAAATTTTCCTCGTCGATACGTGATTGAAATTTGATTTGGCGAAATGATCGAGAAAAAGCCAGCACGAAAAATACATTCCGCGGTGTAAATATCGTTTCGGTTTAAATTCTCGTGAAATATTAAGCTATCAGAATCAGTCTGTAGGGTTTACCTCGCGCAGGAAAAATATCGAGTTAATTCCACTTGATAACTCAAAATACTCTTCAAAATCAACTCCAGCCAAAGCTGCGTTTTTTGATAGTCGTAAACGTGGATTGAAATTTTATAGTCGTATTGTTTTAGTTGAATGCAACGAAGCAAATAATAATATTGTCGGATTTACAGTATTTTTTTTCCCCAATACACCGTAAAAAGAAAGAATAAAAAATGATATATTTGCATGTCATTTGCAACACGAGCTCCTAAGAAGTGGAAAAAATAATTCGAATATCGAATCTTTTCGCCTGTTTTATTTTTTAATTATTATTTTTTTTTTCTTTTATTATTTTTATTTACACAAAAACATCGCGCTTTACGAGCCATCTAGATTTGGCTAAAAAGTTTAATTAAATGTTCTAAAGTGTTGCTGGGCCGGCCTTTCTGCGCGTGTGTATTATTAAGAAGTTACAGAGCAAACATACCTCCTATGTGTACCTGTTTTTAATTAGCAAAACATAATGGTAAGATATTTTCTGTTTAGCATATCAAAGAGCTCGAGCAGCAATTTCGTTTAATACTATTTCGAGTTTGATTTCCGTTGTTGTTTACTTATACAAACCAGCAACGTTTACCATTGAGATATATTACGAATGCATTCGCCAAAGACAGTCATAACGTTAATGAAGGCTTAATGTTGGCTAATTTTTATCATTTAATTTCGTCTCTTTTTCGTATATTGAATTCAGCGAATCCGAATGTAACTGTAATTGCTTTTCTGCCTTTTGCTCTCTCGTTGGAAACACCTACATATAAGCACCGCACCGTAGACTTGATTAATATTCAAAACGTGAGAGACTACGCAAGTTGTATAGGTTGATTTTCACGTTGCCAGATGACGATATTATTCTTTACACTGAACAGAGCGAGCGAAGAGATCGTCTCGTAGTCGTATGTTTAAAATATTTACTTATCCCAACGTTGTGTACCATACCATCTACCTATACCGATAAAAGCTCGTAGATAGTCTATATTTTTCTATGTACTTTTATGATAACTTTAACACGAGTTGAATGCCGACAAGGTGACAAGGGTAGTGCAATTTACAGGCGAGCGTTTATTCTTAATGAAAAAAAAAATTCACGTGGTTGGCGAGATGAATTGAGAAAATTACGGTGTAAATTTTCTTTTTGTACAGTCAACCAATGCGATGTGAAAAGAAATGGGACGACGAGTTATGAAAAAACGCCGCGTAGAATTTTTTATTCCCACGTGGTATATACGAGTCCGTATACAATTTCAACTTTGGGAAAATTTACAGTTTGGAATTTTTTTATGTGTTAAAATGATTCAGTTTTTTTCCTTTTGAATAGTTTTTTAATTTTTTCGTACCTATAACCATCAAAGTTTCCAAATTTTTTCGTTCGTAAAGTAATCGAAAGTCAAGTTTTAATTTTTTAATTTTGTGCTTTAAGAAAATTCCCAAATCGATAAGAAAATAAGCTGAAAATTTAGGGTTGAAAGAAATTTAAAATTGAAAAAATTGTAGTCATAACAATAATTGCTAAAAATTATTGTAAAAAGTGAAAAAATTCTAAATTCAAAAATATAGATTTTTTTGAATTAGAAGAAAACACTTGAGCAAAAAAAAAAAAAAAAAAAAAAAACTACGTTTCACGCCTCGCCAGGGGGACTTTGCCCCCTGGACCACCTCGTTGGATCAATTTCCACACCACGTTTGAAAGTATGAAACATACTACATGATTTTACTCTGTATGATAAATCTACTTCAGAAATTCGATTTTTTTTTAAAAAAAGTTTCAGAATCTGATTTTGAAAAAAAGTTGAAAAAAATCAATACCTAAACAAAAGAAGTCGATTTTCATAAGACATACCTGAAAGTCTTTCGTGTCGGTATTAAAAAAAACTAAATAAAACTCAGTTTTTAAAAAAAGCCTCAAAAATGGCTAAGTATAATAGTAGAAAAAAACCTAAATTTTTTTCAAGTTTCAGAATGTCTATAATAAAATGTATGTAAACAGTGCTCCGATTTTGAAAAAAATTTCAAAAAAATCACTAAACAAGAAAAGACGATCGTTATAAGACATGCCCGAAAGTTTTTCATGTCGAGATTAAAAAAACTAGATAAAACTCAATTTTTTTAAAAAAAGTATCAAAAATGGCCAAAGCAAAGAAAAATCCAAAATTTTTCCAAATTTCAGAATGTCTAATAAAATATTTAGAAGTCATTTAAAAAATGTCTAAAATTAAAAAAAAAAACATTCAATTTTTGAGTTAAAAATTTATACGTGTATTTTTTGAAATGAAAATTTTTCTCACTTTTATTAAGTACCTAGAGAATTTTTTTTTGAATTATAGTGAAAAAACTCTGAATTTTTTTATATGAAAAAATTTTTTTTTGAATAAAAAAGTGTAAAATATCTGCATTTATTGGAGTGATAAAATTTCTCAATTTCTTCGAGGAAAAATAGTGTTTTTCAAAGCAGTAAAAAAAAAAAAATTTGGAATAAACAAATTTGTGAACTTGATTGCAATTTTTTTTTCAATTTTATAGGAATGATTTTTTTTTTTTTTTCAGAATCAAGAAAAAATTTTAATTTCTTAGGAGAAACCTCCTACCAATTTTTAATTTTTTAGTAGAAAAAATCTCAATTTCAGGTAGGTAGGTCTAGGTATATAAAAAAACAATCAAATTTTTTAGAAGAAAAAGTTATACCTAATTAATAATTAATTTAGAGAAAAAATTCTTCCAATCGTAAAAAAATTAATTTTTGAAATGTTTTCTTTCAATTTTTCTAGAAAAAAATCTTCCGATTGAAAATATTTTTCCAGTCGTGAAAAAATTTCATTTTATTTTGAAAAGAAACAATTTCTGAATTTTTCGAACAACTCTTTTTCAATTTCATTCGAATGAATAGTTTTCTTGATTTAGGTATTTGGAGTAAATATTTTCAAAAATTTTTGCAGAAAAAAAAAACTAAATTTTCTGGAAAAATTGTATTTTTTAATTTTTCTGTCTGTAATATTTTTTTGGAGGAGGGAGGGTGAGGGAGGGGGTACAAGAAATCCTTGATTTTTTTTAGATGAAAAATTTCATAAATTTTTGTGATATTACCCAGAGACAAAATATCATAAGAAAATTGATTTCCATAAATTAAAAAAAAGTCTAATAAAATACTGAAAAGTTGAACTGATGAAATAAGTTGGTACAAATATGAAAATTTATAAGTAGATAAAACGTATAAAAGTCATCCAAAAATTTGAAAAATTCGTCGCATTCTGTAATTTTGTGCTGTTCGTGTTATAATTTTTGTTTTTTTTGTAATTAAAATTTTATAAGTTTTAGAATGTCTGTCCAATAAAATTCTTGGAAATTAAAATAATTTTCTCCATGGAAATATGAAAATTCAAATAAAATGTCTAAAAGTCACCCAAAGAAATCAAAAATTTTATGTTTCAGAATGTCTAACAAAATTTCTAAGTTATCAAAATTAAAAAAATTCTAAATTTTTTAATAACGACAAAATACTTATAAATCTTTCGTCCATAACCTAACCTAACCTAACATAATCTTGTGTTGAAATTTCCTATTGTTTTTTTTTTCGAGTCAAGTCATACTGCGCTAAAATTTAAAAAGTTATTCAATTTTGAGAAACTAATTAAATAAAAACAATGTCTGAAAAATGTCTAAAATTGGGAAAAAAATTGGAAAGAGTCTTTCGTCTAGAAATTTTGTGTTAGAATTTCTTTGGAAGTTCGTAATGGTTTTTTCAATTTTAGTCATCGTAAAAGTATATACCTACTATAGGTACAAAAAAAAAAAAAAAAAAAAATTAATTAAAAATGACTGAAAATTGAAAAAAGTTGTAAAAGGTTGACGAACAAGTAAAGAATTTGGATTAAAATAAAAATGACCAAACAATTGGCTAAAAAAATTATTAAAAATTAAACGTTGTTTTTTTTTAGCTGATTTTTTTCTTCGAAAAAATCAGCTATTAAATTTGACCCGTTGGTAGCAGTGGGGGGTGGGAGTGATATTTCTCGACGTTTTATGACAAAATATGACGATTGGCACTAATTTCGCATTTTGGTATTTCTTTATATATAACTATATATAATTATGTATGTATGTATATATGTATATATGTATAGACCAAAATTTGTTGGTGCGATAACTCGAGTTATAATTGATGGAATTAGTTGAAATTTATGTCAATTGTAGAGGGTCATTGGGAATAGAAGCCTATTGAATTTGAGCAAAAACGGTTCGCGGGTTCGCGAGATATTCGCGATCAAAATTTTCAAAGCTCATTAGCTCCTCAAATATGGCAGATGGGTGAAATTTGTTCATAACTTTTTCTGTAGTAGTGATTGAGATTTAACCAAAAACGTAACAATAACGTTACAGTAACGTTATTAATCTGGTATTAATGTTGTTATGACGTATCTATCATTTGTGTGAAAAAACATCATTATAACGCTTCAATAACGTTATTATAATAACGTTACTAAAACGTTATTTTTGAATTTTTCGTTATATTTCATCAATAGCATTGTAAAATGTAACAATAACGTTACAGTTACGTTATTGTAACGTTATTAATCTGGTATTAATGTTGTTATGACGTATCAGGCGGCGCGCTAGTGCCGCCCACCCGCCCTACCCAGGCTTCTAGTGCAGAGTATAATTCTGTACATAACTCGCCTTTGTTATTTGCGATGCCGCTAACGCATTTTCCACCGAAACTATGCACTTTATCAAAATTTTGCATGAATGAAATTGATTTTATTTTTCAAAAAGCTTTCAGAAAAGTTAAGAACGAAATTTGTACGATGGAATTTGAGGAAGATATGAATCGGCTGCTTTTTGTCATTTTGGTAAAATTCTTCCATAGACAACAATTCTACTATACGGCAAACTACTGAATGGATTTTCACCAAATTTGAAAATTGGGTTCAATGTATTGAGTTTTAGCGAACCGTACAACGAAATTTGAAATTTCCCAAAAATTGCCCCTTCACCCCCCCTTTTTGGGCCCCGAAATTTCGAAAAAATTCAAAATTGCCCTTAAAAGCTCATCTACACATCAAAATGCATGTGTATACCAAAAATGAGCTCAATCGGATAATTATAACCGCAGATAAAGGAGGTCAAAGATTTTGAAATTTTGAGATTTAACCTCACTTTAGACATCAAATGTATCAAAATGGTTATCCGTTCATTAAAACCGATAGCAAAAGGCACATCTGCGTGTTTTTAACTATATATATACATAATTTGAGCTCAATCAGATGTTTACAAGAGTCTGCAGAGCCGATTAATGAAAGTTCAATTAAGAAGTATTGAAATGAATTTGAATTTAACGTTTATCAAATGATAATGTCGCGATCCTAGCGGTAAGAAAATGAAAGTTGTTACAGCGTTACCACTGCAGTGCAGTGTTACCACTCAGTTCTACTTTGTAATTTTTAAAAATATGTAAACAAAAATGATAAGATATAATATGGGTAAAAATAGTGAACCAAAATTTATGGTAAAAATTCATCTTCACACAGACCACTTCTTTTGTAATTTATTTTTACCACGCTTTTATTAGCTTGGTATGTATGTATGTATGTACGTATGTATGTTTGTCTCATGGAACCAAATGTATGTTTTCGACCAATCCTCTCTCATTTAATATTTTACTGGAATTGAAAGAACATAGTGCTTACATTAGGGGTTTTCGAGGTCGCTGAATTCGATTTTCGAACTCAAATTTACCCCCGACCCCAAATTGAGCCCCTATGAGGGGGTTCAATTTTGAAAATTTCAGAAAATCACAACATTGGTATCGAAATGTAGGTTTTCGAGATCGCTGAATTCGATTTTCGAACTCAAATTTACCCCCGACTTCAAATTGAGCCCCTATGAGGGGGTTCAATTTTGAAAATTTCAGAAAATCACAACATTGGTATCGAAATGTAGGTTTTCGAGGTCTCTGAATTCGATTTTTGAACTGAAATTTACCCTTGACCCCAAATTGGGCCCCTATGAGGGGTTCAATTTTGAAAATTTTTAAATTCACAAAATTGGTATCAAAATGTAGGTTTTCGAGGTCGATGAATTCGATTTTCGGACTTGAATTTACCCTTGACCTCAAATTGGGCCCCTATGAGGGGGTTCAATTTTGAAAATTTTTAAATTCACAACATTGGTATCAAAATATAGGGTTTCGAGGTCGATAAATTCGATTTTTGAACTGAAATTTACCTCCGACCCCAAATTGGGCCCCTATAAGGGGGTTCAATTTTGAAAATGTCAAAAATTACAACATTGGTGTCAAAATGTAGGTTTTTGAGGTCGCCAAATTCGATTTTCAAACTTGAATTTACCTCCGACCTTAAGGTGAGCCCTTGAAAGGAGGTCAATGATTTTAACCTTGTAAAACTATGAAATTCAAATATTTTCAACGACAAAAAGAGTTAAATAAAAATGTAAAAAAAATTTAAAAAACCACGCTTTTATTTAAAGTTGGTCGCTTTGTAAAATGTTATTCATAGGGAAGTAGTAAGTAATGCCTTAAAAAACAAAAAATAAAATTTACTTGAATACAAGAATGTGTCATAGAAGAAATTATTTTTTTCTCATAAATTTTAATGATGAAAAGCGTGGTGGGGTGTGCGAGAAGCTAACGAACGCCTTATCGATTAATGCCCCACCACGATTTCATCATTAAAATTTATGAGAAAAAAATAATTTCTTCTATGACACATTCTTGTATTCAAGTAAATTTTATTTTTTGTTTTTTAAGGCATTACTTACTACTTCCCTATGAATAACATTTTACAAAGCGACCAACTTTAAATAAAAGCGTGGTTTTTTAAATTTTTTTTAAATTTTTTTATATTTATTAATCATTATTACAAAGATTATTAGTTCATTGCATTACGAACTGATAACATCCTACACCTAAACTTATGCACATTTTGAGAAGTGTAAATTGTTTAAAGCATCGCCACACTTTTAAGTAACATGTAAGCAAAATAAAGAGTATGCATGCATCTGTAGCAACAAACAGTGGTTTCTATATTTATGGTTGCTCTGTTGTGTAGCATTGTGTAAACTTCTCAATAATTCATCACTGGAAAAAATTCATTCCAACAAACACAAAAAACAACGTCCAAGAAAAATTAGCTGATATCCTCGAAAAAAACTCTTCAAAAAAGAATTAAACACCGCCCTCTCCAGGCTCCTAAGAAAACGTCTCTTTAAAAAAAATATCTCTTTCAAAAAAAAACCTTTTTAAAATATTGAGTTATGGTATGAAATGAAATATTGTGAAATTTAACTCGTAAAGTAATTAAATATACTGATATCATGAAAAATCCGCCTTTTTCGATTTCAGACCAATTTTCATTGTACAGTAAAACTCATATAATCATTTAAATTAATTCACTGTCAAATAAGAACAAACCACTCTGATATCATTAAAAAAAAGAGAGAGCGAGAGAGAGAGAGAGAGAGAGAGAAAAATAGGGGCGGGAGCAGTCCCTCCTATTTACTTAAGAAATAAGGTTTCAAGGAAGAAACGTAGTTTTCATGCAAAGATACTGCTCCCCCCCCTATTTTTCTCTCTCTCTCTCTCTCTCGCTCTCTCTTTTTTTTAATGATATCAGAGTGGTTTGTTCTTATTTGACAGTGAATTAATTTAAATGATTATATGAGTTTTACTGTACAATGAAAATTGGTCTGAAATCGAAAAAGGCGGATTTTTCATGATATCAGTATATTTAATTACTTTACGAGTTAAATTTCACAATATTTCATTTCATACCATAACTCAATATTTTAAAAAGGTTTTTTTTTGAAAGAGATATTTTTTTTAAAGAGACGTTTTCTTAGGAGCCTGGAGAGGGCGGTGTTTAATTCTTTTTTGAAGAGTTTTTTTCGAGGTCTATTATTTGTGTGAAAAAACATCATTATAATGCTTCAATAACGTTATTATAGTAACGTTACTATAACGTTATTTTTGCATTTTTCGTTATATTTCATCAATAGCATCACTACAATACGTTTCTATAAAGTTATTGTAACGTTATTGTTTCGTTTTCGGTTGAAAAAAATTTGTTCATAACTTTTTCTGTAGTAGTGATTGAGATTCAATAAAAAACGCAACAATTACGTTACAACAAAAACTAATTACGGGTAATTAAGCCAAATTAACATAGAAAATATCTTAGATATTTTCTATGTTAATTTGGCTTAATTACCCGTAATTAATTTTTGTTATCATTATGACTAGCCAAATAAGTTTCAGAACTCAAATTACGTTACAGTAACGATATTTTAATGTTTTTGAACTTATGTTATTGTTGTTATGACGTATCCACTATTTGTGTGATATTTCCATCATTATAACGTTTCATTGACGAAATGTGTTCGATTATTCATTTTTCACAATTTTCTTGTGTCCAATAACCTTTATCAATTTATGGGAGTAGGTAATTAAATATTGAAGAAAGGAAATGAATTCCACCATAATTCAGGATCAGGTAATTTTATAATTGAATGAAAGCTACAATGATATGACAGGAGTGAGAGACATTCATAAGAACAAGAAAAATAGAAAAAAAATCAATCTGCGGTAGAGTTTTTTTAAATTGAATAAAAAAAGATTCGAAAATGACTGAAAATCAAACATAGGTAATTGGAAAAAATTGAAAATGGCTGATGAAAATTGCCAAAAAAAAAACAAAACTGAAATCCATCAAAATATTCTGAGCCTCCCAAAATTTTATCCGAATTGTTCGGATAAAAAAAACTACTCGATTATTCGATTTTTTTACATTGTCAACTTTTTCGATTTTTTTTTCAATTTTTGACTTTTTTTAATTCTAGAAAAAAAAGTATTTTATTTATTTCAATTTTTTCCCAATTTTCAGTTATTTTTAATTTGGATGATTGATTCATGTTTCTGCAGGTCAAACTACTTCGATTTAGACCCTTTCAGCGATCATTTTTTCCCAAAATTGATAAAATTAACTTTCCTCCTAAAAATCTATAATTTGTAGAAACGTAAATTATTTTTTAATTTTGAGCAAAATATTCTCTGAATGTGTTTGAACCGGAATTGTTTGACCCGCAGAACTCGAATCTGCGATTAGTTATTTTATTCGATCATTTTATGTGATCACTGGAACTTTAAAATCACATCCAACTTCTTACTTATTGAAAAAAAAAAAATCGTGAAAAATGAACAAATTGGGGTGAAATTTGAAGGCGGTCTGTAGTTGAGTACCTACTGATGTATTTTGAGAAAAAAAAATTAAAATAGCTTATTTAATCATCTTGAAAAATGAACTAAACCTTGGAATACAATTCGTTCAACCGAAATAACACTTGTGAAAGAGAAAATTTATAATCATACCAAAGAAATGGTCAAACCACAAAACACTCGTTAAAAACTTTCCTCCTCACAAAACTGACCAACTCCAGTAATGCCTACTACGTAATATAAGAATTCGCCATAGATATTTGTACAGAAGGATATACATATACGTAGTACGTAGGACCAGGGATACGTTAATGTAAAACATTACATCAAAGGGTGCCTCTATATGTAGTCTACTTTCTGTATCATGTATAAGTATACGTAGGAAAGGAACGTCTGAATACAGGAAAAACCCATTGTAACGCACCTTTGGGAATACAGTATGTACGAAAGTACACACCTGAAACGAGTACAAAAGGACCGAGTTGAAATTTAAATGAATTATGCATTGTTTTTAGCAGTTGAATCACCTTTGGGATATAAGTCGGGTCTTGGCAACACTGTAGTAGTTGTAAGATTGCTATTTATTTCGCCGGAATAACGTTACAGCAATAAACATTTTTTTTGCACGCCACTTTTTCTAACAAATATTCTTACTAAATTGCTTTATATCGAGGTAAGAAGTTAACAAGATTATAGAAACTTTATATAGTAGCTTGTTTTTCCTTCTGTAAATAAGTTTTTATATATTATGTGAACGCCTAAATGCTCTTATTTTTCTCTCGTTCGCCGTTTCTGTGTTGTTTTTATACCTTTCGCTGGGCTTGGTTTCGATATAAAATTAACGACTCGTATGGAAACCTATCCGAGTGGAATTTTCTTTCGTTGACGTATTACCCGCAATGTGTGCGGTGTGTTATGAGTGATGAAAACGAGCATGCAGAATGGGTGCGTTTTATACTTACTACGGTTTATTTCATAGTCAAGTTCATGGGGAATTTACCGTGAAAATGATTGCAAACGCACGCTAAACCTATGCAGGTCAATGACATCGTATTGATAAAAAAACAGACTGTAAAATTAGAAATTATTTTTACGAAAAAGGGTTTTAGAAAAGTGATTTTCTGTTGTTTTTTTTTTTTGGTCAAAAACAATTTTTGAAAACTTTTCTCAAAATTAAAATTTTGAAGTTTTGTAAAACAAATTTTTTCAAAATTTAGTCAGAACTTTTCCAAAATATTTTGCAGTGATACGATTTTCAAAAAATTGTATCCATGCAAGAGGTTTTTTTAATTCATTTTTTGTCAAGTGTTGAAATTTTGTTCAAATCCATTTAGATACATATTTTATCAAAGAAATCTCTTATCTTTTTTCAAAAATAAATTTTTCAAGTTTTCTTAAACAATTTACATTTTTTTTTTTTTTTTTTTTTTTTTCAAAACGATTTGTGCAGTGTGCTTGAACTTTTATTTTATTTTGTTTGAACACAATTTTTGAATTTTTTTCAAAATCCTTATTTTTTGCGGTTTTTTTTTAAATCTAGTGGTTTTTTGTTTAAAATTTTTGAAAATTGTTCAAAATGTTATCAAGATTGGTTAATAAACAGGTCCTTTTTTTGTCAACTTTTCTCTAAGATTTTATTGAGACACTTTTTTTTAAAAATTTCATTCAAGTCGACTCTATTTTTGGAATTTGGTTTAGAATTTTTTTTGATTTTTTTTTGGTCAAATCTTTAAAAAAGTGAAATGGTTTTCGTTGAGAACAATAAAATTTTTGAAGAACTACTACCCAACTTAGTCAGACTATTTTTTTTTTTTTTTAATATTTGAAAAAATTGTTTCAACAAAAATTTCCAAAATTTTTGTCAAAACTTTAATTTTTAAGAATAAATTTAAAAAATATAATATATTTTTAGCAAAATTTTCAAAAATTATTTGTTTTAACAAAAATCATAAAATTTTTTAATTATTTTAGGTACCTAAGTATCTTACCTATATTTTTTGAACAAAATTTCTCCAGATATGAATTTTAAAATTTACATTTTTGTTACGAAATTAAAAAAATTAAGAAAGTGTCTAAGAAAGAAGTTTAAAAAAAAACAAATATCAACAAAATTTGTAAAAAAAAATTATTTGAGCTAACTTGAAAAATTTAATTTTAAATAATATTTTCAAAAATAATTGTTTTCAACAATTAAAAAAAACTCGGTTAAAAAAATTTCAAAACAGTGTCTTCGTAAACAGAATTTTTCAAAACTGATAACTGTTTGAAAAAAGTTTGCAAAAAAAAAGAAGAATAAAACCTCTTTAAGTAAACTTGAAAAAAGTTTGAACGAGATTTTCAAAAATTCTTCGACAAAAAAATTCCAAAAATTAATGGTTTTTATTGAAAATTTCAAAAATTGGAAAAAATTGTGTAAGAAAAGAATTGTTTATGAACAATTATTCGTATTCAAGTAAATTTTTTTGAAAAGTTTTTGACTTTCAAAAAAAAATTTTTCGGGAAAACTCAAAAAAAATTATTTAAGAAAAATTTAAAAAGTTGTCAACAAAAAAAAAACAATGAATGCGACTTTTTTTGAGTAATTAAAGTTGAACAAAATTTCAACAATTTGATAAAAAATAAAATGAATTTAAACAAAATTTGAAAATATTTGAAAAAAAAGGCTTCTATGGCCATAATTTTTTGAAAATGGTTTATCTTAACCGTTGAGAAATTTTTTAAATCAAATTTCGAAAAAAATGGTTCGAGTAAAGTTTAAAAATACCTATATCGCTTTGAACAAAATTCCAAAAAAGGTTTGTATTGTAGGTAACGTTTCCAATGAAACGACCATTGCTTCCTCCAAAAAATAATAAGTCCGAATTTTGGAAAATTCGGCTAAAAATGATACCATTTTCCTCCAAAAACACAAATAATTCCAGCCACAGAAAACCAGAAGATTTTTCTGCATAAAAATCAAAATATTTCAACTGAAAAAAATTTGAAAAAAAGTAGGTATAAAACTAAATTTTTTTGTATTCCATGTTTTATAAAAAAAATTTATTTGAAACAAGCGGTTAATGGAAGAACTGGGATGGTAAACTGTCTGAGAAAAGGGAATTTCTCCTACCAAAATTACGATTATCTAAAAAAAATATCCCCCTCCCCTACAGAAAAAATTTGATGACTAAAAAAAAATCTGGAGCCTCAAGTTATGAAAAAACTCTTAAGACTCCCTAAAAATGAGAGCATTCCATTGAGAAGGGCATACCTATTAATATTTAAATAAATTCCAAAACGAGATTTTCGTATTTACGGCGAACTGCTTATGCAATTTAATTAACACACGAATTTCGACCTCCTCCATTTCACTGCCTGGTCACAGAATGGTGACAATTATTTTTCTTTCTGTGCGAAAAAAGACCGGAAAAATATTATTTACCAACGGAAGGTGGAAGGGTGGGGTGTCATTCGGCACGTTTTTAAAATTTGAATTTTGCTTTCTTTTTGCAAAATCTATTTTTTTGTTGAAAAACATACTCTAACGAAATTTTCTATAATATACTGCATTTCATTTTTCTCCTGCTCTTTTCTGTTGAAAATTTTCTGTCAAATCTTGGAAAAAATGTCTCGAGAAGTTTCTTCTGAAGACATTAAGTAGAAAAGTATTTTCAAAAAAATGTTCTAACTATAAAATTCTACATCTCGATGCAGAATAAAATTATTTTGGGAAAAAATCGTGAGAAAAATTCAATTCATAATTTTTTTTTAATTTTAAGAAATCCCATCTCGCTTTGAAAGATTTTTTTGAACAAAATAATCCTAAATAAAAATGTTGTTAAAAATGATTTTTTGCATAAATCTCATAATTTTACTTATTTTTTTATATTTGAAAATTACCTTTTGAAGTTTTTGGGAGAATTCCTAAAAAAAAAATTGAAAAATGAGAAAGTATTAAAACTTCTGCTTCAAAATAAAAATTGACAATAAAATTCATTTTGAAAAAAAATCTCGAATTAAAATTCTTTATTTTTTTGACGAAATGTTTTTTTCATTCCTCTTCAGATGTTTTCTCTTGAAAATTTCCCTTTAAATCATGAGAAACATTCTCAAAAAGGAGAAAAAAATGTCCTTTTTTTCCTTCAGAAAAAATGGCCTAACAAAAATTCATTAATTGCGAATTTATTTAGGGTTGAAATTAGTCGGGTTGATGCTGTATTAATAATTTTTACGAGCATGTTAAAAATAGATATTATGAATTCTTGAGTTTTTTTTTCTTCTCTCAATGTACAAAGTTGCAAAAATTTCTTATTAATAAAAATTTAATTTAGTTGTTTATCCTAACGCCTTATTTAACTTTCCCCTTTTTATATTTCATTTATAGATAATTATTTCCTGAGCATCTGCTTCGTCTTCTTTATTTCTAAGACGAAAGAGAGAAAAAAAATCCAGCCAGCTTTGAACGGCAGCTTAAACTTTATGGAAAAGTTTCTCGAAACAAAGAGTACTTTAAAACACAGTTAATCGGATACTTTGCTCGGTCTAACGCCGCATAAAATATGCTATGCTTGTAATCGGATCGTTATATATACGTTGCTGCATTCAACACCACCTTACTTTGATAAGGTCGCAGCTGGTGGACATTTGACAGCAAAATATGCGGCTACGAAAGCATCAATCAAGCTTTCCCTGCGCTCGGTATTGTTGAAACTGCACGCCGAGTCGCTTGTTTGTCAAACCGAGGAAAAAATCCTAGTTTAGAAATCAACTAACTCGAATGCAAATTAAAACTTATGTCGACGAAGTTTAAAGTGAATTTTAAAACGAGGTGGTTTGAAAACATCGCCTAAAAGCGGCACGAAAAGGCTTAATTTGACTCGAACTTTTCTTCAACTTGGAAATTATTTTTCAGTTTTTTGAGGTCGTGCTTTGAAGAAGCACCAAAAAAAAAAAAGAACTCAAACTTATATAAGTTATTTTTAATTTATGATGAAACGACGTTTATAAAATAGGCTCGTGATACGAGCAGAGCGACGCGCCTTATTTTAATGAGAATGTAATCTTGTGTACGTTTGTTTGCGTTTTGATATATTCGAAAAAGGCTTTTTTAAATTTTATATGAATTGGATCGTCATGGGTGTGATTTTGGTCGCAATTCAATTTCGCCTTGCTCGAGTAAACGAACTGTATCAACAAAGCCCTTTTGAAACGCAAACAGCAATAGTTTCACTTTTGTCCGACTAATTTGTCTTGATTATGGTGCGCTGATGTAACCAACAAAGATGAACCGGCGTTTTACATTACGGGGTTAATTTTAATAATGATGAAGGAAAAAAACTGCGAGCTCTAATTTTCACCATTTTTTTCCAACCTACATTTAATAGGTGGATATAGTTTATTATATTTTCTTTTGTTCGCCTGTTTTCTGGCCGCGAGGGGAGGAAGGAAAAGGGTCTCATTTTGAAGAGTAATTTTGCACAAATTGGGTAAATGCAAGAAACAGCTGAGCAAATTTTTCTCCTCTAATTCTACTTCTAAAAAAATTTAATGATTAGACACTTCTTTTTTCAAATCTTATTTCAACAACAGGTTTTTTTTCATTTTCAATTAGAAACTATAAAATTTTCGTTTTATTCCATTTGAGTTTTGCTTCTTTGAAAAATCAAATTTTATTCAGATTTTTATTCAATTTTTTCCAATAACTTTTCAAAAAAAAAATGGTGTCAAACGATTTTTTTTAAAATCACAGAGTTTTCAAAATTTTGTCGAAACAAATTTTTAATTTTTTTTTCAAACCTCTTGAATTTAAAAAAATCTGTAGTCACATATTTTTTTTAAAAATGAGCCAAAGATGTTTTTTTTTTAAATGTCTTCTTTTAAAAAAAATAATTTCTACTCAAACAGATTTTTTTTTATTAAATTTATTTTATTTAACGTCGCTCGACTGTTAGAGTCCTTTGAAAATTCTATTTAAAAACAGTTTTTTTCAAATTGCATTCAAGAAAAATCACAATTTCATTGAAATTCACAAAATCAGCATAATCTACTCATTTATTTAAGACGACAGCTCAAATGTTCTCAGAAAAGAAAATTTAAAAAAAATCAAAATTTCCAAAATTTATTTCGTATGTTCCTTTTGTGTTGAGAGCATTTTTTAGAAATCCGGTTCAAAACATTCTGAAACGATTTTGTTCAAGTCGAAAATACTTTTGAAAAATATTTTATTGAAATATGATTATTGAAGAATTTCGTTAAAACAGGAGTTTTGAAATTCGTTTTGAACATTACTTAAAATCAGTTTTCTCAAAATTTTGTCCTTGGCCAATTTTTATTTTAACGCAGCATTTAAAATTTTTGTTGAAGAAAAATTCGTTTGAAATTAGGTCTGTTTTTTTTTCAATTTATTCTACTTTGTTGAGAACAAGTTTTCGAAAACCTTGTTTAAAATAGCATTTTTCAAATATTCTCAAACAATTTCATATACTCGTATCAATACTTACAATATTTACTTATTTTTAAAAAAAAATCGAAGAAACTTACGCCGAATTTTGTTTAAAATCATTTTTTTAAATTCCTCAATATTTCATTGAAAATAATTTCAGATAAACTTGTACAAAATATTTAAACTTTTTCAAATTTTCACAAATATTTTTCAAAAAAATTCTAAACCTTTTTCAAGATTTTTTGAAAAATTTTGCTCAGATGTGAAACTTTTTTAGAATTTTTGTTCAAAACCAATTCTTGAAAAGTATTGTACCAATCACTTTTTTTTGCAATTTTGTTGAAAACCATCATTTTTAAAAGTATTCTTCAAATTAAAATTTTTCGACTTGGCTAAAACTATTTTTTTCTATGTTAATTTTTTTTTTTTTTAACTTCACATTGTTAAATTTTTGGGAGATTTCTCAAAATCTTGAAAAAATAATTTTAAAGATTCCTCCGATTTTTCTTTTAACGATTTAAAAAAATGTATTGTTCTTATTGACCTTTTTTGGAAATATTGTTCGGATCAAAATCAATTTTTTTTCAATTTTTCTCCTGAATAAATTTTTCATTTTTTGTCAAATTTTGAAATTTTGTACTAAATTAAATAAGTAATATTTCTCAAGTTTTTTCAGTAACTTTTCAAGGATCAAAAATTTTGACGATTTAAAAAAAAAAATTCGTGTATGAAGTTGTGTGAAAATTTTCTCGAAGATCTCATAGGAGCCCCCCCCCCCTCTTCACCAAAAAATCTGAAGAAAACTGTGAAATTAAATTTCTCGTCGTTTTTTCATAACTTCAAGAATCTAAGAATTTTTCCTTCTATTTTTCTAAAGTTTTTTTCAAGAAAATTTTGACCAAGAATTTTTCTGGGGAAAATTTTTTTCAAAAAATATTTTTTTGTTATACCTATTTTATGAAAGAATCCTTTCATTGGAAACGTTACAATTTGTGTGAATTTTTTTTCGAAGATGTCATAAGAACTCCCCCTCCCCTCTAAGAAATCTGAAGAAAAACTTGAAAATTAAAAAATTCTTTTCAATTTTTTTTTTTTTTTTTTCATAAATTCAAGAACCTTGAGTATTTTACCGCCAGGTTTTGTTTTTCTACAGTTTTTTCCGAGAAAACTTTTACCAAGAAAATTTGAAATTATTTTTTTCAAAAATAATTTCTCCGAAAAAAGTTTTAAAAAATTTCTCATAATAAAAGTATTTTTTAATTTTTATATTACTTGAAAATTTTCTTCAAAATTTCATTGAGATTAGAAAAAAAAAATGGAAAAAAGTATTTTTTTTTTCAAAAAACAAAAAAAGAATTCAAGGTTTTTCAGCTGTTGGTTTCCTGAAATTTTTTCAAAAAAATTTTCATGGATAATATTTTTTCTTAAGAAAGAATTCTCTTAGAAAAAAAGTTTGAAGATACGATTTGAAAATTTCTCCAAGATTTGTTAGAAAATTTTTCCAAACATAATTTTTAAAAAATTTCGATAACTTTAGAATTTTTCAATCGATTTTTAAAAAGATTTTTTCAAAAAAAAAATTTATAATTTTCTTTGAATTTTTTGGAAGAACATTTTTCTGCATGTACTTTTCAAACAAAATTTTTGTGACGAAATTTTTAAAAATCAAATTATTAAATATTTTTTTTGAATTTTTTCATCAGAGAATTATGTTTAAAAAACGTTTTTGTATGCAAGTAACAAAGTGCTGTTAAGGAGTCAAATTAACCATACATAACACAGCCCACACAGATCTATAATTAAGAATACTCGAGTCTCGATTTCGTTTTAAACTTCGCAGTTTCTGAATTAGGTATTCATATGTTGAGAACCCTTTTAAACCTCCCACACGGAGCCTCGATGGCCTGAACCCCTTCAAAAAAGAACCCTTTTCTTGATTGATTCCGAAATATAGCGAAACGTGTATAAAACTCGCGAAACATACCTTTAAATCCTCGAATAAGCTGCTACAAAACGAGCATTTTCAAACACGCTGTAATTTAGTATGTTTTACTAACGAGAATAAGAATCTACCTACGTAATGTGTGCTCTGATGCTACGCCATGTTTAAGTTGCGTAGGTATTTTGAAAAAAGGGTAGAAAAAAAAAAACAGAGCGGAATTTCAAACTCTAATGTCAATTGTCATCGTCGTATAAGATTTGACGACGAAATTCCGCGCCAACGAGCTACCTAAATTCCGAGCTGAAAAATAATCCGGTGTTTATACTATAAATTAACTTTTCGCATTCGTATCATTTTTCTTTTCGAAATCAGCATCATCAAGCGCTTCTTCGTTTTCATATTTGTTGCTTTTTAAACGTTCAAGTGGCACCGCATGTTTATAATTCCTATAATAGCGTTTTTCACCTTAATTACTTTTGTATTTTTCGTAGCGCTTTTTCTCTCTGTTTGTTTCACTCGTCGTCGCTCTCGCTAGACTAATATTCCACTTTATTCATTCTACACACAAAAAGGTTTAAAGGTACTATTTTTTAGATCCCTTTCTCGAAAAACAAGCTATCTTCTCGAGAATAAAATTAATGATTCAAGCCCGGTTATTTTTAAGCACCAAATTAAAGCCTTCATCAACACGATTTCATCAGAACATAAGTCTCAATTGCACGACGATAGATACTTACTCATTTACTAGGAAGAGATATTTTTAGGCATCGAAATAAAATTTCCTTTTTGTAGTTGGAAGAAAATTGAAATGTGTCTTTTGTCGTGATATTTAATTTTACACAGCTTATGTAAAAGTTCACCTTTTAAGTAAATTCTTCCTTAATTATTTTCGCTCGCTAAATATCTTCTTTTTAGCCGAGCATTTTTGCATGGGCGTTGCGCGACGCGACGTTGTAATTTTAAAATACTTAATTAAAAACTTATTTCACGTCGAGAGAATTTAAAATAACTATCAAACTGGAATACGAATGCGAATAATTCAAATATTTGATTAATGTTTCGTATTTTAATATAAAAACTTGCCAATAAAAGTAAACAAAGTCGAGTCATAGTGGAAGCATATTGTATGATATTGAGTCGAAAATCTTAATTACGTAGAAAGTAAGACATATTTCAGATTTTATAAAAGATAGACTCTTCAAGTCTTGGCAGTAGAAAACAAATTCAACTTGCATACATTTGATGTAAGCTGATGAAAAAAAAAAAAAAAAAAAAACAGAAAGCAGAAGAGCCTTTTTAAAAATTTTGTTTTGGAAATGCACTTCGGCCTAGGCCCTAAGGAGGGGTGAAATAAATTTTTCCATTACAAAAATTTTTAATTTTTTTTTAATTTGAAAAAAATGTTTCTTATTGATTAAAAAAAATTCCTACCTAGGTATGCTTAAATGAAATTTGAAAAAAAAATGCTCTTGAATTGAATTTTCAGAAATCTGTTTGAGCAGAAATTAACTTTTTCAGAATTAAACATTTAAAAAAAATGTTTGGTAGATTTTTTAAAAAAATGAAGATTTTTTTTCAAAATTCAGTTGAACAAAATTGAAAAAAAAATGTATTTCGACAAAATTTACAAAAATCTGTGATTTTATATTTTTCAAACGTTATTGGAAAAAATTGAAAAAAAAAACTGAACAAAATTTGATTTTTTATAGAAGCAAAACTAAAATGCGTTAAAAAATTTTTTTACATGAATTTCTAATTAAAAAAAAAACTGTTGAAGTAATTGAAGTAAGATTTGAAAAAAGTGTTTGATGAAAAATTCTGTTTGGACGAAATTTTATTTAAAAAAGATCGAAATTCAAAAAAATATAATTATACCTATTATATATTTTTTTTAAATTTATGATCTGAAAAAAATTGAAAAAAATCGTTTGGCAAAATTAAAAAAAATAAGTACCAAGTATGAAAGAAAAAAAAATCAAAGAAATATGTTTGAACTAAATTTGATTTTTTTTTAAGCAAAAATCTATATAATGAGTTAGAATGTAATTTTACAAATCCAAGATTGAAGTTTGAAAATTTTTAAAAATAGTGATTCATGAAAATAGTAAAATTTTCTGTTTCAAAAAAATAAAAAATATGAGGTACCATACATATTATTTATTATGCTTACCTATTTAAACAAAATGTTATCTTTTCATTTTTAAAATACCTAGAAGCAGAATTTAAGAAAATTACTTGATAATTTTTTTTTTAATTTAAAATTTTGTTTCGAGCATAGGTAATTTGATTTTTTTTTTAGAAGCAAAATCTCCAAAAAGAAACTTGTTTAGAAAAAATTTCAAAAATCGCCGTTTGAAGAAAATTTGAAAGAATTTTGGTTGGAATAAGATTTTTAAAAAATGGATAAACTTTAGAAGTCTGTGATTAAAAATGCATTTTCGGATAAAATTCGATTTTTTTTAAAAGCAAAATTTAAAAATCGGTTATTATTTTTCAAAAATTGATACAAAACTGGGTCTGAAAAAAGATAGAATTTCATCAGAGATAAAATTTCTTGGATATTTTTTTAAAATCATGATTTAAATAAAAAAAATGTTCCATGATTATTTTTTTATCTGCAATTTTAAGAAAATCTGCTAAAAAAAAAAAATTAGGATATAAATTAAAAAAATATACCTATAGATATTATATTTTAGCAAAATAATATTAAAATATAATCTAACAAATTGAGTCGAAACAGAATTTTGGAAATTTTCGGTGTTTTGAAGATATTTGAAAATTACTTGTCAATGAAATCAAAAAAAAAAAAAAAAAAAAATAACAATTTTCAGAAGCAAAATTCAAAGCATTTTTGAGGATTTGTTAAAAATTCGTATGTTTTGGAACAAAATTCTTACAAGAAGGTGTTTTAATAAAATATTTTTCGGTATTGATAAAATTTCAAAATTTTTTAAAGTACCTATTTAACAATAGTTTGTACCTACTGTTTTGTGAAGCTTGCACTTAATTCAAAAACAAATTAAACACCAATTTTGTCGATTGGAACAAAATTTGAAGTAGTGTTGTTTTGAACATACTTACCTAGTTAAAAAATTGGTTTTCCATAAAATCCAAAAAAATTCAAAAAAAAAATTAGTCAAAAAAATGGTGTTAAATGGTGTTTTAACAAAAAAATACTTACCTATTCAAAAAATTTAGTTCGAGCGTTCAAAAAAATGTTTCAGTTTTAGAGAGTTGAAAAAAAAACTGAAAATATTTTTCAATTGTTCAACACAATTTCAAAATTTGAAATAATGAACATTTTAACAAAATTTTCTATTTGAAAATCATTTGTAAAAATATTTTTCAATAGGTATTTTAAAAAAAATTACCTATTTTGTTTTAATTTTTTTGATTTCTTTATTTAAAAAATTTTTTTTTTTGAAAAAAATAATCTTACAAGGGAATCTCACCAACTCATCACCTCCGATTGAGCTGAAATTTGGCTCACTGAAAGAGCATGCCACCCAGACCTCACAAGCAAATTTTCAACTGCCGAAGTTGATTTTTCGATTTTTGGCGAATTTTTGAAAATGGCTAACAAAAAATTGTAAATTTCAAGATAGAAACCTGAAAATCGGTTTGTACACCAAAGTCGATCTCCCGAGTCGATTGGCACAATTTTAGAAGCGATCTGGAGCCTCCAGGAAAAGTTGACTTTTGTTGTCTGGAGAGATTTTAGTGTGCTGGAGAAAAGTCAACATTTTCTGGAGGCTCCAGATCGCTTTAAAAATGGTGCCAATCGACTCGGGGGTCGACTTTAGGGGGTAGACGAAGTTTCGAGTGATATTCTGGAGAAAATGATTTTTTGGAAATTTTTAAAAAATGCAGAATTTTTAAGTTGTCAAAAAAACACGTGCGAACTCGTCACTTCGGATTTTATATTCAACTACGTCAATCGATAGATGGCATCATTCTAACGCTAGGATTAAATTTTCAGCTGCCGCAGTTAATTACAGCGCCATCTGGAGCTATTCCAGTGCGCTGGAGAAAAATCAACTTTTCCTGGAGGCTCCAGATCGCTTCGAAAATGGTGCCAATCGACTCGGGAGGTCGACTTTAGTGTACAAACCAATTTTCAGGATTCTATCTTGAAATTTACAATTTTTTTTTCAAAAACTGGTTTTTTGGAGGCGGTTTTAGCTATTTTCAAAAATTCGCCAAAAATCGAGAAATCAACTTCGGCAGCTAAAAATTTGGTTGTGAGATCAGGGTGGCATGCTCTTTCAGTGAGCCAAATTTCAGCTCAATCGGAGGTGACGAGTTGGCGAGGATCCCTTGTTAGGAAAAAAAATCCATTATGAACAAATAATTTTGAAAATCTATTTTTAAACAGAAAAATTTTCTTTTATCAAAATCACTAAAATTTGTATTTATTTAAATAAAATTGGAAATAGGTAGGTACTTATCTGTGTTTGAATCTTAGATCAATTTTGTCGGAAGCTACTTTTTGAGTAACATAAAAAGAAATTTCTCCAAATCTCAAAAAAAAAAAAAAAAAAAAAATTGAAAAAATTGTGATTGAACAAAAAAAGCAAATTTTTAAACATGAAATGCGTTAATTTTTGCAAAATTTGTGCGTATAGACAAAATTTTGAAAATCCATCCTCCGGTGTAAGTACAATTTTTTCAAACTGTGTAGCAATTTTTCGGGCTACCCAATTTGAACGTAAAAATTTATTTTTATTTAAAATTTACAAAAAAAAAGTTGAAAAATTGAAAAACTCCGATTTCAAACTCATTAGAAATTTTAACCAAAAAACTACTTATTTTAGAAAAATCTACCCAGCTAAATATTATTATATTATTGGAAAACGTGAGTAAAATTGGCGAGATAGTGGCCATGCCATGACATTCATAGTCATATTCGAAATGAAATTTGGCCGGTTTAAAATTAGAAAAGTAAACACCCCGAGGGGATTACTCGACAGAGGGATGACTGTTACGCAGGTTTGTTATTAAGGTAGAAGTTTTCTCGTTTAATTTCTCAACTAATGCAGTACTTTTGTGTTTATGGTGGCGAAGTGGACAGTATTGACGAAATTGAAAAGCTTTGTAGAGCTCAACAATCATTACATACAAACATAAAGTCGTATTAAAATAACCTCTCGTTTTGGGAATTGCCCGATAGGTAGAATAGAATTTAATTCTAAGCTGTATAAGTTTTGAAGTGAATTTGGCCAAATACTTTCGTCATCATGCTAAACTAAATTCTATATAGAATTTTCTCCTTTTCCTTTTTTTTTTTTTTTTTTTAATTTTATTTAATTTTTTTTTTTATTTTTTGTTACAACAAAAGAACTTTTATTACTGATAATAATAATAAAAAATAAATAAAATAGAAAAAAAGGAGAAAAGATACCAACGATGTGCGGTGGCTAGTAAAAAAAAAAAAAAGTCGTCGCGTTATTAAAAGACCATACCTAGACCTACCGTCGAAAAGGGTAAAAAAAAATTGAAAAGATTGGTAAAATGAACAAGCACGTAGGCAAATTTCAACGTCGCAAGTATAGAGAGAGACTTTGATAAGGTAACCGAGAACCACCACAGACGACGAGAACCATTAAGAGGAATGCGCTCCTTTAACCGCGTATAAAACCCATTTCGGCTAATTTGGTATCGGTGACATTATCCGAAGCAATCTTCTCTTTGATAAAATATCTTTCTAAATACAACCTTTCGTGAAATTTATTTACGCTTGTTTGCTTCCCTCGTCGGTGAAAAGCGCCAAAGTTCTCCTCTATACAAGCTTGTCTATTTTTCTTCTCGTCTTTTGCGAGCCTCTTTATTGAAACCGAATCTTTTTGTATTCGTAATAAAACATGACACTCTTGTCCGAGGCGAGGGTTCATGAATTTTAAACGCCAGATGAAATATGGTTTTATAAAAGCTTGTTGAATTTAACGCAAAATTTCGCACGAGTCGCAGTCGAGTCTCGAGACACAAACGAAATTGGCTTTTAATTCGTACAGTGTCGAATTTATATTCATTTCGAGATATTTAGTTGGCAATAAAAAAAGCGCAAACTGATGCCGGAGAATTTAATATAAGAATTTCTTTCTCTCTCGATCTAGTTATATTTCTTCGATGCTGAAAATATATGCTTTTATATATATATTTTCGAATTCGATGTAACTTTATTTGAATAACGAGAATGAAAATGAAAAGCAAATATCTTATACGAACGATGGAATAGTTTGTGTTTAAATTTTTTCTCCTATGAGCCTGAGTATTCATCGTATGTTTCTTTTTATTCGTCAAAAAGCTCGGCGAAATAACTCAACCAGATGTAAATATTGAATTTTTCGAATTCAACAGTTTTATTTAATATAGATATAGCTATTTTTTTTATCATCGTAAAATCTATGGAATTGGCTCGATTACAAACGTTATAACCATAAATGAAACTCTCATAAAGAAGGGGGAAAAAAAAGGAAATATGATTTTAATAGTAAGTTAACTCGATATAGAATATGCTCGTTGGTTAATTTTATTAACCGTACGTTTACTCTTTTTTTTTTTTTTTTGGTAAAGTTCCGGTGTTGCGTGACTTTGTACGTATTTTTCCATCCATATTTGAAAAGATTTATAGAATTTTGTACTGGAATTAATTCCATAAAAATATTATTTAAATTATTATGCAGCAATGTGCTCGGTGTAATTTTTATATTTAAGATAGAGGTGCTATTTATTTTATTTTTTTCCGCCGAAAGAGGGTGAACTGTTATTTTGTTCCTCCATCGCATAATAAAATATGCTCAACAATGTTTGTATAGCATTTTATAAACTTTTATCGTGCTCGAAATCAAGCTGGAGGGTGCTCCGGCCGTTTAATAATCATAAAAACTCGACCAGGTTGCGCATTAACTGAATTATTCAAATAGGTGGAGTAGATATAGGAGGCAGGCTGCAAAGTTTTGATGTGCGCCGAATTCCTTTGGCTGCGAGCCACCAATTTCTTCGAGATACCTATACCCGAATTTTGTTTATCCCTCTTATGGGAAATTTTCACCCTGCTTAGTGCTCATTTTCACGACGAATTCAGTGGTCATTTTCAAATTTAGAGTGTTTGATTTCCTAGCTCTCCAAGATGGTTGACTTTGGGAGAAAATTGTTTCCAAAAACGACAATTATTTCAAATTTGTTCGATTAAACTTTATTTAAAGTTCTGCTGAAATTTTTTATTTATTTTTTTATTTTACTAAAATATTTCTTTAGTTTTTTTTTCTTGCGGTTACTGTTACTACTTTTGTAATATTGTTTATAAAAAATTTAAAATCATGTCCAAATAGAATTTTTTTTTGGTTTCAAGCATAAATTTCTCAAAATTTTGCTCAAAAACTTTTTTTTTCTTCAAAATTTTGCTTGAAAGAATTTTTTTGTAATTTGCTGAAACATTCTCATTGGAATTTTTTAAACATATTTTTTTTGTTAATTTTAGTAAAAACCTCCCTTTTTGTAAATTTTGTTCTAATAATTTAAAAAAAAAAAATCTCAAGCAATTATTTTTTAAACGTGGATTTTATTGTCATTTGAATGAGAACCAGTTTTGTTCACAAATAAATTTTTAAAATTTAAACATAATTTCTTTGTTAATTTTAATAAAAAAAACAATTTTTTAAATTGAAATTCTGAAAAAAATCTGGCTCGATTTATTTGTAAATTTAATGATGAACTTCTTTTTTTCAACTCATCAGTTATTATACCTACAATTGGAAAAAAAAAATTAATTACAAATTTTCCAACATTTTGTTTCAAGACAATTTTCTTAATTTTAATGAAGGACCGTTTTTGAAATTTCTTTCGAATACAATTGAGACGCTTGGTGGAAGAAGGGCGTTTTGCTACATAACGCCCTTTTTCAATATTTTGTAAAATTTGAAATCTTCAGGTCTCCAACTATTAGTATACGAAGTCTTTGATCTGAAAATTAAACCTAGACGATGATAGACGCGTCGACAATTGCATCCGCGTAAAGAGTATAGCCGAGTGCCGAGTTTATTACGGTAAGTTGGCCCTCAGCAGCGATTTTGAAATTATCCAGCGAAAGTTGGTCCTTATGGTCTAAAACCTCCGTGACAACATTTTTAGCTCGATATCTCAACTCTAATCCCTTCTGGTGGGTTAAATGTAGATTTTCGCTAAAAATTTCTATTTTTGGCAATTTTCAACCGAATTTTTTAAAACTTGCAGGGATGGTGGATAATACCAAGGGTAATTTATGGAATTTTTTTAGAAAAAATTTTGAGTACTTTTTCAAGGTCATATAGACATTTTAAGCTTTCTAGCGACCATTTTGGTAACCCCTTTCAGAGGTGAAATTCTGAAAAAAATATATATTGTGTACTTAGCTTAGATGCACAACGCCATATTTTTGTAGAACTTGATATCGTGGTGCGTCATCTTCAAAAATCTTAAAAACCGATTTTTTCGTCCATTTTCCGCTGTTAAGTGCCTCATTTTTGGTCAAAAATTTTTTTTCTTGAAATATATCATTAATGACACCAACATACACTATCAACCAGAATTCGGGCCAAATTCGTTCGTTTTTTTCGTTTTTTTTTTCCAAAAATACCCAAATGACGCCATTTTGGGGACCCACAACCTCTTCAAGATGACCTAGGGGCCCAAAAAATCCTGTCTGGGCTTGTTTCGAGTCGATATTTCTCATATACCTACTGCAATTTCAGCAAAATCGAGAAACGTTGACTTTTTTCAACTTATTTCATGCATTTGGTTTGATATTTTTTTTATTTTGTCCTATTTGACGGATAAAACTCATATACATTTTGCTGAAATCTTGGTAGTTCTTGATTATAAGACTATTAGGAGTGAGAATATGCAAAAAAAATCATAACTTTTTTTTTGAAAATTCAAATATGGAAAAAGGGCGTTAATGGGCTGTTACATAAACGGTTATTTTGGCGGTATAACGAAACATTTAAAAAATTTTTTTTTCAAAATATACCTCAAAGAACACACTATTCACTTACTATAAAAGATTTCACTTCAATTGACCACATTTCGCGGTATACCATTTCAAAACTTTGAACGTGTTTTTTTCTTCACTTTCTGAAATTATGTAACGCCCTTCTTCCACCAAGCGCCTCAATTTCTTTTAAAGATTTTTTGTTTTCATTTTCAAAGGAATGATTTTGGAAATTTAAATTTAAAAGAAAATTAATTAAAAATTAAAAAAAAAAAATTCTTCAACAATTGAATTTTTCAAACATGTGTTCTTGGTATTCTGAATGATGAATTGATAACCAATTTCTCAAATCTCGTTCATTTAAAAATTAATTGAACATGTTTTTTTTTTTTTTTTTTTTTTGGGTAATTTTAATTAAAACAATTTTTTGAATCTAAATTTTGAAGAAGAAAAAGAAATGTCAAATATTGAAACATTTTCCAATGATAATTATGTTTCTTTGGTAATTTTAATAAAGACAAATTTTTTAAAATTTTGCTAAAATAACTTAATTTTTCAAGCATGATTTTTTTGGTTATAGTTAATCTTATTAAAAATACAATTTTTCAATATTTTTTTTTGGTTGAAACATCATTTTTTGAAAAATATGATATTTTTGGTAATTTCAATAGAAATCAATTTTAATTTAAATGCTACGAGTACATATAATTTTTTTAAATTTTGAAGAAACACACTTTTTTCAAATAGGAAGTAATTTTAATAAGAACCAATTTTTCAAATCTTTTTCAATTAGATTATTTCTTTTCCAGTCAAATGTTTTTGTTAATTTTATTCAAAACTGATTTTCCAAATATCGTTCAAATCTAAATTAATTAAAATTTAATTCACAAATTTTACAAAATTTTGTTTCAACCAAACTGTTTGAATTTTAAAGAATTTTTTTTTAAAATTTTGTTCGATTTAAAAAGAAATAGTTGAAATATATATTTAAAATTTTTTTTTTTTTACTAAAATGATTCTTTTGGTAACTTTAGTGAAACCTTTTAGCCAATAAAAACCCATTTTTCGAATCGCGTTGAATTCAAATTTTTTTAAAAATGCAGGCACAGATTTTTCAAAATTTTGCTCAAAAGAAGACATTTTATTAAATTTTCTGGAATCAAAATTTAAAAAAAAATATATTTCGAGCGTGATTTTTTTTTTGTTTTTGATAAAACTCAATTTTTAAAATTATGTGCAAATTGAAAAATCAAAAAAATCAGTTCTTGAAATAAATGTTTTAGATTCAGTTGAGAAGTGATTCATTTTTGAAAATTTGGAAATTTGTTTAAAACGTAAATAAATTTTTCGTTTTTCTAAGTATTTAAAAAAATCTCACAGTTTGTTCTGAGAAACTTTTGAAAAATTCGAGCGAAATTTCCAAATTCAAACTTAACTCGAGTAGAAATTTTAAAAAGTTTCGCTAAAACATATTTTTTAAACATAAAATTTTAAAGATGAGAAAATTATCAAAATAATTATCAGAATTTATTAAATTTTAAAAATTGATTCAAATTTAAAAATGAAAAATTATGCCAAATTTTGAAGATTACAAAATTTTCAATTCAAGAATATACTTATTAATTTTGCTAAAAACCAATATTTCAATTTTTTGGATTTTGTTAGAAGAAAATTTTTTTACAAAAAGTCAACTAAACAAATTTTAAAATTTTTTAAAAGAAAATTTTTCCAAAATTTTCTCAAGCACGAATTTTTTAAAGTGATGCTAAACTGAAAATGATCCTGAATTTTGTTTTTAAATTTTTTTTGAAGTTTTGAGTTATGCTCAATGTCCATAGAGAATTTTTTCAAAATTTTGTCATGATAAATTTTCGAATTTTTTTTTCTGAAAATTTTTCAAATTTTGTTCAAACTAGGTATTTTATTTTTTGATTAACAATTTTTTAACATGTTCAAACAGAAATTTTTCAAACCACAATTTTAAAAATGTTATTAGTTCAATCGCAATTTTTTGGGAGGAGGTTATGGGGGAGGTGGTTAAACCATGTTCAAACAGAAATTCTTCAAATTCGTTTTAGAATTTTTCGCTCAAAAGTCCCCACTGTATGTGGTAGTCCTTCTTTAAATGCAATTTTTGAAATTTACAGAAAATAAAAATTTTTGCAAATTCAGCCAGAGGAGGATTTTGCATTGGATCTTAAGGTAGCTTTTTTCATTGATTAAATGCAATTTTGAAATTTTGAAATTTACTGAAAATAAAAATTTTCTCAAATTCAGCCAGAGGAAGATTTTGCATTGAAACTTAGGGTAGCTTTTTTCATTGATTTAAATGCAATTTCTCATTTTTTGAAATTTAGTGAAAATAATTTTTTTTTAATATCAGTATGGGTAGGATTTTGCATTGGACCAAATGGTAGCCTTTGTCATTTATTAAATTCAAATTTTCATTTTTATTGAAATTTACTGAAAATAAAATTTTTTTCAAATTCAGCCAGAGGAGGATTTTGCATTGATATTTAGGGTAGCTTTTTTCATTGATTAAATGCAATTTCTAATTTTTTGAAATTTACTGAAAATATATATAATATATATATATTTTTTCATTTTCAGTAAGGGTAGGATTTGGCATTGGACCAAATGGTAGCCTTCGTCATTGATTAAATTCAAAATTGAAATTTTTTGAAATTTACTGAATATAAAAATTTTCTCAAATTCTGCCAGAGGAGGATTTTGCATTGATATTTAGGGTAGCTTTTTTCATTGATTAAATGCAATTTCTAATTTTTTGAAATTTACTGAAAATATATATAATATATATATTTTTTTTTTTCATTTTCAGTAAGGGTAGGATTTGGCATTGGACCAAATGGTAGCCTTCGTCATTGATTAAATTCAAAATTGCAATTTTTTGAAATTTACTGAATATAAAAATTTTCTCAAATTCTGCCAGAAGAGGATCTTGCATTGGAACTTAAGGTAGCTTTTTTCATTGATTAAGCATGTGTCATTCTTCAGGAGGCATTATATAGAATTAATCAAATTTTTATTCTTAAAAACTCAACAAACCATAGAAATCAAATCCTCGATGTAAACAAGGACCATCTTAACAAGATAAGAAGAAATCATATTCGACTGTGCGTTTTGAAAAACAACCGCAATTTCTCACGAATGTTTAATTATTTGGCTTTAAAATGGTAAACCTGAAGAGAATGTGATTATAGGATATAAAAAGGCGAAACCTTTAGCGTGTTTATCCAGTACCTCTAATGCTGGCAACGTGCTTACATGTTAAATTTTGTTCTAAGGGCAAAGTCAAAAGCTCATACGTGTATTGGTATAAATATACTTACGGTTGTCGTTGAATGTTTACGCAGTGATTTGCATAAGCAAATACCTCAAGTACTAAAACGTGTATTAAGCATTTAAAGCTGAATTAATCCACGCTGCCGAAATGGAAAAAATTGCCATCCGCCAGGATTTCGAGTCTACCTCGCAACGCGTTTACCTACTTACAAGGAAAACAAATTCGACGGATATTTTTTTCCATCTTGTTAAATACTTTAAGTAACACTGATTTAAAATGGTGTTAGTGGTGATTGCTTTAGCCATAAAATTCTTTCAAGGATTTACCTATCGCAGGAAGGTACTTTTTGCTACTCGAGTTGTTATCGTAATTACTTTCGACGAAAATTACTACCTTTTTATCTAATTTTTTCTCGCCGTCCGATTTCTTGGCTCTGCTGGCGGTAAATGGAAATGTGTAATTTCTATTTATCGCGTCGGGAGTTTGTTATCGAAGAAAATTAGTTGCGGATTCGTTTCCTACATCGCAATGCTCTCTTTATATAAATATATGATGTTAGGATTTACATCGTAATTTTATTTTCATCTCTCTCTCTACCTTTCTCTGTTGCAGGAATATCCTCTTGGTCGATGGAACAGCACGTAGTATTCGAGTGGAAGCCCGATACAGGGACGACGCGACAATGAAATTGCTATTTACGAGCAATTTGAATTTCGTTCCAGGTAAGAAAGAATTTTCGACCAATTAAAGTGCATTGAAAAAAATGAATAAATTTAAAAAAAAAAATCGCTGCGAGTCTAGATTAAAAGAGATGTTTGCTCGTTTAAAACTTAAAACAGCTGCAAAAAAGCTCAAAGCTTAGAGTGGCCGTTGCAAGTTTATTCTAATAACTTGGTCTGTTTGAAATGAACTTTAAATAGCTTTTTTTTCTTGCGTTTTTTTTTCTTAAGTCCTGCTCTCTCCTTCTGTCTCGCGCGAGTGTTGAAATTTATTTATGTTAATAATCGATTACTACGTATAAGTACATTACGATACAAATTACGAGTTTCTAAGTAGTTTTTGGATTTTTTATTTATTTTTTTTTGGAAACGCATCGATGTGTTGGCACTTTTATCGTCCTTTGTCAAAAGAAAGAATTGCTATGATTGCGAATATGCCTGCAAATAACAATTTTTTTTCCTCACAATTTCGAAAACCAGTGAAAATGCGTATTGATTGTAGTCTGAGTACGCTTTCAGTTTTGTGTAGTAATTTCCGTGATTCTTTCCTTTTTTCCCTCGTAAATTCTTTTATTGAACGATTCCATCTCTATTTCTCTTCGAACCAATCATCGTTTATTTATCAGGTCTTTGTGCGCGTTTCGTTAATAATAAATTGGCGAAATGATTTCGGTAACGTATACGAGCGAAGTGAAGTTTACATTTTTTTAAAGATGTAGAAAATGTAGGTGTAAGATGAATTGAAACGAACATCGATTTTCGAAGCAGGCGAAAAAATCCAAAATAGATTTAAAACGTATTAGAATAAATTCAATATAGAAGAAAAGATATTTTTCGTAGTTTGAATCCAAAAAAAAGTCTTTAATAAAATTTTTAGTCAAATTTTTTACGACATTTTGTTCGAATTTTCTCTCCATAGGTAAGTATTAGGTATTATTTAACAGAGCAGTAACAAATGCATTTTTATTTTTTCAAAAATATACTCTTGACACCAAAAATAGATGTAGGTAATTTCGATAGAAAAATTAATTTAAATAAAAAAATTTTTCACAAAAATTTGTTTCCAGGATGCATTTTTTCTTCTGGGGCTTTTCAAAATTTATTTTTTTGAAAAAAGCAAAAACATATTTTTTTAGTGCATTTTTTCAAAGAACATTTTTTTCTTAAATAGGCATCTAACTTTTTTTTCGAAAGGACAATTTTTCTGAAAAATGTCTTATAATTTTTCACCCAAGTAGATATACGTATTGAGAAAAAATGAATTTTTTGAAAAAAAAACCTCTTGTATAACTTTAAGCTGAAAAATCGATTGGGAAAGAAATTTGAAACAAGGGATATTTTTGAAAATAATTTGAAAACGTCTTCTTCTTGAAAGTTTTCTTCAGAAAAATTTCACGAGACAGTATTTTGATACTTTTTATTGAAAAAAAAATCGAAACTCCTACCAACTAATTTCGTAGAGAAAAATTGAAAAATTCTTTCGAAAAATTCCCCTAAAAAAATTTACGGAAAACTCATGAAATTTTCGTAATTTTTTATTTTTTTTTGTAAATAGTGAATTGTGAGAAAAGTTTGAATATTTTTTCAAAAAATGTTAAGGTTTTTTTTTTAGTAGAAACAGAAGATTTCATTTTTTTAAAATTGCATAAGTATGGAAAATTTTTAAAAATTATTTATGAAAATTCTTGAAATATTTTTTTGAAGAAATTCCAAAATGACGTAATAATATTATGCTTGAATAAAATGCATTCATAAATTAAGAAAAAATGGAATTCCTTAAAAAAAAAATTAAAAAAACTGGTGTTAAAAAATTTAGTTTTTTTTTGTTTTGTTTTTTTTTTTTTACCAAAAATTCAAATTTTTTTCAATAAATGTTGGAAAAATATGTATTTTTTGGTCCAGGTAATTCTCATGAAAGGATTTTATGAGATGATTTTTTTAAAGAGGTCATTGGAAAAAAAATCAAAAATCTCATCCAATAAAATAAGAAATTTTCTTAAAAATAAATTATTTAAGCGAGTAAAATTAAACAATATTTCTTTTACCCGTATTTGTACAAAAAATTCGTTCAAAAAATTGTTTAAAAAAATTGGAAGAATTAATTCAAAAAATGTTTGAAGGAAATATTTAAAAATAGAATTCGTAGAAAAAATTCAAAAATTATCAATTTTTGTCAAAAGGAATTCTCTTGAAATAAATTTTTATGAGAAAATTTTTAAAACACTCAAAAAATCAATGATTTTTTTTAAAGGGGTCATTAGGAAAAAAAGATAGTTTCTCAAGGAAAAATTACTTCAAATAAAAATGTAGGTGAAAATAAAAAAAAAATACCTACTTACCTACCTAGTACCTACCTAATAAAAAAATGAAGAAAAAAAAACGAAAAAAAGAAGTAATTTGCAAAAGAGAATATTTCAAACATTTTCACAAAAAAGGCGTGTGCAAAAAGTGAGTTTTTCTGACCTATAAAAAAACCGACTTTTTTTCAAAAAATGTTTGAATAATATTTTATCCTAAAAAATTCTCGCGAAAAAAATTCAAAGAGAGGATTTTTTTATAAAGATTATGGATTGGGCATGTTTTGATTTTTTTTATTAATTCTTTTATTCTTTTATTTATTTTATTATTTATTTATTTATTTTTTAAAATTTTTTTTTAAATTAATTAATTTTTTTTATTTATTTTGTTTTCAAACGCGACAATGTAAATAAGGCGAATGCTTTGAACTACAAATAAATACTTTACTTTACTTTACTTTAAGAACTTTCTCTAAAAAAAAAAATTGAGAAAAAATATATTTTTCAACAAATACATATTTCCGGACGTTTTTTCAACGAAAATTCTTTTTAAAATGAGTAGGTAATTTACCTATTTAAAAAAAAAAAAAAAAAAAAAAAATGAAAATGATTACAAACTAAAGAAATCCACAAATAATTGAAAATATATTAATTGGAAAAAGTGCGCAATTGAAAGTTTTTTTTGATCTAAAACTTGGAAAATTGCTAAAAAAATATTTGTCGAGATAATAAACAATTGAAAGAAGCTGAATTTGATCAAAAAAGACTGACGATTGAAAAAGAAAAGTAACCTGATTTATGGGTTACTTGATAAAATTTACGAATAAAAAAAATCACTTCATGTTGAAAATTTTATAATTTACAATTTGAAAAATAAAATAAAATGAAAATTAGCAATCGAAAAATAAAATTCACCTTAACTAAAAAATTAAAAAAAATTTTAATTAATTTTTTTTATCTTCTACGAGTAATTATGTTCAAGTTTTAAAATGTCCAAAAAATATTAATATTCCTAAAAACCTTGCAAATCCTGCAAAAATCCTGTTTTTTTTTTGTCAAATTAAGTTAAATCTTCTGCTTTTCTCGAGTTTGGAAATTGGGTAACACAATAAATCGATTTTTTTTATAAGGAAAATTACTTACAGGATTTTTTTTGGTAAAAATTAACTTGAAGTAGAGAAAAATCTGCAATACGAGTTTTCCAGCATGAATTTTTCATTCAAACTGGTCATTGATTTCAATTACCAAAAATACAGAGGGCACATTTACAATCTTTGTACAAAACTATTCGTACGTATATAAAATGACATTTTGTTCAAAAAATTTGTCGAAATAAAAAAAACGAAAAGCAGACACATTCGAGTACCTCGTTCATAAAACAAACTACTCAACTTTTGGAAAAATTTCAAGAGAAGTTTTTTTTCGCTTTGGAAAAGTTATCAAATAAAAAATTCTCAACGAGGAAATACTTACCCTTTGATAAAAATTTTGCCAGCTTAGGTCAGTGGCTTTTGAAAAGTCCAACTTATGTAAGCATGTTAATGTTTGCACAAACCTGGGATTTTTGCTGAAAACTTTGCCAGGTGTTTGTATATATGGGGGTATGACCTGGTTGGTTGGTTTTGGTCGTGTTGCCTACGCACGTGTGTTTGTTGTGAAAAATTTCACAATGTGGGGAAAAGAATGTTTCTTATAAAGTATGGTAGGTAACTAGAGCTACGTAAACAGGTACATGGTACACGGATAGTCGGATATAGGTGTGAAAGGCTTCGGAGACAGCAGGCAGGAAGGGTGAATTTTAAATATACGCGTTTAAAGCTTATGAAAACTTGATACGTTTACTTTTTGCCAAACACACGTAACTCGTTTCACGTCGAGTAAACAATTATCGTGGAGATAATTACACGAAAACGAAAAGGCTGCCGCCTAATTTCAGCGAAACATGGTTAAGCTGAGGTAGGAATTTTAGCGTCGTTAGATTTTTCTCTATAATCAATGTTTGGAGGACTGGAGGTGTGTACCCCTTGCCCTAAAGGCTCGATTAGGTTCACCTAATGGAATATTTTATAGCTTGTGCGGTTTTGTTTCGTTTAATTAAAATCTGTGGTGAGCTTTTGACTCGGGGGGGTTTCAAAGATGAGAGTACATGTGAAGATGAAGGACTAAAAGATCTCTAAATTGACGAAAAAATCAAGAGCAGATCGTTGTCGAGCTTAACTTACTCGTGAATATTTAAATCTACGTTACGTGGTGAACAAATGCGGATCGTGCTAAATGCAGATGGATTTTCAGCGATTTGAAGAATAATTTTGGTCATTATAAAAATTTTGATTGACCCCTCCCTCTGTTCTAATTTTGTGTAATACTAGATAAATACTGGATATTCGAAATTGGAGGAGAGAGAGAGAGAGAGAGAGGGCCAATTGAAAATTTTTTCAAACAAATGTTGTAGATTAAGATTCTGGGAATAATTTTGATCATTACAAAAATTTTGATTGCAACCCTCACACCCCTCCAATTTCGAATAATAAGTATTTATGTAGTAATGTGATTGTAAAAAATAAAAATTAGAGGAGAAGTAGGGGTCAAATCAAAATTTTTATGATGACCAAAATTATTCTTCAGATCTCAATCTACAACTTTTGTTTCAAACATTTTTAAATTAGGTCCCTCCTTTCCTTTAAATCACACCATTTTCATTTTTGTAGGAAATTATTTAACAAGGGAACCTCACCAACTCGTCACCTCCGATTGAGCTGAAATTTTGCTCACTGAAAGAGCATGCCACCCAGACCTCTCAACCAAATTTTTAGCTGCCGAAAGTTGATTTTTCGATTTTTGGCGAATTTCTTAAAATGGCTAAAACCGCCTCCAAAAAAACATTTTTTGTAAAAAAAAAATTGTAAATTTCAAGATAGAATCTTGAAAATCGGTTGGTACACTAAAGTCGACCTCCCGAGTCGATTGGAAACATTTTCGAATCGATCTGAAGCCGCCAGAAAAAGTTCACTTTTCTCCAGCACACTGGAATTTCTCCAGATGGCAAAAATCAACATTTTCTGGAGGCTCCAGATCGCTTTAAAAATGGTGCCAATCGACTCGGGGGTCGACTTTAAGGGGTAGACGAAGTTTCGAGTGATATTCTGGAGAAAATGATTTTTTGGAAATTTTTAAAAAATGCAGAATTTTTAAGTTGTCGAAAAAACACGTGCGAACTCGTCACTTCGGATTTTATATTCAACTACGTCAATCGATAGATGGCATCATTCTAACGCTAGGATTAAATTTTCAGCTGCCGCAGTTATTTACAGCGTCGTCTGGAGCTATTCCAGTGCGCTGGAGAAAAGTCAACTTTTCCTGGAGGCTCCAGATCGCTTCGAAAATGGTGCCAATCGACTCGGGAGGTCGACTTTAGTGTACAAACCGATTTACATGATTCTATCTTAAAATTTCCATTTTTTTTTTCAAAAACTGGTTTTTTGGAGGCGGTTTTAGCTATTTTCAAAAATTCGCCAAAAATCGAAAAATCAACTTCGGCAGCTAAAAATTTGGTTGTGAGGTCTGGGTGAAATGCTCTTTCAGTGAGCCAAATTTCAGCTCAATCGGAGTTGACGAGTTGGCGAGGTTCCCTTGTAAGTTTTTTAAGCAGTAAGATGACGTCATGTTGTTGAAGCCATCTGCATTTAACACGACCCAACAAATGTTAATTACGTAATACTGTAATAGTACGAACACATGACAACTTCCAAAATTCATCCCCCCCCCACCAAGCTCATTTTACAGAGGAAAAAAAACACGATACTACAAAATGTTCATACGTGACGTAGAATTGGACCGAGAAAAACAGTCTTTCGCGAAATACTTTCAATTTTTAAAAGCAAGATAAACGTGCCAGCTTTTATTGAAGTAACTAAATAGCGACGAGAGGCGAGTAGATGGGAAAAAAACACCAAGAAAGCTGAATACCAAAATAAACGCCGCTAGTTTTTTTCTCTCTGGCTTGCGATGTCGTAAAATACAAATTTTTATTTCTTACCTTATGAAAGTTTAATGAAAATGTGAGAGTTTTTCACGACCTTGTGCTCGGCTCCGAAAAATTCCACAAAGTTGGTTATTTTTTTTTAGCGAATTTACTCCTCGAAGCGAGTTTATAATTTTATACATGGAAATTGTTTAAGAGAAGATTGCCTCGTCGAGTTGCCGGACATTGTATTGATTTCCCCGGAGATTTAGATTTTCAACTGTTTTAAATATAGTTTTACATAAATCTTCTGTTTTTTTCTCTCTCGCTCGCTCGCCGGTCGTATTTTTATATTTTTCGGCCTGTCTCGTGCGCGCAGAAATTGACTGAAAAATAAAACAAATGTCATAGAGAGATGCGATAATTTACTCGATGACATTTACATACTCGTGCAATTTTTCCCCATCGAGCTTCGCAACTTTTCTGCGGACAGTTATCACTCCGAACTCGAACAAATTTTCAATCTACCATTTGCCAATGTACCGCCAACGAATACGAGACGATGTTATAAATGTACTATTTTTTAGCCGAATTTTTTTTTTTTTATTTCTCAAACTACGCGAGTTTTCTTTTCTTTTATTAACCCTCGTAAAAGATGCTTTTTCTTTTTTCAAATACAATATCGTCGAATTCGAAAACGTGTCTGTGATATTATAGCTCTGTAGCCCTGTTTTTCTCAATGTACTTTTCCCCTTCTTCTTTAACCCCTTAAATGATCTCGAGGGTGGGTTTTTTCTCCTACGTAGGTACCTCTTTTGTAGTACACAATATACCTGCGATAGTACGAGTTAAAAGTTAATTAAGCCACGAGAACAGCTCACGCTATGGTTTGTTAGATGCTTGACGAGCTGTACCTAATTTGTAGTTTAACTTGTTCTCGCCGACTTGGCATTAAACTTTCCAATCTCTGGTGCAAGTTTTTGTTCACTGTAGGTAGTGCCGATGCAAGCTGAAAAACAGTGCTTTTGATGTGGATAAATCTACATGTATACATTGTACTGGCATAAAACCTGTGCAGTGGTTTGGTTATTGCGCGAAAATTTACTAATTAATGGGGTGAATTTCGAGTACTTGCGAGGATATCGAGATGATTTTAATTGTCGAGTAGGATGTGATCGAGAAAATTTCGACCAATGAATGATAAAACAAGACGTGTAACAGGTGCTGAAAGTGCTGAAAAGCTCCTCCAATTTACAAATTTGTGCTGAGAATAGAAAATGTACTCGAAAACCCCTTATTTTTGTTCAAAGGTCCATCTGTTTTCGTTAAATTGGTTTTTTTCTTAATTTTTTGTTAAATTCATTAGTAACAGGTGCGACGTAAGCTTACGATACCCACTTCCAAAGTGAATCTGGCCCAAAAAAGGTAGAACTTCTATTTCTAACCATTATAAAAATATTTTACAAAAAAGTTTTACCAGAAAAACCTGCTTTAATTTTTTTTTCTTCATAATTTTCCGCAGTACATATTTGAAATAAAATTGCTCATCATTGCCAGATTATTTAATAAAATTTTCCCAAAATTTTTCATCCAATTTTTTTTTTAATTTCTACACTTTATTATTTTTAATTTTTTCTATACCTAATTTTCATCAACTTTTTTTTTTTTTTTAAATCTTGAAACAAATTTTTCTAGTTTTTTTTTCAAACATTTCAATTATATTTTCCCCTCTTTTTTGCTTCAGAATTTTCTTTAAGTTTCTATACGTACCTACTTCAATTGTTTCGATTTTTTTTCTTTTTTCCCAAATTTTTTTCTGTAATTAGGTATTTTACATCAATTTTTTTTGCAAATATTTATCTAGAATGTTTTTTATTATTTTATCATTAAATTTCAAAAAATATTACTTATAGCAAAACTTTGGAAAACAAATTCAATTTTTTTTTTGAATGTAAAAAACTTTGATGAAAAATTTTGGAAACTTTATTTGGCAATTTGAGGAAATTTAAAATAAATATGAAGTAGGTATTTCGAAAATTTTGAAAAAAAAATAGGAAAATTTGGCAAAAAATATTATGAATAACATTTTAAAAAATTCTAGAGAAAATTACTGGAAAAAAAATATTACTCGTCTATTTTTTAAAAAACTTGGTACAAAACTTGGAAAAAAATTCAATAAAATAGGTATTCTGGAAAATAGCTATAGAAAAAAGTTGCAAAAATTTTTTATTAGGTACAAAAAACACGATTTTTTTTTTAAATGAAAAGAGTCGATGAAAAATTTGTAAAAAAAAAAATTACATCAGGGGGGCGCGGCGGGAGGGTTAGCTAGTAAAACATATGTCCTGATGACGTTACAAAATTCTCAAAAAGTGCTGCAAAAAGGTGTGGAAAATTTCTCAAATAGTGCTGAATTTTCATTTGGAAATTTTGTTAGATGCTCTGTAAAATTTGAAATAAATCTAGGTTTTTCGTATGTGATTGATAGGTATTGATAGTTTTTGAATATTTCGAATTAGGATTTTCAATTTATATTTTGAGAGGCAGAATTGAAGTTAATTTTTGAAAATTTTCAACTTGCCAGAAATGCATAAACTTAAGGTAGTTGCACCAGTCGTTGGCCACGACCCAGTGGTGGGTCACTTGAGAAGAAAAATGTTTATAATTAAGCGTATTTTTAAAATAGCTTCAGAAATTTTTTTTAGAGCAAACCTGGAACATTTCTGCATAGAACCACATAAAAGTTTTGAATCAATTCTGTTCAAGTAATTAATAATGATCGTCTGAAATTTTTTTGTTAGAACAATTTTCAAAATGATGCCAATTCTAAAGATTTTTGTTAAGCCGAAGTGTTGTCGAAATATGAATTTTACACTATTAAGATTAATAAAACTTGAAATATAACCATTTGGACCTGAATCAGAAGAGTTTGGAGATAAATCAGTTTTTCAAAAAAAAAAAAAAAAAAAAAACAGTAGGTACAAAAATAAGTAATAATAATTTTATTTAACTATGTATTCAGAACTTCATTGAGTTCAAAAAATTGTTCAAACATGTTTTTCCAATTCTCTGTTCTAATACTTTATTTTTAAAATTTTTCAACATCAGGTGCTAAATTTTTTTGAAAAAAAAAAATTTCAATTAAAGTAATTTTTTCATACTTATTTAAATGTTCCATTATTTTGTTCTGAAATTATTGTTTTGTTCTTCAAATTGGGTTCTAATATTTTTCTCCCTTAAAATTATTTATGTTTTAAACTCTAATCCAACGAATTCGATTCTAATATTTTTATCCAAGATTCAATCTTTTTTTTCCAGAATAAAATTACGTACTCTAATTTATTTTTTTCACTTACACGAGTAGATTTTAATTTTTTTTTAATTATTCCAAATTTTTTTTTTCTTCTAAAATACATGTTTTAAAATCTGTTTGCAAAATTATTCCATCTAATAAACTCAATCTCTATAGAAACGTGATATTTTACAAAAATGATCAATTTTCATGTTTTCAAGCTTATATTCAATTTTTCAAAAAATTTTCCATAGTCGAATTTTGGTACAAAATTTTTTAAAAATATTGCATGTTTCAAAAATGTTTAAGTGAATTTTTTTTTAAATTTTGAAAGTATGACTTCAAAAAAAAAAAAAAAAAATGAAAATAACTCCTCGAAAGTGATAAATTTTCATAATTTTCACGCATGTGCCTATTAAATTTTTTAAGTTTAATTTTTGGAAATTGCTAAAAAATTGATTTTTTAAAAATTTTAAAAACTCTTTAAAATAGAGTGGGTAGGTACGTCAAATTTGATCATATGAACATGCTAAGAATTTTTCAAAAATGATCGATTTTCATCGATTTCAAGCGTAGATATTAAATTTTCAAAAAAACATTCCAAAGTTCAATTTTCAAAAAATATTCAAAGATAAATTTTTGATTTTTTTTTTGGGGGGAAAAATTCACAACTTATAAAAATGTGAGAAAACTTGTTAATTTTTGAATTTACCTAAATCATTTTCGTTGTATTTTATGAGCGTGAAAAATTAGAAAAATCTTTTAAATGTCGATTCTTTTTTTGAATTTGTATGTAAAATATGCACATATAGTTCTATACTTTGCACAATATTTAATGTAATCAGTAATCGCGTGTTTTAAAAAGTAACTTATTTGCTTGTTTGAAGGAATTACAACATTTCTGAAACATTCTTTACGTATCGCATAACTTTTGAATTATTCAAGAGAATTCGTCTGTGTTCGACGTCTTCCCTTCTTTTTCCTTTCTTAGATATAATCATAGCTTTTGTTACGGGGTACCTTTCAGCCAAGAAAATACACTCGTACTTGTTAAAAAAACTGCTCTAGTAATTTTACAATTTTTCCTGGAGAAATTGTATGTTCTCAAATGTAGAATTATATGGATAAAAAAATGCATAGTATAAATTATTATGATTTTTTTGACTATTTTCTTATTTTTTGAAAACTTCGACTTTGATTATTTGACGTGACTATTTAGTCCACCCTGATTACGAAGACTTTCTATTTGCTCTCTGGTCCTTTATTCCGATCAGTATTTTCCAATATGGTGGAATATTGGCCCGAAGGTACTTAAATCGATATAGTTAATTCTACCATCGGTTTGTATACAATTTAGCGAACCTCGTCATCGTAATAATTTCGTTTTTGGTTTTCGTTAATCAAACGTTACGAGTACAAATTTCTACGTGCCGAATAAATTATACCTACGTATATAGATAGAATATCCTAAACTATCAGCTCGAGGGGGTCCATTTCGATGCAAAGTTTATTCAAGTGAAAAATTATAATCGTAGAAATGCTTGCATATGTAAATACACTTGCACCCCAATGAAAATCGCATTGTTTATTCTATTTCGAACCTAATGATAAACCATACAGATATATAGTCGAAATAAATTAGTTGCTCTTTCCGCGATCATACAGTACGTGGCATGGCACTCGTTCGAAAAAGGAAAGGGGTCGGGGGTGCGAGAAAAAAAAAACCCTTTGAATTATTTCTATTAATCGTTCAAAACTAAACTCAAAATGGGTGAAAAATGCCGCGTATTTAGAGCTGAAAAATGAAAATTTTAAAGCGTTTTATCATTCAGTACGCGGTATAAATTGCGGCCATCAATCAATCACGTTTAAAACGCGCATTGCCACCCTTCCAGAAAAGTTTTTATAGTTTTGCTTTATTTTCTATTTTTTACCTGCGACGATAAAAAAAAAAAAAAACACATCGTTACCGAGATATTAATTTTTTTTTTCGGTCGTGTTTCTCGCGATAGACTCTTTTTAATTTTTTCTTGGCGAAGAAAAAAAATTTGATTAAAATTCTGAAATCTGGCGAGAATTTAACGCGTGGCACTCCGAATGAAAAATTATTCCTGGTTGGCAAATTGATCGACGAAACTGAAGCGAAGTAATTTTTTCCTTTTTACGAGTTTTTTTCCCTTCTTCTTCTCGTACGAGTATTTTCAGCTTTCACGTATATACTAAATCCCAATTCTCCAAATTAATTGCGTATAATTGAACGAGAAAATGGGAAAATCGACGGTTTCGCCACGTGTTTTATCTGATTGCTTTTATAGGTACTTCGGTTTTAGGTTTGCATAAGAAACAAAGCTCAGGTATTGCTTAAAACCGTGTTGGGATTTTTATTTAGGTGAATTTTCCTCGCCATCGGTAATGAACGAAAGTTTAAATCTTTTACTACCTCGAAGGGGGAAAGGGGAGACTACTGCGCTGGTTGAAAAATTGGTAGTTCGAAGTCATTACCGAGTAGTGAAATTTAGTTCTCGAAAAAAATTCAAAAACTCAATAGAAATGTAGATTTTATTAAAAAACATTTTTTTTTTCCAAAAACAATTTTTATTCAATTTTTTGTAAGTGAGAAAATTTTAAATTTTTTTTCCAACAATAATTCTTGAAAATGTCATTGCGGCACAATTGAAACAGGTTTCTTAGAATTTCATTTTAAAGCAGGTATTCGGGAGTTCAAGTTTTTCGCGATGTTGTCTTTTGCAAGAAAAATAACAAAAATTCGACAATATTGAGAATGAGAAAAATTTGCAACTTTTCCAACTTTTAAGAAATGGCAACATTTTGGCATTTTGGCTCCTATTTTTTATTATTTTTTTTTCAAATTCCACTTTTGGAATTTTTGAAAAATATTTGTAATTTGATTTTTTTTTTTTAAATTCTACATTTTAGAATTTAAATTCTTTTTTAATAACACAAATAATCCCAATTACAGTTTTTCAAAAAATATGCAAAAATTAAACGTTTAAGGGTTTGAAGTACTTGGGGTCGCAATTTGTCTCTTGCAAAACATTTGCAAAAAATCACAGTTTCAAAAATTCTCAAGCAAAATTTTGCTAAATGTTCGTAAAAAAAACCCTCAAAATATGAAAAATATACAAGTTAAAAAATAATAATAATATGTATTTCCAATTTTGGTTCTTGAGAAAAAAATTCGGAAGTTCAGTTTTTTAAATTTCAAAAATTAATTTCGAAGTATTCGAAATTTTCAATTTGACTAGTTTTAACTACTTTTATGAGAACAAAATTCGAGGCTTTAAATTGAAAAAAAATTTACAATATTTTTTGAAAGTAAATTCAAAGAATTTGGATTTTTTTGAAATTTTGCTTTTGTTGGCGAAATTACAAAAATTGAAGTCCTAATTTTTTTTTTTTGAAAATAAAATTGTTTTGTAAATTGGCTTTTTTAAATAGGTAAAAGTTTTCAATTTCATTTTTAGAAAAAAAAATTAAAAGTTGAGTTTTTCAAAATTTGAAAAATTGTTTTGAAATAATTAAAATATCAGTTTCATGAGAATAAATTGTCGATTTTCGTTGATTTGTGATTTTGAAATTATCGAAATTTGCTTTTGTCAAAAAAATAACAAAAGACGTTTGCAAAATTTTTTAAAAAGTTAGCAAATTTTGTAATGCAATTTTTTACTTTTTAATTATTTTTTTTTTATATAGATTTGCCATTTCAGAATTTGAAAAATTTTTGCAAAATTACTCGGAATTTTTTTCTTGAAAAAATGTCAAAATTTCAACCTTTTACAATTCAAAAACGTTATTCAAACTTGGGGTTTAAATGAAATAAATCAACGTTTCAAATTGAAAAAATTACAACAATTTTTGAATTATAATTTTAAAATTTTGTTTGCAATTTTTATTTTTAAGGAAAATTATTAAAATTCGACGGTCAACTTTTTCATAATGAAAAAATTCACATTTTGGCCCTTTCAAAAGAAATTTTTCTAAAAAATTACACTTTTTACAGTAAATTAAAAAAATGATGAAATATTTGCAATTTGAATGTTGTAAAAAATATGCAGAAATTCAGCACATCAGAATTTTATAAAATTGCTGTTTGACTTTTGAAAAAATTCAACTCCAGATTCTAAAACAACTTGCAAAAAAATTCAAAAATTCATTATTTGATTTTTTTTGTAAAATAATGATTTGTTTTTGCAAATTCGACTTTCACAAAAATTCTATAAAACATTCAGCATTTTAGAATTGGAATTTGTTTTGCAAAATTACAGAATTGAATTTTCTTAAATGTAGGTAAATTCTTTATTTGAAATTCCAAAGTTTTTTTGCAGTTTTGCTTTTGCTAATAAAAGTACAAAAATTTGACATAAAAACGTTTTTTAAATAAGACTTTTTGGTACCTACATATTTTTTAATTTTTTTTTTAGGAATTGAAATTTGAGAATCTGATTTTTTCAATTTTGTTTTTGGAGGAAAAATTTCAAAAGTTCAGTTTTGTAAAATTGAAAAAAAAGTCTACCTAACAATTGCATTTTATTTTTTTGTAAAAAATTTTCTGAAATTCCAGGATTTGGATTTTTTAATTATTTTTTTTTTTTTTGAAAATTCAACAACTTAGAACATTGAAGTTTTTGCTGTTTTCCTCAATTGCAAGAATATCTATACCAATCGTTAAGGAACATTTTTTTCTAATCAAAAAGTTGTTTGTGGTTATTTCATCTAAAAAAATTTGAATTCAACATTTCAGAAACTGAAATTTTTTTTGCAAAATATTCGCAAACAAGGATTTTGTAAAATCTAAAAATTCACCGCTTTGAAATTTAAAAAAATATTTAACTTTTTTTGTTTTGAAAAATGGATTTTTTGACAATTTAACAACTGTAGTCGGAATTTTTGACAGAATTGATGTCGATCCCCCCCCCCCCCCCCCTTAAACTTAAAATTTTAGTATCACTCACATAATTTTGACTCATTAACTTATTCCAACGTTGGAAAAACTCCTGATTTCAGTCGGAAAAAATTGGAGTTTTTCAAATTTTAATCAGAGATCCCTTCGGAGCACTACTGTGATTAAGTCGAATTTATTTAATTCAAAAAATTTTCAAGAAGTAATTAGAAGTTTTTTTTGTTGGAAAATTTAAAATTTTTTTTTTTTTAAATTGGATTTGTTTGAAAATTAAATTTTTTGAAAATTCAACTGTAGTTAGGTACATAATGCCTTGTTAGTCAAATATATTTCATTCAAAAAAAAAAAAAAAAAAAAAAAAGAATTGGATTTTTTTTGGAAAATTAAAATTTTATTCTAGTATTATGGCGAAAATTTAGCATTCCAAATTCTTTCTTTCTTTCCTTCTTTTTGAAAAATTTGTCTTTTCAATTTTTGAATAAGAAGTAGGTAAACTTAATATTTTTTAGTTATCAGTTCTCATGAGCTCAATTAAAAAAAATATATATAGGTATTAAATTTTTTCGATATTAGGTTTATTTTGTAAAATGTGATTTAAAAAAAAAAAAAAAAAAAAATTTATTCTTTTGTAAATACTGTACTCTCAAAATCATACAAAGTTCAAACAATAATTGTAAAAAAAAATCCTAATAATAATTAAATGCTGATTTACAAAACACTATTAATTTCCATCGAATCGCCTCTCGTACGACAAGAGACACCTGATAACACTTAATTTGAAAAATATCTCAGAAAAAAAACCACTTGGACGACACTCGAAACGTGTCATTGAACAATAAAATTGTGCGACCCCATCACAATGAAACGTTCACACGTTATAAAAAATTTAAAAAATTCATTCAAACGTTTCGTTTTGGCTCAAAAATATGCTGCCGTTGGCTATATCGAGCTAGGCAACTGGAATCCACGACTTTTTTCTCTTTTTTTTTTGTCAACGCCGCATAAAAGGTCGTAATTGGCGTGATTAACGCGAGTAGACTTGGTTCATTTTTTGCTTGTCATCCTTTTTTTTTCCCTGCCAGTATAGTTTCATTTGGTTACCGAGATTATACTTTAATTAGTATTGGCATTGGTTCAGTTTATATTATAGTACAGTCTTACTGGATTCGTGCCAATTTCGTAATTTACATCTAGATCAGAATTAAAGTAAAAAGTGAAAAAGGTAATCGATAGAGAGAGGTTTTAAATACCCTGTACCTGATTAGTAGGTGCTATGTACACCTATCTAAATATTAAAAGAATTAGATCGAATGGATAATTCTCAAAAGAAATTACCTGATAATTTTTTTTTTGTAACGAAGCAACAAGATTAACGAATTGATTGACGAAAATAGCCATTTAACCAAAACCTATTTGAAATTCTATCGAATTAGTGGCGAAGCTATACAAACTATAAAGGATATTACATACACGATTCATTTATACCACAATATTACACAGTCTCGTAGGTATATATATGAATAGACAATATCTAGACCATATACCATGTTTTGTTATATCGACTATACAAAAGCACATCGAACATGCAGTTTAATTAACTATAAGGCCAGAGCGTATTACGTAATATGGGGTGTTCATATAAAAGGTCTATTTTTTTCACCATTATTGTTCGATTCTGGTAAAAATGATGTATTATACGCGAGCAACCGCAATGCGAAAAATTTATACGCAACCGTTATTAAATAGTAGGTACCAGAACAATGGAGAGTGAAATGAAAACTACAGTCGGCGTAAATTTTCACCGCGAGCTTTTATGATAGATTCTCACTTTCATATTTTCAATTCGAAATGTCAGTGGAAGAGAGAGAAAAAAAGCACGATGAAAAATATTTCAATTTTCAGAGTTCATTTTGACGTATGGTGTGGGCTGGGGCAGGTCGAGCGAGATATAAAATTACTCGAGAAATTCTTCTCTTTCTTGCGCTGTGTGCGATATTGTACTCGTAGTTAGGTAGATATAGGTATTTGTACGCGTATTAAACAAATATAATATTAAAGCGGATACTTAACTAACTTTGAATAAAAATTATTTTTAATATGACTATAGGAGGAGGAAAACTTCGACGAAGAAGTTTCTGGAGTATCATGAATGGGTGATTCTTTTATTTCGCATCTCGGATTTAATTTTCTGATATAAAATTGTATTTGTACCTACCTATAAGTTGAAAAAAGTGATTAATAGCCAGAATGAAAAAATAAAAAACAACTTAGGCCTATTGAAACATTTTCAAAAAAATTATCGCTTACGAAATGAAAGAAATACTTTATACTTAGGTACCTACCTACTTATATTTCCAAAAATTAAAAAAAAAAATTAACACTTTTCAATTTGAAAACAAAGTAATTGTGTTCAGGCAAAGGCTGAATCAAAAAAACTGAAGTGCAAATATTTCGCAAAAAATGAGTAGGCGCCTATTTTAAATTCTGAAATGATGAATTTATTTAAGAGGTCAAATTACAAAAAAAAAATCATGTTGAAAAAATTTTCAAGTAATTTGGTTTGCAAAGGCGAAATTAAGAAAAAATTCAAATTTTAAATTGACCCTATTTGAATTTTGGCAAGTTATGTCAATTTTTGGCAAAATTATATTTCGAATATTTTTCAAAAAAAATCATAAATTCTAAAATGTTGAATTTTTAAGATTTAAAAAAATTTAAGGGGGCATATTTTTGTAATTTTTCTTACATGAGCAAACTTTAAAATTCTAAAATAATTGTTGTATTTTCAAAAAAAAAAAATTTTTTTTTTAAATTTCGAAACCATAAATTTTTGCAATTTTCTTGCATAAGAATACCTAAATCGTTGGTTTTTTAAGAATTTAAAGCTTGAATTTTTTAATTTTTTTTGTGTGCATAAAAGCCATAAATTTCGAATATTTTGAAATTCTACCTACTTCTTCAAAAAACAAAATTTCAATAATTCTGAAAACAATATACCTACTTACCTAGGCTCTAAATTATTTACCTGATTTAAAAAAAAAAAAAAAAAAAAATGAAAAAGTAAATTAAGTCAATTGCAAACTTTTCTTACCTGTTATAAAAAAATTGAAGCATTAATTTTTTTGCATAAGCAAAGTTGCAAAAAATTCAAAATCGTTGAATTTTCAACAAAAAAAACAATTTTTAGAAAATCTGAAGCCGTGAATTTTTTGCACAAATCTATTTTCATTGCCAATTGCAAACATTTACTCTTTTTTTTAATAAACAAGATTTCATGTGCTTAGGACCTTAAGAAAGTACACTACTCAAAAAAAATATTATTTTTTCAAACTGCAAGCTTCAAATTTCGTGATTTTTTTTTTGTTAAAAGAAAAGTAGCAAAATATTTTTAATTGTTGATATTTTCAAAAAAAAAACAACTTTAAAATCTGTATTTCATTTTTTTTTATTTTAAAAAATATTGAACTTTTTTATTTTTTTTTGAAAACAAAATTTTAAAAGATTTTGTACAATTTTACTCATTTTGAAACTTTGAATCACCTTAAACATTTCACAAAATTCAAATTTCGAATACGTACTAAAAAAAAAAAATATATACTTAATTGAATATTCAAAAGTTTTTGATTTTAAAAAATTTTTGAGAGAATCAAATTTCAAATTTTTTTACAAGTTTAATTGAAAAACTTTCGAGCGTTGAATTAAAAAAAATTGTTGCAGTTTTTTTTAATCTGAATTTTGAAAAGCTGATCTTTGCACTTTTTTTTGCCAAAAAACAGAGTTTTGTTCATTTTGAAGCTTTAAATTTTTGCAAACGTTCGCGAAATTCATTTGTTTTCAATTTTGGTCGTTTGAATGATTTTTTTTTTCAAATTCTTTAATGTGGGATCCAAAAAAAATATAATATTTTGTAAGCCTATATCTTTTTTAAAATTTCCAATGTTGAATGTTTGACAGAACCAAATTTCAACTTTTTTTTTTCATTCTTTAAAAGTTGAATTTTCGTAAAATTTTTGCAAAGGCCTAATTGCAAAATTTTCTTTGATTTAAAAAAAACTCTCAAATGTCGAATTTTTGTGATTTTCCTCGCACAAGAGGTTTAAAAAAATGTGTAATTATTTAAAAATACCAAGTTTTAAATTTTAAAAAAACAACAAAAAAAACTGAACTTAGACAATTTATTGTCAAAAACAATATTATGCTTATTTTGAAGCCTTGGATTTTTGTAAACTTTTTGCAAAATTTAGATTGGCTTTTTCATACCTACAAGTATTTTAACCATTTGGATTTTTTTTTTGAAAAAAATTGAAGTTTTGTAAAAAAAAAATCAAATTTCGAAATGTTGAATTTTAATTGTTTTACATCTTTTTTCATTTTTCAAAAGTTGAATTTTTAGAAAGAAAGTATAATTTTTGAAAAGGATAAATCGCGAAAAAATTGAAATAAGTATTTGACAAGTAAATGGGTTTTTCAAAAAAAAAAAAAAATTTTTTTTTTTTTAAACCGAAGTTGTGAATTTTTACAATTTTATTTTTTAAAAGAATTGCAAACATTGTCATTTCAATGGCATCTAAGAAATAAAAAACTTTCAAAACAAGAAACTGTCAATTGGGGTCGTGAAGAATGAAGAAAAACATTAAAATTATGTACTCGTATGAATTTTGATTCATTTCTCTTCTCATTCGACGAACTGAAAAATCCGAATTATTTTTTCGTATCATTCGCACAAAATAAAATTCTATCCAAGTCAATACCAGACAATTCTTACGGCGTACGATTATGCAAAAGATGCCATCTTGACGAAACGACGAGACACGACAATTCTCGAGCTCGACAAACGAATTCACCATCTCATTTAATTTTATTTGAATAGACGTGCGTTGTTGATACAAATCACCTACAAGATGATTTTATCTTTTTTTCTAAACCCCATCTCGTTTTATTCCTACGTTGAAAAACCCCATCATCCCGAGTATATAAATGAAAACTAATGGCGAGTTCGGCTCTTGTTCGGAATTGTAAGCACATCTCTCGTATAGTGGAATATCTACAGGGTGTCCCGGTTCAGAGTAACCAAATTTCAAAATACTGCCAAGACGATTACCTCTGAAAATGAAATGAATCGGCTATGCCTAGAGTGGTTAATAATTTTTTTTTTCGAAATGTCGAGGGTTGGCTCTCTAAAAAAATGATTTTTTCGATGTAAAATCTACTCGCTAAAATTTTTCTTCAAAAAAATTATTTTGAGTGGTGGTGCAGAGCACCATTTATTGAGAAAACGAAAAAAAAATCTAAAAATTAGAATTGATTTTTTTTCAAAATTTTTAAACAAAATGGTCCCTGCATAATATGTGCTTTTACTCAAAAAGACCATTTTCGGTAATTTTTCACCTTTACCGCTGTTTTTACACTTGAAAAAATTTTTGAAAAATAAAATAAAATCAGTGGGCCTACCTAAAAATAAAAAAATAATTTTTTTTGGATCTAAGTGGTCTTAACGTATACATAAATTTTTACCCAAAAAAAACCAATATGGCGATATTTCAACTTTACCTATATTTTCAGGAACATGTATGAAGTGCTCCATTTTTCCAGAAGGATTTTTTGGAAGTTTCTGAAAATTGAAGAAAAAGTTGAAAAATCGCCATAAACAGTTATTTGGGTAAATAAAAATAAAAAATTAGTTAAGACCATTTTGATTCAAAAATAATTTTTTCTTTTCATTGCAGCTGATTCTTAATTTTTTTTTCTTTTCGAAAAAGGTTTAAAAATGTTTTGTTTTTTTAAATTTTTATTTCCCCTTAAAAACAGGGGTAGAGATGAAAAATCGATTTCTCTGGTTGTGTCATCGTGGCCATAGGAGTTGCCACCTTGACACAAAAATTTTGGTTTTTTATTTTAATTATATCTCCGCCATTTTGCAATGAATTTGAACAAAATTTTTATGACATATGCTCAAAACATGTAGTTATCTGTCAGTGCAAAAAGATTTAAAATCGGAGCAATAGTTGTTGAGTTACAGCATAAAATATGCAAAATTGTGTTATCGTGGCAGACCTTAGCTTACTTGGTTGTATACAAATCTCAAGCCTGGCTATTCATTACCGGGACACCCTGTATATATTCTAAGAATATTTCTCAATATAAATACGACTAAATCAATAATCAACTACAAAAGCAACCTTTTATTAGTCAAATTGAGTTATTCGTTTTGTATAGATTTTGTCTTAGGGTAAATTCGTAATTAAAAAATTCCAATCGAATCGACAAATTCGACTTTCAATAGGATAGATGAAGATGTCATCAGAACGGAGGGGGGACCTTTGAAGAAAGAGAATAGCTCGAAGAAATGCGAATTGGCCGCCATGTCGATCCGTGTACTTTTTGTCCGAATTTACGCGCTATTTAAAACGAAATGTCTTTTAATTAGGATTACGAACAAAATCAAATTTCTTTTTCAGCATTTCAATTAAGTCAAATTCGTAACGAAATCTTTGCCTCGTCTTTATAGAATTAAATTACCGAACGAAGCAAGAAACTCATTTACATTTGTACTCGCGGAGCGCGGATGGATATTTTTAAATTAATTTTTAAAACCTTTCGCGGAGACTGTACCTAGTACGTTTTATAATAAAAACAATTTCGAACGTTTCGCCATCGCCTTTTTTTTTTTTTTTTTGGAATCAACCGCTAAAAAAATACGCACCTAGCGAGATTTGCGAAGGCGCCGAGCCATTTTCACGAGGCGAAATGCTCGCACCAACAAATCCTGGCAATCTGATAATACTCTCGTTGCCATTTCAATCAAACAACGCGTAGCTTAAAAGACGATTAATACGAGAGAGATGTTAATTTGTAGTTAAACTCTTTGACGCGCGCCTCGGTTGTATGGCTTAATTTACGCCATTTCTTCGGCCCATTAATCACATTAAACAACATTAATCAGCTGCTTACCTCAACCGTGGCGTAAAAAAAGCCCCGGCGAAGAAAAACAGATACCTGAAGACTATCAACCGAGCCAACGACTAACGAGTTACCTAAGGCGGGCTTAATTAATGTTCTCATTTATATGTTTTATGTACGTACGTACTACGTACGAGCACAACGAGACTAAAAAAACAGTCTAAGGCCTTAAATAGCCTCTACAGGTGTTCCGGATCGCGTATATAATTTCTGTAAACATCAATCAACAAATGAATAAACTTCTACGCCAACCTTTTTCTCCACCAGCCTGGCGAAAAAAAGACCAAAAACTTTCATAAAGTCGACGTTTAATTACCCACCCTTATACCTACTATAATAACGAGCTGTATTTGTAACAAACAAAAAAAAAACAGTTTATATGAAAGGTGAAACTGAACCTCCTCTCCTGCTGCATCATCTTTTTTTGTTGTTTTCGAAACATATATTATACGTACCTACAATCCACACGGACTTCACAATTAGATATTTAAGCTACCATTTCACTCTCTACAGTATTTTGTTATACTACATTTTCACCAGCTCCTCATTCACATGTGTGGTGGATGCTTTTGTTATTCTCCTTTGTGAAAACTGAAAAGCTTGTTTCGTCTGGCTTTTTTGCTAGCTTTCTCTCTGTCTTTTTTTAAACAAACGTACAAATGGACTCGTTGCACGATGAAATTTGGGTATTTACGTGCGGTGAAAATCAACGTTTTTTGGAGACCGCGGTCGCAGGCCGCAGGGCATCGTACAGATGTAAAATATTAATCAGATGAGATTTGCAAATTTTGTTTTAATTTTAAATTAGCGTGTAGTTTTTAATGGGCGAGGCCTCGCTTTGAAGGCTGGACTGTATTTTGGGTTTTGAGAATGAGTCGAGGAATTGTGTGGCGTTTCGATGCGAAGTTGTAATTTTTTGAAATTCAAGTTTTTTGTTTGTTACGATTTTTTTTTTTTTTTGAAATCTTAATTTTTTTATCGAATTGAAAGTAGGTATGTATAATAATAATATTTCTCAAGAAATTTACCTCTCGACCTTTGCAAAATTAAATAAAAATTCCAATATTTCAAAAAATCAGAATTCGGCCTTAGCAATTTTCTACATGAAAAATTTTCAACTTGTCAAATTGGTTTTTTTTTTGCAATTTTAAAAATTCGCCAAAAATCGAAAAATCAACTTAGACAGTTGAAAATTTGGTTATGAAGTCTGGGTGACATACTCTTTCAGTGAGCCAAATTTCAGCTCAATCGAAGCGAAGGTCACGAATTGATATCTAAGTGAGTCAGTCAAAGCTTGTTACGAATATTTACGGCGAATCGATTAGGCAACTTAGTTAACTTCGGTCATCTTCGTTTTACTTTATAGTATGCTCGTAGGTTTGTGTGCTTTTTTTACAAAGAAAATTTTTAATTTTTTTTCTCCAAAAATAAGTGAAATTCTTTCTTTAGAAAAAACAGTACTTTTTCTGCATTAAAATATTTTTACTGCATTTAAAAAAAATATTTATTCACTCTAAAAAAAATTCATCCAAAAAAATTGAAAATTTTACATTTTTATTCCAAATAACGATGAGTTTCAGAATTAAAAAAAAAAAAAAAAGAAGTTTGACCCTTATAACGATTTGTTTTGAAAATATTTTCTATATCTTTCTTACATTTTGAAAAAAATTGTCAAAAGTTTATGATTTCTGCTATTTTAAATTCAATTTTAATTATCTCAAAAATATTGCAAAAATCCAACTTTGGAAAAAATAAAATTTTCAAAAAATTGCAGTTTCGTCTTTGCTATTTTTTAGAAAATTCAACGCCTCAAATTTTGAAAAAAAACTTCGCAATAACTTTTTTTGAAAATTATTTCTTCCGGGTGTTTGAAAAAATTGTAATTTGACCTTTGCAATTTTTTTTTTTTTGAAAATTCAATATTACAGATCTAAAAAAAATTACGATAAAAAAACGTTGTATCAATTCAGCTTTTGAACAAATAATTTTGTTTTTAATTTTTAAATTGTAAGTTGTACTTTTTGGAAAACTTTTTGAAAAACCAGTGTATGAGATTTAAAAAAAAAAATACAATTATAAATTTTGCTAAACTGTTGCAAAAAGTCGAATTCCTAAAAAAAACACGAATAAATTGCATTTTTTTTTTTTTTTTTTTTTGAAAATTCATCTCGATATCTTTAGAATTTAAAAAATAATTTCAATATAATCATTTATTTACAAATTTTTTGAAAATATGTCCTAAAAATTCAGCTTCTGAGGAAAAGTAAAATTTTGAAAATTAATAATTGAAAAATAACATTTTTGAAGGAGTTTTTAAAAATATGTTATGAATGGCAAAATGATTTTTTTTTTAAATGGGAATAATTGAAAAATTAAAATTTTTTCGTCAGAACCTCTCAGAATGGAGCCGAATAATGTGAAAAAAAAATTTTTGAGCAATTTTTTCAAAGAAATAAAATTTAAGGAAAATTTGAAATTCACCATGAAATCATGGCAAAATCAATTTTTACCAAAAATGCGAATAATTGGAAAATTCCGTATTTTTCAATCAGAACCTCTCAGAATGGACTCGAATAATGAGAAAAAAAATTTTATAGCAATTTTTTCAAAGAAATTAAATTTAAGGAAAATTTGAAATTCACCCTGGCAAAATCAATTTTTTCCAAAAATGGGAATAATTGAAAAATTCCATATTTTTTCATCAGAACCTCTCAGAATGGACCCGAATAATTAGAAAAAAAATTTTAGAGCAATTTTTTCAAAGGAATTAAATTTAGGGAAAATTTGAAATTCATCATGTAATAAGTAAGTACCACTGGTACTTATTATAATTATGGCAAAATGAATTTTTTTCAAAAATGGGAATATTTGGAAAATTCCATATTTTGTTCATCAGAACCTCTCAGAATGGACCCGAATAATTAGAAAAAAAAATTTTAGAGCAATTTTTTAAAAGAATTAAATTGAAGGAAAATTTGAAATTCAACATGGCAAAATCAATTTTTTCCAAAAATGGGAATAATTGAAAAATCTAAATTTTTTCATCAGATCCTCTCAGAATAGACCCGAACAGTGAGAAAAAATTTTATTTGAGCAATTTTTACGAAGAAATTGATTTTAGGGAAAATTTGAAACTTATACAATGCAATACTCGTAAGAACCGTTGAAACCACTGGTACTTAGGTATTACATGGCAAAAATGAAAATAATTGAAAAATTCAAACTTTTTTCATCAGCACCTCTTAGAATGGACCCGAATAATAAGAAAAAATTAACTCAACTTTTGAGGAAAGATTATTTTTCAAAAAATTTCAAATTTTTTTTGTTGAAAGTTTCATTTTTTAGTTTTTTTTTTTTTTTTAATTTGCAATTTTACTATGTACTTATACTGCAATACATTTTCAAAAACTCAACTTATAATAAAACTTGTGAAAAAAAGGTAATTTCGGTTTTGTAAATTACTTTCAAAACTCGATAATTCAGAATTTTTTTTAAATATTGCAACTTTTGAACTTCATCTTTGGTTTTTTTTTTGTTGTTAAAAAAATTTAACGCTAAAATTGCAATTTCGCTTTTGCAAAAAGTCACTCCTGACGTAGGAGAAAAATCACAAGGAAAATGCTAGTTTTCCTTATTGTGCGGAGTTTTTGAAAAATTCATTTTTGTTTGGAATTGAAAAGAAATACAACAACAAGCAGCCATTTGCAAGCATTTTTTGAAAATATTTCCAGAATTTGATAAGAATTTCTATAATTATTATTTGCAAAAATGTTACAAAACTTCAGCTTTTAAGAAAACGGTTGATTTTCCACAAAAATTGTACCTTCTGACATTTGCAATTTTTTTTTGTTGGAAAATTTCAATTTTTCAGATTCTAAATTTTTACTGCAAAAATATAGCATAAATTCGAGGTGTTTATTAAGATATACTCAACTTTAAGTAAATGTATAGTTTTCAAATTTTTAATTACTTACATATTTTGAAGTGAAAATATTTCCAAATTTTCAAAGAAAAGATTATCTTAATTCTTTGGGAGGAAAAAATATTTGAATTTTAATGAAGTAAAAATATTGTTCAAATTTTCGAAGTAATTGGACACTCAATTTTTTGGAATAAAAACCTTGGATTTTTTTTGAAACAGAAACATTTTTTTCATTTTTTGGAGGTGAGAAGCTTTTTTGAAACACGAAAATTTTTAATTTTTTATTGAGTAATAATAGGTATGTTACAAAAATTTACGGAAATATCCTTCGAACAAAACGTTGAACTGAACTTTCAAAATGAAAGGCGAAATGGGAAAGATCGCTGAACCGTGCATTCTCCAAATACACCTGTTAAAATTATTCGCACCTTCGCTCATCTCTCATATATGAAGAAGCACGAAAAAAAATTCCCAGAAAGGAAATTCCTGCACACAATGACGAATGTATAAAATTAATATTCCTCGTAAATAACGCGACAAAAGTAGTTGTCACAATAAAATATACGATGACAGAGAAAGGGCAAAAAGCATATCTCGATATTTAATAAAGCCAGCGACCCGATGCATACAGTTTATATGGTATACTAGCTTCGAGGCATATATACGATGGTACTTGAAGGATTGATGTATAAACTGCAATAAAAATATAACGCAATTTTTCACAATATGAAAACCCGCCATGCCATGTACTACTATGTACGCTTCTCTCAGCTACCTATTATATTTTGTCATCTTTCTGCTTCTTTCATCGATGCGAAATTATTTGAGTATACATGGGATATACGAAGAATATAGTTTCTCATTGAACACAATTTTTCCATTACTATGGAACTCGTACGCTTCAAACGAATAAGATGGACTATAGGGTTATAAAAAAAAATCTAGGAAAGGAATGGGAAAACCTCTTGGAAAAAGTTTTGTAACTTGTTTGTACGTAGTTGTGATGTGAAAACGTGTAAATAGGCGGTTGGTTACTTTCATTTGTACGCTCCATGTGCCGAATAAATGAAATGTTTAACCGTAAAAACTCGCATCTTATCACTATAAACTACCATAATTCGACTTTGTAATGGGAATAATTTTTAAAAACTTTCACACGTTTTTATATTTATTTGCGTTGCGTTTAAAACAGTAACAAAGCTCGTCTATCTCATATTGTGATGTTGTGCGCCTGCTATGCAACGATCTGGCGAAAAATTCGCCACCTATATTAAGGAAATAAAAGCCGAAGGGTGTTTTTACTCTTTGAAAAATTGTTTAAACAGTCGGTAAAATATTTTCCTTCAACTTATTCTATCGCTTTTTATCGTATAAACTTTATACATGGAAACGAACGAGTGTTCTTTTCGGGGCCAATCTTTACTCTGCCGCTCGTATCGAGGTCATATTAAAAATACGAGATGTCGACCAATCCGATGTGATAATGAAAATTGAACGAATTCCTCGGTTAGCCGCAACCAATCGAAAATTCTCGATAATTAAGTATGCAGGGTAGTTGGGAAATTTTTGGGAAGCCTTTCACATCGAAATAGGCAACTTCTATAACACTTTCTCACGGATTAAAATAGGCAACTTATTTTACATCGAGGCGTTGTAGCGGTGGCTCGGTGTAATCGAAGGGGCAACGATAGTAATATGGGATTTTCTGAACTAGGCAACTCTTATAACATCTTATTGTCGTAATTGCATTTTGGAGAAATTCAAAGATGGAAAATACAATAAATTAAGCTATGAAAGAATAATGTGAAGTGTGTAATCCTGCAATATGTAGCTGTGCTAAATGAATATTTAACGAATTTCTTAGACGTTTATTTCGCTTAATTTACTAATACGAGTAGAAACAATACCTACCTACTATCTTATAAACACTAATTAAATTATTCAAGCAAAAGGAGTACTTGCAAAAAAAATGGTTACCAAATTTTTCCCATACGAGACTACAAAAAAGCGAGTTAAAATATGACAATTTTTGAGTAGATTATTTTTTATTTTCTAATGCAAGTTGAATTTTTCAATTTTTAATACCTATACGTGATTGATTTTTTTAATTTTCAGTAAAATTGAATTTATTAAAAATTATATTATTTTTGACTTTCTTTGAATTTTCAGTAAAATGAAAATTTGTAACTTTTCCATAAAATAATATAAATACCTAAGTAGGTAAGTATATTTTTTAAATTTAAAAAAAATGAATTTTTCAAATTTTTGGCAAAATTGAAAATATTAAAATTTTTAATGAAAGAAAAACTTTTGAATTTTCAAATATTCAATAAAATTGTATTTTTTTTTTTAAATTTTTGTGAAGTTGAAATTTCCAAATTTTTAATAAAATTGAAACTATAAGTAAGTATAATATATTGAATTCTCAATAAAAAATAATTTAAAAAAATGTTTCATACCTCCTACTAAAAAAATCAATACAATTGGAATTTTCCAAGTTTTGAATAAATTAAATTAAATTTTTTAAGATTTTCAATAGAATTGGTCTTGAGGAAAATTTTGGAATTTCTGATCAAATTGAATTTTCAATTTTTCGATAAGATTGAATTTTTAAAATTATTTAATACCTACAATTACTTATACCTAGAGTATTTTTTTTAATGTAAAAAATCAACCAAAAAAAAAAATCAAAAATGGTATTCGATAAATTTTTGAAAATTTTCGCCTGTAGTAGAATTTGAAAAATATTTTTCAAGTAAAATTTTGTTCAAAAAAAAAATCAAAAGAAAAAATATTGACAAAAAATATCAAAAAATATTATTATTTTGGAAGAATTTTGCTCAAGTAAAATTTAATATATTCCTTTTCAAAAAAAAAAAATAATACCTAATAAATAATAATTAATTAATAAGTAAATAAAAAGTAACAAAAAAAGTAGATACCTAGGTAATAAAAAATATTTAATATTCAAGTTTTTAACAAAAAAAAAAAAAAATTGAATTTTCAAATATTCAATAAAATTGTAAGTATTTTTTAAATGTTGTGAAATTGAAATTTCCAAATTTTTAATAAAATTGGAACTATGTATGTTGAATTCTCAATAAAAAATAATTTTAAAAAAATTTCCATACCTCCTACTAAAAAAATCAATACAATTGGAATTTTTCAAAATTTTAAATAAAATTAAATTTTTTAAAATTTTTAATAGAATAGGTATTGGTCTTGATAAAACTTTTGGAATTTCTAATCACATTAAATGTTCAATTTTTCGATGAGATTAAATTTTTAAAATTATTTAATACTACCTACCATAGAATTTTTAAAATTTTCATGTAGGTAATACGTAAAATTATTTTTTCAAATTTTTGGCAAAATAAAAAAAAATTCAAGTTTTTAATGAAAAAAATTATTTAAATTTACAAATTTTTGATAAAATTGAGACTAGGTGTATTAAATTCTCAATAAAAAATATTTTAAAAAAATCATTCAATACAGTTGGTATTGTTCAAATTTTCAGTGTAAATAATTGCAATATTTTAAATTTATAGGTACAAAATTGATTTTTTTTCAATTTTCAAAATAATTGGACATTACAAAAATTTTGGAATTTCTAATCAAATTAAATTTTTAATTTTTCGATAATATAATATTGAATTTTCAAAATTATTTAATACCTACAATTAAAATTTTTTAATTTTTTAATCCAATTGAGATATCTAAATTTTTGTAATAATCGAAATTATTTCCAATGCTTCAAGCTATAACTTTTGTTTGTAATTTTCTTCAATTTATTCCTCCTTCCTCGCCGATCTTGCAAAACACTTCGAAGATACTATAGTTGAAAATCAGAAAAACGATGGAGGAAGGGGTCAGTTGAAAATTTTTTCAAATAAAAGTTGTAGATTAAGATCCTAAAAATAATTTTAATTATTATAAAAATTTCGATTGCATCCCTCCTTCCGCTCTGATTCCACATAACATCAGGTAAAGACCTTTTCAAAATTGGGAGAGGGGTCCAAGTAAAAATTTTTCAAACAAAAAGGTGTAGATTTGGACTTGGGACCTAGAAATAATTTTTGTTATTATAAAATTTTCGATTTAATCCTCCCCTCCTCTCTTATTTCATTAAAAACTAGTAGACGTAGGGGTCAAATTGAAAAAATTTTCAAACAAAACTTTTCGCTTAAAGTCTCGCAAATAATTTTGGTCATAACAAAAATTTCGATTTTACCCCTCCTTCCTCTTCAATTTTGAATATCAATGTAGTGTTGCACTTGTTGAATTTTACGACGGTGCCAAAAAAACATTTTACAAAGTTTTGGACCCCACCCCCTTTTATTCGAGTGCCACGCCTATTAAACTGTCATTTTTATCATGAATTTTTGATTTTGATCAAGATGATCGAAAAATTTCCGTTCTCTTGCATATTTTTAGGTATCGTCAGGTATCGTAGAGTTGCATTATGATAAAATTTTGAGCAATTTCTGTTCACTCCGTCAATGAGTTTTAGTGGTTTGATATTTTCAACTGTAAAAAGGCCATTAATAGTGGAGAGGGACTACTTTTTGAAAACATTCTAAACTCCTGTTTTTTTTTTTTTTTTACGTATCAGTTTTTACGATTTCAATGTGGCAAGAGCCCATAATGACGATTTTCCTCTGGAAAATATGTCTATTTTGACGAATGAATCCCTAAAACGATAGATTGTCCTCAGATTCGCGTTTAGCACGTCAAGTTATCTCTTATGTACATATTTCGTACGGTATTTTGCGCAGATTTGTAATATTCGCCTTTTTTCTTGAAATACTTTGAAAAATCAAGACTCGTAGCTGTATGTAAAATTCAGTTTGGAGGTGCTACCAGGATAGAAAGAGATCACATTAAAAAACCAACATTGAATTCGTGTTCAGCGAGAAAAATTACCCCTATGTACATAGGTACTTTGAGCGATAAAATTCAATTTTACTCGCAAGGAACTTGTAAAAAAAAAATCAAAGAAAACTGTATTTTTTAAATGTTTGAAAATATCGGGGTAGTGTTCAAGCGAGGGTAATTTGAGTGCTGAATTCGAATTTGAGGTCAACTTTTTCATCTCACTATAATGCAGAGAGATGTATTTTTTAAAGCAGTATCTTCTAACAAATTTCAAGTGAGGGCACCAAGAATTCTAGGGCAGATTTTCTACCCTTGGGGAACCCCACGCAAAAAAATTCTCCAAAAAGATGTGTTTTCGCTTGAGCAGGTGGAAGTGAGTAGTTTGAGTATCTATAATTTCTTTTCGTCTATACAGAATACTAATTAGTGGAATTTTCTAATTAAAAATTTTTTCCTCCACAGAACATGGAAATTTTTAGCCTATTGAAAAACTATAGAAATTTTAATCAGCTTTGGCACAAAAGTTCATTCGAATAAAACGTTTGTTGAATAAAAGGACGACCTATAGGTCAGTTGAATTGAGCCAAAAAAAAAAAACCACGTCGATTTTTGAACAAGAGCTCGTTCACTGGCTAGATGTAAATCTGCATGTGACAAGTATCGTTTAAAAGCCAGCCGAATAGACTATTAAGTATGTAAAACTGATAAAAACTCTAACCACCGAATAAATGTAGAACGAGAACAGGAAATAAGGGTAGAAAAACGGTTTAAAATTTATGGAACTTGGAATCGCAATTAGTAAGGCCACCGCAACACCAACTTTTCTCTCTCGAAAGGTAACTAGGATATTTTTCAATTGTTTTTTTCGCACCTTTGCGAGAGAGAGAGAGAGAGAAAAAAAAGGAAAAAGAAATCGAATCGGTAGAGAAAAAAACAAATCTCGATGTACAAAATAATGGGCAATGTGACGAACACCTCGTGTAAACATTTTACATCTCGAGGACGTTGATTCAACACTCGAATTTTTAATTACTCGCTCTAATAGTGTACTTTTAAATATTTCTCTTTCGAGATTAAAAAATTTTTAGGAAAAAAAAAAAGGTTTTCGAAGGTATTAGTATGCTAAATAGTCGCGTGAGGGTGTCCTCTCTTATCGCGAAGGTATTATTTTTCTTTTCACTTCGAACTGATAAAACAACCGTATCTGGCTCTTGGTCAGGAATAATAATGAGAGTTAAGGGTCTTTTCGAAACTGCGAATAAATTTTTCTGCTGTCCCTTTTATTAATTTTTTTTTTTCGACCGGTATTTTATTCTCGAGTATACGGCTACCGCGTAAATCGATGTTCGCATCTTTTTCGTATACACATTCTATGGAAATTGGATTACTCTGTGGACCGGCTGGGCCGAAACCGATTTTAATTTCGAGTCGTTTAAATTTTTTTCTAGATTTTGGTGGTAGTTTCGCGTGTATGGGGTGAAGGTTTGATGCCTTCGGTCGAGTGTGTAGGCAACTTATCGTGCAGTTTTGTTGCGGGATATTTGAATTTCAATTTTCAAATTTTGGAGATTTTTTTTTTAATTTATTATTTTTTTGATTTTTTTTTTTTCAATTTTAATTTTTTCGGTCATTACCTATTCATTTTTTTTTGTATAAAAAATAAAAAATGAAAATGAATGAAAATTCAGTAAAATATTGAGTCTTGAAAAAGTCTTATCAACTTAATACAGATTTATCGCACCCATTCGTAGTTTTCATTTGAGGTTTTTTTGTTTGTTTTTAAAACTTGACATTACAATTTTTTTCTTTGCGAAAATTTTTAAATTAAAATAGTGTTTCTGAAAATTGTTGTCATTTTATATCCGAAGTGATTCTTACATTTTTTTCTAAATATTGAAAAAAAAAATTAGTTTTTTTTTTGGAAACCCTTTAATTTTTTGTCTCATTTATTGAAAAACTCTCCGATTATTATAATTTTTTTTTTCAATTAATCTCAGTTTTTGGAGAGAAAAAGTTTAATATTTTGGTTGACTTTTTTTGAAATAAAAATATTTTTCCATTTTTTTTGGGCGAAAAATTTAGAAATTTTCTTGAAATGAACAATGTCTCAGTTTTTTGAAAAAAGAAACAAAAACAGAAAAACCTTCAATTTTATGGAAAAATCATTTAATTTTTTTTCAAGAAATTTCTCATTTTTTTTCAAAAATATGTGTGTATTTTTAAAAAAAGTGTATTTATTTAAGTTTTTTAAAAAAAGAAATCTCTCAATGTTTACTAAAAAATGTTTTTTTTTTTTTTGGAAAACGATTTCCTATTTGAAGAGAAGAAAAAATTGCCACTTGTCGTCTTCATTTTTTTGAAAAATAAAATCATTCAAATTTTTCAACAAAAAAGATCTCAATTTTTTCTGTAATTAATTTTTTTCGGACAATTTTTTTTGGGGGCAAAAAACCTCAATTATTTTGGGAAACAATTGTTCATTTTTTGGAGAAGATGCTCAATTTTTTTAGGAAAAAAACTTGGAAGTAAAAATCTCACAATTTTTGGCTTAAAGTCGTTTTAAGTATTATTGTTTTTGAAAAATAAATCTCCCGTATAGAGGGGAAAAATCTCAATTTTTGAGAAAAATTCACAACATTTTTGTGTAATTCTTTTGTTTAAAAAAACACATCAACCTAATTTTGCAACGAGAAAAATCTCTATTATTTCGAAGAATTTTTTTTTTTGATTTTTTTGAAAGAAAAAAAATCCTAATCATTTTTGGAAACAAATGCTCAATTTTTTCGGAAATGATACTTTTTTTTGGAGGGGGGGAGTATAATTAATTTTTTAAAGGGAAACTTCTAAAAAAATCTAATTTTTTTCTCTCATTTTTTTTTTTTGCAATAAAAACATTTCTTGAAGAATAAAATCTTTTGATTTTTGAATGTTAAAAAAATCTCATATTGAGGAAAAAATGTTTTAATTTTTGGAGAAAACTCAATTTTTCAAAAAAAAAAAATAAAAAAAATAAAAATAGTTTTGTTGGTGTTTTTTTAAGAAAGAAAAAGTTTCAATTTTTCCAGAAAAAATTCCAATTTTCAGTTTTTGATTTTTTGAAAAAAATTCAAATTCATCGACGAAAGAATTGAATACGTCACTTCAAAAAGGGCGTAAGTCGACTTACGCCCTTTTTGAGGGCATCAGTGATTCATATTCTATGAAGCCTCCTCTATCGAATGTGACCACGCCCACTTCGCTAGCATCAAAACTCGTCGAGTTATGGCGATTTGAAAAGTATAAAGTGCATTTATTAGGTATGAAAACCCTCAAAATTACTTTTTTTAAATAAAATTCAACTGATTTTGAAGTGAAAAATTCAACTGATTTTAAAGTGTCATATCTTCGCATTTAGTAGAGTTAGAAAAAAATTTCAGATGAAATTTTTTTTTATTTTTTCACCCTCTACAACTTTTGTTCCATGCATTTTTTTTGACTCTGCGTATTTACGAAGTTACAGCCAAGAACGTGTCGCGCGCCACTTTTTCACTGCAAATAGGGCGTTACTTTTCGCACTTTGCACAGGCTGCCTACCAAAAAGTTTCGCGTAGAAAATAAAGATAGCGCTGTTTTCGTATAGTGGGATAGTGGGTCTACAACATATTAAATTCACAAATTTCCATCTCAACCATTACTATATGAGAAATAGATGTAAATACTTTGAACGCGTTTTTAAAAAAAGTTGCTTTAAAAGTTATGCCCTTTTTGAAGTGACGTATTCAATTTCTCAATTTTTTGCACATTCTTAAAGAAAATTCTTTTGATTTTTTAAATACAAAAAAAAAATCCCAGTTATTTTTGGAAAAAAATAATAAATTGTTTGGGTAGGGGATGCTCAATTTCTTGATTAGAGAAAATATTCTCCAATTTTTGGTGAAAAATTTAGAAAAACAAATCTCTCAATTTATTTTGAGAAAGCATAATTATTTTATTGTGGAGAAAATCTCAATCTTTTGAGAACAGTTTTCAATTTTTTGCCTATTTTTTTTTTGAAAAAAATTACAATCAAATTTTCAAGTCATTAGAAATTTTATTTATTTTTTAATTGTTTTTGTTTTCTTATTTTTCTCAAATGAAATATTTTTTTCTCTACCTACCTAAGTATTATTTTTGCTTATGTGAGTATATTTCTTTAATTTTCTAGGTACTTTGAAAATATTTTTATTTAACCTAACTTTCTTTCAATTTGTGTTTCAGAGAAATTGAAATGAAGAACGCCATTTTTCCGCTGGATAACCGGCTTTGAAGTAAAAACGACCTTGACTATGACGCTGATACCTTTGAAACCCGAATTAATTATTTTTTTCGTTGGTAAGTCAACCATATACTTTAACGTCTATAAAATGCAGACTCGTATAATAGGAAATTTCTGGCGAAAATGCCAAATTTTGGAACTTAATTACTCGATGTTACACCGCGTACCTCGAACAAGGATTCCAGTATTTTAGAACTCGTGTCCATGTTAACCTTTTTCTTATCAAAGTTTTACATTTAATGATACTTCTTTGCCTAAAGACTGGAGTCTGGAACTTGTACTTGAAGATGTAACTTTTCTGAAACACTGTCGATGATTTTTTTTTTATTCGAAAAATTTCAACTTGGCAAGTTTTGCGAGTAACAAAGTTGGAAAAAATATTCTTCGGAATCGAGAATTCGTAAAAAAGAGAGTAACTTGAAAAGTGTCTCTTTTTCGAGTTGAAATAAAATAGCGCAGAACTTTAATGATCTCGATAATGAAATAATTGATTTATCGATGAAAGAAATTGTAACTTTGTCGAAAACGTTTGCCAATTATTTTTTATTACTTTATTTTTCAAAGAATTTCAAATTATTGCTAGAATTCTTGAATCTACGAGTACTATAGGTAGGTATGTTATGTACCTTGGGAGGTCTTAGGATAGTTTGTTATATCCGTTTATTAAGTTATTTTTATCCTCTCTTTCGAAAATTTTCCCAAGTGTTCGAATTTCTCTCATTTTTTGGTACATTTTCATCCTTCTCGTAAAACAACTCCTATGTGAGGAATTTTGCGGTAAATTGGAATCAGAAGTGAAAATTGAAAGCATTACACGCTTCGGAAATTTATAAAAATTAAATTCCCCTGCTCGACGTTATTTTGAGTTTTAAATTGAAATTTTTCAACGTTTTTAAATAAATTTACATAATTTAAACGCCACGTAATAAGTATATTTGAGCTGGCGAGAAACAAAAAGTGTAAAATGAAAGTTGGAAGGGACAAAGAAAACGAGTTGTATTATATACGAAACAAGCCAACGTAAAAGATCTCTCGTTATGGTTCTTAATTTAGCATTTGTTTAAGGTTAGTACTCGTTACATGGCAGAATTTGGCGAAAATTGTCTCGCAAATCAGTAATTAAATTTCAAATTAGAGTTAAGTAAAAGTGTAAGAATGTCCTGGGGCTTCTTTATGAAGTAATTCGAAAGTTTACCGTACCGTTTAACAAAATTCATGTTATTGGACGAAAATTTGATATCTTTTCAAAGGTCGATGTATTTTTCATTCTCGTTCGTCGTGTGCGGATAAAAAGAGGAAAAAGGTGAGCGCGAAAAATTACATTTTTGATTTTAAACAACGTTTCGAAATAATTCCATCTTATAATTTTTTCTACTTCTCTCTTTGAAAATTATTTTTTATGATTTTTCTTTACTTTATGGATATTTTTTTTCTTACGAGGTGCAGCTTTCTTTGGTAAAAGTCCCTTAACGAGAATAAATTGCATTATTACGTGAATGGAAAACGAAACGTAACTACCTACTTTTTTTCTTCCCTTTTTTTCATACTTTTTACTTGTTTCTTTTTTTCCTCTTGGCTTTGGGGTTTTATTCAATTATATAATGTCGATGTATCGAAGATGGTCTGTGTTGTGGTGTTTTATTTTTAGCTACGTCTTTCACATAATGTGACAAGGCCAAGGATTTGAATTGAAAGTAGCGAAGAAATACTCGTGATGGTTTTTTATTTAAAAGAGATAAACGAAGTGTAGGTTTCAGAGCAGAATTTTTAGGAAGTTGGTAAAGACTCAAATGTGGAATTTGTCTGTAAAATTTTAAAATGAAAAAACTCAAAAATTCAAAAAGAGATGCCAAACAATTCCAAAATTTTACTATAAATTTTTTTGAAATGGAAAATATAAAATTTTTCAATTTGATTTTGAGGGAAATTTGAAGAAATAGTTTCGTTACAAAATTTGAAAAAAAAAATATTTTGAGCAAAATTTGAAAAAAAATTAACAAATTGAAAGTTGAAAAATCGTGTTTTTGGACAGAATGTTAATTTTCAACCAAATATCAAAGAATATGGAATAATCCATTTTGAGCAAAATTTTGAAAAATTTATGTTTGAACAAAATTTATTTCATTTGAAAAAATATTTCAAAAAAATTAGAAAAAAATTCACTCGTTACAAAGTCAAGCCTGAAGATTTTTTTAAAAGAAATATTCTTGGAAAAAATCATTTTTAATAAAATTTAAAAAGAAAATGGATCCAAACAAAAATTATTAAAAATCCTTTTTGCTTAAAACTTTTGAATTTTGCAAAACAAAAAAAAATATGTAATAGGTGTTGAAGAAAATTTTTAAACAAATTTTCAAATTGAAAAATTTGTTTCACTACCAAATTTAAAAAACTTCACCTTGAATAAAATTTCAAAAATTTTGTAAACTAAAAAAATTAAAGAGTTGCATCAAATTTAAGTTTGAAAAATTGAAAAAATCGTTTTGAAGCAAAATACCAATTTTAAGAAAATTAAAAAAGAAAAAAAAAAGAATAAGGATTTTAATGTGAAAATCAATTTTGAGCTTTCCAGTAAAATTTTATAGTATTGTTTCATTTAGATGAATTTTTTTCGAATTAAATTTTTGAAAAATTTATATTTTGGAAAAATATTTTGAAAATTTTTAGCAAAAATGATATGAAAAAAATATTTTTGGGGAAAAAATGAATTTCCAACTAAAAAAAAAGATTCAAACGAAGTTCATAAAAATTTATTTTGATTACCTAATTTATAACTTTTGGAAATTTTCGTTTGGACAAAATTTGAAGATAATAAAATAAACTAAAATGGTTATGACGAATTCCAGTTGAAAAAGAGCAAATAGTTAATTCATAACAAAATTTCAAAAGTGTTAGAACAAATAAAAAATAATACGTAGGTAATAAAGCTTGGGGCAAAGGTTGAAAAAATTTTCAATTAAGATAAATTTTTCAACATTTATTTTGAATAAGTTTTTAAAAAATCTGTTCTCGAAAAAAATTAGAAACGTTTTTCACCTACTCAATCAAGTTTGAAAACATGAAAAAATTATTTTTGAGTGAAAATCAATTTTTTTTAATAAAGTTACCAAAAATGTAGGGATAAAGAACCATAAAATACATTTTGAGAAAATTAAAAAAAAAATTATAATAAGATTTGAAACACTTAAAATGTTAATGAAATAATGACGAAGTCAAGTCAAAACAAAATTTTCAAAATTTGTGCTAAAATAAATAAATAAATAATATCAAAAAAAGTAGATATTTATATTTTTTTCAAAATTTTAAACCAAATTTTGTTTTGCTAAAAAAATCGTTTTCTAATTAAACTGGGGGGAGGGGGTTAAAATTTTTCAACAAGCTAAAATTTCAAAAATATCTTTTTCATCAAATTTTTGAAAAATTATTTTGTACAAAATTGAAAAAAAAATATTAATTTGATGCTACAAAATTCTAAAAAATAATGTTGAATAGGTAAATACCCAATTATCTACTCAAAAAATGATTTTCAAAAAAATGAACTTCGGTTTGAAAATATTTAAAAAATTGTTTTTGAGTAAAACATCTCTTTCTTAAATATATTACCAGAAATATGAAATAACTAAACAAAAACATAGAAATCCATTTTGAGCAAAATTGTTAGGTACTAAATTAATTTTGAAAAACATTAATCTTAAACAAATTCAACTCTTGACAAAAAAAAAGTATAAACAATTGAAATTTGTTACCTATGATTTTTTTTACCTACTACAAAACTTAAAAAATCGATTTTGAATGAAAACTTTTAAAAACGTTGTTTGAAAAAAAAGTGTGAAACAATTTTCAACATTCTTAAATTTTAAAAATCAGTCGAATTAAAAATTTCAAAAATCTCTTTTTTGAAAAAATAAAAAAAAGTTTAGCTGTAAAATTTCAAAAATGCATATAATGTAGTAAGTACTTACTTATTTGAAAAAATTGATGAAAACATTTTCAATGAACCCACCCAATTTTGAAATTCCTTTTGAATACAAGAAAATAATGCCTAATAAGACAACAGAAATGAAAAAAAAAAAAAATTAAATCGGTAGGTATTTGAGAGAAAAAAAGTTGCAACAAATTTAGATTAAAAAAAATAATAATAATTGTTTTGAGGCAAAAATAAAAACACAATTTTAAACAAATTTTTCAACAAAAAAAAATCAATTTCGAAGAAAACTGAAAAAATGTGTTTAAAAAATATTCGAAAAAAATTATATCTAACGAATTCAGATTTGAATAAATTTCTAAAAATATGTGTTCAAAATTAAATTTTGAAAAAAGTAGATAATTTAATTTTGAATAAAATTTGAAAAAAAAGTTAATTTCTAATAAAATTTCAAAGGAATCGTAACTACTTATTTGAAAAAAAATAATAAAAAATTTTGAAGTCATGCTTGTAATTTAAAAAAAAATCAAGGAAAAAAATCCAGTTCAAAGTAATTTTTTTCTCGAATTTTAAACAAAAATTGTTGTTTAAATTTTGAATTTGTTGATAAAGTTATATTGAATTGAGGACTAAAAATTCAAAAAAATCTGTCTAAAGAGTGAGTGCTTAACAAAATTAAAAAAAAATTGAGAACTTTGAAATATTGTATTTGAATAAAATTCTAGAAAAAGGATTTATTTTGACAAATTAAAGTAAAAATTAAATTTTAAATTTTATTTTGAATATAATATCAAAAATAAATAAATAAATAAATACGTAATAATAGTTAATAAGTAGGCATACATTAAAAAACAATAATAATTTTGAAAAAAACAATTTAAAAAAATTGTGTTTGAATTTTTTTGAGAAATTATTATTTTTTAGCAAAAATTTAGCTTTCCTTCCACAAATTATTTCATTTTTTGTTTTTCTAAATTTTCGACGTGTGGAATTTTCGTACGTTAAAATGAGCCCTCAAACGTTATAAAACTGAAAAACACCGGTAATTTCGGTAAAAATTTGGCAATTTCCGGTAAACGTTGCAAACACGAGGTAAAAACTTGTTGCTCAAACCGATATAGATTTTATTTCCTCTTTAGAAGCTTTTAAGAATTCGCGCAAAGAAAAACGAACTTTTCAGCTTCCTGTTAAAGTACTCGCCATAGAAATGGAAACAGTCGAGCCAAAATTTCGGCTAATTAAATTAAAAAAAAATGATCGTGTTTCTTCCACTTTTGGGCTCCCCCGTTGCAAAAAACAGCGAAAAGAATAACTCAGCAACACCGAACAATTATTTTTCCTACTCCCAGAAGACGAAGAGAGAAGAGAGACAAAAAAGTCGACGAATTCTTTCATTACTCGACTTAAAACTCGTCTCTTTGTCAGTTATCTGACAAGCTGCGGAGTCCTTTTAAAACCAAAGCAGCTCCGAGAGAGGATGAAGAAAAGACGCGGACTGCTCGATTTGATGGTCGTGGCGGGGGGAGCGGAGGGGGTGGCACGTCAACTCAAATTATATTACCGCTATTTACGACGTAATGTTGAATTTTCCAGTAAAATTCCTCGCTTGGTGGCAATCTGCGCTGCGCCGCGTTATATTTTTCAAACAGAATTGAATTTCCGGTTAGCAACACAGCGCCGGAATTGGCCGTTTAATCTTCTTCTTTTTTTCCGTGTTATTAAATTTTTTTTAAATGAAAATCCGCCGCCGCCGCCGCCGCGAGAAGAACCTACGAATTTGGCAAGTTATTTATGTGAAAAGCCAGACGAAAAATGTTGAAATTTGTCGAGCTTTGTGTTTTACAAAATTACCAACGTAAATTCGGTTATATAAAATACCTTAAAGATGTTTATTCGACGAGTCGCGAAGAGTAAGTTAATTCTGCGAGTACGAAGGGCTAAAAAGGGATAAAAAGGGATAAAAATTTCAACGTATTATTTCCTTCTATGAATTTGTGTACGTACCAGGAACTCGTATGAAATTCTCTCCAGCACCGAGACGATGATACGAGTACTTTTGTATGTGATTGCGATAATTTCATTGGGTCTTGATGAACGTATCGGAAATCGGATCAACGACACGAGTTGTTACATTTTCGAGCTCGATTGAGAATACAGGGTGTCCCAGTTAAGAATAACATCCTTCATTCTGGTAAGAGAGAAAAAAATTATTTAATTTAATTATAAAAATTAATTTAATTATTAATTAATTTAGTGCCAGCAATAGCGGTTAGACTAAAGATAAAAATTAATATAATAAATTTAATTATTAAATTATATTTTTAAAAAAAATAAAAATTATTAAAAGTAAAATTTTAAATTAATTTTATTTAAAAAAAAATTTCTCATTTCAACAACGTGTAGGTATGTTTGCATACCCTTACTATTGAAGGGTCTGAGATAGTGCATGGTGAAAAAAATTATTTTTCATTTTTTCACTTGAAATTAAAAATTTATTTTTTCTGATTGGAGACAGATAGAAAGATGAAATTTGCGGAAAATAAAGTAGGATAGTTGCCGTTATGTCTGAAAAAATTTTCAGCAATTTTAAAAAATTTTTGCATTATTAACCTAGTTATTTTTTGTCAGCAGATGATTCCCCTCTACTTTCTCTACAAAATGTTCCTCAGCATCATCTTCCTATCTCTTTTAGTTTTTGAGTTAGAAATTTATTTATGAGTTGACATGTAGGTTAACATTTTTTCAAATTTTTCAAGTCAAATTTTTATGAATTTGTACTCATTAGAAAAATTCTAACTCAAAAACTAAAAGAGATAGGAAGATGATGCTGAGGAACATTTTGTAGAGGAAGTAGAGGGTAATCATCTTCTGACAAAAAATAACTAGGTTAATAATGCAAAAAATTTTTCCCAATTTTTTTGGTAAAAATAATTTGTTGAACACCCTATTGCATCGATTTTGATGAAAATTTTTTCAGACATTACGGCAACTATCCTACTTCATTTCCCGCAAGTTTCATCTTTCTATCTGTCTCCAATCAGAAAAAATAAATTTTTAATTTCAAGTGAAAAAATGAAAAATATATTTTTTTCACCATGCAGTATCTCAGCCCCTTCAATAGTAAGGGTATGCAAACATATCTACACGTTGTTGAAATGAGTTGCTCTCTTACCAGATTGAAGGATGTTATTCTTAACTGGGACACCCTGTATAAGCAAAAATAAAAGCAATTTCGATGCAAAAAAAAATATTCTCGAAGAAAACCCTCGTCACGTAATTCTATTCGATTTTCCACGTCGAAAATGTTGTTCTTTGAAAAATAAAACTAGGTAACTAACTAAATTTAAATAAAGCGACTCGACTTTCGAATGGATGCTCTAATTAGTAAAATTAATCCGCTATTGTTTTAGCAAAATGACGGTATTTAATTTTATTTTCAGCTAATACTTTTACAACTGGAGTATAATTTTTTGATGAAATAGTATTATTGCCGAGTTCTATACCAAAGTATCTTGTTTATGGAACAATTTTCGCTACAAAGAGGAAAATACAAACAAAACAACACGTATTTTCGTCTTGCTTAACATCTGCTAATTTCCATCGCCCTTTTATTCTGCATCTTTTTTCCTCTACTCCAGCTTCCCCGCCTGCGCCACCGTTCGCGTCTTTAAACATAAAATAAACATTTTTCAAATACTAGGTACAAAAAAAAGCTTATCTTTCAAGGCGCTGCTAAGTTGAAAAGAATAATATTTTACCAGCAAAATCCGGGTATTAAAATTTTCTTCAAAAAATGGAAACTTTTCCGAATGTGTTTTCGAATTTTTTCTTTTAAAAGTGGGTTCGTTTCGTCCAAGGTGGGTGAATTCTTTGCCAAGGTGGAATTCTAATACGTATTTCTAGGGTGGAAAAATCCGTCCCCATTGGTTCGAAACGTGATCAAAGTTTTAGTGCTGAAATAATAAACCATTAAAATATAAGTTTTACGACCGTCTGTTTCGCTGTCGTAAAAAATATACAATGTGGATTTTTTTTTTTTTTTTTGAAATTAATTAATAAATTTGTACAGCGATTTACGCGAGTTCACTGAAGCGTTTCATTCCTTTTTTAGATAGCTATAATATTATATTTTTATTAATTTTTTTTTGAAAATACTAGGTACATAAAAATTGAAAGTAATGTAGTTTACTCTCCAATTTTATACGTATTATCTAATGACCTTTGAAGGAGTTTTCATTCTTTGAATGGTATTTTTATTCGCTTTGTGCGTAGAGAGGAATCGATACGGGAACGAGAATTTTTTTCATATTTTTTAATGATTCGATTGTTTTTTCACGTGTTGAAAATACGTAGGTATACCTACGAAGACGAACGAGAGAATAATTGAAGAGTAAATATTTTTAATGATTTGTATAGATTTTTTTCTCGTTTTGAAAGTCTTCGTTTTATTTACCTACTGGTTTTCCCTCGATGATTCGTGGGAATTCATTTTCAAAACTGCTGACTTGGGGTAAATTGAGCTCCAATTGATGAGAAGTTTGAACATTTTATTTCAACCAAAAAGAACAAAAAATCTGAATAAGGTAGGAACAGAATTTTTTTTATAAAAATTCAAACAAGTTTACATTTCAATAGAAAACTGAAGAAATTTTCAATTTTGGTTTTGAATTGTCAAAATTTTATGCTCGTGAATATTTAAAAAATTATTTTTGTAGTAGTAAAAAACAAATAATCCTATTTTTATCAAAATTATGAGAATTTCCATTTTATTAAACCTATTTTTTTCCTAAAAAGGGTAAAAAAATTAATTTTTTGTAATTTTACAAAAATTGCAAAAAATTTGTCTCAATAAAATTTTTAGTTGAAAAAAAGTTAAATAAGAAATGAAAATATGAAATAAGTAAGGTAAAGATATGTAATTTTCATACAAATGGAAAATTGCTAATCTGGATAAAATTTTCCAAAATTATTTTTTTATACCTAATGGTTTTACAAATTTTACCTTATCTATTTCATTATAAATATTTCCTCTTTTATCAAAAGTTTGAAAATTTTCTTTTTGTACAATTTAAATTTTAAAAAAATAATTTCGATAAAAATAATTAATTTTGTTGAGTAAAAACCGAAAAAATTCGTGTTTGATAAATCGAGAAAAAAATAAATAACGAAATGAAATGAATGAAATGAATATATTTATTTGTAATATGAAGCAATTGCTTCCTTTACAACGTCCATACCTAAATTTAAAAGTGATTTTTTTGGACTATTTTTATTCTGATAAAATCCGTAAGCATTTACCCATAAAAATGAGGAAAAATCATTTTATGTCATTTCACAAAAATTGAATAAAATTTTCATTCAGCTTTTTCATCAGTTTGTGCCAAATTTAAAAGGCAACAACGCAGCTTGATTTATTCCAAAAGGATATCCAGTTGAGTTTTTTTTTTAATGTTGAATGGACGAGAATGTGAGATTCCTCCCCGAACATTTGGAGATCTTTTTTAAAAAGAAATCGTAATATTTTTGTATGCATAACAATTTTTTTAAATTTCCCTGAAAAAAATTGTAAAAAAAATGGAGTTTTCCTCGAAAAAACTGGGATATTTTTTTCCTCTATAAATAAACGATTTTCTTGTAGAAAAAAATTCAAAGAAGTAGATACCTACGCTTCTTCTTCCCAAAAAATAAAAGTTTTTTTTTTTTTTTAATGTGGGTATATTTTCTTTATTTTAAAAAATAAAAAAATATATTGTTTACGAAAATTTTTTCTGCGAGCAAATTGAGAGATTTTTTACTTTAAAAAATTCAAAAAATTTTTCATCCCAAAAAATTGAAAAATTTTCTTATTTCAAAAAATTCAAAGATTTGCTATTTCCTTCGAAATAATAAAGCAAAAAATTATAGAATTTTTTCCTGAAAAATTACCTAGTATTTTCGTTGCTTCAAGAAAATGGGAAATTGTTTTACGCCAACTCCAAAAAAAATTAAAATGAGCATTACGAGTATTTCATACCTATTTTAGAAAATTTCAGAAATTTTCACTTCAAAAATTGGAGAAATATTTTTACTCCAAAAATATTTTCCAATAACTGGAGATTTTTTGCTATGAAAAAAATTACATTTTGCTCTAAAAAATTGAGAAATTTTCTTCTTTAAAAATTTTCAATTTTTTTTTCACTTAAAAGTACAAAATTGAGTTATTTTTTATTTCAAGAGAATTCAAAAAAAAAAAAAAACAGTTTGTGCTAGTGTGATTCTGATGAAATTCATACATAATAACTATATGTTTTGAAAAAATGTACATTTATAATTTTGGCAAAATTTAGAAAAATTTTATTTTTTATAAGAATGAGAAAAAAAATAATTTTAACAAAATTGACCCGTTATTTAAAAAACCTGAAAAATTTAAATTTGACAGAAAACAGGAAAATTTCTCTCTGGGTAAAAAATAAAAATAAAGAAAGACTCGCGTATGAAATTCGATATGAATCAAAATGTAAACCTGGTTAAATTATAATCGCCGATTAATCTTCGAAAAACGGCGTAGGTTAGGTACCTAACGAGTTGAAATTCTAGGAATTTTTCACCGCATTAAATATGCCTAAAAAAGGAAAAAATAGAAAAATTTCGCAAATCCAACACGTACCGATGTAAATTTCATTCAAACCCATTACCTGTTTATTTTCACCGTGTAAATTTCTTCGAAGCTGAAATTCGGCGATAAATTTCCCGTTTGCGGGCAAAAAAGTTGGCATTTATAGGTGGGACAATTATAAAATACACGACGTAATTCGTTCCCCTAGAGAATGGGTTAATAACCTGCGAAAATTTCGCCATTTAATCACGCAATTTTTTCATTAAATTTTACACCGCCATCTACGTCGACTATATTTATTAGTAATTTATTTTAAAAGGTGTATAATTTTCAACGAGCTTTTTAACTCGTTCGTAAAAATACGTAATAATAATCGTTGGACTTGCTTAATTTTTCGCAGTCTGTACAATGTGCCACGCTATTGAAATTCGTGTACCAGTCAATTACACAGCTTTAACCGGAGATTTGGAGATTCACGTACAAGATTTGACGCCTCAAGAAGACCCTTATTACGTGCAACTGCTCGAGTATTACCCGTTGGATAATTCGTTCACTATAATCAGTTCGACACCGTTGGTTTTGGATAATGCTACTACTCTGGTATATAAGGCCAAGTTCCCTTGCGGGGTTATCGCGCAAGGTGGTCGGTACGGTGTCAGGATACAGTCGGATTTTAATTCCGATATTAACGAGATACTGGTGACTGTTTCCGATGATATCCCCATCCGTAATATGTCCGATTTGGGTAAAGCTAAGACCGAAAGGATGAGGGTACGTTGAATTATAGGCTACGAGTAGGTTCGATAGACATCGAAATGATTTTTAATCGTAATCGATCTAATTAATTGACGTGATTGTCCGCTGTACAGGATTTCATAATGCAATTAGATGTCAGATGGCCCATGGTTAGCTTGAGTATCGAGCCTCGAGAAGTGGAGACTTATCCGGATATAAATATTACCGCCTCTGTCATGTTCCAAGCGTCGTATTGCGAACCTGCCATCGGATCTTTGGTACCTGAGACTTGGATTAGTCTGATTTATTGCGGTCATTCTCCTTCCGAATGTAAATTGGATAACGTTTCGCATCTATCTCAGGTAAAACTATAAGTATTATTTTTTTATTTGGTAGGTATATATCGTATCAACGTATTTTTTTTTTTTTTTTTTTGATTGTGAGATGTGAAATAGATGTGACGTAGCCCTTCTTTCGTCCTTTCAAGTGAAGTAATTTCAAGTTTGAATAAATTCACAATTCATAAATTTTTATTTAAGCAATTTTTAAGGGAAAAAATGAGGACATTTTTCTCTACTAAAAAAACATTTTTTTGAAAATTTTCTTTAAAATTTTAAAGGATTTTTTTTTTTTTTAAATTGAAGAAAAAAAAATGTAAGAATTTTTTCAACAGAAAAAAATCCAGGAATCCTTTGCTTTGAAGAATTGCATTCTCTGTAAAATTTCATTTGGTTTTGAAAAAATTCTAATCAGAAGGAAGAATTTTTTCAAAAAAAAAGTTTTCTGGGATTTTTTGGAAAAAAGTAATGTTACAAATTTTTTTCATGAAACAGATTTTTTCAAGGAGGATTTCAAGTGAGAAAATTGAAATTCTAATATTAGAATTTTTACGAAAACTTTTTTTCAAAACGACTCTCCTCGATCAAATTTTTTGAAAGAGGTGTAAAATAATGAAGGAATATTTTCAAAATAAAATCTTGAGAAAATATTTTTCAAAAAGTGCTTTAAAAGTAGATATTGATTATCTACAAATTAAACGTTGGCCATTGATTTTTTTAAATTTGAAACATGGCCGTCTTAAGTTAACAGGCCGGTATACAGAAATCTGACATCACAGGTTAGAAGGCCAAATTTATACGTATTTATTCAATTATCTCAAATGTACTTAATGTTAGGATAAAACCTGATACATCATTGGAAAGAGAACAAAATTCTCTACATTTCTACGTTTTGAGTAACTTCCTAGCTATTTTAATTTTTTAGATATTTCAGTTTTAAAAAAAGTCAATTTTTTAGAGACTTGTCATTCTCATTTTGTTGTAATATTTCGAATCTGGTCAGCATATCATATATCATTGGAAAGAAGACAAAATTCTGTACATTTCTGCGTTTTAAGAAATTTTCTAGCTATTTTAGTTTTTTAGATATTTCAGTTGAAAGAAAAAGTCATCAGATGACCCCATTAAAATTCAAAACTTATTATCCTTTCTATCCAAAACTGGTTTACGATCCCTTCTCTAAGTAATCCTCCTCCGTGACACGCCTCTAGCTTTAGTTGCTGTATATGGCGTTAAAAAAAAAAAAAAAAAAAAAAAAGTCAATTTCAGAGAAAACATCAATGGCTAGAAAAATACTTACAACATAGAAATATGGAGAATTTTGTCCTCTTTCCATTGATATATCAGGTTTTGTCCTAACATTATTTATGCCCGAGATAATTGAATAAATATGTAAAAAATGCACAATTTTGTGTTTCAAAAATCTCATCACACAACGCAGTAATGTTAAATATTTTTAAATGAATGGAAAGCTCATTAAATTCTCTATAAAAAATGTATCTTGTAAAATTTTCCAAAATATTGTCATTTTCGAGTAATTGAAGTGCAAAATAAAGTCTCAGCTGACGTTCATGATTTTTGGCCTTCTAACTTTGTAAAATCAACGTTGCCACATTTAGTATACCGGGGCCGTTAACTTAAGACGGCCATGTATGAAACCGTGTCGTTTCGAATTCCAAAGTTTAAAAAAATTTCAGAATGTAATAATTTTTGAATTTTTAAAATTGAATCAACTTTTAAAAAAATTTTAGGTACAACTTTATTGTAAGAATGTTATTTTTAAAAATTATCAATTTTAAGAATTTTATTGAATTTTTGAAATTCAACTAGGTAGGTACCTATTTTCAAAGTTTTCTTCATCAATTTTAAAAATTTATTTAAAAAATTTGCTATGTCTCCAAAATTTGATTGTTTTTAAATTTTAATAAAACTAGATTATTAAACATTTATTTGGTAGGTAATAAGTAATACTTTCGAGAAACAATTCATAAATTAGGAAATTAGAATTTATGAGTTAAACAATTTTTTTGAAGAAATTTGATCAATTTTCACAAAATTAGACAGTTTTTTATTAAATTTAGGAGATTAAACTCTACAACTAAAGGACTCCTCGATTAATTAATAATTTTGAGAAATAATTTATTTATTTTGTGAAATTTTGAATTTATGAGTTAAGAAATTGTTTTGAACATAACTTTTTCAATTTTCATCAAATTTGGAATTATTTATTTGTATGGTTCAACACTTCAACTGTACTTAAGGCTTCCGGAGTAATAATTTTGAGAAAAAATTCATTCATTAATTTAAAATTTTCATAAGTTGAACAACTTTTTTGAAACGATTTCTCTACATTCTCTATAGTTTGCAATTTTTTGTACTATTTAACCTTGCAATTGTAGGACTTTTCGATTAATAAAATTCGAGAAAAAATTCATAAACCTGATAAAAATTTGAATTTATAAATAGAACAATTTTTTTTTGAATCAATTTTATCCACTTTCATCAGATTTGGCAATTTTTTTATGCTATTTCACTTTACAACTGTAGAACTTTTGGAGAAATAATTTCTAGAAAAAAAAATTGTTTATTTTGTGGAAATTTGAATTTTCGAATTGAACTTTTTTTTGAAACAATTTCTTCAATTTTTAGCAGATTTGACAATTTTTTCATATGATTCAACCTTGCAAATGTAGAACGTGACGTATAATTGATAAATTCGAGAAAAATTTCGTTCATTTGGGAAAATTTGAGTTTATGAGTTGACTAATTTTTTTGAAACAATTTTCTCCACTTCTTACATGTTTGGCAATTTTTTTGAATTATTTAACCCTACAACTCTAAAACTCCTCGATTTATAAATTTCAAGTAAAAATTCATTAATTTGATGTAAATGTGCATTTTTGAATTGAACAATTTTTTTTGAACCAATAAGTTTGGAAAATTTTAAAAATTAAAAGAAAATACGAATTTTGATGATTTTTTAATTTTTGATAAACTCGAGGCCTATATTAATGGAATTTCAAAAATTTCGTAAACAAGAAAGCCTTTGAAATTAGGTAATTTTTAAATTTCATTGCATGTTGAAAATTGTATCAATATTCAAAATTTACCAAAATTTGAAAATTGAAAAATTTGGTAAGTACAAGTACATATTCAAATTTTGGAAATTAGTTCAAATTATTAAATTTAGTCATATTTTTGAAGTTTGGAAAAAAATGAATTTATTAAAAATTTGAACACTTTGGATCAAATTCTCAAGCATACCTACCAGAATTGAATGGAAGAAATAAAATTGTACTTACGTTTTCAAAATCATTATAATCTCGCGATGAAATTTTTTCGGGCAGAATTTTTCAACAAAATAATTTCAATTTTTGTCAAGAATTCTTATAGTTTTTTTTTTCTTTAAGATTTTAAATGTAAATTTTCTAATTAAAAATCTGAATAAAAATGTGAGACTGACTGGAGAAAGAGATTTATTTTAAACAAATTTTTCCGAAATTTTTTCTCAGAAAATTTTTCAACGAGAAAACGTCTATTCTTATCAAATTAGGGATGTTTTGTAGAATAATAGTAAAATTGTGGATTTTTAAAAAGAAATCATAAGAATTTTTTTCAAATGTAGGTAAGAATTTTTCAACAGATTTTGTTGAGTTTTTTTCCAGGAAAATTTTCCAAGGAGAAAATTTTAATTCTTATCAATAAATTGCGAATGCATTGGAGAAAATTTTTTGAAGATAATTTTTTACAAAACAAAATTTTTTTAGTTCTAGAAATTTTTCAATAATGAATTTTTTCGTAATTTTGAACTATTTTCCTTAAAATTTTTTTTTTCCATCTAGGTAAATTATTTTAAAAAATTGAAAAAAATAAACAGAAATTTCAAAGTAGACTTACTTTGTGTGAAGTTTTCAAAAATTCAAAACAATAACTTAGGAAAAATGAGAATTTACATAAAATTATTATTCTCACATTTTTAAAATTAATATCTATACTTAATTATAATTTTATTTTTATTTTTAAAAATCTTTCAAAAAGGGGAGAATTTTTCAATTTTTTTGGGTAGGTATTTTTAGAAGAAATTCTTTGTAAGAAATTTTTTTCTCAATGGTTTTTTCTCTAAACAAATTTATCATGTGTTGCTATTTTGTTATTTTTCTGGGAAAATTTTTAATGAGAAAATTTCAAATCTCATTAATAATTTTTTTGGGGAATTTTTTGAAGAAAATTTGAAAAAAAAATTTTTCAAGATAACTAGTACCTACTTATAACAAGGTGAATTTCAAATTTTCCCTAAATTTAATTTCTTTGAAAAAATTGCTCAAAAATTTTTTTACTCATTATTCGGGTACATTCTGAAAGGTTCTGATGAAAATTTTTTGAATTTTTGAATTTTTTTCATTTTTGGGAACAATTTAATTTTACATGGTGAATTTCAAATTTTCTCTAAATTTAATTTTTTTTGAAAAAATTGCTCAAAAATTTTTTTTCTCATTATTCGGGTTCATTCTGAGAGGTTTTGATGAAAAAATTCTGAATTTTTCAATTTTTTTCATTTTTGGGAAAAATTTAATTTTGCCATGTGGTACTTATTACATGGTGAATTTCAAATTTTCCCAAAATTTAATTTCTTTGAAAAAATTGCTAAAATATTTTTTTTTCTCATTGTTCGGGTCCATTCTGAGAGGTTCTGATGAAAAAATTCTGAACTTTTCATTTTTTTCATTTTTGGGAAAAATGTTTGCCATGTAATAAATACCACTATAGGTATTTGAATTTTTTTCTAAAATTAAAAAAATAAATAAATGAAGAAACCCTAGAACTTTCCACAGATTTTGTCTGAGATTGTTTTCTCCGAAGTATTTTTAATAAGAAATTTTTTATTCTCATTGGGAAATTTTATGAAGAATTTTTTTGAAAAAAAAAATTCTCAAAATGATTTTTTACATTTTTTTAAAAAAGATTTTTTAGAGATTTTTTTTTAAAATGAAGTATGAAAGTAACAAGACGTGATGATGATGACTTGATTAGGAGTTGGGCTTAAGGAGTCAATTTGATTTAACCGCACTAAACTCTACGAATCCTGCCTTCATTAAAAAAATACTCTTTCATATCGAAGCCGATTACTTAGATTTTTTTTAGTTGTTTTCCCAAATCTCAAAACGTCACGCTAATAAAATATAAAACTACGAAAACATCCTCATCGAGCCCACGACTCGTATTCGACAAACGTGTCAGACAAGCGAAATAAATCCGTCGTTGAGATTTATTCCGAGGATTATTTAGGTATTTCGTATCAACGATGGCATAAATTCCAACCGGTGTAAATAATACGTCGTGAAAGACGAAGATATTTTTCTGAATTCTATATCGTACACTTATTTTTTTCGAGGAAGAAATTTTTTTCACGAAATCGAACCTCACACAACGGTCGCATCTCCTTAATTCAACGAGGTTTTTTTTTCACGTTTTCGGTTCGAATACCAAAAGCTCTGTGACGCCTTAAAAACTTTATAGTTACTACGCTAACGACTGCCGTGTTTTTCGAGTGTTAACAAATGAAACGTGATGTCAAAACTCATTACGTACTCTGGAATATAAAAATCTTGTTAGGTTGTTATTTTGCTTGGAACGTGACATAGTGACATGAGAAAGCGTATATACGTACGACTGACTTGTGAGATTTTATATAATAACACTCCACGTTGTTACCTACGTATACTTATTACTTACTCGTACTACTACGTTTCCGATAAGACGTTTCATCTTTCAACTTTTTAAGCAGCTCGTTGACTATAATACGTTTCGTATTTTTCCTTTCTTTTGTTATAGATTTTATACTCCGAACAAATCAGAGGCTATCCTAGGCTCAGGGATATCAGTTTAAGATGTCAATTATTCGGTCAAGCTGGCTATTACACCTTGTACCTAACTAGCGGTATGCACGCTACCGGGTCCGTTGTTGCTACTATTCCGGTCGATGGATTACTTAAAGTGAGTTGCGGTTACGAGAGGTAGTAGGAGAAATTTCGATGGTTTTCAGAAATTTTGGCTTAAAATTTTTTTTTTTTTTTTTGAAAAGTTAATTAAAAATATATTTAGATGAAGGTGTGCCTGTTAAATTTAATGCATAGTTTTAAAATTTGGTGAAAAACTGAAATTTTTAAAAAAATTTAATAAAATGGAAATTTTGGAATTATTAATAAAATTGATTATTTTTAAATAATGCGATTTAAATTTTTTAAATTTTTTTAATGTACTTACTTACTTGATTGATTTTTTCAAATCTTTCAGTAAAATTGAATTTATCAAAATTTTTAATATTTTTTGAATTTTCGGTAAAATGAAAATTTCCAATTTTTCCATAAAAATAGTACTTACTTATGGGTAGGTATCTATGTTTTTTAAAGTAAAAAAAATAAATTTTTCAAATATTTTGGCAAAATTGAAAGTATTGAAATTTTTAATGAAGAAAAAAAACTTTTGAATTTTCAGATATTCAATAAAATTGTATTTTTTTAAATTTTGTGAAGTTGAAATTTCCAAATTTTTAATAAAATTGAGGCTATATTCAATTCTCAATAAAAAATAATTAAAATTTTTTTTCCTACCTAACTAGGTAGGTACTAAAAAAATCAATACAAAAAAATTGGAATTTTTCAAATTTTGAATAAAATAGAATTTTTTAAATTTTTAATAGAATATTGGACATTATGAAAAATTCGGAATTTCTAATCGAATTGAATTTTCAATCTTTCGATTTCATTGAATTTTAAAAATATTATTCAATAAAATTACTTGATTTTTTAAATTTTTGGCGAAATTGAAAAAGTTTTTAATGAAATTTTTTTTTCAAATATTCAAAAAAATTGCATTTTTAAAAAAATTTTTGAAACTGAAATTTCCAAATTTTTGATAAAATTGAGACCACATTGAATTCTCATTTACATAGGTATTTAAAAAAAAATATATATCAACAAAATTCTATAGGTAGAATTGAAATTGTTCAAATTTTCAATTCGATTGGATTTTTTTTTAATTTTCAAAAGAATGGGACTCGATAAAAATTTTGGAATTTCTAATCAAATTAAATTTATCGACAATATTATAAGATTGAATTTTTAAAATTATTTAATACTTACTTACCTACAATTAGAATTTTTTACATTTTTTAATCCAATTGAGATTTTTTAAAATTTCATTACAACTGCAGGAAAATTTTTTAATGCAATGGAATTTTTCAAATTTTCAATTTTATAGAAAATTTTCAATAAAATTGGAATTATTAAAAAATTTTGAATTTACAATAAAGTGTTGAATTTTCAATTTTTCAAATGAAATTAATTCAATTAAAACTTTCAATGAAACTGAATTTTTAAATTATTTCAATATACTTAGTTACATTACAATTTTTAAAATTGTTGATAAAATCGATAATTTTCGGCTTTTAGATAAAATTGAAGCTTAACATTTTTAAAGTTTTCGAGGTTTCAATAAAACAAGTATGTTCAAATTGTCAATTCAATTGAATTTTTTGGAATTCAGTAAAATCGAAATTTTAAATTTTAAAAATAAAATTAAGATTAATTAAATTTTTAATAAAAGTTTCAATTTTTCAAAATTTTAGTACCTTACTATAAAACCAAGCAATTCAATTTTTTCAATAAAATTGAAAATTTTTCAAATTTTAATATAATGTTGAGTTTGAAGAAGTTTTTAATCAAGTTGAAAATTTGAAATATTTCAAATTTCAAAATTAAATAAAAATTTTATAATAAATTGAATTTTTAAAATTTCTAGGTATTCAAAGTTTTTAAAAGTTTAAGGTTTTTTGTAAAAATTTAAACATTTAAAGTTTCAATAGGTACAATTTGAACATTTCAAATTTTTAATACCAAAATTGAAATTTTTGAATTTTTAGTCCGATTGAAATTTTAAAAATTACCCTTTCAATAAAAGAGGAATTCTAAAATTTTGTTATGAATTTAAAACCATGGACTTATTCAATTTTTTTTTATAAAATTGCATTTTTGAAATTTTTGAAATTTCGAGATGAAATGAAAATTTTCAATTTTTTAATAAAATTGAAACTATTACAGTTTTTGTCACTTTTATTCAGTTTTTTTCTTTTATTCAAAATGTAGGTAAAAGTGATATTTTCGCGTTTCTTTAAAAAACATTTTTTTTTTGTGAAAATAATTATACTTAATTAGGTACAAAGTCTTTTGAACTTTCAATTAAAATTGGATTTTTCAATCATTTTTAAATATAATTTTTTTTAGTATTTTATACTTCCTTTTTTTATTATTCAATTAAAATGTTTTTCGTTTTGTTTTTCAAAATTTTTATCGTTTTTTTTTTTCATTTTTATCGAAATTAGAAATTTTTAATAAATTGATATTTTTAATTTGATTTTTTATTCAAATGAAAATCATTTTTATTGAAATTTTTTTTCCAATTTTTGTCAAAATATACAGTTTTCCTCTCCTAGTTGAATACAGGTTTTAAATTTGTTCTAATTAAAATTTTTGAATTTTTTCTCAAGGATAATTTTTCTCATTTTCTTTCACTTATTTTCATTTTTATTTTAGGTACTTTAGATATATTTTTTTCATTCTTTCAGACTTGACTTTTATTCTATTTTTTATAAAATTTGAAAATGTTTCAATCTCTTTTGAATTGATTTTTAATATGGATGCTTTGCTGATCAGAATTTTTTTATATAAAAAAATCAATTCCATCAAAACTCATTCTTATGGGCAAAATAAAAAATCTTCTCATTTCCATTTATGTTTTTTTTTTTTTTTTTTTTTTCAAAATGAAAAATTGCTCTATTTTTACCTACCTACTCAATTAAAAAAAAAAATTAATTTTTCAATATTTGTGAAAAAAATTTTTTATGAGTTTTCAAACATTTTTATTTCATTTTAGTTTTTTTAAACCACTTTGACATATTTTATGCAGAAAATTATTCGTAGTTTTCGTCTGGTTTTGAAAATGAAAATCTTTTCGATGCATTTTGCAGTTATCCATCTAGGATTCCTAACGTAGTTTTGTATGAAACATTGCCTTGGCAATATAATTTATTACCTAGCTTGCAAACACCTCAGAAATAGGTATTTAGTCGACGATAATAATATTTCGAAATGCACGCGAATGGTGTTTGGAAACGTAGAAATATACAAATGATAACCTTTAACCTAACACTTTTGAAAATATGATTCTGTAAATTGAAGTCATCTCGTCTCGTCGAATGCAACTCTCTCACTTGCCTTACACGAAACTGTAAACTTTACGTACCATAATCTAAACGGAATAAAATAATTTTCAGACAAAATGGAGTGAAAAATTCGTGTTCAACGTGCATACTCGCAGTATTTTCCAATGCGACGCTCACAACGGAGGAGTGGCGGTTCTATTCCAATATCCGAACTGTATTTTACCAAATGATAAAATAAGATTATTCGGTAGTTTGCGAGCAGATGTTGCTTCTCTGCTGCCTCCTACGACTCTGCATTATATCACCGAGCAGCGAGTAGTAAAAGGAAAATATAGTTTGCATTTCGATTGCGAGCTGTTCAGCGAAAAATACGTCGAATATTGTTTCGTATATGTAAATCAAGCGATTACCGGAGCTGTTACCGATGTGCGAATGGACTGCGTGCCCACCTACCCGATCTCTGGTTTGTTTTTCTTTATACTTTATCTATTTATTGCGATGCGGTCTGCGAATCTGCGATGGTTTCAGAAATAGTGCGGTTTGTTTATTCGCAACAAAGTGACGGTTCGAAGTATTCGCCAGATGAGGCGAGTCTCGATCCAACACGAGGCCTTTGCGCGTGATAAAATGCTAATTATTAAATTGAAATTATAACGAAACATATCGCTCATGATGGAATTCGTATTTCGATAATAGAATTTCCACGTTGATGATTTTCTTTAATTTCAAATCTGCAAACTGATGCAAAGCTTCTAATTTATTAAGTACATATTTGTTTCATCTCTGTATTTTTTTTTTTTTTTTTTGCAGAATCTGGCCAATGGGGAAGCTGGAGCGAATGGAGCGAATGCTCAAGTACTTGTAAGGGAGGTACTCGAAACAGATACCGATTTTGCGATTCACCTTCTCCGAAATATGGTGCTAAATATTGCGAAGTGAGTATTATTTTCCAGACTTCACACAGGGTCGTGGGTAACCAAAAATGTACTAAAACTCTCGAGTAATTTTCTCAAATTACAGGGACATACTGTAGAAACCGAACCCTGTGGCAATGGTACGACATGGGAATGCCAACTTTACGACGTCCAAGTCACCCCTGAGTTGTTGGCTGAAAAGCCAGAGATCCAGGAGGTCGTTGGGGAAAAGTGCAGATGCGGTTGTATTATTCATTTGGATGTGACGATGCCTCAGAGGTTTCTCGCAGCGTCTATGAGGAACTGCTCGAAGAAAGCTTGGTGGAAAATTCAGGTACATTGAGTACTACGATTAGATTTGATGGATTAAAAAAAAAAAATCAAATTAAATCGAAGCTTATTCTAAATGTTTTACGAAACTGTACAAAAAATTCGAGAATTTTTAGAGTTTTGAAAAAGATACAAAAATAGAATTTGTTCAAAAAATTTATAAAACAAAAAAAAATAATTAAAAAGCAAGTTAATAACAAAATTCAAAAAAGTGCTCAAATAAAATTATCAATAGAATTTAAGAAAACATTTTTTGAAACTTTTACAAAATTTGAATTTAAACGAAAATTTTTAAAAAGTTGTTTTTAAATTTTTTATGAAATTAAAAAAAAATATACCAAAAAAATTATAAAAAAATGTGTTCAAATGGAATTTCAAATATTTTTTAGCAAAAAAGTACAAAAAATTGTACTCGTTTTGAATGAAAAATTTAAAAACTGCTTTCTTATTTTTTTCTTTTAGAGTTTTTTCAAAAATTGTCTCTGAAAAAGTGTAAAAATAATTTTAAAGTTTTCTTTGCTTTTTTGGTAAAACGGGAAAAAAATCAATTTTGGATAAAATTTTATTGCATACAAAAATTGAAAAAATTGTTGATTTTTTTTTCAGAAATTCATTAAGTTTACAAAAATACAAAAAAGAAAATGTTTCATAGCAAATTGGCAAAAAATCAATTTCGAGTATAAAAATACGTTTTTTTGGCAAAATTTTGCAAATAACTTTTATAAATTACTTAATTCATTTTTTTACAAAAGTAAAAACTAGAAATTCAGTTTTTTACAAAATTAAAAAAAAATTAACACAAAAAAAAACAAACAATAATTTTGGATCACAATTTTAAAAAATTGAGTTGAAAAAACGAAATCACTAAATCTTTTTCAGAAATAGGTAGGTAGATTTTTGGAAAATTAAAAAATCAAATACAACAAAATTGTATTCAAATAAAATTTTCAAATTTTCAAGTGTTATGTAGTTTTTTTTTTGCAAAATTGAAAGAAAAAATTAACCAGATTTCTAAGAATTAAAATTTTATTGAAAATTTAAACAAATTAATTATTCTTATTTTTTTTTTATTTTATTTTTTTTAGAAATTTAAAAATCTAAACTAAATTATGGGAAAAATCCTCAAATATAATTGTTTAAAGCAAATCTCATTTTTTTTTTAAAAATCATTTTGATTTATAGCTACGTAAACAAAAATTTTAAAAATTGTTTTCAGTTTCTTTTACAAAATTTTTAAAAATTGCCTCTTGACAAAATTTTTAAAGCAGAATACAAAAAAAATTTTGGATGGAAATTTAAAAAAATTGGTTTTGAAAAAAAAAATTAAATCATTCAAATTTTTTCAGAAATCGATTTTTGGAAAATTCAAAAAATTGTGTTTTGGAAAAATTACAAAAAAATAAGTTCAAGTGTTATCAAGGTTTTTTTAAGGAGGGGAGAGGGAGCAAAAAATCAATTTTTGGTGTTTTTTTTTACAAAATTCAGAAAAATTGTTTCTAAATGTGAAAGTCGTTTTTAAACTTTTTTTTCGGAAATTAATTTTTTTTGCCAAGTTTAGAAAAAGGTTTTAAGCAAAGCTGCAAAAAGTTGTGTTCGTATGTTTTTAAGAAGTCATGTCAGAAATAGAATTTGCTTCCAAATGAAGTTATAACATTTGTGTTTGAATAGAACTGGAACACTGTTATTTTTTGACAAAATTGAAAAAAACAAATTAATTTGGAACAGATTAAATTTTTTGAAAAACAAAAATTCAAAAAATATTCATTAAACAAGTTAGGTATAACAAAATTTTGTTCAAATAAAATTTCAAAATTTTTTCTGATAAAACTCAAAAGAAATAAATTATTTGGAAATTAAAAAAAAAGAATTTGAGAAAAATTTGAAAAAATACTTTTCATACCTACCTACTAAAAAAATTAATTTGTTATAAAATTCAAAAAAAAATTGAGTTAATTCATTGAAACTAAAATTTTTTTGGAATAACTACTAAATACAAAAAATTTATTTTGAATGAATGTTTAAAAATTAGAATTTGAACAAAAATTTAACAAAAAATTGTTGTTTTTTTTTGGAAATTTGTTTCCCCTTCTTCGAAAAACATAAAATGAAGATATAAAAATTGGGTTCAAATAGATTTTTTTTTAAAAAGGCGAAACATAAAAAAGTCATTTTTAAACAAAATTTAATTGTAACACTGATTGAAAAAAATGATCTTTTTAAGACCGGGTTTTTTTATTTTTTACCTATTTTTTTTTTCTTTATGAAATTGAGAACAATCACAATATTTATTTTAAATCAAGAAATTAAAAAAAAATGTATTCTAATAATTTTTTTTAACTGGTAAATTAAAAGAGAACACAATTTTGAACAAAATTTTTAAAAACTGAGTTTTAATAATTTTTTTTTAAATTGCCAAAATGAAAAAAATAAAACAATTTTGGATAAAATTTTTAATAGCTGTGTTCTAATAATTTTTTTTAAGAATGTCAAATCAAAAAAGAAATTAATTTTGGACAAAATTTTTAAAAATTGGAATTTGAATGAAATTAATAATAAAGCTATGTATTAAAATAGTTTTTCAATTTTTTTTTTTTTTAGAAATTCAATTTGATAGCTATAAATTTTTTAAGGTAAATAATGAGAAGTGTTGAAATATAATTTTAATTTTTTTTTTAAATTTTTGTTCGATAAAAATATATTTTTGGTAAAATTTTTGAAGAATCACTTTTGAAAGTTGAAAGGAAAATTGTTTTATATGATGAAAATTAAAAAAATAAATTTTCTAAACCTCAAATTACAAAATAATTACCCCTACTTACCATTTTACAGGCCGATCCTGACCACACAGTTCAACTCTACATGAACCGAGTACACTTCCCTTGTTCCACTCAGAAGCTAAAAATCCACGACGGCGAGTTCCTCTCGTCCAACCTTCTGGCCCAGTTCACTTCTACGGATGCTGTGACGATGACTAATTTCTCAGTCATGTCTTCCGGTTCGGTGCTATTGCTGGAGTACACAATTTCGGAAAATTTAAATAATGCCGAGTGCACCGGAGGTTTTGTTTGTCATTTTAGACAAAAAGGTACCTACCTATACCTAGACCTACACAGGCCCGTAGTCAGAGTCAGATTATAGAGGGGGCTGGCCATATATTTGAGGAGGCTGGAACTTTTTTTTTTGGAAAATTTAGCATTTTCGGTAAAAATTGAAAAATGGGTGAAAAACTCGTACAAGGCACAAAATATACTTTTTCAACTGTTTAATACAGAGACGAACCGAAGCGATTTTTCTTGGGGGAGGGGTGGCAAAATTATTGAAAATGCCAACTTGAATTACTGAAATTTTCCAACTCATACTATTAACATCATAAAAAGTGGTAAAGAAGATATTGCCCGAGCGAAGCGAGGTCGAAAAATTTGAAAAATATTCTATTCTTGAAGAGAATGAAGGAAAAGGATACTGCCCGAGCGAAGCGAGGGAAAAAATTCTGAAAAACATAAGATTTTTGACGAAAAAGAAGTATTTTTGGAATAATGCAAAAAGTATGTCTAGGTTTAGCCTGAAATTTTCTTATTGACGAAATTTTGTTAGAGGGAGCTCAATCTGACGCTAGAAGCCCCCACCTGACTACGGGCCTGGACCTACAATCCTTCATAGTGAAGCTGTATGGAAGGAGAATTGAACTTGGCACTTTGGGCATCAATATTTGAAGGTTTTCTTAATTAATTCTTTGGGCTTGTTTTCAGCTGCTTTGACTTCAAATATAAGTCACATCTATGCCGAAAGTATGAGCGGTGAGATGCCCGTTGAAGCTGTCCATGTTGCTATTCTAGTCATGTTGGTGATAGTTGTGGCGATGTCGTTGTGTATGACTATTCAGTACGTAGATCGGTATCATAAATATCAACGAGCTGCCGTCAGTGATGATGTTACTGATACAGAATGTTCTGGTAATTTGCTTTATTCGATGAAATGGGAAATAATTCACAAAAAATATGTACAATGACTTGAACCACATCTTCAAAAAAAAAAAAAAAAAAAAGAATACGTAGGTACTCGCTTGAAATAATTTTCGAAAGCAAACTAAACTCTAGACACGGTTTAATGTTTGATTATAATTTTTCAACGCCTTCGTTAATCGTATAATATTTAAAGTAGCTTAAACATCGAAATGGATTAATTCGCTTCATATGAAAGATAATACCAACGACAGTGGCTTACATAATACGTTATATTATGTCGTACTAGGATTACAAATCAGGTGTTTTCTTTAGATAAGGCAATAATTCCCAGTTATGTGTAAATTTAAATTGATGCTGTGGTTCTCGTTCGAGATAATTTCTCCATTTAATTACTTACCTACCTTGGTGTTTTTTTTTTCTTTTTCAAATCAATCAATGTTTAAAAAATGATTAGAGCCTATTTATTTTTCTATTTTGATCAAAGTTACTCTTTATGCAGAAAAAATGTACTCATTTTTTTCAAATGTTTTTCCAGAAACTTTTTCTCGAAGAAATTTCGCTTCTGTAATCAGCCACGAAACTTCAACGTCGACTCTGATTTCCGAAATTATCCCATTGAGGAAGCTATGCAATGAAAATAAGGCTCTCCAGACCAACGATTATGGACAAGAATTCGAGAGTTCTTCCCAATCGTAAGATATGTTCGTTTAATTATCGAAAATAAACTTCTAGAAAATGCTAAAAGTGGTTAATTTTTTAGTGAAAACGACGACGATGCTGTTAAAGTGAAGATAGTCCAAATGGAACAAATCAGCGTCAAAGAAAATGTTGAAAAGAATTCAAAGATTTGCGTATTCAAGGCTGAAATTCACTCTGAAAATAAACCAGATGATATCAGTGGGAGTATTAAATCTGCCAGGTGAATTTTTCAAAGATATTTTCTCAATTTATTAGATTATTACGTTCGTAGCTGAGATAAATTTTCATTATTATGTTACAGCATCGACGAACCATCTTCAGATCTAGCCAATGGACTAACCTCGAGTCGAACCAACATCTCAGAACGAAGACCTAGCGTATGCACTCATATCAGCGCCTCTTCTAGTATCTCTCCTACACTATCATCTCATACAAATGTACGTAAAACTATCACCACCCTCACCTAATCAATTTCTACCTAATAGAATATTATTTTATACTTTTCTGTTCTCAGGTGATCTCATCTCCCAACTCTAGTCTCCGCGGATCAACGTTGAAACGCGTAAAAAATATCAAAAACCAAGAAAAAATGTTGGTAGGTTCAGACTTCAGCTTAACCGGCCAAGACACCGATCTCGAAATGGACTATTACGACTACAACGTCCATAATACCAGCGCCGTCCCTGGATCTTACCTCGGAATGGATCCAGCCTACTGCGTCTGGATCCCTCCGTTCGCCCCTGGCCAATGGATCGATAACGGTAGCGACGACGATGACTCGTCTTCGACTAACGACATCGAAATGAAGGTAATGAGTCGAAGATGCTCGAGGAAAATCTCCGAAACCAGCGATGGCGACTCCAGAAGCGAAACTCCGACTGAGAAGTTCCAACGCGAGTGTAAAATCCACTCTAAGGAGAAAATCAAACGGTTTTCGGGCCTGAGTACGACGTCCAGTAGTAATAGGACGGTTGTGCCCGAGGATATGACTCCGGATGACGACTTATCCATACAAGACGCGCTGAAGCCCGATTCGCCGAAACTGATTCACGAAGCTTTGGTTATTAAAGAAGGAACGCACGAGAGTAAGGCTTTGCTCGAGAAAGACGATATTAAATTCGCAGACGACGACGACGATTCCGATACTGCATATAATTCCGAAGATGAAATTAAAAAATTGAAGAAATCTGTAAATAGGGCTGTTAATAAAGCCGTAGCTTTGAACGAGTAGTAAAACTGTAAACGTACCTACGTAGTTACCCCCTTGAAGTTGTGTATTTGTATCAAGAGACATATTTTTATTTTGCATATCATTGATGTAATTTGTATTCTTGGGGCTTGATACGTAATAAAATTAACTTGTCAAGTGCAATTTGAAATTCATCAAGACTGAATGTTCTCGCTGTAGGTAATATTAGATGGAAATATTTTTCTATTTGGCTATTGTAATTTCTTATTATCGTAGCTTGTAAATAGATTCTTTAAAAGGTTCAAAACTTTCCATTTTTTATTATACGTACTTAAATAATTACCTATGTACTTTGGTGTTTTACTGTTTTTATAATTTTAAAATCCATATTTTGTAAAATAGATGTACTCGTATTTGTATTAAGTATATGTCTGTTTTTTTTGTTTTCTGTTTTATGTTACCTAACTTTCTCATTCTCGCCATGTAATGTATTAGCTTTTGTATGAATAAAATCGTTAAAAAATTATTAATTAAAGTAATCTATGTGGTGTTGGTTTGTACTTATTTTTCCTGCCTCTCTTACTCGGTCAAGTACAAAGAAACTTGGCAAAAAGAAACGAAACAATCTTTTGGCTGCTGATGATCAATCAAACTTATCAGAGTTATCACTAACAGTAACAGTAATCATTAATAGAAGAAGAAAGCTAATTTAATTCAGCGAAGGAGATACGATTTTGTCTTCAGCTCTTCACGTTTCTTCTCAAGGCATCTCAACTTCAAATTAAATACAAAAATAAATTCAATAAAATGAAAAAATTTATTTCAAAAAAATTAAAAAACGTAATTTTTTCTGTGACATATTTTCGTTGTTGAAGTGGCTACACTGCGTTCTGTCCGGCTACCTGTTGCAATTGTGGACAGTGATAGTAAGTGAGTAATTTTTTGTTTGTGATCTCATGGCAGTCTAATTTTAATCCGGAATTTTCGGGAAAAGTGTTAATTAAAGTGTTAATTTTTCTATGATTTTTGCATTAATTATAATTTAATTAATCGTTTATGAATTAAATTCGAGAAGACAATACTGTGTCGAACAAACGCGTATTTATTCGTCGAGTGAAGAAGAAAGTTGAAGCCTGATCGAAGCCAAAGGAATCCTTGGAATTTTCATTTCCGGCGGTTGTAACTTGTGAGTCCATATTATCTAAAGTAATTACTTATTGTATTCGTGTTACAAATTTCATTCATGTAAAGAAATCGCCGATTTAATTATTCTGCAATGTAGTTCATTAGATATCACGTCTTTTGAAATTTTGAGGCACTTTGGCTACCGCAAAGTTGACTGGTGATGTCTCTGCCTGTAATGATATTGAAATGAGTTATGAGTTGTTTTTGTTTATCTTTATCGTATATATCACATAAATGAGCCTGGAATATTTGATTTTTGGTGTTTTTAGCTCATATAAATCCCTTCATCGAGAATAGAGCTGTCACTTATCACCTAATCGTGACATTCGTGACAGATTTAAGTCAACAACCTTCCTTTCCTTTTTGGCCGGATTTTCTAGTATTCACCACATTGCAATAATTGTGCTTTTTCATTGTTCTCATAATAACCTCATATCTTTACATGATTCGATAATAATGAACGAGTCCAGCTGCCCTTTTAGGTACCCTCTCTTTCAAGTTTTAATGTCCCAAGTTTTCTATAATTTTATTTTTCCTTTTAAAATTGGCGTACAAAAATTATCTATCTATGCCAACAGAAGAATTTGATGTAAAAAAAAGAAATATCATCTACCTATCGCGAATGAATTACTCGTTAATATAAAAAATACACAATATTATTATTTATAGCAACGTATGTTAGTATAGCCCGGTTCAATACTCGAGTTTCGAACCCAAATTCCCCTGTCGTTATTAGTATAGAAAATCTTAACGTAAGATAATCTGACAGCCGTATATCATATTATATTGTTACCAAACCGGAGTTGTTGTCTATATTGCGTTTTTAACAAAGGCCGTGGCCCTATTTAATCCGTTCTAAAATATTGCCAAACATACTTTCTACTAAATTTCAAAATTATTATAATTAAATTATTATAAGCAACATTGTAAACATTTACGCCAGCTTATATAACTAAGTACGGATAGATATGGCAAGGCAATGAAATGTTTTAATCCTTGTTAAAATGGCGATCCGTCAAATTCCTTGTAAAAGCTAATGTAAGGAAGGGTTCTCTCTCTCACTCTCTAAGCATTTGAGTAAACAAAATATCGTGTATAAGTTTTTCTCATAGGTTCGGTCTCGTATATTGAACGTGTTTAGGTGCTATTTTATATAGATTTCCGTTATAAGCCGATGCTGAATATTATGTATTGTGTTATACCTTATCGTCGTTATTACAGCTAGGCTGTTGTTATAATATCGGTGGTGGAAAATTTAATTTTCTAGTTGGAAGGCAATTTTCGCTCGATTTTTTTCCTCTGGGATCTTGTTGTGTGTGTTGAATTCGAGTTATTACTTCTTAGGTACTCGAATTTGAATTTAAATGAAAATTTTATCGAGTTTAATGAGGTTGATTTTGGTTTTCTGGTGAAACACTGTGAATGTAACACATTTAATTACACGAATCAGAATTCCTATTTTATTATAGACACTAATTATTGGTGCGAAAATATAGATAAAAATGAGGGAAAAAAGGTTCAGTTTTTTTAATTACCCCAATATTAATTTTTTTAATTGTAATTTTTGAATTTTTTGGATAATAAATTTTTCTTAACCAGTTTCTAAATCATTGATTAAAAAAAAAAAAAAAAAAAAAAAAAAAAAAAATAGTTACCTGTTTCATTTTTTTAAATCTTTTAATTTATGATGATTGATTTTAAATTTTTTTTCGACATTTTGTTGGACTTGTAAAAACTTGAAATTTTGTTTCTTACTTATTGATTTCTTTGGAGATATCAGTTTCTTCAGATTGAAAATTTTTTCTGAAAATGATGAATATTTTTTATTCTGAAAAATCAAGAATTTCTTCCCCCCCCAAAAAAAAAATTGAATAGAAAATATTTTAACACCAAATAAACTTTTCCCAAGAAATTGGAAAAAATTTCTCTGAAGAATTTGAAAAATATTTCTACCTACTTTTTTTTTTTTTTTTTTTTTTTGAAGAAAAAATGTCTATTTTTTTAAAAATAAGTCTTTTAAATTTTTTGGAAGAAAATCCATTCCAATTTTTTCGTAAATTTATTTTTATATTTAGGTATAAAGTTTACTTTTCAAAATGATTGTTCTAACATTTCAACATTTTGTTGGACTCTTTGAATTTTTTTTTCTTTTTGATTTTTTTGTAGTAGGTACCTATGAAAAATCACTCGACTTTTTAGATAAAAACAATTTAAATTTTTTTTGGAGGAAAATTAATATTATTCTCATATTTTCTTGTTCATAATTGAATTTTGAAGAAATTTTTTCTCCTGGAAAATATCTTTCATTTTTTTGGAGTAAAAATCAATCATTTTTTTTGAGTAGAAATATTTTTCAAATTCTTCAGAGAGAAATTTTTTCCAATTTCTTGGGAAAAGTTTATTTGTTGTTAAAATATTTTCTATTCAATTTTTTGGGGAAAAAAGAAATTCTTGATTTTTTAGAATAAAAAATAATTATTCATCTCAAAAAAACATCTCTCAATTTTTTGAAAGATAACCCCTTTTACTTTTTTGGATTTTTTTAAATTTAAAAAAGTTGGATTTTCGAAAACTTTCAAAAAAAAACTCCGATTTTTCAGTGTGAAAATATTTCCCAAATTTTTCAGAGAGAATAAACTTTTTTTTATTTTTTTTAAAATGCAAAAATATTTATTAATTTTTGGGAAAAAATCCTTCAGTTTTTAAAATTTTGAATTTTTTGGAATAAATTATATTAATTTTTTTTTTTTTTTTAAAGGAAATCCATTTACAATGATTATAGAAAATATAATTTATTTTATTTTTTATGTTTTTGTAGAATTTTTTTTTATTGAGTAAAAAAATTTTGAAGAAAAAATTATTGATTTTTTGGTATGAAACGCCTGTGTACTCGTACATCACTATTTCAATTTTTTAAAGGAAATGGTCACACAATTTTTTTGCAGTAGAAATATTTCTCAGTTTTTTCGACGATATAATTATTATTTTTTTTTTTTTTGGGGGCGGTCCTTTATTTTTTTTAGAGTGAAACAGTTTCTCAATTTTTTTTTTTTAGAAAAATACAAAATTCTTTCAAAAACTGTACCAAAAAATGTGTTGATGTAAAAAACACTCTTTAAAAAAAAATTGTATCTAGGTATAATACTTTTTGTAGGTAGGTAAAACAAATATGAAATTCTATCAAAAAAATTAAAAACTATTTCTATACAAAAAATTGTTGTCAATTTTTTTTTTGGAAAATTTCTAAAAATCTTTTAAAACGTGTTTGAAAACTGCTTTGTTGTAAGAAATTTTCTTTAAAAAAAATTGCAAATATGAAGTTTCTAAAATAGTTTTGTTAAGAAAATACAATGAAAAATCTTTTTAATAGGATAAAAAAATACTTACCTACCACTTTTCAAAAACAAAATTGTTTTATAGAAATTGTAAAAAAAAGTTTTTAATATATTTTGGCATAGAAAAAAATTAAAGAAAAATCCTACATAAAAACTGAAAAACATAGGCTCATAAAAAACAGAAATTTCAATTTTTTTTTTTTTTCAAAATATCAAAATTTGTGAAGAAATATTTGAAATATTTTTTGGAAGCCTCATAGTAAATTTCTTTGAAAAGAAATTCGCAGAAACAAACTATTTCCAAATTTCCCTTGAACCATTAATTATTTAAAAATCAATAATTTTTTTCAAACAAAACATGCCTCATTTTTTCAAAAAGTGTTTGGGAAGATAATTGTTTCCTTTCAAAATTCTCTTGTGTGACAAAATATTTTTGAAAATTTTCCAAAACAATTTCAAGAATCCTTTCATGAAGTTTGAATGTTGAAAATTTGTTCTTCAGAAAAATTCAAAAAAACACTTTCTCACCAAAAATGCTAATTTTTTTTTCTCGAAAAAACATCAGAAATTTTTTTTGGCTTGAAAAATTCTCTTCATAAATGTTGCTTTGTTTTCTTATGTACTCCTGCTTGTTCTAGTTTTCCTGCAAGCGTCTTATTTTTTGCATGAAGCTCTTGATATTTTGCAAAAAAATTGAATAGAGTGAAAAAATATTTTTATGATTATTTTGAAAATTCTAAATTCCTATTGAAATTTTTCCAATTTTGTGAAAATATGATTTCGTGGGGGAGGGTCCTATATTTTCAGCTCCAAAAATATCGAGTTTTGGTTTTGAGAGCCTGTTTGTGCTGGTACTAATCTTTCTTCTCAACATTCACATATTAATCAGACATAAGTTAACATTCGTCGTACGTCTATCTTGACAAATTCGAAAATTTCGGATTTCTCGATCGTCTTTTCTCATCACCTAGTCATCGATGGTGACTGGTACGAATGTGGCACACTCCTCTGATAAATCAGCCAACGCCAGTTCACGCCTTTTTAAAAAGGTAGCTACTATATTAAATGCTTTAAAAAAAGAAAACACATCGGCACTAGACCATTTTCCTCTTTATATTCGATTAGTACTTACAATAATAAACAAATTAACTATATATAATCAAAATTGAATTTAGTATTTTGTGGGAACCACTCTCGACTTCATGGGCGAGGACTTGACTTGACTGGCTGTATACTCGTACAATTCAATGCAGAGTGAAAAGCAGCATAGTAATTATTATTTCACAGGTTCAACCCATTCGTCGAGTTCGGTGATTCGACCTTTAATCGTAAATAGCCTCGCGTTAGTTAATTTAAAATAAACGTCGTCTCGTCGCGTGGCCGGATATGGATTGTTGGATGCAAAGGTGGTTGTGTACTCCGCCCCCTCTACATACATATGTTACAAATGATTCTTCTATGTGTTTTTACTTTCACTCTTTATTTTTTTCGAAGTCATATGAAGGGGTTATTTAATGCAAGATTAGTTATCATTTATTTTTGTAAATTCATAATATTGAAAAAAAAATGTATTTATAATTTTTCTTATCCTGTTTGAAAATATTTTGTAAATTTTGTTTACTTTTTATCGAGTTTTCGAGTTTGTAGCTAGAGCTACCTAAGTATTTTAATTAATTGGAAATTGTTTTCAATTTTTTAGAAAGACCGGGGGTTCTCGTACAAGATACTAAGATTTTCATTTGTTAGATTTTTATTATTATTATTTTTTTTAAAAAATTTATTACGAATATTTCTCATGATTTTGAATACCTATACTAATCTCTATAAGTAACCGATTGGTAAATACTCCTTCCTACAGCGAATTATTTCGAAGGACACGTTTTTTGTCACATTAACAACGATGTAACGCGTGCTCGAATCGTCGCAGCTGTCCTTCTAAAACTGCATTGTATCGAAATAATAGCGAAAAAAAAAGTATATTTATCGCCTGGCCCCGCTAGTTTTTTCCATATTTTTGTGTAAAAACTACATAGGGTCTCGTCTTTTATGTATTTGTACAAATAATGCCGAAATTGGACAGCGTGTGTGCGGTATTACGCGTATAAAACATGGTTAAGTGCAGAAAACGTATAAAACTTGGCCGATTACCCCTTCCCCTCCCCCTCCCCCTCCCCCTCTTCACTCATTCTCTTTGGATATAATACGAAGGGTATTATACACGATGGAATGATTATGTGAATTATTGCCGCGTATAAATTCCCTAATAAGTATATACTTAGCGAATTTATACGATAATTCGTATCGTTTAAATGCCGAATGGTATGAAATGACACATTTTGAATAAATTCAATTACCAAAATCTATACACAGCGACGCAGCACGCGTTTGTATGCGATTTTTTTTGTAATTTAGTTTCGATATTATTTGAAAATTAAGTATGCCCAGTTCATCAGGTTATATTTTTTCGAATGTCTGAAAACATTTGATATACTTTCATCTCGAATGAGAAATTGAAATATTGTTTAAAAAGTCACAAACTTTTCATATTCTTTAAAAACAGAAAAAATTCGACAATCTCCTTCAAAAAAGTAGAAATATTAAGAAATTGGTCAGTTATGAAAATATTGAAAATATTGGCAAGCTTTAAAAAATTGAATAATATTAAAGAACGAAAATTTCCAAACTTCTAAAATCGGGCAGATTTTCAAAAATTCGGCAAGTTTTAATTTTTTTTTAAATTTGCCAACTTTGAAGATTTCACAGAATTTTAAAAGTTTTGATGAACTGTAAAAATCTTAGAAAATGGGCAAATCAATTATTAAAAAATTTGAAAAACCAGCAGATAACAAATTCTCGAACATTTGCCATTTTGAAAACTAGGCTGATTTTAAAACACTAAGAAACCTTGAAAAATTGATGAATAAAATTCAAAAACTAGCAAATTATGAGACTAATTTTTCAACTTTGAAAAATGTGAAATTTTTAAAAATTAGTTCATTTTGTATGAGAAAATTAAAATATTAGAAAATTTCGAGAAAAATAATATGTAGAAGCATTGTTTAAAGACCTTACCTAATTTTAAAACATTTTTAAATTTCTTGAAGAATTTCAAAATTTTGAAAAATTAGTTGGTAAAAAATTGTAAAAATTAAAAAAACTTGAAGAACTTGAGAATTTTAAAAATAAATTTTAAAATATTTTTGAAAAACAGAATTTGCAATTTTTTTAAAATTAATTCATTTTGAAAACTACAAAAAATTGACATTTTGAATTTTTTTAGAATTGGTGTATTTCGAAAAGGTACAATTTTAAAATTTTAAAATCAGAGCAATAGATATAAGTAAACATTTCAAACCCTGAAGAAGTTCAAAATTTTAAAAAATTTGTTAGAACTTTTTAAACAAGAACAAATCTTGACAAATTTTTAAACTTAAAAAAAAAAACAAAAAAAAAAACAGAAAATTCTAAAATTATAATATAATTAATTGATTTACTGTGAACATTTTTTTCAAACTTTGACTAGCTGCAACAAATCGGAGAGTTTTAGAAAAATACAAATTTGCTCATTTTAAAAATGACATACTTTTAGAATTTTGTAGGAATTAGGAATATTCAAAAACCCAAAGTTTTGACAAATTTTTCAAAACTGAAAAAACTAGGAATTTTTTGGAAACATTAAAAATCAGTCAAATTTTAATTTTTTTCAAACAGTAAAAAACTGCAAAATAAGAAATAATATAGAAATTTGAAAAATTTCAAAAATACCAAATTTTCATAAATTTTTAATCTTGAAGAAATGGTCATTTTAAAATTTTCTGTACTTAGGTATCTACTTGAAAAAAAAACTAAATTTTTAAAAACTTCAAAAAAAAAAAACAGAAAATTAAAAAAAAAATAATTATGCGAAAATTGAAAATCTGACAAATTTTGTTGGAATTTAAAAAATCTAAAAAACTAACCGATCTTGATAAATTTTCAACCCTAAAAAAAAGTAAAAGAAAACAAACTAGAATTTTTTCGAAAAATTTGTTAATTTAAAAAAATTAAAATTCCAGAGTTTTTAAATTTAACAGAATGTTTGTATAAATTTCAAAAAACTGTTAAATTTTGACAAAGAGAAAATGTTTTTTTTTTAGCTAAGTATGTCTCATCTTCTTCAAAAATTTCCGAAAATGTTCTATCCATCGTCGTCACCATCATCAAGTTCTCGTAGATAATTTCATTTCATTCCCATTATTTTTCGACTAAATTCATAATTCAAATGAGAAAAAATTTCACATTAAAACGACTATACGCGAGTCGTTTCTAGTCGGTGTATCTTTGTCAAACGCTGCGATCATTTCAGTTCGCATAAATAATACAATTTCGACAAGTTTTGCATATCGAAATGTAAAATTCAAAGAGTATATCGGAGAATGAAAAAAAAAATGTCATAAATTTCCCAAGTCGGGTCGTTCGTCAAAGAGAACGTACGGTATAAAATCGATATCGTGTAAGTGTATCGTTAATGATTGAAAAATTCTTCTCGTTCATTTGTAGTTCAATTTTTATCGCCGTATGAGACGATGTCGACGAATATTGCAATTTTTTTCGTAGCTGTTTTTCTCTTCGGAGTAAGTAATGCTCATTTTTTTGTTATTAGAAAATTGTATTTTGAGTTGGAAAATTAAACAAAATATCTAGGTAGGTATCTAATTTTTTTTTTTACAAAAAAATAAATACTTGAACAATTATCCATAAATTTTTGAAAAATTGTTAGGTACCTACCTAAAGTAATTATTTTGTGAAAAAAAAATCTTTCTAAAAATGAAAAGAATAATCATTTTTGTAATAGAAAAATCGTAAATAAAATGAAAAAAATTGAAAATTTAAGAAAATATAATATTTTTTGGATAAAATACGTACGATATCTATGAAAAATATTCCATTAGAATAAACCAATTCTATAAAAATTCAAAATCAAGCAAATTTTGAAAAATTATAAAAATTAATAATTTCACACTCGATTACTGCATTTATCATTGGATTGAAATTAACAGGCTGCAGCTGCTGACGCGGGAGAAAGAAAATTATTCAACTTGGATTCGCAAATTCAAGCTCAAGTTTACGATCCAACACCACTACAACGTGTCCAGTTACCACCTCGATTATCCGTACCTCCATTCCTGCGAAACTTCGTACCCATTTCGAAAAACCGATACCCGGACGCCGCCTTGCCTCTATTTTTCGCTCCTCGATTCATCACTCCGATCTCGAGGGATCTCTTCTCGTTGTCCAGAGACATGCTAAACGCGTTCGATGCGTTATTCCAATTTCCACGTGATATGAATTACCAAGAGAAAATCAATCAGATACAGCAGCTCATGGACGATGGACAAATTCCCGAACAGTATGTGGGTTACGCTCAAGCTTTCTTGTCGCTTTTACGTGATCAACCGGTTCTTCGAGCGTTACAAGAGAGTATCGCCGAATTGCGAGACTCGACTTCGTTCAATTTTTCCACTTCTGGTAAAGGGTTGGATGATTTGAGGATGAAATATGATTTCAATTTGCCTGGTACGATGATCACTCCTGCGGTGCAATCTTCGTTTGCGGTTGCTTCTAATCCTGAAGCTGTTGCTGCTGAGGCTGCTGCTGCTGCTGCTGCTGCTGCTGCTACAACAACAACACCAACTCTTCTAGATGGTAAAAGTAGTGATAAAGTGAGTGATACAGAGATGGATGAAGATCTTTTCCTACACGAGTGAGATGAATTTAGTGAAAAAATTGATAATACAAAAGTTGATAAATGAATCAATGTTTAACTCGAAATAAAAAAATTTCCAAGTACATCAACTACATGATTTCTTCTGTACCCGCCTGTTCTTTTTCTTTCATTGCTGTTTGCTCACATCGTCTGTCTCACTAGTTGGTCTTTAATAATTACATTAATTACATTCAGAAATTTATCTGTAAATATCGATGTGATAAGAATTTAGTTTAAAACTAGGTAAATTATTCTTTTTGTGCAAAATTTCAAATAATTCAGCAAAACTTGAAAATTTAAAAGCCTTGGAAAAATTTGATTTCTAGCTCAATTTTAAAGAAATTTGAAAATATTGCTTTTAAAAAATTCAGTCGAGCTGAGAAAAATAATTTGGGGAAAAAATGCTTCTGAAATTTTTTAAAAATGACCTAAACTTGGAAAAAATTGAGCTTAAAAATTTTCTATTGAGTAAAAATTGGCAAAAATGCAAAAAATTTAAATTTGGTTTTGAAATAAAGTTTTGAAAATTTTTTTCAAACTCTCAATTTAAAAAAGTATTCTTGTTTAAACTAAATTTCAAAAAGTTATTTCAAAAAATAATTCAACAAAAAAATTAGTAGATAAAATTGCATAAAATTTGGAAAATAAAATGCATTAAAATGAAAATTCAAAAAAAAAAAATGAACGGGAAGAAAAATTTTAAGAAAATTTTGAAAGAAATCAAGAAAACTGCAAAACATTGTGCATAAAAAAAAAATAATAAATACCTGTTTTAAGATTACATTGTAATTTAAAAAAATATCTAAAAAAATAGGTTAAAAGAAATTTGAAAAATTGATTTTAAATTTTTTTTTTTTAATTGAAAAAATTGCCAAAAATTGAAAAATTTACATTTAAAAATTATGCATGTGAAAAAAATTCAGATTTGAACTAAATTTTGAAAAAATTGTATGTACCTACGTATTTAGGTAAACCGATTTAAAAAAATTATTTCAAACATATTTTTTGAAAAAACTAGTCGACTTTTCAAAAAGTTGAAAAAATTCCGTTTCAAATAAAATTTCGAAATAAATGCATTTTTTAAACGAAAATTAAATAATGATGAGTTTTGAATAAAATTTAAATAAAATTCAAAACTGTGAAAAATTGAATAAAAAATTGAAAAGTCTCTTTTAAAAAATGAATTTGAGAAAATTAAAAAAAATCTGGAAAATAAAAATAAAACTTTTTTTTTTAAAAAGTTGAAAATAATTTTTTTTTTCAATATTTTAAATTAACAAATTGAGAAAAAAAATCGAATTGAATGTGGTTTTGAAAAATATTGTTAAAATTATTATTTTTACACTCAGTCATTCTTTCGTTTGAGAAAAATGAATCCAACAAAGAAATAATTGATAATGAAAATGTTGGCGAATAAATCCTTGTGCAATATCAGGGCTGGAAAAACGGAACGATTGTTTAAAACGGTTTCGTTCCGGTACCGGTATTGATGGAGTTTTCCCGTTTCATATTTTTTCCGTTTACCGTTTTCCGTTCCGGTTCCGGTTAGTGGCTTCATTTAACGGTATCGTTCCGTTCCGGTAACGGTTTTTTGATAAAAAATAAATAAAAATTGATGATTAAAAAAATATTGAAAATTTGTTCAGTTTCAAGTGTTTTAACAGGGTGTTGTTATTTCCATCAGCCTGGGTGAGTAGTTGCTCGGATTTGTAGTGAACATGAACGAAATTGCTCACACTTCTTACTTCCATCAGTTCAGATTCTGTACTTGGTAAATTTCTTTCAATTAACATGTAATTTATTCGAAATTGAAGGGGAGGGATGGCTCCAATCGAAATTTTTGTAATAACTAAAATTATTTCCAAGACATCAAGCTACAAGTTTTGTTTGAAAATTTTTTCAATTGAACCTCTACCTTCACAATTTTTTAATAATGTAAGTGTCCAAGCCATTATGCAAAATTAGAGGGGAGGTAAGGGTATAATCGAAAATTTTATAATAACAAAAATTATTTCTTGGACCTAAAATTTTCAGTTGGACCCCTTCACCAAATTTTGAAAAAATATCTACCTGATATTATGTGAAATTTGAGGAAAGGGAGAGATCCAATCGAAATTTTTATGAAGACCAAAATTATTTTTAGGATCTTGTTCTACAACTTTTATTCGAAAATTTTTTTAATCGGTTCTTTCCTCGCTCATTCATCTGGAATTTTTAAATAATATCTTCGAAGTTTTGTGCAAAATCAGTGGGGAGGGGGGTCAATTTAAAAAAAAACTTCAAACAAAAGTTATAGCTTGAAGACCTAAGAATAATTTTGGATATTACAAAAATTTTGATTGGACCCCTCCTTCCCCTCTAATTTTTAATAAAATAAATGGCAATCGAAACTTGACCAGAGATTCAGTTGATTCATTTCTATGAACTACTTACCCAGGCTGGTGGAAATAACAACACTCGTTTCAACAGTTTTTGAAATTTTTTCAAATTTTAATTGGACTTTGGACCTATCCCCTAAAGACCAAAGGAGAATTAACGATTTTTTTTGTTTTTGGATATGATATATATATATATAATTATATATTTTTTGGATATAATATTTTTTTTATCAAATAGGTAGGTAAAAAAAACCGGAAAACGCCTATAAATCGTTCCGTTTAGCGGTTTTGTTCCGGTACCGTTTACTAAAATATTTTTCCGTTTAACGGTTCCGTTCCGTTTTCCGGTTTCATGTTTTTTCCGCTTAGCGTTTTTCGTTCCGGTTCCGGTTTTTATTGGTAACGTTATCCGTTGCGTTTTTACGTTTCGTTCCGTTACCGTTTTTCCAGCCCTGTGCAATATGAATAAAAAAAATCCAACTTATGAATTTATTTCCATGAATAAAGAAATAATACCTACTGTTGAATTAATTCAAACAACCCCTGCTGTATTCGCAAGGGAAAAAAAGGTACACCACAATGTCGTCTCGTTCTCTACTAGGAGTCTCATTCGCGGCGATACCAAAAGATTCGATGTATTTTTTTTGTAAATTATACGTAAAATAGGAATTCTGCCGAAATGGTAGAAATTACACGCTATTAGGGAGTTATGAGAAGGTCGTTACACGACATTAATGATGTGTGAAATATGTTTAAGCGTTACTGGGTACTCGGTGCTGCCTTTTTAGTAGCAAAGCACCCGCGTGTACTAAACCAATTCAATATAACCGATCAAGTGAATTAAGTGACGGGCGGTTTGACTAAATAGGTGTTTTTCTATCTACCTTTTAAAAAGTCAACTGCTTGTCTCGCATTCATCTTGTAAGTTATAAGTAATCGTCTGTAGAAGTAGCTGCCTCATGAATGGCTTGCAGTATCCCTACTGAGAAGCAGGGAAGAGTGCTTCTTAATGCGTGAAATTCGCCTATTATTAGGCTCGCTCGAGGTACAAGTACCAATCGAATGGCCTTTCTTTTCGGTCTTCGGTCATCTTTGGATGGCATACCCTCGAATCTTCAAGAAGAACATCTGGTGGCTTGCAGAATAAATAGATACTAGTGATGTGGAAAATTTGTCTGATGAAAATTGATCGAGAGCGAATGGTGGATTCTGTTTCATTCAAAAATTTGGAATGTAAATACGTACCTGAGAGTTGGCGATAGAAATCGAAAATTTATTTATGTACGGTTTTAAACATGAGTGAAAAACTTTGCTCGCAAGTCTTCGAAGTCCTGGTTTTAGGAAATTTTTCTACGAACTGAAATTTTTTCTAATTCAATTTGACTTTTATTTTTTCAATTTTCAATCTATTCTATTCAACATAGATTTTTTTTTAAATTTTATTTCGTTTCGAATTATATTTTGAGAATTTTCTTGGATTCAATCAATAATATGGACTTTTTAAAATTTTATTTCGAATTATAATTTTCATATCAAACTATTTTTAGCATAGTATATGCTTTTACGACGACCAAAATGGAAAAAAACGACAGAAAAATTTCATAAAATATCATTTTAAAGGCTCTATTTCCACACTACGTTTGAAAGTATGAAACATAGTATATGCTTTTACTCTGTGACAAAATGCCTGAAAGTCATAAATATTAATTTCCATGGTAATTTAAAAATCTAAAAGTATAATAAATAAAAAGATTTTCAAGATTCAGAATGTCTGACAAAAAGCCTAAAAGTCATAAAATTTCTAAAAAAAATTTTAAGTTTCAAAATGTCCAAAAGTCATAAAATTTATTTAAAAAAAATTAAAAAGTCTAAAAGTCGTAAAATATTAAAAATTCATTAAATTTATAAAAAAAATTCAAGTTTCAAAATGTCTGAAAGTCATCTTTCTAAAAAAAATTTATAAGTCTCAGAATGTCTGACAAAATGTCTAGAAAATGTCTAAAAGTCATAAAATTTCAAAAAAATTTACAAGTTTCAAAATGTCTGACATAATGTCTAAAAAATCGAATCGAATTCATTAAAAATTTCCCAAGTTTTTTTTATGTCATGCAAACCTAACCTAATGTAAACTAACCTAACCCAACTGTCGGATTTTCCTGTCGTTTTTTTCCATTTTGGTCTCCGTAAAAGCATATACTATGCTAAAATCATCTTATTTGAAAAATGAATTTAATTATTGTCAGGATCAAGAAATGGAAAATATAAAAAAAATCAAGTATGGTATAGCATAGATTTTATGACTTTGGTTGGCAAGTATTATCATTGTTATTAATATTTTTTTGGGGACAAATTCAGAATTCATCAGATAATCACATTTATGAGACATTTACAGAGTGTCTAACGGTCATGAAAGTCATGAAAAAGTCATGAAATCTGAAAAATGGGTCATAAAAGTCATGAATTTTTCAAAAAAATGACCAAGTCAAGAAAAGCCATGAATTTTACTTTTTGAGTCATGAATTTTTAATAATATTACTCGAGCAAAACTACAAATTCGCTTATACGAGTAAGTGAAATTTTTCCAAAATCTCTGTAGAAGAAAATAATGGAAAATATAGTTTTTGGAAAAATCCTCATTTTTTGGAATAAAAAAATGAATTTGTGGAATGAAAAAAAAAGAATTTTGAAAACAAAAAATTTTAAAAATTATTTTGGAATAGAAAAAAATTTTATGCCACCGCCACGCCACGCCACTAGCTTTAGGTAGTTGCTGCACAAGGCGTTGAAAAAAAAATCTCAATGTTTTTGAAGTAAAAATATTTTTAAAACTTTCGAAAAAATTCTCATTCTTTTGAAATCAAAAATCTGAATTTTATCGTTTTGTATTTGAATTGTTTTGAAATGAAAATCCTTTTCTACACTAGAGTAAAAAATCTCAATTTTTTGGATTTTTTTTTCAATTTTCTGAAAAATTAAAATATTTTAATTTTTTTGAGTTGAGGGTACTTGTTGTTTGGAGAAAAATTCTCATTTTTTGAATAAAAAAAAATTATTCGAATTTTTTGGTTCAAAATATTTTAAAAATTGTTTTGGAATAAAAAAATTACTTCAATTTTATTTGGAATAGAGAAATCTCAATTCTTCTGGAGTGGAAATTTTTCGGAGGAAGACGTTTCAGATTTTTTTTGGATTGAAAAATGTTCAAAAATCTGTTGGTTTTTTTTGGAGAAAAAACTTTATAAAATCTTCTTATATGTGAAGATATTTTTTAAAATTTCTGTGGAAAATTTTCTCAATTTTTGTTTTGTAAAGAAAAAAAAATTCGAATAATTTTAAAAATTCTTCTGAAATAAAAAAAATCTCAATTTTTTGGGGATCAATTTTTTTTCTTTGATAGTGTAAAACAAATAAATAAAATATTTTTTAAACATTGGGACGAAAAAAAAAATGTAAAAAAATGTTTTTCTATACAAAAAGTTGTTAAAAACTTATTTAGTAGAATTTTTCGCGTAAACATTTTTTGTTTCATTTCCAGGAACAAAATCATTCTCACAATACATCATGAAAATAATTTCAAGCATTCACTTCTTAGGGAAGAAATTGAATTACACCCTCGAAAATTTTAAATATTCATTACACTTTTATTTTGAAATTGTAGATTTGTTTGGTTACAAAAAAAGGGGGTCTCGGAGAGCATATAGGCATAACTTATGGGTTCAAGGGGCATTCGCCCCTCCCTCAATAATTTTTTAAATAACTATTTACCACAAAATATAGGGGAAAAATAAGGGATTTTTTTTTGTTTCCCCCATATTTATTTCAAGTTACGCTTATGCTGGAAGGTGGCTCCTGGAAATGTTTAATGTAGAAATTTTTTCATGAAAAAGTCATGAATTTTCAAAAATAAAATTAAGTTAGACATTATTTCAATTGAAAATGTAATTTTTTAAGTTTTTTTTTTTTTTTTTTTTTTTTCTAAATAGATTAAAAATTGGAAAAAAGTTTTTGTAATTAAAATGTGTTTAACATACACATTTTCGCACAAAAAGATAATCTACGGTGATTCTTCATCTTTACCTTTATTTTCAAGAACCATCATATTTTCTTCATCATTTTATAGTGTTTGAAAAGTCATCAAGGGTACAGAAATGATGAAAAATTGCCATGAATGTTCTTTTTGGGTGAAAATGTGTATGACCCCATTTCAATTACATTTGAAATGTGATATGACCGAGATGGAACGTATCATGAGGAGTAAATCTTCATCAGATTGGGACCAGAGTGAGAGTAAAGTCGATACTGATCGTGGAAAACTCGATCGGTCAGCTAAAGCTGGATAGAATTGTCTACGTACTGAAATTTTACATTATTTGAATACATTTTTATCTGATATGGTATTTATTTATCAATTTTAATTCATCTCTTCTAAGTGCACGAGTTGCTCGTTTAGAAAATGATACATCTGTACGTGCAACAATACAATATAGTATGATTTGTACCTTATAAAATACTCGAACATTTTATTAATTCGTAGATATGTAGTTACCCTTTTCTACGCGAAGGTTATTCAAAAGCGAGGGTGCAATTTTGCCTTGGAAAAATGAAAGTGCAAACAAGATTTACTATACCTACTCGTGGTATAAACTAACGAATAGGAGAAAGAGGTACTAGGCTGGCACAGTGTGATGCTTATCACCGCTGTGTTTATCAACCCAACGCTGATGCTCTTTTACCTGTCATACTGTCAACTCGTATTCATCTTGCTAACAATATAACCGTACCTGTGTCGGCTTCGTTTTGCATTCATGTCAATACCATGGATACCTTACTGCCGACGATTGTGTTTGTTTATCAACCGTTATAAACGAATTAGCCAAACTTCTGATTACAAATAAGCCAATAATTACAACGATGAGTAAAAATGACGGGATGAAGGTAATGTACTCGACACTCGTATGTACTCGAAGTGCTCACATACATGTACAGCCTCCGAATGTCTATATTTAACTTACACGTAACGCCGGCCACCAGCTTGGGTTTGTTTTTACGCGGTTTTGGATTAATAAATTTACACACCGGTGACGATACTTACCGAGGCTGGTCTTTCAAGTTTCATTTCCATGCCTGCATATGTGAAGGTAAATATTGTCCTAGGTTCCCTAATATATGTATGTTGAATCGAGTTGGGTGATAGAAGAGGAAAGACCCTACCCTACGATCGATGTAGACGAACGTGTACCTTTATTTGATTCCCATAATAGTGCAGAATTGCTACGTATTTGCCAAACTAATTCGAATGAAAGTGTTTTCGCTTCATCTGATGGACCTATTCTGAAGATTTTTTTTTAGTTTCTAAAATTAAGTAGGTAGACGAATGGTTGGAATTTTTTTGAAAAGAATTGTTTGCTGTTAAAAATTTTAAAAATCATTCCAAAATTTAGAAAAATTTGTAGGTAAGCTACCTACTGTAATTCGAAAACAATTTTAAAAGCTTGCCTATAAAAGAAAATTTACAAAAAAATGATTTCTAAAAATTCACAAAAATTAAAAAATTAAAACTGAAAAATCGCAGAAAAAGTTGTTTTGGAAAAATATTTATTCATAAATTCATTTTCAGAAAGTAGCTATTTTTCAGAAAAATTTGGAAAAACTTGTTTCAAGTCAGCAAAATTTTTAAAATTTTATCTTTGAAAATTTTTAGTGAGGTAGTCAAAAATAATTGCTCATTTGGCTGAAATACATTTTTTTTTTTAGGTTGGCCCAATTACAAAGTCGATCATTTCAAAAATTAAAAAAAAAAATCATACCATATTTGAGGAAAAGACTCAAAAAATAGTATGACTTGAAAATTTTTTTCGAGACCAACACAACAGTGTAAATTCAAACACAAAATTCCTACAAATGATTATTTTTAGTAGGTATTAAGGTATACTTACCTATATCTACATATTATTTCATATCTTTGCTTAAGAAGGACGGAAACCTTAAATTTTCTAAGATATAGTTCGATGTTTTTCCCGAAGGGGTTAGAAGTTGAAATTTTCAAAAGTCGAATGTAAAAATTGGTATTTTTCCAACAAAAAAAAAGAAGAAATTTTTTACTCTTGAGAAAATGATAAATCTATTATTTACTCCAAAAATCGATAGATAATTATTTTGATATTTTCCTCCAAATTCTTTTTTTCTAAAACCGAAAATTTAATGATTTTCAAAAAAATACTTAAAACAAAACTTCATATTTTTTTAAATGAAAATTTTTTTCTCCCAAAAATGTCAAGGATTTTTGTTTGAAAAATGAAGAAGATTTTACACACTGACTTCTTGAAAATTTAGATTATTTTAATTACACGAAAAGTCACAAATTTTATATGTACCTATTAAAAAAACAATAGGTTTCTTTTCAAATGAATTTGTTTTTTTTTCAAGTTGATTATCAGAGAATAGATTTGTAAGGATTTTCTTCATCCCAAGAAAATTTAGAAAGTTTCTCCAAAAAAAATTAATTTGATTTTTTTTCGAGTGAGACAAAACAATTTTTTGTTAGCTATGATAATAAAATTAAGAAGTTTTTCTTAGGAAATTTATTTTTACACCCCTCCCCCATCCCATCCCTCCCTCCACCCCTCCCTCCCTTACTTCCTCCGAAAAAACCACTACAAGAAAATAGGGCTTGTACAACATGCTTCAGGTACCTATTTTTTAGTGCAGGAAAATTTAGATTTTTTTTTCTCTAAAAAATGTACCTACTTGAGGGATTTTCCCCCCAAAAAATTGAATGATCTTTTGTTTGATAAATTAAGAAGCATTTTCAAACTAACGACTCCCAAAATGTAAATTCTTTAAATTCCAAGAAGGTTCGGAAATTTTTTTCAAAATTAAAAAAAGGATTTTTTCTCAATTTTTTTTATGGTCTACTCACGCTATTGAAAAATTTAGATTTTTTTATTTCCTGAAAAATTATTTTCTCCAAAAATGAATGTTTTGAAAAAAAATTCTATCCCAAAACTTTTGAACGAGTACTCATTACTCCTCTTGAAAAAAATAAAAAAATAACGTGACAAACAATTGAGTTTTTTCCCCGTAGGTACAAATAATAATTATATTTTTTTCTCCCAAAAATTTGAAATTTTTTTCCAAAAATCCAAAAATGGAAGTATTGTCCCACAAAAAACTTACAATAAATTAATTTTTTTTTTAAATCTGAGAAATATTTTAACATTAAAAATGTTGAAGAGGTTTCTCTCCATATAATTGAAATATTTTTTCAAAAAAATTGAAATATATATTTTTTTAATTGATTTTTTTTCCTCAAAAATTGGGATACCTATTCTTATTGCTAAAAAATCGAGAAATTTTTTCTCAAAAAAATGGGAGATATTTTTCTCAAAAAATGTGAGAAATATTCTTACTTCTTGCACAAATTGTCGTCTTCAAAGGTATCGTTTTTCATAGATCAGTGTTCCATGACTAGAGAAACATTTATTTCCTGCCGCGCTAAAAATTATGATTTTTTTTTTTTTTGCTGTTTATAGGCACTTTGTATAATTTTATTTCAAAATCGAATCACTTGAATTTTTGTTGCAAAAGATTTCTTTAAATTCTTTTCCCACTCTTCTTCATCGATTCTATTCCCACCTCAAAAAACAAGAATAATAATTTTTTTAGTCATCTGAAATGGAACTATGAAACTGGTTAGGGATGATTCAAATAAAACGAACACATTTTGCTTATTTGGATAATTTATTCAAATGTACTGACAAAAATTTACATATATTACATACTTGTAAAAAATTTTCGTGAAAAAATTAACTCGTTCATAATTTACTGTTGTCGTCTATTGTACTAATTATAGAAAATCTATATAATTCTAGACATGAGACCAGATTTGAATTCGGTGTGTTCAAAAACAAAGTTTATGGAGTTGGTCATCAACTCGCGCAGTTTGTTCATCCTCCTTTGATTGATATTACTACCAGAGATTTTAACCATGATTTGTCCACCTGTAGGTAGCTGCTGCTCTATGACTACTCCATCCTTGTTTATCTGATGGGTGAGGGGGTCGTTTTCTTCTTCGCGCTTTTTCAACCTTTTGTATACTTCTGATTCTGTTATGTTTTCGCCGTCTTCAAATAAATCAGGGGGAATCTCAATCTGCTTGCCGTTATCGAATGTTATAACCATTTTGTAAGTGCTTGGAGCAAAGCCGTTGTTATCATAGCCCATGTCTCCACCATAACGGCCACTTCGATTCCGAGTCAGCGCTCTTGCGAGTGGTGGTGCAAATTGTGATGAATCGTACCCAGAGCCATCTCCAAAATGGAACTGAAAATTGAACGAATTTGTTATTGTATTCATTAATTTGAAAGTCTCGATGGTATTGAACTACCTTGACCAGTACTACGATTAAAACGATAAGAAATGGACGTAACATCTTGATACCGGAGTACATCAAACTATTGTGAGGCACGCAGTGAACTTGGATCTACTCATGCAATGATCGTTAAATGCGATGTTTCACTTCGCAGCTGGTTTTGCCAAAGTCAAAATTGCTAAAATGTGTTCAAAGACTGATCGCTAATTGCGAATACCTATTGTCGCGTTTATTTCTCGTTGATTGCGACATGTGCGGACTGCCTGGTGTGTAAAGTTCGCGAGCAATCAAGACTTCATAATTTATACTCAGTATTCGCGTGTAATGTACTTGTGTGGATAGATGATGGTGAGGTAAATTGCAAATTGCGATAACCTTGTAAGGTTTTTGCGCATTTGTGGGATCTTCTAGGAGTGTACATTTTGCGGGAGAGATCGATGATCCGCTTAATGGGTAATGAGCACAGCTCTTGGGTGAATTGGTGGCATGATTTGAATAGTACAGTACATTCAAAATGCATTCTCGAAGGTTACATAAATTGTGCATTATATAGTCGTAATATCTTCATTTGGAAGTCATTTTGAGCGATAAATGTCATGAGATATTGAGCTTTAATCATCCGTGCAATGGTTAAGTTGAAATCGATTTTATGATTGATTAGTAATCTAGGACATATTATTTAAAAAATGAGCTGCAGATGACACATTTTACAAGTTAAATCCCTCGTGTTATTTTGGTTTTGCTTAGAATTTCCCCTCCTTTTCTGTCTCATTGTTTCAAAATGTGTATGTCCTAGGTTAAGAGTCTTTCATTTGAGATTAGACTATTTTGACAAATTTTTAAAAATGCATTTAGATAATTCTCACGCATACCATAAACTTTTTTTTTTGTTGAAAAATTGAATTTTCGTTTTTTTTTTGAACGAATTTTGATAATTTTTTAAGAAAGCGTTTTGATTTTAAATACACGTTTTTCATCAAGCTTGCATGAATGAAATCATTGATTCGTAGAACTCTTAGTGACTTAATTTTTTAAACTATTGTACGATTCATCAAAAAAACAACAACAATACACTAAACAAATACCAATGATGAATTTGCTACTTATATTTTTGCTATCTTAGGTGTATCTACATAAATAGTACATTTCGAAACATCATACTAAAACACCCGCATAGGAGGCCTTTCTTCATAGACAAGATATCCCTTTTCAGTGGTATCATACAGAGGCGCGTAGAATACAGCCGTGATGGCGTTTCTAGCCTCTTTGATCATCTGAGACATGCGTTCGTCGTCAATTTGGTTACCACTTATTAGGATTTCTATTGTGCCACCATTATTAGGAAGTTGTTCCGACACAGCGGTCTTTCCTCCGACACGTTGATTTTTCAATGATCCTGAATTACTTCGAGGTAGTGAACTACCAATGTCGCCGGATTTTCGACGCGTTGCTTTTGACGTATCATTGCCATCTCCCTTGATCGAAGGGCTTTTTGAGATCGAGGGTTTGGTATGGTATTGATTAATGGAGGGTTTCTGCTTGCCTGCTGAACACGATGCAGGTGGAGGTAGTATTGGAGTTGTAAACATTGTAGAGGTTGAAGGTGGTTCTTGTACACGAAATCTATCATTACTGCTGTGTGAAGAAGGCGTAGCAGGTGGGTTAGAAGATTCTGGTGTCTTGGGTGGTGGGTCAAAATTGAATCCAAATGATCCGCCGAATGCTCCACGAAAAGGAAATGAATCCTTTCTTGAGGGTGGTTGCGTTGCTTCAGCCGGAGGTATGCTGTCTGGAACTCGCAAAGTCGATGGCTTAAATCCACCTACTCCTTTTGATATACCGGATGACGAATCGGGGAGTGTGTTGGAAGAAGGAAATGAATTTTTCCTTGGTAGTGGTTGCGCTGTTCCAGACTCAGGTGTCGGCCAATCTAACTTGGAAGGATCGCGTAACATAAGTTTTTTAATCTCTGATTGCATTTCGTTGGCACGTTTGCGGAAAGCATCTATATCTGCCCCAAAAACGTCGTTCATTCGGCCTAGCATCAGAGGATTTTCCATTGCGTTCACAACATCTGACTGTCTAGATGGCAGGACACTCGGTTCAAAGAGATCTGCTGATTTTGTGGGAGTATTTGTCCTGGACATTGAGCGCAATAATAGCCTGGGCAAGGTACCGACTCTGGACATGGTTTGGCGTCGAACTCCATATCTACCATTTCCTAGACCGCATTGCAGCTGTAAATTAGGTCGTAAATATTATTCTTCAGATCGATACGCGGATAATTAAGAGTATTTTTTACCTGGGCCAATGTGGTCAGAAAAGCGATCGCAATCAATACTTTGGCCATGGTTGCTTGGCTTGTGTGAAATAAATACTACCTGCGCTGTATTTTGCAGGGTTTGTGTGCGGTTAAACATTCAATGGTAATGATAGAATTTGAGAAAAAAATTGTTTGACGACCACGAAAAACTTGTTGTGAGTGTATGTGTAAATTACAGAGATGTTTTCGAAGAATTACTAATTGCAAACACCTCATATCATGTTTTGATGATTGCAATACGACGACACAGGTGTTCTGCGCAATTGCCTCTCAATGTTCGTTGATGATGAATAGTGCAATTTTCGTGGAACTTAAAAACTTGAAAGTTTTCAAATGAATTGCACCAAAAGTTGAAATTTGTTTTAGAAAAAAAAAATAATTCAAAATTTTTTTGATTTTCTTATTGAGAATTTTTCCAATGCCTACTTGATTATTTTTTTTTTAATTATATGAAAAACATTCAAGGCAGAAAACATTGGAAAAACTTCATTTGAAGAGTTTTCTTGAAGAAATAAGATAGAATTTGAAGATAAATTTTGATAAAATAACTTGAAATTTCAAGAATTTTGAAGAAAAAAAATCCAGCGCAAAATTTAACATAAGGTTCGAAATTTGAATGTAGAACATTTTGAAAACTAAGTAGATATTATTTCTAGAATTTTAAATAAAATTTCAAAATCACCAATTTCAGAAAATTTCTCTTGAGATAATCATAAAGTGAAAAAAATCCAAAAATTGATTTTCGTGGGATGATATAAATATAGGGAAATTTGTAAATGTGAAAAATTTCTAAAAAGAAAATTTTTGAGTGGAAAATTATAAAATGATTTTTAAAATGTGAAAATAATTATGATATTTATGAATACCTAATGCAGGGATGAAGAATTTAGTAAAATAATCAACATTCGTAGGTGACCTCCTGGAAAATAATTTCTTTGAAAAAAAAAAAATTGGAAAAATTAAAAAAGAATTCTTATACGTAATTTGAATCAGAAAAATTTGATCAGGTGAATTGTGTGAAAACTTATTGAAATAAAAATTACTTAGTAGACAATTTTTAACAAAGAACTATTGTAAAACTTTGAAATCGAGAACAATGAGTTAAAAAATATGTATTATAGTTTTAATTCTCCTTTACCACACACGAAAAAAATAGGTATTCACAGCTGTCATGTTAGGCAGTAAATCATTGATTAACTTACGCGATACAGTGGATAAAAAATGAAATGGTATCGTGATCTGCATCGACACTGTATTGATATCAGCGCAATATTGGTACGATTTGCGATGCTATGAAATTCCTGTGGAAGATGAGGTTTCGTTGTAGTTTGTTGACCAAATGAAAAATAGGGACACCTTTGTTTAAAATTTTTTTCATGAGTAGAAATAGGTACCTAGGTATTTATGCTTATTTTGAATACTTGAATTATTGGAAGAATTATGGTCGGTATAAGATGGTTTATTAAAATTCTCAAATTATACAACAATGTTTAAATCATAATTTTTAATGTTCATCTATTTTACTGGTTAATCTGTGTCCACGTCGTCGTCGTCGTCATCATCATCATCTTAATCATCATTGTCATCGTCATCGTCTGCATTATTTTCCGATGAACTTTGCTGATCTTTTACTGTTTTATCGCCAGCGCCTTTCTCCTCCTCCTCCTCTTCTTCTTCTTCTTCTTCTTCATCTTCATCTTCTTCAGCACTCTCTTCTTCTCCATTCTCATCATCCTCCGCCTCATCATTTTTTTTAGTTTCTTGTTTATCATCTGTTGGTTTTTTAATTGATGCCACTTCTGCATTATTTTCTGATGAATTTTGCTGATCTTTTAATGTTTTATCGCCAGCGCCATTCTCCTCCTCTTCCTCCTCCTCCTCCTCCTTTTCATCTTCTTCATCTTCAGCACTCTCTTCATCTTCATTCTCATCATCCTCTACCTCATTTTTTTTAGTTTCTTGTTTATCATCTGCTGGTTTTTTGGTTGATACCACTTCTGCATTATTTTCCGATGATCGCTGATCTTTTACTGTTTTATCGCCAGCGTCTTTCTCCTCATCATCCTCCTCCTCCTCTTCTTCTTCTTCATCTTCATTCTCACTATCCTCCACCTCGTCATTTTGATTAGTTTCTTGTTTATTATCTGTTGTTTTTTTAGTTGATGCCACTTTTGTTTCAATTTCATCATCGCCTTCTTCCTCCTCCTCATCAAATTCATCATCATTGTTATTATTATTACCTTCTTCCTTTTCATCTTCAGCATCATCATCATCATCATCATCATCATCTTTGTTTTCTTCTTCATCTATATCGTGTTTCTTTTCTGAAGATTTTTTATCAATGACAGCTGATAATTCTTTGTAATCTTCTCCAGGTTCATCACCTTTAACATCATCGGCATCATCATCATCTTCTTCTTCTTCTTCTTCTTCTTCGTCGCTGTAATCGGTCAATGTAGATTCTACATCTTCTTCGAGATCAGCATCATTGTTATCAGATTCATTGTTTTCCAAAATTTCATCTTCAACGAGTTTATTTCCTTCATCAGCGCTGTTTTCATCTTCTTCATCTTCAAAGTCATCATCGTCATCATCAACGTTTTCTTCTTCGTTCTCGCTCTGGTCATCTTCTTCATCATTGTTGTTTTCTTCCTCCTCATCTTTGGTATCATCTTCATCTCCCTCCTCATCGTCTTCGTCGTCTAAATCCTTTGATTCTGTGTTGATTTCTTTATCATCATAATCGTCGTCGTCATCGTCATCATCTTCATTCGCCTCGTCATTGTCGTTCTCTTCTGGCTCATCTTCGTCAATTTTAGATTTCAGCAGATCGTTCTTCTGTAAAATTGAATGGTCGAAGTGCTTAGTAAACGTAGAAAAAAAGTCTGAAAAAACTTCCAATTCAATGCGAATACTTACATCTTTGTCATTATTTTCTATTTTGCTTTGGTTTTCTTTTTCTACTGGGTTAGCATTGCTTTTGTAATTGGAACCCGCATCTTGATGAATTGGAGCTGTTAAGGTGGCCTGAAATTTTATAAAATTTTTGATTGTAGATGATTGAATTTTCCACGTGAAGAAAACTTGATTTATACAATTATGAAATATTACCTGAATCAGAGCTGCCACAGTAAAGAAAATGATCAAGTACTTCATGCTCTTAGTTTTGTTAACTCGTTTAAGTTCAATTTGTATTTTCAACTAAATGTATTGATTGCGTATAAGTGACACAATGGTGAACTTGGTTTGTTGATTTGTGGAAAATTTCCATCAACTGTTTTCCTTAATGAGCAGGTGCAGTAAGAAAAAATGAGCGATGTTTTTTTCTCTTAATTTGGAAAAAAATGACGCCATAAGTTCGTTAATGAAGTTCAGTTGAAGGTTATGACTTATGAGGGTGACATTGAAATATTCGGTTTGTATAAATCAATTATGAAGTTCATTACGAGTTCTTTGTGTGTGAGGCAGAGGGAGGAGGAGGGATTTAGAAACGAATTCACAGTTACCATGATTTTGAACGAGTTCTTCACTGAGACAAAATTTGGCCAAAAATCTCGTGGGTAAGATTCGACATTTTTTTTTTTTTTAATCGAAGGAATTTTGTATTTGGTAATGCCACATGAAAATTTGCCTATATTCGGATTTTTCAAATTCCTCGGCAGTACTTACCTACTGAAATTTTCAAACTTTCCAGTAAAACTGCTACAAAAATCGCTAATTTTGCTGATTTTTAACGACATAATGATCAATTTTTCAAAGATTTGCCGACTGAAAAAAATCAGTGGGGGTGAATCATCCTTATACCCCGTAGTTTTGTCTCTGGTGGCTCATATCAGCTGCTATTGTAAGCAAATGTAAATACCTTTTTGTAGGAATGGCATGTTATTGGTTTAAAATTCGTTGTAAGTAGTTACTTTTTCAGTCAATTTTTGAAAATTTGGACTGATTTCCAATTCAGTCTACCTCTGTAAAAAGTGATGAAATTCCTGTTTTAATAAACTAAGTAAGTAGAAAAAATAAAAAGTTGGTCGATAATGAGAATTTATTCGTATCAAATAAAAAATATGAATAAATGACTGCGAATTATATAAACATGAGATATGGAATTCACGATGGTTTAATAATCGATATCGTCTTCAAACGATGATCGAGCGCCTCTCCTTCTTGAACCACTTCTTGAAATTTTTGATGATGATGATGATGATGATGTTGAAAATGGTCCCTTTTGGGCATGATTAACGCACATAGCTATTGACGCATGTATTTCAAGTTGGGCGTTCTTCTCGTGTTCCAAAGCTTCTGATAATTGTTGTTTACATTTCAAAAAAAAATTTATCGCCCGTTCCAATTCTTGGTTATTGATGTGCTCGCCAGAAGCCACTATTTGAGAAGTTTCCATGAATTCTTTAAGGTCTACGTTGTCTCCTTTGTAACCAACATAGCGAAGAATAAAACGAACAGCTTCCTCTCCAACGTTTTTCAAGTACTTGGCATATGGAGCGTATTCGTCGTTGGCGTCGATGTGTCCTTGGATTGTTTGAAAATTTTGCACTTGGATGGCTGGATCGTTGTCGAAGTCTTCGGCAAGGATTTGCCGGAACGAGGCACGAGCATTAAATAATTGCTCGAATCTGTCGTGGGTGCATTTCGAGAGCACAGCACCAGAGAAGATGTGACCTGTAAAAAAAAAAAAAACAAGATGAATTTTTGTATAAAATTTACAAAAAATGTGAAAATTGTAATCACGACTCACCACGAGAAAATCAACGCTGAGTGAGTTCATTGTTGGTGTTTAAGAGTCGTCACTGAGTGTAGATTTTAAATTCAAAATATGTTTGTGTTTTGAATGGTTCACCTTCGAGTTTATAGTAGTGAAAAAAAAATTTTCTCGAGGTGATTAGAAATTTGAAAGGTGAGAGAATTTATGGGTGACTTTGAAAGGATGAGAGTGCAGGGAACTTGTTTGTTTCTTGATCACAAAGTACGTCAGAGCAATTAAAGGTTTCGTTTGTCATAATTTGTGAAATGGTTTGACATGCATCCGATAGCGAGGGCAAGGTCATACCTACGTGTTTTGTATTCGGGATGAGGATTGACAGCAGATAACAAAAACAGAATGTTCTTGCAAAATTGAAAATGCTTTTGAAATGATTCTGATACGACGTAAAGCAGTTTAGTTTTTACTGAGCAAAATGTTCAATTTTTCTGAATATTTCCAATTTCAATTTATCCATTATTATAATATAATTTATTTTGTGATTCCAGTTGATTGATCGATTTCAATTTTGATTATTCGATCAATTTTTTTGTTTTCAGTTATTCAATAAATTTTCAATTTCAGTCAATTGATTTTTTGTCCTTCATTACTTAATCAGATGACTTTTTGGTTTCGTTGAATCGGTACATTTTGCATTTCGATAATAGATTCATTTCCAATTCAGGAGCCCAAGCATTTTTTCCATTTCAGTGATTCAATAGATTTGATTTTACTGAATTTACGATCGCCTTTTTAGAAAAAATCTCGCTGGCTGAAGAGATTATGATTTCACAACTTGGTGTTTATAGCAAACGTGGTATGAAAACTGGATAATGAATAGCTTTGGTTATCACAAAAGTTTCGTTTGGACCCTCTCCACTCCTCCAATTTTCCATAATGCTGCCTAGATACTTATTATTATTCAAAATTGTGGCGAGGAAGGGTTCAATTGAAAAAATTTTGTTAACAAAATTTATAGATGCTCAGTTCTAAAATCTCAGCACTTTCTCAAATAGAACTTACCGATTTACAAAAGACGGAGCAAATGATTCAGTGAGCGAGTTTTGTGCTAAATTGGCGACCGTACTGAATAGTAATTGTTTCTTGAATTGATAACTGCCTAATTTCCTTTATTTTGATAACTAATGCTGGTCTTGTTCTACTTTTTTAGACTAAGAATTTAAATATTTGTTTTTTTGAGATCAGGATTTCGTTTTAAGATCTCCTCTTGGTTTCTGTACTGTTGGATTCACCACTCTTAATGTTACCATAGGCGTTGTGGCGCTGTCACCTTCAGTAGTACCTCCATCAGCATTGCCATCTACACCTGTATTATCAGAGCTTTGTTTTTTAGGAACATCTACGGATTGCTTTTCGTACCCTTCTTGTCCCTCGGATTCATCCCCTTCGATGATACTCATTAATTTTTCCATGCATTTCTTCGTGACTTCTTCATTTGCATTCGCAAAATAGTTGCTCACTTTCATCACAACGTTCATCATGTTTGAATCTGGAGTGGATGAACCAGTTTCCATATTGAATACAGCATCAACGAATTCTACTATAGCTACCTCTTCATTGTAGTTGATTTCACTGAGAACGTGGTCGAGCATTTTTTGAAGAACGGTTATCAGCGATTTGGCATAAGTACCATAATCGTCTTTCTTATTGGCATAGTCTAGAATTTCTTGGAAGTGGTGGTAAATTGTGAACGGGTCCATGTGCATCATTTCAGTGAACATCTCCTAGATAGGGGCTTTGGCTTTGAACAGCTCGGTGAATCGATCATCTGATACTGGTTCGAGCTGAGAAAAAATTGGTGTTGCGAAGACGCTTGAAAATTCGTTGTAGTTGAATTTTCAACCAATTATTTTTGAAAGTTGACTGATCAAATTCCTGTTTTATTCATAATAGAAAAAATAAGACACAAAATTTTTTTTCATGAGAATTTATTCGTATTAAATAAAAAATTCGAATAAATGACTACAAATTAAACGTAGGTATGTAATTCGCGATGGTTTAATTATCGATATCGTCTTCAGACGATGGCTGAGCACTGACTGGAGCACTACGACGAATGGGAGCTTCTTCTTCTTCTTCAACCTCTTCTTGAACATCATCTTGAACTTGATGTTGGCAATGGCCCTCTTGGGGATGATCACCGCCCACAGCTTTTGACGCAAGTGCTTCAAGTTTGTCGTTCTTCTCGTCTTCCGAAGCTTCGGATAATTGTTGTTTACGGTTCAAAAATTCTTTGATTGCTTGTTCCAATTCTTGGTTATCGATGTGCTCATCAGAGGCCACTGTTTGAGAAGCTTCCATGAATTCTTTTAGGTCTATGTCGTCTCCTTTGTAGCCGATATCGCGAAGAATAACACGAATTGCTGTCTCGGCGGCGCTTTTCAAATAGTTGGCATATGGAGCGTATTCGTCGTTGGCATCGATGTGTTGTTGTAGTGTTTGTAGATGTTGCAGTTGGATGGCTGGATCGTCGTCGAAGACTTCGGCGAGGATTCGCGGGAATGAAGCTTGAGCATCGATTAGTTCCTCGAGTCTGTCAGGGGTGCTCCTTGAGAGGACATTGCCGGAAAAGACGGTCAAGACCTGTGGAAAAAGAAAAACGATAAATTTTTGTTTAAAATTTTCAAAAGTGAAAATTAAAATAACGATCAACTTACCACGAGAAAACCAACGCAGAATGAGTTCATTGTAGGTGTTTAAAATTCGTCACTTGGTGTAGATTTCAAATTCGTAATATGTTTGTGTTTTGAACGGTTCACTTTTCCAAGTTTATATAGTGAGAAAAATTTGTTCACTCGAGGTGATTGTTGATTAGAAATTTGAAGGGTGAGAAAATTATGGGTGACTTTGGGTGATTAGAGAATAATAATTGTCGGTGTGTGAAATGTTGATTTTTTTTGCGTCGTAGTTTTGTTAAACGTGTTTGTTTCTTGATCACACACGAAGTACATACCTGGGAGCAATTAAAGCTTTCGTTTGTCATAATTACTGAGACAACTTGTGGCGCATCTGCTGACAAGAGCAAGGGCACCCGTGTTTGGTGTTTTTAATGAAGTTTGACAGCAGATACGTTTGAAAAATTGAAGGTGATTTTGAAATGATTATGGTACAAAGTGAAGCAGTTTTCTTTTGACTAAGGAAAAAGTTCAATTTTTCTGGAAATATCCACTTTCAATTTACTTATTGATCATTATTTAATCGATTTTACGATTTCCGTGGATTAGTCGATCAATTTTTTGTGTTCAATTAAGGGCCGATTCCGTTTACACGTTTGCCTATCCTGCAGCGTCTCAACTTCCATAAGACCAATGTTAATCTTAAATCGTTCAGATCTAGAGTTCTACCGAACGAAAATACATGAAATTTTGAATGTAGATTCTATGAAGCATTTATAAAAAAATGTCGGATCGGATTTTAGATTAATGCAATAGTTTTCAAATGAATTGAAGTAGAAAAATGTTGAAATTTGGACGATTTTTCAATTCTCATTTTTTCCAAAACTATTCAACTAATTGAAAATCCAATACGATATTTTTTTCTAAATAATTTCTAGTATCTACATTTCAAATTTCATGAATTTTCGTTCGGTAGATCTTTAGATCTGAACGATTTAAGATTAACATTGCCCTTATGGAAGTTAAGACGGGGTAGAATAGGGAAGAAAGTAAACGGAACCGGCCCTTAATCGATAAATTTTCAATTTCGGTTAATTGATTTTTTGTTCCTCATTACTTAATCAGATGATTTTTTTTTTGTTTCGTTGAATCGATAAATTTTTCATTTTGATAAGAAAATCATTTTCAATTTGGGAAGTTTTAGCATTTTTGTCCATGGAAAATCACGTTGCTTTTGTACAAAATTTTCAAACGAAAGTTAAGATGTGGAATGAAGTTTAATCATTATGAATCGAGCCTACCGCAATAATACGAACATGTACGTACGATAATTTCATTTTGATGAAGTAGATAATTGTGTGAGCAATACTGAAATTTTTTTCTTGCCGTGTTAGTTTTTATACTGACGAGATGCATGGTTTTTAATTTTAAAAAAATGAAGTAAGCTAGGTACCCACCCACAAGTACTTGGATTTTTTTTGAAAAAGATTTTAAAAAAGATTAAATTAAAAATGAAAGTGCTTCATGAAATTAAAAAAAAAAGGTTTAGAAAAAATGTTTTCAGTGGAGTTGTAGTGTGCGAAAAAAAAAATTATATATTTCAATTTTCTTTGAAAAAAAAAACTCCTTTAGAAGTCAGCGTAATTTCTTTATTTAGGTAATTTATTGTTGAACAAATATGTATTCTCATAATATTGTGAAAGTGTACAAAAACATGGACAAATTGCACTACCTACTTATTTCAATTAAACAGAAAACGATAAGTGGCCTTTTGGTTCATTTAGCTGTCGTGTTTTCGATTCGTCAGAGTTATCGCTTTCGGTGAGTTTCCCTTTTGAATCTATTTCATCCTGTGGCTGAGTCGCAGTTATAGATTTGGCTTTTGAGGTCTCATTTTTTTTACCTGGTTTGGATGCTTTGATCTCTCTCTGAGGTTTCTTTGAGTTAGATTGATTTACTGGAGGTGGCAGAAGAGTCCGCATTTTTTGTGAAGGCTGTTGTGAATTTAATTGCGCAGCTTTTGAGGAAGTTTCTTTTGTAGCTGGTGATGATGGTTTTCTGGCTGATTTAAGATCAGATTTTCGTCGTGATTTTTTTGCGTTTGACGTTGGCTTAGGTGAGCGTGATTTTGGAGCAGTTTCGTTCGCAGATTGAGGTGATTTTTTTACTGGTTCAGAAAGAGACTCCGGATGACTGTTTGATGATGATGGTGGTGTTGTGAGAGCTTTTGTTGCACTTTGCTTCAAAGGTGGCGATGAGTTTTCTGCTGGTTCTGATGTCAGAGATGATGTTATCAAAGTGTTGGATTCCAATTTTGCTAGCTTCCGAGGAATGACAAAATTGGTTGGCGAAGGAGTCTGAAGTTGTTGTTCAATTTCTTTGGAATTTGGGAAATATGGCACTTTTATGATACTTATTACCTTTGCAGATGGAGTAGGGACTTTTTTCGCAAGCAGCACGGGCTTAACGATGGGCCTCGTTGGCTTAAGCTCAGATTGAGTAATAATTTTTTCCGGTTGTGGTACATTAAGGTTCGAAGAAGGATTGTTCAAATCAGATATATCAGATGCATTCATCGTAGACGATTCATTCGGATTGTTCTTCGTTTCTGATTTCGAAGGTAGTATTTTCACGTCTTTAGGATTGGATTTAGTACCAGTTTTGGTTTTGAGGCCCGAATTTGTGGAAGATTTTTTTGCAGTTTTTTCCTCAGAATTTTTGGAAGCGGTTTTGTTCATGACATTGATACGTTTTTGAAGAAATTGTTTTACCGGCACCTTCTGAAGTTTATGTTGTGTGTTGAAATCGTCGGTTTTCTGTTGTAAAAGCTGCAAGGCTGATGCGAAAAATTTAGCTGATCTGGGGTCTTCTTCCAAATTTTTAATAAGGTCTTCCAAGTATTCGTAAACATATAATTGTTCAGACGCCGGTAAATCGAAAATGTTGCTTACGAATTCTTCCATGTTTACCCGTTTTTCGTACAAAGCCTTAAGCTGGACGTCTGACAGTTCTTCAGAATTGATTGAACTGATCTAGAAAAGTTCTTCAATGTGAGTAGTTGTAACTTGTATAGAAAGAGGTTCAAATAAGAGAGCAGTTTTCATCTTACCCCGTAAATTGTCAATATCAGTGAGAATATGAGAAACGATTGCATGGTTTTTTGGACCACGACGCGCATGTTCAACTTGGTATGCCCGATGATTTTTCTCAACGACTCTGTGCGGTTCTATTTTTTTACGCGATTTTCCAAAAATGTTGTAAGTTCGAAGTAACATATGTTACTTACTCGTTCCGACTTTCATATGTGATATCCGAGCAAATTTTCATACTCATTTCACAGCTGCTGAACTAGATAATGTCTGTGTAATTATCAAGTGCAATGGTTATTGGTTGGTTTTCGAAGAAGAGAATAAAAAAAAAAAGAAAAGACGAAACTCATAACGTGTTCGACACTTTTTGTGTAGGTACCTAACTGTTAATGAGAATGAATATGTAGAGTAATGGAAGAAGAGCATTTCAAGTACATAATTGCAAGTTCAGCCTTTTTCACGAAAAATGAATGATGGATTGATAAATCAAAAGTATTTTGTACGAATAATTGATACAAAATTTTCTGTGGAGATCGGAAATTTTTCAATGATTCATGTACTATCAACTTGAAATTTGAATTTTTTTAAAACATTAAATTTTGAAGTCGAATCAATTTTTTATGTTAGGTAGATAAATAAACTTTTACAATTGAAAATTGAAAATATTTTCTATGTTTGGGAAATCCTAAAAAATTTCAAAATTCAATCGAGAATCTTTAAATGAAAAAAATAATAATAATTTAGTAAAAAAAATGAAAGTTTTCTAAAGATACGAATTTTGGTGGTTTTCAAAGTCGAGTTGTGAAATTTTACATCCAGTGTGTTGAAAGTTTTAACGCCCAATTCAAAGTTTGGGAAAAGTTGAAAAAAAATTTTATGATAGGTAATTCAATTATTTTTTGAACATGCAATAAAATTGATTGAATTCCAAAGTAAAGATTATACTTCTTTTTGGTACTCTCTGGAACTCAAAATTTTTCATATTTTTGTAAGACAAAAAAAAATGGTTTTATTTTCTTGAAATGAACCCCTTCAATTAAAAAAAAAAAAAAAGTTTTCAAGTGTTCTAGAGTAAAAATCTCTTGATTTTTGTGTGAGAAAAACTGTACTTAATTAAAAAACGTGTACTCCCAAAAAAATCTCAATTTTTGGTTCAACTTTTTTTGTAAATAAGAATCTTTTAATTTCTAAAACTTGATTTTTTGGAGTTTTTATGCAGAAAAATATTTTTTTAAGAAAAAATGCTCTTACGTTCAGGAAAAAATTGTATCAAATCTTAATGTACCAGAATTGAAAAAAAAATATTGTTCCTCAATCTGAACCAGAGCCAACAAGGCCTAAGTACTACAAAATTACCGTCTTTCTCAAAACCAAAGAAATTGAACAAAAAATTCCGACTCCTTCGCCAACCAATTCTGTGATTTTTCGGAAACTAGCAAAATTGAAATCCGATACTTCGAAAAATTGGTCTCACCTGCCGTCATATTTCCGAACAGTGTTGCCAGTTAGAAAGTGTTACCTCAAGGCAAAATGGCAGAGTTGTCAACTTTCATTTTAGGAATTCTCTCAAATTGTGATTTTGAAGAGGAAAAAAACGTGTGTGCGCCAGATATGTCACTGTTCAACTATAATGTTCATTTTTTTCGCTTCCCCATACCACAAATTTTTAGGTGAACTTCAAAAAAAATTTTAAAAAATTTTCTGCAAAAAAATTCTGGGATTTTATTTCTAAAAAATTTGAAAGATTTTATTTAAAAATATATGAATTGAAAAATTTATTCTGTAGTCTTTTGAAAATGAGATTTTTTCTTCACAATCACGAGAAATATTTGTACGAGTATGTATTGAAAGCTAAGAAAAAAATGTTTGCATCAAAAAAATTGAAAGTTTTTTTGTATTTTTCAAATTGAGATTTTTTCTCAAAGAATTATGTATTCTTCTCTAAAAATAAGAGACATTAAAACAACTACAACGTGTTAATTTTTTAAAAAGTTGGTCAGAGGTGAGATTTTTTTGAAAAAATTGAGAGATTCTTTTCTCTACAAATGATCGACTTTTTCTCCAAAAAATCGAAATTTCCTATCAAAAAATTGAAAAATTTTCAGAAGAGGTTGAGTTTACTTCGTTAAAGAATAAAAAAATTTCTTTTCACTAAAAACTTTTTAATGAGAATTTATCAATATTTTCTTTGTTTGAAAAAAATTTGACCTATAATACAATGTTTGAAAATTGGAAATATTGGAAATTAAATTATTATCTATGTACTTGAAAAATAGAAACTCCTCATAAATGAAATAATATAAAATTGTTTGAACTCTTGAACTTGAAAGTCTTCTGAAATTGTATTTCTTTTTTTTAAATCAGAGTTTTTTTTTTTATAAATGAAGACGTTTCAAAAAAAATTCAACCTTTGATTTTGTTTGGCCTTTACAAGAAATTTTGTAAATTCAATTTTCAAAAAAAAAAGAGAAAAAAATGAAAAGTTGCATACATGGAAATTGAGAGCTTTATGAAGAATTGAAATTTCCTATGAAGCAAAAGTTGAAAACTTTAAAAATTAAAAACCAATTAAGCCAACGATTCAACTGTGATATATACTTATAATTCATCATAATCATGAGAAAAATACATAATAATTTTTTTACTAAAAATTTTGGCTCTCGATTTTGAGATTTGCAAAACGTCAAAATCAGTGGAAATGTTGAAAAAAATGTTAGAGGGGGGGGGGGGGGATTAATGAGTATTATTTTTGTGGAAATGGAAAAATTTTGGTTACTACCGATAAATCTTTATAATATCGTGAGAACATCTATAGATTTTCAAACGATTTTTTATCGATACGTTACATCTTCCGATATTATTGATCGAGTGTGCCGCTCGGGTGTACCCATTTGAAATTGAATTTAAAAAAACATGGTTTTGAGAAAAAAGCGTTTAAAGTTTTTTAGGAAATGCCAGAAAAAACCACTCACATTTCAAAAATTTGTTACTCGAAAACGAATTGACTGATTTGATTAAAACAAAAACCACTAATGAAAGTTTTTTTTTTTTTTTTAGAAAAAGTCATATTTCGCAGATGCTCACCTTTATTATACAGGGTATTTTCTGATCGAACTAAGGGTCCAACGAAAAAAAATGCTACCTAAAAATCTAAATTGTAGATAGATAATGAAATTTCCTTTCTGCATAAAGCTATTAATTTTTTTCTAACAGGCTTAGTTTTCGTGATTTCTGCAGTTGAAATTAAAAATTTGAATGTATATTTTTGAAACAGATATCACGAAAACTAAGCCTGTTAGAAAAAAACTAATCGTCATACAGAAAGTAAATTTCATCATCTATGAAAAAATTATCATATTACAATTTTATGTACTCCTGTTTTTATTCCTTTAGAGTGGACTCTCAAACGTGTCAAAGTTGAAACAAAATTTCTGCAGAGTTGACCCCCTCACACTTCATCGCCCTATTTAAAATTTTATCTAGAGATTTCGTAACCACACGTTTTAAAATAAATTTACAGAATGATTTCTAAATGTCGTAATTTTTTTAATGTGGAGGTAATACAAAATTTCTTGACTCGACTTATACCTACGTCAAACTGAAAAAAAAATCTACTTATCTTGAAATATGTATGTATTCTTCAAGAAAAATTTTTTATTTACCAATGGAATTTTTTTTAATACCTACTTATTTAAGGAAGAATATTTTAAGAAATTACTAGAAAAATGAAAATTGAATCGAAGTTGAGAAAAAATTTAATTAGTGGAAAAAAATGATATCGAAAGTGGGAGAAATTTTGACATGGATGTATAGAATTGCACCGACTCATTTCATCTACATTTTTTCGGGGTTATTTTCATTTGTATCTCCTTGATTGCCCGATTCAATTTCAAGTGATGGCGAAGACCATGGTTGAGCTTCGCTGGATCCGCATAATACAAACATCGCAGCTCCAAAAAGCAGTACAACCGAAAAAAAGTTCCTCAATCCGAGCCTGAGCCAACAAGGCACATCGTTAACCTCGTGCTGCTTACAAAAGAAGTTACTACTTCATCTGCAACGCCAATAAGTGCTACAAAATTACCATATTTCACAAACACCAAAGAAATTGAACAAAAAATTCCTACTCTTTTGCCAACCAATTCTGTCATTCCTCGGAAACTAACAAAATTGGAATCCGATACTACTTCGAAAAAACCACTCTCACCTGCTGTCATATTTTCGATCAGTGTTGCCATTTGCGAGAAATTTAGGGTGAGTACTTATAGGACGTGCGTAACTTGTAAAAACTCTTACCTTAAGGCAAAATGGCAGAGTTGTCCACTTTCATTTTAGGAATTCCCTCAATTTGTGATTTTGAAGAGGAAAAAATTGTTTCTTTGTGAAAAATTTCCCTCCAATTTTGCCAGACACGTATGTAACTTATGGTCAGAGACAGTACAGCAAGGTAATGACGAAAACGAGGTGCGCCTGGTGATAGTTTGTCAGATAGCTCAAATGCATTGAGCGAAATAACAGCCAAGAGAGAACAAAGACCAAAATGAGATACTATAGACTACTCCATTAGTAAATTGCAAGAATGCAAATCTGTCAATGAGTTCTTGGTAAATATCAACTACAGTATTTTCCCATGAGTATCTGAAAATCTCTAGATTCGTATTTTCAATATTTTTATTTGAATTAATATTGATCGAACTTCCTATGCTACCGCATCATTTCTTGAACAGTAGCTTGAATTATAAGATGAAAACTGAATCATAGACTACACATGACTTGAAAATTTCATTTTGTATGAGTGCATACCTAACTACCTTGCTTCGAAGTTTCACAAGAATAAATTTGGGAATTAGAAAATAAAGGAGGAAATCTCGCATTTGTTTTCACATTAATGATTTTATTTTGTAAAAGTAATTCATAATAAAATCTGTATTAATCATTCAAAACACTCTAATCTGTGTCCTAATGTAAACCTACTCTTGCGGGTTAGCCCTCCTCCTTTTGGCCTTTTTGCCGGGAAGAGGTTTTATTTCATCTTCATTTGAAGAATCGAGGTTGGACTCTGTTTTTGCTGTTTTGCTTCTCTTTGCTTTACCTTTCTTAATTTTTTTAACTTGTGGGGTCTCGGCAGAAGTAACTTCGGCTGATTGTTGCTCTTGAATTTCTTTCTGTGCTGCTGATTCTTCTTTTTGCTCTGTTACTACCACTTCTCCTTCTTGTTTTGGCAATTGCATTACTTCTTCTTGTTTTGTCGATTGCGTTGCTTCTTCTTCTTGTTGTGTTGGAAATGGTGTTACTTCTTCTCCTTGTGTTGGTGTTTGTGTTATTTCTTCTTCTTGTGTTGGTGTTTGTGTAACATCTTCTGGGTTTGATGGTTGTATTACTTCATCTCCTGCTTCTTTTTGTTTTGGCAATTGTGATGCTTCATCTTCTTCTGGTTTTGGAGATCCTACTATTTCATCTTGTTGTGCTGGTGATGGTTTGACTTCACCTTCTTCTTGTTTTTGGGATTCTTTTACTTCATCTTCTTCTTGTTTTGGAGATTCTGTTATTTCACCTTCTTGTGTTGGCGATTGTGTGATGTCACCTTCTTCTTGATTTGGCGATTGCATCACTTCTTCATTTTTATCTTCGGGATTCGAAGAGGCGATCATATCCAATAATTTATTCAATACTTCGTCATTCGAATCATTTTGTTCATAATCATCATCATCGTCGTCATCATCATCAAATCCTTGCAAACCATCTAAAGGATTCAGAGTTGATCCAAATGTATGGGTGACTGAGGAAATTTGCACATCAAACGTGTGCAAAGGTATTCTGATGAGCTTGGTGTGGGTGCAAGGAACGCGAGTCAAAAAACCTTGCGGAGAAGACGAAAACATCGGATGTAAAGGTAATGGCATCATATGGTATCCGGCTGGTTGCATCATGAAAATAGGATTAGCGAAAAGAGGCGATGGTTGTGGACGCGGGTTACGAAGTAACTCGGACATTTCTCTTTTTGATTTCCTCTCAATAGCTTTTGGAATCTTGATGAAGAATTTATGAGCTTTGGTTTCGACCGGCAGGAATTTGCCCAAGGATAGGAATGTTTTGTAGGCTTGTCTGCCCACTGATCCAGGTAAATTCAGTAGTACATCGGCGAGCTCGTCGACGCTTATATCCTTTACATTATCTTCATCATGGTGTTTGTGGTGGTGGTCTTTATTTTCATCGGATTCATCAGCGGAGGAGAGTACCTGAAATTGAATTAAAAGAGGTGAATAATTTCATAGTGTGAATAAATCGAGCTTAAAAATGACCCGAAGTGGCTACTTACTCCGTAGATGTTTAGAAGTATAGCGATTACGATTATTATCTTCATTGTGTTTTTTCACGTTTTCATTCAAATTGATAACTATATTAAACGTGGAGCAGCGTAAGCCTTTTATATTTTCCACAAATTGCGACGTGTTTGCAAATTTTGTTGTTCGACTTCGAGGATGCGTTTCTCTTTAATGAACAAGTGTGTCGTAATTCTTCATTAGGTGATTGGATGGGTATATGAGCAGCATGTGATATGCATTCTGTTTGTTCGAGTAGTTTTCCGAACGTTTTTAATGACGGCGAAAAAATAATGAAGGTGACTTTTCTGTGACTTTGAATTATGAAACAATCGGTAGAATTATGAAGGTGGCAAAACGAGGAGAGTGTAGGTCATTCAGGACATATGTACAGTACGTCCGATTAATTTCCGCACCCCTGTACCAACCTCTGCAGAAAAAAATCCCGTCATCGAAATGACAAAAAGTGGATTGGCAACATTGATAAGATTGTGTATCTAGTTTATCAGTCATGTAGTGGTAGGGCAGAGGTGGGGATTTTTTTATCGATAACAAAACTTCGTAGTGCAACGTTACGTCATTTGATTGAAAACCAATCAGCACTGTGCAAAATCATTCATGTCTGCTATGTTTACATTCTTTATTGTAATATATCCACTTAGAATTTAATTTCAAATAATATCTTGTATGTTATTTTGAAAATAGATTTTTGTTTCTAAAAATATTAATAACAAGATTATGAATTTTCATCGTCATTGAACATGCTGTAAATGAGTTGTTATCATTGTACAAGTTAATTGCTGTTTGCTTTGGGAATTCGGGATTGAAATGCGCAGAGGTTGGTACAGGGGTGCGGAAATTAATCGGACGTACTGTACATACGAAGTGAAATCGATTGATTTTTAATTTTGGGGTTAGATAATTTTTTTGGATTTTATTAGTTTCTCAGTTTCGATTATTCGATTAATTTTTTATTTTTCAATTGGGGCGGGGGTGAGTTTGGAAGGTGTTTTTTTTATTGCATACAGCATACATACACACAAACTCTCTCTATAGTTAAGTGAAATTTGTCCGGGCCGTCATAGGACCCATCGCCTCTTAAAAAATGAGAGATTCGAAAATTTCAAAAACACCTAAAATTTTTCGTGATTACTATTAGGTATGTTTTAATTTCCATAATTATAAAAAATTCCATAGAGCTTCTGAAAAGCCAAAACATTTTTTGCATTACTTTTGTCATATAAAAAAGTCTTGGAAAATAAAAATCCGGTGCTTTTGACATCTAGTTTAGTTTTGAAATTTTGTCTCATTTTTAAAAAAATATAAAAAGTTAATTTTTCGAGTTTTATGAATTTTTACAACTCAATAAAATTTATAAATTTGATTGTTTTTCAAAATTTGATGAAGTTGAATGAATTTTTAATGTACTTAGTATATGTAGTTGAATTTTTTAAAATTTTTAAATGAGTTTGATAAGATATTGAAATTTTGAAAATAATGATGAAAATTTTAAATTGAGCATTTTTCAAATTTTCCAACTTGAATAATTTTTGAGTTTATATTTCAAAAAAAGTTAAAATATGTACTTATACTTATAAAATTTTTCAAATATTCTCGTATATAATCTGAATAAATTCTAGTTTTTAATTTTTTTTTGTTGTTGGATTAGTTAATAAGGTTTGGCTGAATTTTCAGTAAATTTTTCGAGTTGGACAAATTTTGATAATTTTAAAAATTTCGTTAAATTTTTAAAAAAATGAGTAAATAATTTTATTATCATTACTACCTATTTTTTGAAATTTGATGTAAGTATATTTTCAAGATTTAGCTGAATTTTCAAAAAAACTCAGTGATACATTTTTACAATTTTCAATTTTTTTGTCAACATTTGAAAATTTGATAGTTTTTAAATTTTAATAAACTTTTAAGGCTTGATCAATTTTCAAGATTTAGCTGAATTTAAAAAAAAAAGAAAAAATCAAAAGTCAATTTTTTGAGTTTGATAAATTTTTAAGGTTATAAAAAATTGTGAAAAAAATTAATGAACAGTCTCATGTTTCGAGGTTGATACATTTTTACAATTCTAAATTTTTTTGTCAAAATTTGAAAATTTTATAGTTTTTAAATTTCAATAAACTTTTATAGCTTGACCAATTTTCAAGATTCAGTCGGGTTTTTAAGAGTGAACCTTTGGATTTGGATAAATTTTTACAATTTTGAAAATGAGTGCATACTTACTTGAGTATTTTTTTAAGTAGGGAAATGAATTTTAAGATTTTGTAGAACTAAAAATAACAAACTAAAAAGTTGATTTTTCGAGTTTGATAGGTACATTTTCGCAATTTTAAAAAATTGGAAAATTCAAAATCTGGTAAAGATTTCAAACTTGAAGAATTTTTAGTGAAATTTGAAAATTTGTCAATTTTCAAGTTTTAGTGACTTTTTGAAGTTGTAGGTATCATAATAAATTATTAAATTTTGTCGAATTAAAAAAAAAATCAAAAGTAAAAGTTTTTATTTTCTACAATTTTAAAAATTTTTAAGAAAATCATTTTTTTTAAAAACAGTTTTAATAAAAATTTATTTTAAAAAAATATTCTGAGAAGCTGTGTTTTCACTGAGGTGTGCTAAACTAAAATCGTGGTGTGAAATGAAATCACTAATCAGAATTAAAATTGAAAATGATTTGAAATTACCTAGTCACTTTTTAGTAATTAAATCCTCATTTTTGATAAAAGAGATATGTAGTAAGTAAAGAAAAGATAAGGTACTTTTTGAAGAAAATTTTCTCAAATAAAGATGCCTTTCTTCTGCATTATGTTTATTTTCTCTGCTATTACTTACTTTGCCAAACCAATCTTAAAATATACTGAAATGTTACAATCTTCACTCACTCTTCTGTTGTGCCCTTATTGGGCCAAAAAAATTTTACGATCGTTCGATATAAATCTTCGTGAACAGGAGGGTCTCCGTTCTCAATATTTTTCAATTCCATGGCGAAATCGTACGCGTCATATTTATCGTCCATCTCCAACTCGGCATCTTTTAGCGCAGTCTTCAGTCTATTCGTTGCTTCGATCAGTATCGATTCGGCATATTCTTTGGTTTCCGAATCGACTCTGTCGTCTTGAATTTTATCCCGAAGAAATTTGAAGTGATCGCATAGAATTTCCGTATCCCAGTATCTGCATGCTTCGAGGATTAAGGGGACTGCGAATCGAGAGTTGAACATGATTTCAAATGCATTGGGGGGTAGAGGATCTGGATATGGATCTTGGTGTGTCTGCGGTTCTGAGCATAAGGTGTAGGATATCTGTGGATTATGAAAATTTTGACCAGTATGCCTTGTACTTTATGGTTTTGAAAAGTTAGTTGATTACATTCTAAATTCAAACTTACCATTGTCACTATTAAAATGAGTAATGCTTTCATTGTAGTCGAAAGATGCTAGACTCGAGTCTCTATACTAAAATCCGGTGATGTGTGAAAATTTTATAATCAATATACTTTGAATATTGAAGTACAACTGTATGGAATTTTGGTCTTTTCGTCGCAAAAGTGATAAAAAATAAAAGAAAAAAAGAATGTTACGTCGTGAGCAAACCGATATAAATAACGAAAAGAATAATACAAACATTGACGGATGACAATTTGACGTAAATATCGAGTGTGGGAGGTACCCTCTAACGACATCGGCAGTCCCTCGAATACTCATCACGTGTGTATCGTTTTGACTTGGAGTGTCGCGTGGTTATTACATAGCAGATGTGCCTAGTCGATTGATTTTAATTGTGTACATGGTGTCGAATTCACGAGGGATGCTCCCGAGACGACATTTATGTCTGGTGGAATGATTACGAGGCATTTTAGTGGCTTTTATAAACGATTGCTCGGGTTCATTTGGTGGATTAGGATGGTCCTACATAATATCATGAGTAATGCGAGTGTGCGAATAGTCGAATAGTGGTCGAGTGATTTTTTTTGTCATCTTTGGTAATCGTTGATTGAATGATACTGAATCGAAATGCATGATGAAGTAGTATTTTATTTGAAAATACGTCGAATATTACAGCAGTAAAAATAATTTTAATTAAATACCTCTGATTTTTAATTTAATTTTACCACAATAATATGATCGTGGCAATTTTTGAAAAATTTAGGAATTAGGATTCTTGAGGAGGTTGAACTGCCTCTGCAGATTCTTCTGGTTGTGCAATAGCTCTCTCTTCTGATTCCTTGATCAGTTCCTTACTTGTTTCTTCAACTTTTTGCGGTACTTCTTCGGATTCCTGTGGCTTTGGGATTTGGTCTTCTGATTCTGATTCTTGTACATTGGATTCCTGCTCATCAGCAACATAGTCTCCTAATTCTGATGGCTCAGGAAGTGATTCTTCTGATTCTTGAGACTCTGAGATTGATTCGTGTTCGAATTTCGGAGAGTCTGGGATTGGTTTGTCTTTAGAATTTTCAGATTCTGGGACTGGGTTGTCTTCAAATTTCTGAGGTTCTGGAACTAGATTGTCTTCGAATTTCTGACGTTCTGGGACTACTTCATTTTTAGATTTATTAGATTCCGAGACTGGGGTTTCTTCAGATTTCTGTGATTCTTGTAATTGCTCATCTTGGGATTCTTCTGGTTTCGATTTTATTGGCCCTTTTACAATATTCACAAGTTTCCCGGGTATCGGAACCACCTTGTAAGGATGTAAATTATTGAGCTCCCATTCTAATTCCTCTTCACTTCCTCGGTTGAGAAGTTTTTCTAACGAATCGTTGTCTACTTTGTCCAACAGCTCTATACCTTCCAAGACATCTTGAGGTACTTCGTTCTTCATGCTGTTTTGAATTTGGAAAGTACCGACTAAATATTCTTCGAGGCTCATTTCCTTTTTGTACCCTACTTCTTTTAGAGATTTCTGAAGTACGGCTCTGGCTGCATTTATGATATCTCGAGCGTATGTAGCCCACTCGTCGTTTCTATTGATGTGCTGGTAAAGTTGATCGAAGTGATCGAGTTGTTTTTCAGCGTTCCAGTTTACGGCCAATTTCACGATTTCTTCGACTGGAGCTTTGTCCATGAATATTTTATAGAATTTGTCGTCGTAGACTTTGCCATTTTGCATGAAAACGGCGCATTGGGCGAATGAAGAAAAGACCTACGAAAAACAAAATGGGTTCATTTTCCAAAAATGTGAATTCAAATTAAGAAAATCATCTTACCACGAGTAAGGTGACTGTTGAAACCATCAATGATTGAAAAGTCTTCATGATGAAGAATGTACGTCTTACTTGAGGTGTTACGATGAAAGAAAAAAATGTATATTGAATTTTATCTCGAATTTGGTGAGCTTTTTGAAGCGAGCAAAAAATTCGTACGTGCGAAATGTGGCGTCGTAATTGCAAAGCGTAATTTTCGTTCGCACGATAATTATTAAAGGTGAAAAATTACGTGAAAAATGTGTCGACAAAATGACGAATAATTTTTCTAGAATTTTCGAAACGTTGTTCAAGTGGCAAGGTGACACTTAATCAGGTGGTCATTTGAACTTCTGTCGGTTTTGATGCTCGTGTGCGATGATAATTGTTCACTATGATGAGTTGGGAGGGAGGGGGTGTTTTGAAAAATAAATTCTTACCAAAAAGTAGTCTTGGGAAGGATGAATTGAAATTATGAAATTTTACTGTATTTCAAAAAGTTGGCGAATTGAATTTTTAAAGTTGAATAAATTGAGAGTAAAATTGATTGAGAGATTTCATTTTAGTAGAGACGAAATTTTGTTTAAAATGTCATCAATTTTTGATATATAGATGATCATTTTGCATTTAGAATTGGAAAATTAGTCATCCGAAGATCTTTTGATCTTATATCAGTAGAAAAGCAGTTTTCGATATTTGACGAACAATTCACGTGTACAATAATTGCAAATGCTCGGAAAATACTTATTATTTTAATGCTTTTTAAATGAATAAAGGAAAAAATTACAATTACAATGTTGTTGTTGTTGTTTTTTTTTTTTTTTTTTTGTATTTTATCTTTTTTCTATTCGTATCGAAGAAATTACTCTCATTTTTTTGTTTTCTTTCGACAAAAAATGCAATTAAATACTTTGGGAAGTTAGACTAATTGGTTGATTATATTCAGGTTCGTCATCATTTTCATCTTCCTCATCATGGTCATCAAGTTGATCCTCTGCTTCAATAGCACCCTGAGTTTCGACGTTGGCTTCTTCGGTTGCAGCTTGAGCAGCCTGCTGATCGTTAGCCTCAGCTTCAGTCTGCTGAGCCTCAGCCTGAGCTTCGGCTCGAGCTTTGGCCTGCGCAGCCTTCAATTTTTTTACGGCAGCGTTTCTGTAATCGTTTATACGCTCTATGATATTCTCCATTTCTACCAAAATAGGCCTACCCTCTTCAAAATCACATAATGCTTTAAAGTAATCGCGAACGTCGACTTTATCTTTGGCATTGAAGTGAATTCTTTCTAAAGTCACGTCCAGTAATTGTTGGGCTCCATCGATAACCTTTTGGCAGTACCCAGCGTACTGGTCCTTTTTATCTACGTGTTCTTGGAGCAATTGGAAGTGCTCGTATTGGGCTTTGACGTCCCAAGTTAGGGCTTCATTTAGGGCATCGTCGATTGGTATTTGATTCTCGATTGCTTTGTAAAAATAATCGTGCACTTGGCCACCGGATTTGGTGGCTTGGAAACGAGCGCTGTTGCCGGAGTCGATTGTTTCGTATGAAAATTGGATCGATGAGAAGACCTGTGTGATAGAATAAAAATTGAAATGAAATTGTCGAAGAGTTGAATTAGTAAAATAAAAATGAATTAGAGAAGTATGTAAACTTTTTTCTTACCACGAGTACAACAGTGATAGCTGATACGTAGAAAGTTTTCATTTTCTCTGCGAATTTATACGTAATTTGTTACACTAACGAGTTTCAATGTCACGTTTCTAGAAAACGTTGTAATTCGAAATGCCTCGTAGAACGAATTTATATACGATGAAAATTCGGCTTGAATATTTTGATGTGCCTTTGATGTCGGTACAACTGAGAAAAAAGTTATGGGTAAATGTTGATAATTATTGTAATGGATTGCGTTGTTAAAAATTGTAATGAGTGATTGGGTTTCTCTTTCAAGTACGAGTACTTGCTACGACTTTATGATATCTACATAGAAAAAAGTGAAAGTTATGGCGTAATATTTAATGTTCGACAAATACTTGCGTAATTCATTCGTACGTAGAAGCGTAACGACAAGAGGGGTGGATGTTCATTGTTCCCCCTTTGATGTAAAACAATATTTAAATTTCACAATTTTGAGCTCTCGTCAGAGTTGGCAAATTGAGCGAAAATTTCAAATTAAAGTACCCATTTGCCCATCTCCAAGTAGAAATCCGTTCGCAAAAAAAAAATTGAGAATCTCCTGGAAAATATTTTCACTATTTATGCTTCTGTTCGTACGAGTGAATTTTGTTTGGTCGTTTCCAAAACATCAAGAAAAATATGACAGTTTAGACGTAATGACTACAAAATAATCATTAAATTCTGTTTATTTCATTTATGAACGATTAACGATTCAATTTTGAAGCATATCTATTTTGATGTTTGAGGAATTAGTTTTTGAAGCTGCTACTTATTTACTGAATTATAAAAAATACGAAAAATGTGTGAACGGAATTTTAAACATGGTTGATATTTTTTTTTGAGTCCATAAAAAAATCTTTTTAAAAAATGTTTCCAAAAAATTTTGAATTTTGTTGAAATTTGATACAGTTTGTGTTTTAAAATGTTGAACTGTAGAATGAAAAATAATTGTATACATTTGAGAAAAATGCCTATGAAAAAGTTCTAAGTACATGTAACTTTAAATTATTGAAAAAAATTGATCATGAATTTTTCGAGAAGACTTATTACTGTTTTGTTATGTTCAAGTAACTTTATGGTCTATTTGTTTATTTATAATTTTCTAGCAATTACTTTTTTTCCATTTTTTCATTACCCCCCCCCCCCCCCCATTTCTAAGAGAAAAAAACAATATTCTCATGGAGTAAAAATAATTTTCATTTTTTTGTTTAAATTGGAAAATTTTCCAAATTTTTTGGAATGAAGAAATTTTATGATTTTTTTTTTAATATTTTTGGGTTGAAAAAAATCTTCAATTTTTTAGAACAAGAAATGTTTCAAATAAATCTCCACTACCTTTTTCAAGGAAACAATTTTTCAACTTTTTGAAGTTGACAAAAAAATCCTGAAATTTTAAAAATATTTTTGGATTGAAAAATTTATTCATAACCTAGGTAATTTTCTAACAATTAATTTTTGAAATTTTTTCCAAAAAAATGGTTGTCATTTTTTTTGTTGAAAAAATCTAAAAATTTTTGAAAAAAGAAAGTTCACGATTTTTTTGGAATGAATTTCCCATTTTTTGGAATAAAAAAGTTTCTATCGATCAGGTTTTTTTTCTTCAAAAAATAAACTTTTTACTTTTTGGAACAAAACACTCTTTCATGAGTTGAAAAAGTTAAAAAATTTTTTGAACAAGAAATGTTTCAAATAAATCTCCACTAGCTTTTTCAAGGAAATGATTTCTCAGCTTTTTTGGATTTGGCAAGAAATCCTGAAATTTAAAAATATTTTTTCCCCTAAAAAATATTTTTTATTTCTTTTGAACAAAAATCTAATTTTTTTGAACAAGAAATGTTTCAAATAAATCTCCACTAGCTTTTTCAAGGAAATGATTTCTCAGCTTTTTTGGATTTGGCAAGAAATCCTGAATTTTTTCAAATATTTTTGGAATGAAAAATATATTCATTAATTTTCTAACAATTTTTTTTTTTTTTTAATTTTTCCCCAAGAAAGATTTTCATTTCTTTTGAACAAAAATCTAAATTTTTTGGAAAAAAGAAATTTTATGATTTTTTTTTTGGGAATGAATTTCCCATTTTTTGGAATAAAAAAGTTTCTATCAATAAGTTTTTTTTTTTTTTTTTTTTTTTTTTTTTTCAAAAAATAAACTCTTACTTTTTGGAACAAAACACTACCAGTTTCATAGGTTGAAAAAATTTTCAATTTTTTTGGAACAAGAAATGTTTCAAATAAATCACTAGCTTTTTCAAAGAAACAATTTCTCAGCTTTTTTGAATTTGGCAAAAAAAAAACTGAAATACAAAAATCTAATTTTTTGGAACAAGGAATGTTTCAAATTCTTGGGGAAAAATCTCCACTTTTTCGAAGAAACAATTTCTCGACTTTCTTGGAGTTATTTCTTGGAATGAAAAACGTGATAATTTTTTTGACAGTAAAAATGTTTCATTTTTTTCCAGGAAATTGTTTTTTGTTTGTTTGGAAAAAAATCGCTAATTTTTTCGAAACTTGACAAACTGAAGTGAACTTGTCTAGCTTGCTCAATTCCTCTCAAATCTACTGTTCACACTTGCATCCCTCCGGCTCCGCCCTACGTTCCCCATAAGGGACGTAGCTAGTAATAGATAAAAATGTCTGAAAGCCATCCAAAAAATTCAAAAATCTCACAAGTTTCAAAATTTGATTTTGATAGTTTTCAACTGAATTGTTTCGAGCTTGCAGGAATAATAAATACTATACCATTTGAACAAACTTCTAAAAGAAATTTCTTACAAATTTTTAGTAAAACATTTTTGTTGTTAGGCAAGATTTTGGGGGGAAATACTTCCAAGCAGAGTTGAATTAGCGTTAAATATTGAAAACTTTGAAAAACCAAAAATAATCCAAAAATTAGAAAGAAGAAGAATTCAACCAATTTTTTTTTTCATTTTTCCAAAATTTTGTTTGATTTTTGGAATTACTTTCGGTTTTTTCATAATTTTATTTAACGCCAACTAATTCAACTCGTCTTTCCAAAGGCTTCAATTTCGTCTCATTAGCTTCAGTAAAATGTAAACTCGTTGGCGACGTTGGCGATGAAAACTTCATAGCATTAAATATGTATAGGTCTGTAGGTAATAAGTATAGGTACTAGGTACTACTTATCGCGACTTGGCGATCAATTTATAATCATTCAAAGCTCAACCATGTACAGAGCTACCATCCCTCTCTCCTCAGCCAATCCAGACCCCTATAAACATCAAACTCATCGTCGGAGCTGTCGTTAAATATAAATTACTCTCGTTTCGTCACTCTCGTCACCGCACTTCACTCCCCCAGCACTTCATAAAAATAATATCACGGTATAAAGGGAGCAGCTTTAGAAGAACTTACACATCGCATCACCGAGTACATCGAGGCGGGAGATTAATTACCGTGTGCGAAAAGTAGAGCAAGTTGTAATGGACGAGTGTCGAGTAGGGAGGAAACGCAGACGTAAGTTTGAACTTTTTTCTTCTCGTCTCCCTCGTGCGGTTGTTTCGTGAAAGCTCCGATGTGTGAGCTTTAATTACACTTAACGAACATTAAACATTCATAAAACGTTTACTTCTACTTAATTACACTATTTAAAACATAGACTTAGACGTATAACGTGGTATTGTATACGTTACGACGAGATTGCATCTAATGTGATGTTTTGCTACCGTTCGAGCAAAAATTATCCGATAAAAAGGCTCGACAGGGATTTTAATTTATGCCTCGGTAAGACTTTGTTATGGCAATTCTTCGTCGTATAATTTTTTTAAATTTCGTTTATATACAAATAAGACGAGCCAATATCGAAGTTAAGTCTTCATTGTACATAGGAAATAGGTCCCTTTCGTTCACTTCGCTGTATTACTTGGACCAAAGCAAAACTTGCTGTAGATGGAGGCGGAATTACAGGCCTTTTTTCCTCTCAAAAACATTTATGACAAGGGTCTGACAAGCAATATAACGACGTTTTACGTAAACGCTTCAATTTTGTATGTTTTTGAAATCGTCCTTAAGAGTTCTCGTGCCAGACCTACCTACCTGTTGATTCGTCATTATGTCTGCTTGTGTTCGAGTTTACAAAAAAATTATACCTATGCGAGGTGTTTTGAAGTAATTAAAATTTTGCGGCGATGTCATAACAACATGTGGAGTGTTTTTTGAAATGGCATTGAATTTATTTCAAGGTCGTTGTTGCGAGTCGTCATTTACGTATTAGTTCATTTGTGTAAACTGAGTGAAAATTTTTTCGACGAAATTACAAAACTCGAAGTATTGAAAATTTACCATTCGAGGGCTTTAGAATTGCCTAAGAGCAGAGAGGATTGATTACCGATTAGCATCGCCTTTTTCAGATCCTGGTCCATGGCAATCAATTTTTTTAATGTAAATTGTAAAACAGCATAAAAAATTTCCAGTGTTTTGGAGGAGAATTCTTATTTATTTTTTTCTCCGAAAAAACAGAAACAATTTATTTTTGGAGTAAAAATATTTCTCAATTTTTATTTTTTTATTTTTTTTTTGTAAGGGGGGGATAAGTATCCCAATTTGAGAAAAGAATCTAATTTTTTTCAAATTTAAGGAGTTATTGAATTTTTTTGAGAAAAATTTTTTCAGGAAAAATTTTTGAATATTTTTGAAGTACAAAAAACCTCAAATTTTTGGAGATAAAAATCATCCAATATTTCCTGAGTAACTTAAAATCTCTCAATTTGTAGAAAAACATACTTTTCAATTATTTTGGAGTTGGTAAAATTTGAAGAAAAACATACAATTTTTCTCTCCATTTTTTTTTATTTTATTTTTTTTTTCCAGTAAAAATATTTTCTAACAATTTTGAGATTTAAAAAAAAATCTTAATTTGTTCGAATTGGAATTTTCATTTTTATTTAGTTTTATTTATACTTACCTATTTATTTTATTTGAGAAAAAAATCTCTCGAGTTGGTTTTTATATTGGAATAAAAAATTACCTATATTATTGTGAGGGAAAATATTAAAATGTTTGAGGAAAAAAATCTCTCTCAGTTTCTTGGAGAACAATTTTTGAATGATTCCTCGAAGTAAATCATCATGAAAAACTTTCTCAGTTTCTCGGAATGAAAGTTGAAAAATAGATACTCCTATTTTTCGAAGAAAAAAAACTCTTTTTTGTGAAGTACTTAAATAAAATTGTTCAATTCAATTTTTTTGCGTTTTAAAAAATGAAAAAAAAAATTCTCGAATCGCACACATACCAAAATTTAGTCAATTTTTTGAAGTCAAAAAATTGGATTGAAAATTTATTACTTTTTTTTCTGAGAAAAGAGCAGCATTTGATTTTTTTCAGGGAATAAATCTCCTTTTGTCTTTGTAAGGTCAGTTGGGGTAACTGGGCCACATTTTTACAACTCTTAAAAATCTTTATTCAAAAATGCCTCAGTAGTGAAGAATATCCTTAAATCATCCAATGGGACATGTAGAGGAGTGTCATAGAGGTACGCTCACTCTGTTGATTTTGAGGGTGAAGCACATACCTGAGCTGAGGAACACCTCACTCTACAAAGAAAATGGTGGTCCAGTTACCCCGAAAAATGGGGTAACTGGGCCACCAAAAATTTTTTCTATTAAGGAAGATTTAAGATGTGTAATGCACTTACCCCACTCAAATCTAGTTTTGGGGTAACTGGACCATGTCATATTATTTGAATTACTGAGGCCTCCTCAGGGGGAGCTAGGAACCGAACGGTAATTTTTATGATGGGTTTACGATGTCAGTTTTACCATGCAACCAACCATTTACGTCAAGATGATTTTGGAGAGGATTAGGAAGAGAATGGCTCAGATAGCCCGGTGGCCCAGTTACCCCAACTGACCTTACATTATTTCGAGAAAAAAATCCCTTTTTTTCGAAGCGGATAATTTTTTTCATTTTTTCTATATTTATATTTTTTTAAAGGAATCATCTTATTATTTTGAAACAGAAAAGTGAGCTAAATTACTCGATAGTTTTTTTTTTCGGGGGGGGGGGGGTTCTGTTTTTTATGGAAAGAACTCCTAATTTTCTTTCTTCATTTCCTTGGAATGAAAATCTTTCAATTTTTGGATTTTTTTTTTATTTGTTAAAAGGGGAAAACTTAATATTTTTTCGAATTGAAATTTTTCAAAATTTTTTCAAAACAGAAAGTTTCTTTAATGTTTTTGTAGTTGACAAATTACTAATCCAACATTTCAATTTCAATATCAAGGCACAGGTTTGCGGTACCAAATAGTAGAGAAAATGTCCAAAGCACTGAGAAGTTAGTTGTAACAAAATTCGTACTTTTCCACCCTTCTATTCTATGACACCATATTGCGAATTGAGTAAATTTTCATCAAGTAGGTACTCGTATCTACGAAACGACTATAAACACCTATAAAGTATTTAAACATTAATTACGATAGAATAAGATAAGGCTCTAGAATTGAACAAAAGAGAAATAGGTATATATATTATTAATAATTGGAAAATTTATCAACAAATGCAATTGATGATTTGTAAGTTGGTTTGTATTTGTTGGTTTGGAAGGAAAATGTTGGATGTCTTTACCTACTTGTGATAGAATCGAAGGAATATTATTTTTATACTTGATAAGTAGCTTTTTTTCATTTTTTAACTTTTTCTATTATGATAATTTCTCACCGAGATGTTCATTTTGCTGCTATTTTCGATCTTTTCTTATTTTAATGTCGAATTAATTGGTAATTTTGTATGTTTTGCAGAGTATCAGATCGCTGCCAATGGCAATGCTGGATGCTGTATTCGCTTCTGGGTAAGTGAAATTTCTTCACTTTGAGAGTACAGTACTTTTGGAACGTGTTATCTTTCTTGAAAAAGTTCCTCTTTGCGAGAGCTCTCTAAATTTAAAATTTTTCAGCGCAAAAGTTGAAGGAAAATTTTCGTTAAAAATAGTGTTTTTTAATTTTTCATCGTTTGTTTCTTCTTTTGCTGTATCGAAATATCCAATTTATTCCTTTCGGTTTATGTAAATTCTCGGGTTTCTTAATTATATTTCACTTCAAAAGCAGTAAAGTTGCGAATACTCGCGAAGGTACGACGAGGTTGCGCGATAATGACCTAGATAGAGCTACGTACCTGATGCTACGAACCATTTTCGATGCTTAAAATTAATTCGTAATTTACTTTTAAACTAAAATTACTACGTGTACTTTGAAACGCAGTAAGTGAAAATTTAAAATGCATAATACTACGTTCGCGACTTAGAAACGAAAAGAAAAATATAGGGAAATTACGCGAACAAAGGAAGTACTCGGACGTGTAAATTTAATGTCTCAATCGACATCATCATTCTCACGTACAAAGATGGTTAATGAAGAAAATAGCTCGAGTGTATACTTACTTTATGGATACATTCGTAAGTGAATTACCTCTTCGTCGAAAATTTTCCATAATGTACTTATAAGTTCTCATCTCCTCATATCGTATTTTTTTCGGTTCAAACTAGAGCATGGAAGTGTAATTGGTAGAAAGATAAACAGAGGACGGGAAATATTTTGAAAAACTCTTTAAAAAAGATACTCGTCTTCGAAAGGAAATTATTTCTTAATTATTTTTAAAGAGAAGACGAAAAACAAAAAAGTTGTTCGGGAAGTTACAAGATGAGTAGTTTTGTCAAAGTTCCAGGGATGAGTATGTTTCATCAAAGTTCCAGCTAGGGCTGGGGCCCCGGTTGATGGTGTTAAAGATGAGAAATTTTAATACTTCACTTACCTACGTGTTTTTCAATCGTGTCAGGGTCGAGTGGTAAATGTTTTTCTCACCTTGACTCTTTTGGTTACGCTGTGTATACTAAATTTAATTAGCTGGGTGAAAATTTGCTAAAAATGGTACATACTTGCTTTTCGTTATTTTATGCGCGGTTTCGATGCAAAAAGGTTTATACCTACGTAGGAAAGATAGCTGCGTCGAAATTTATCCGAAATAATGAGGTTTTTAGCCGCTCGAGTTAGTGATTCGATTTTCGGTATAATTTTTCTCCGACGTACTCGTATAGTATTTTTCTACTTTGTTTTTGGTTTTTGAAATATTATTTTTGAAGTGGTTCATCATTGGTGGGGAATATGTGTAAATGAAAGAGTCTTGAGCTGAGAAATATTTATTTATTTTCAATATAAAATTTTTAAATAAATAAAAATTGGGTATGTCCTGCGTTATCTCTCTCTACAAACTTTTGGTAGGGGTGAAAGTTTGAAAATTTTACATCTGAATTTTCATTAATCACTCGACTTTGAAAAAGTATACCTTGACTCTTTATTTGTAGGCCAAAAAAATAAAATCGAAAATCCATTTGAACGAATTTTGAAAATATTCCTTTTTATGTCTACGTAAATTAATTGGTCTGTGGTTTTTTTAAGTATAAAAAAATTGTTGAAGAATACGAAAATAATTTTAAAAGTCGTAAAATAAGATGTTGATCGTACCATTTATGTTGTTCAATGATTACAAAAATTATACAAAATGTCGAATTAGTCGTTTTAAAGGAGAATAATTATTAGATAAAAGAATTTTTAAAATCGTAAAAAATAATTAAAATTTCGGAACGTTGAGTAGGTAGAAAATCATTGAAAAAATCATTGAGGAAAATACAAAAAATAAACAAAACTTTTGGTTTCGAGTCGAGTGTGTGGAATTTTTGAAAAATCTTGAAAATTGTTGTTAGTTAAAATTTCAAAAACAGATCTAATTTTAAAAATTGCCTCGAGTTGTTTTTACTGATCAAATCTTGAAATTTTATCGAAATTAAAAAATTGTCAGTATTCGAAGTTACGTAATAAAATTCCAAATTAATTTACAAAAATATAGGTAATTCAATATTTTTTTTAAAAATCTGTTTTTTTTGTTGAACCAGAGTAATACCAATGAGGACCATTAATTTTCCCTAATAAAGTGTTTGGAGTTGGATCTGTTTTTAAAAATTTGGCAAATATTTTAAACTTCTAAATCATGTTTTAAAATTTTGTACATATTCATCTTCAAAATTGGATGAAAAATAAAAATTTGACAATTTTCTGATTTTAGTAAATTTTTGTAGTTATTGAATCAATTATTGAAATTTAATAAAAATTGATATTTTGATAATTTTTCATACCTATTTTAATAATTTTTTTGGAGTTTGATAAATTTTTAAAATTTTTAAAATAAAGTTTTTTTCTTCAATTGAGGTGTAAAAATTAAAAATTTACCATTTTCTTGATGTAATAAATTTTTGGAGTAAGATCATTTTTTGGAATATACTGAAAATAAAAATTTTCGCATTTTCAGGGAGGGTAGGATTTTGCATAGGAGCAAATGGTAGCCTTTGAAAATTAATTAAATTCGAATTGGCATTTTTTGAAATTTACTGAAAATGAAAATTTTCTCATTTTCAGTGAGGGTGGGATTTTGCATTGGAGCAAATGGTAGCCTTTGAAAATTAATTAAATTCGAATTGGCATTTTTTTAAATTTACTGAAAATAAAAATTTTCTCATTCTCATTTAGGGTAGGATTTTGCATGTAACCAAATTAATTAAATTAAAATTGACATTTTTTGAAATTTACTGAACATAAAAATTTTCTTATTTTCAGTAAGGGTAGGATTTTGCATTTAACCAATGGTAGCATTTGAAAATTAATTAAATTAAAATTGACATTTTTTGAAATTGACTGAAAATAATCATTTTCTCATTTTAAGTAAGAGTAGGTTTTTGCATTGGACCAAATGGTAGACTTTGAAAACTAATTAAATTCAAATTGGCATTTTTTGAAATTTACTGAAAATAAAAATTTTCTAATTTTCTATGAGGAAGTGACATTTTTTCAAACTGTTGCATAGTTTCAACAAAAAAAAAAACGAATTTTCTGGAATGAAAAAAACTGAATTTTTTGGTACAAAAGTTTTAAAAATTGTTTTAGAATAAAAAAACATTTTCACGCCATTAGCCTTAGGCAGTTGCTTTACAAGGCGTTAAAAGAATTTTTTCAAAATAAAAAATAATATTTTTTCAACTTTCGCGAAAAAATTTTCATTTTAAAAAAATCAAAAATCTGAATTTTATCGTTTTGGAATTGGATTGTTTTGAAGTAAAAATACGTTTCGAACTCTTGAGTATAAAATCTCAATTTTTTGATTTTTTTTCAATTTTCTGACAAATAATTTTTTTGGGGGGGGGGGGAGGGGAGGGTCTCTGTTTTCTTTTTGTGAAAAATTTTCATTTTTTAGAATAAAAAAATTTTAAATGAATTTTTTTGTTTAAAATTTTTTAAAAATGGTTTTGGAATAAAAAAATTAATCAATTTTTTTGAAATAGAGATATCTCAAATCTTCTGGAGTATAAATTTTTTTGGAGGAAGAAATTTCCGGATTTTTTGGAATAAAAATTTCCAAAAATCTTTTCTTTTTTTTTGGAGAAAAAAATGTTTTACAATTTCCTTATGTGAAGATATTTTTTTTAAATTTTTGTGGAAAAGTTCCATGTTTTCTTTGTGAAGAGAAAAATTCATTTCATTTTCGAAAAAGAAACTGGGATTGTTTTTGAACAATAATTTTAAAATTCTTCTGAAAAAAAGAAAAATCTCAATTTTTTAGGGAATCAATTTTTTTTTCTTCGATAGTAAAATGAATAAATAATATTTTTTTCAAACTTTGGGACAAAAAAAAACATGGAAAAAATGTTTTTTTGTTGAAAAAGTTGTTGAAATTTTTTTTGAGAAAATTGTTTGTTTCAGTTCCACAACATGAAGACAATTTCAAGCATCCAACTTAAATTTAGGAAGAAATTGAATTACACCCTTGAAAATTCCAAGTATTCATTTAACTTCTTTTTTAAAAAATGTATAGATTTTTTTGGTTAGGTACCAAAAAAAGGAGTTCTCGGAGGGCATGGGCATAACTTAGTGGGTTCAAGGGACATTCGCCTTCTCCCTCAATATTTTTTAAAATAGCTATTTACCACAAAATTTATGGAAAAAATAAGGGAAATTTTTTGCCCCTTAATATTTCTTCTAAGTTACGTTTATGCCGGAGGGGTCCTCTAGAAATATACAAATATTGTTCATGAAAAAGTCACGAATTTTCAAAAAAAAAAAAAAAAAAAATTATGTTAGACACCCTGACAGCGTTTGATTTTTTTTTTCAAATTTGTTTGCCCCAAAGTTGTAAACAATCTTTCGTTGAAATTCTTCGAAAACCATAGGTAGAGAATTATTTTTAAAAATATATAAATTCATCGATTATAATTATTTTTAAGCCTCGGTAGGTAATGGGTATGCATATAATTTGAAGATGTGTGGAGTAAAATTTTCAGGGATGTGGACTCATTTTTAATTGTTATAAATTAATATCGGTTAAATAAAAGATGAGAATGTGAAGTATCCAGCAGGGCAGAAAGCGTTGAATTTTTGACCAGCAAAAACCGAAGAGACGATGAACTCGGAGGGTGGCAACAGCCAAAGATGAGACTGGCGAAAAACGTATATGAATAAGAGCAGTAGGCAGATAAAAGCGAGACAGGGCGAGGAAATGGTTTCAGCTCAGCAACGATGATCGAGAATCGAGAAAGCCAGAAAGGGACAGAGGCATGCACTCGGTACACCTAATGAATACGAGTGAAAAAAAAAAATATTAATGATATCAACGCGAACCTCAGAGAGGAAGGGGGTGGCAGGGGACGAAAGATTTCATTATTCGGCGCTGGGCGATAAACAAACCAATTACGAGCATGAAACAGCAATTATCTAAGTGCACGTTCGATTGTTGGCGGATGACTTGATAAGTGATGAGAGGCAGCAGGAAGAAGAGCGGTTGTGCAGTGGCGGACTGGCGGTGATGTGGACGCGACGCGCGATATCAATCGCTACGTGATTAATTACATCCCTTAATACAATATTTACATCAATAAAATGTTTACAATTAACCGGATAGCTTTTTAAAACGGATATATCTCTGGTGGGGTAATTTACTATAACACCAATATGCTGCTCGTAGAAGGGAGAATGATCTCGTGTATCTTCGGTCTCACTCACTCACTCACCCCTCTCTCTCTCTCGCAATGCGAGAGGGAGGTACCACGTACACGTACGTACTGGTTATATGCACCTAACAATGGAGAGCGACTTTTGTATATTTTTCAAGAGGGTCTTAGGGGTGGGTTTTTATTCGAATACGTACACGCGGATCTCGCCAAGCAGGGTAGGACAGGGTTGCGAATGATTTCGATTTCGCTCTCTGGATGCCCATTCAGTATTGTAGATCTTTGGCAGACGCAACGACGACGACTGCGTATTGCCGATGTCGTTGGATATCGATGTTGAGTTCGTTCGCGAAGTCGACGAAGAAGTGTTTTGATGTGATTTTTTTTTTTTTTTACTCTCGTGTTTGAAGTGTTTTTAAAAAAAAAAATAAAAATTGATATTATTTTTGGAGATGGACTCGTTACATAACGCCACCACCACTACCACCTTGGGTGGTAAAAAACTTTCCAAATCTTTTTTAGTCGATTCGATAATCAATGGCAAAAGTTCGAGAAATTCGTCGTACGAACATTTCGCGGCGACCGCGGCAGCAGCAGCAGCCGCCGCGGGGTTACCTTATTATTCTAATTTGGGTAGTTATCTGTATTCGATGGGATTATCGGGCACTGTCCAGAGATATCCGACCAGTTACCTGTCCCTAAGTAATTTTACAACTTTACCGCAAAATTCACCCATGATCGATATGATGACGTACCCGATGAGTGGCGCCGCAGCCGGAGCAGGTGCGACGGGCGATGGCGGTTTCAGTCCCAGACCGTATTCGCCCCGAACGTCCGAGAAGTGTAGACCGATTAAACCAATTCCGACGTGCAGGACGACGCTTCAGCAGCGAGATGTGAAGTCGCCGCCGGTGGCGTGTCGTAAACGAGCTTATAGTCGAGAGGATAACCGAAATGATATTTTAATTGACGGTAAGGATGCGATTTTCGTTCGCTTAATTGGCGATTTATTTTTTTAATTGGGGGTTTTGCGGATGCGGTATGATTCAGGTGCGAATATATGACTCCCCCTTGCCCCTCCTATTGATAGGTTAATTTTTTTACGATGGGTGAACTTGTGTAATTCGACGAGAATTTTGTTGTGAGGTGTTTTCAGCTTGATTCGAATTCAAACACAAATGGTTCGTGGTTGAAAAATTGTTTTTGTGGCTTGGAGTGAGCTTTGAAAATTTCAACCATTCTGAACATAATTGAAAATAAAATGTATTTCAATTTTTGAAAAATCACTCGCGTTTTCAAAAAAAAATTAATTGATCGATTTTTTTCAATTTTCGATGCAAATTTTGAAAATCACTGAAAATTGTAAACTGTATTTTTTTGGACTATCTTCATTATTTTGTATAGTTTTTTTTTCCCCTACAAAGTCGTGAAATTCAGTTTCAATTTTTAATCAGAAATATTAATTCAAACATGGTTAGGTTTTTGTTCTAAGATCTGTCAAAATTTGTGGTAAAAAAATTTGTAATAATGTCTAAAAAAAAAAAATTGAAAATTCAGGCAAAAAAAATTAAAATTTTTTGTCAATTTTCATCAATGAAATGTTGTACCTAACATTAAGTAGTTTTTTATAAGAAAAAAAAACGCTAGAAAAACAGTAAAAAGATGAGAAATAAGAAAACAGAATGAAAGAGATGAAAAACAGAAGAAAATAAGTACTTAGAGGTAAGGTAAATGAAATTAAAAATTTAGAATTTATTAAAAATTCTAATTGAGATGAAAAACTGGAAAAAAATGGAAATCGAAATAACTAAAGGTACTTAATGATGATATTGAAAATTGAAAAAAAAAAAACTGAAAATTTAGGAATTCAGAATATTCATAATTTGAAAAAATATTAATAAAAAAAAATCAGCAATCAAAAACACCAGCGGTAACCGCTAAAAGAAGGGTTGCCAGCTAGTCAAATATAAGAGTATAAAATAAAGTTTTAATTTGAAAAAGATTAGTTATCTATAGGTATTAACTTTTTGAAGTGTTCAAACCATTCATTTTTCTAAAAAAATCGCGCAAAAGATTTTGATTTGAAAAAAATAGGAATTATTTAAAAAGTTTTTATTCTTTTTTTTGTTTTAATTTCAGACATCTTCGTTTGAATTTCTTCCCTAAAATTATTAGATATTATTTTTTCATTGTTTTTTTTTTTTTTTTTTTTTTAAATTAGGTATTCAATTTTTTTATTTTTAGACTTGTCTAGTTTTACCTACTCATTACTTATTTTTGTTTTCATTTTTTAAATACTTAGTTATTTAATTTTTTTTTTAAATTCCAGTTTCATTCGATTTTACACATTACTCGTATTATTTATGTACATTCTTGTTTATTTCTTATGAAATTGTTTGTGACCTCTGTACACTTTCTAATTTTTATTTTTTTTTAAATCAGATGAATTTCCATGCCTCTTTTCAATCATTTTTCGAGTCTGTTAAATCAGTCAGACCTATTTTGCGAGACAATTTTATAATACTTGATGACTTTTTTACATCTTGATCAAATTTTTTAACTAAAAACCTATCGTCATTTTTTTGAACTTCTCATAAAATCGTCGAAGGAAAATTTTTTCTGAAAGGAAATACTTAAAAATATTCCTGAAAAATTTGAATATTCTCTCAACTTTTTTATAATTTTTGCAACAAGTCATCTATACGTAAGTATAGTATAATAAGTAGGTATTGTATTTATTGAATGAAAAATTTTCAGAAGAAATTCAAAAAAAAAATTGTAGCTAAAGAATTACCTAGAGGTACAATTTTTTTATTTAAAAAAAAAAAAAAAATCAAAAATCTGGTCGAAAAGTTTAAAATAATTTTCTTGAAGATTTCGAATATTCCCTCAACTTTTTTTATACTTACCTAATTTTCGAGAAAAAAAAAACTTTCTAGGTATTTTGAATGGAAATTATTCGAATTTTTTTCAAAGAATTACATTTTTTTTTTCAAAAATCTGGTAAAAAATTTTTAAATAATTTTGCTGAAGATTTAGAATATTCGTTGAACGTCTTTTATTCCTAATTTTCGAAAAAATGTTTCAGTTTTTCGAATGGAAATTATTCAAAAAATTTTCAAAAAAATTCATTTTTTTTTTTTAGAAAAATAAAGACTAAAATAAAATAAAATTTGTTCAGTAATTTGCAAAGATTTTTCACAAAGTCGTCTCAAATAGTTTTTGAAATATTTAAAAATTCCATCAATAAAAATTCGTTTTGGAAAACGAATTTTTCGAAATTTTTTTGAAAAGAATTTGAATGTCATCCTTTCATTTTTTTTTTTTTGTTCAATTTCACAACATTTTTTACACCGTGATTTTTTGTGACAAAAGTTGTTTTTAACTGATCCAAATAAATTAAATAAATAATAAATGTAAAATTTTTGATAAAATGTTGGAGTTATAAAACAGAGAAAAAAATGAAACAGAAAAATAAGCGAAAACTGAAGAAAGAAATATTATGAAAAAATGAAGAAAAAAAAATTGAAATAGAGGCAAATGGAATTGAATAGGTAGGTATTTGGTATTTGTTGAAAATTTTAATTTGAGTGAAGAATAAAAATTAAAAACGATGTAAAATGCAAAAGTCCAAGTAGTAATTTGATATAAAAAATTGGAAACTACCTACCTGAAAATCAGGAAAATTTATGATTTTTTGTTGAGGACACCTGCGCATTTTCAGAATTCCTTTGTTGAACTCAGATGAATTTTCATGCCTCTGGTAAATAACCAAAGTTACGAGGAACCATTTTTTCAAATTTCGGCTATGAAGTCGTCTTCGCTTTATAATTAAAATTTTGAGTATCGTAAAAAATTGAAAACTGCATTTTTTGACGAATTTTCATTTATGTATATTCATAAAAATCAGTTTCATTTTTAAAAAATAAAATCATTAAAAAACTAGACACCTGCGCAAACGCAGCTCTAACAGTGTGCGCAGCTTGAATTCTAAAATTACTGAGTAGTATTACTGAAATAACTTTTATGAGAAGTTATCAGTAAGTAGCCTAACTTAACATAAGCATACTTACTTTGGTATTTCAATTTGCCATGCCCCCCACCAACATCGCATAGTCACACCACCTCCCCATTCACTCAAACTGAAAACTAGATCGACCCATTGTTCGATTTTGAACATTTAAAATTTATTGCCCCAAAATAAGATAAGACTGCAGACCACAAGTCGGAATCATTGTTTGATTTTGAACATTTAAAATTTATTGCCCTAAGCAAAGATAAGATAAGAACTAGACACGAACCATTGTTTGATTTTGAAAATTTGAATTTATTGCCCTGAGCCTGAGACGTGATTTCTGATTTTTTACCACCTGCTGTGCTGAAAAAATGTTTACCGCCTGCTGTGCTGATAAAGTTTGATTTTGAACATTTTAAATTTTTATTGCCCCAAAAAAGATAAAACCGCAGAGCACAAAGAGGACGTTGTGACGTGACCATTGTTCGATTTTGAACACTTTAAATTTATTGCCCAAGATAAGATAAGATATGAATAATAGAAAAGTCCCCTTTTCCCTTTTTTTATTCAAGTGAAAATTGCAATTATCTCGATAATTACTCATTAGATTCACACACAAATCTCATTGGCCCTCCGCCTTCATGAACTCTACATTCCTTGAAAATTTGAACCAAATCCATCCCATCATTAATGAGTTAACCTCGATAAACCTATTTCAAAATTTTATATTTCAAGACTGAAACCAATAGTGTGCTTACGCACACTAAAAAACTACGTCAGTGATTTTTGTAATTTCCATTTTGAGAACCACTGAAAATTTTTATTGAAAAATTAAAAATTAATAAATCTTTCGAAACTACTTTTTTTATTTTTATTTTTATTATCTATTATTGATTTTATTGAATAAGTGGATATATATTTTCGTTTCGCGTTAAATCTGACTTTTTAATAGACCATTTCATTTATAATTATAGTTTCGTATAAATACACTTTGCGATAAAACAAATTTTTAAATTTATTTCCAGGGTATTTCAAAATTGAATAAGTAACTATTAAAAAAAATTGTTTACCTATTTTAATATGCATGAAAGAAATAGTGTACGAATGAATTCTGAATGATCAACTTGCTATGGAAATAATTCATAAATTCATATTGATTTGCATATTTTCATGTTTTCAAGGGGTTCCCAACTTTTCAAAATGAAAAATTTACTCTTATTTTAAAAAATAATTTTTTAATGATGTGAAATTTTTACAATTTTTAAAACTTCATTATTAATATTATTATAATCAGGACCTCAAAAAAAAAAAAATAGTAACACCTTAGTTTACCTAATTTTCTTCAATTTTCTCTGCAGTGATCGCCATAACATTTGATATACTGAAAAAAATGAATTTTCCAAAACCGTAATGAGTCTGGGTAAAACACAGTAATTTTAGGACACGTCGCCAATTTTGGAATCATTCCGGTGAAAAACAGAAAAGATTCAGTTCTATTCCAGAATGATTACGGAGGTCTCCGTAATCATTCTGGAATAGAACTGAATCTTTTCTGTTTTTCACCGGAATGATTCCAAAATTGGCGACGTGTCCTAAAATTACTGTGTTTTACCCAGACTCATTACGGTTTTGGAAAATTCATTTTTTTCAGTTTAGATAATCATTTTTTAAATTTCAGCTTTTCTTTAGAAAATCGAGCCCAAACTTTGTAAAAATTACGTAAAAAAATCTTAATTTAAATGCAAAAATCATCGATGGAATTCTCGAACAAAATAATAATGCTCACAAAACGACATTTTTTTTTCGTCATAAGCTAAGTCTAATTTTGCATCGTTCGCTTACACGTATGGAGAATTTTCCTCTCCCGGGTAATGAAATATAGTTAAATAAATTGAACGCAAGTAAATAATAAAAAAAAAAAAACGATTGAATTTGTTCCGAATTGCATTTGATTACACTCGTATCAACCTACACACACGTTTGAAAATTTGCAATGGAAAGTTAATCTATTTATTTTTTATGCACCCAGGAGGCTATAGGAAGTGTCAAGTCCAGAGGGTACTTCTACTTGTGCTGGACAATATGTGGTTTTGAGAGTGTATTTTAAACGGAAAACTTTCAAACGGCTTGTGCTACGTTATTTTTTGTATTTTGGAAAATGCGGAGGAAAATTGTGCTTTTAAATAAACAGAATCGAGAACAAGAGGGGTAGAGAGAGAAGTGAACCTAATCGTGTGTTATCTATACATGTATGTTACGTATAGTATACTCGTAGGCTACTAAAAACTTGAAGGGGAGATGCTCGGACACAGTTGAATGCAAAAAATACACGAGTTCTTTTAAGTAAAAGTACCATGATTGAGACGTACGTAAATACGAAAGATACTCTCCAATACGTGTGCCTTTGAGATACGAGGTGTACTTGAGTTATTTGCACAATACATATTACCCTAGCCCCTTTCCCATGATTTAAATCGCAGGTTCATCTTCATCTTATAGGATTTATCTTGCTAGTGTTTTTTTTCTCTTCGTAAAGTAATCTTTATGTGTGATTTTATCAAAGTTTATATGATTCAGATTTTCCATTCTTTTTCCTCTATGTTTTCTTTTAATTTTGGTGACTTGGAAAAAAATTGACAAGATAGGTTACTTTTCGTTCGGTAAAGGGTAGGGGGCTTAAGATAGGTGATTTCGGCCCAGAAACCGATTTGGGTCAAACCTATCCCAAAAGGTCGACCATGATGAGAAAAAATTTTGACAAAATTTTAGACCCCCCAGCGCAAGTATTTTGGGGGTGGGGGCTTAAAACGTGATTTTTAGTCATTATTTTTTGGATTTTCGCCAAATTAAGATAGAAATTTCGCGTTTTTTCTATTAGATTCTATGTCATTAGGGGCAGCTGTAGAAATTTTTTCGGATCATTTTTCACCGAGTTATAGCGATTTAAAAACCTTGAATCGCCATTTTGTATTGAAGTTTCAGAGGTACAGTCGTAAGTTTTTTACTGAAAACGTATATTGCACCCCAAAATATGCTGTAAAAATTTCGAAAAGTTTGGAGTGGTGCAACATTGTCAAAAAAAATGAAAACTGATTTTTTTGTCCATTTTTCGCTTTTAAGTGCTTCATTTCTGATCGAAATTTTTTTTTCTTGAAATATATCATTAATGACACCAATATATAGCATCAACCCGAATTTGGACCAAATTCGTTCGTTTTTTCCTTTTTTCCCAAAATACTTACATGACGCCATTTTGGGAACCCAGAACCTCTTCAAGATGACCTAGGGGCCTAACAATCATGTCTGGGCTTGTTACAAGTCGATATCTCGCATATACTGCAATTTCAGCAAAATCGAGCAACTTTGATTTTTTTTCAACTTATTTCATGCAAAATTTTTGTCCAAGTCCAAAATACTCAATTCTTGAAAATAAGAAAAAAAAAATAAAAGTTGCTCGATTTTGCTGAAATTGCAGTATATGCGAGATATCGACTTGTAACAAGCCCAGACATGATTGTTAGGCCCCTAGGTCATCTTGAAGAGGTTCTGGGTTCCCAAAATGGCGTCATGTAAGTATTTTGGGAAAAAAGGAAAAAACGAACGAATTTGGTCCAAATTCGGGTTGATGCTATATATTGGTGTCATTAATGATATATTTCAAGAAAAAAAAATTTCTACCAGAAATGACGCACTTGAGAGGGAAAAATTACGAAAAAATCAGTTTTTATTTATTTTTGACAATGTTGCATCACTTGCAAACTTCTCGAAATTTTTACAGCATATTTTGGGGTGCAAGACCCGTTTTCAGTAAAAAACTTACGACTGTACCTCTGAAACTTCTATACAAAATGGTGGTTCAAAGTTTTTAAATCGCTATAACTCGGCGAAAAATGATTCGAAAAAATCGGAAAAATTTCTACAGCTTCCCCTAATGACATAAGATCTAATAGAAAAAACGCGAAATTTCTATCTTAATTTGGCGAAAATCCAAAAAATAATGACTAAAAATCGCGTTTTGAGCCCCACCCCCAAAATACTTGCGCTGGGGGTCTAAAATTGTTGTCAAAATTTTTTCTCATCATGGTCGCCCTATTGGGGGTAGGTTTGACCCAAATCGGTTTCTGGGCCGAAATCACCTATCTTGAGCCCCCTACCCTTTAATGTAGGTAATATTTTAGAGAAAATATTCCAATTGGAAAAATTTATTAATTTTCCACCTTTGAAAATATTTCTCCAAGCAGCTGGTCGAACTTCGAATAACCCCTTCGTATTTGTAGAAATAAATTAGCCAAAAATTCACGTATTGTAGGTACTGTAGATGATTTTAAAAATGACGAGGGCTCGTTTTTCATTTTTTTATAATTTTTTGTTTGAATAGTTACCCAGAGTTATATCTCGATTAAAATACATTATACAAATCGTTACTCGTATGTATCATGTTTGACAGACACAATAGCACGATAATACGACGTGGTAATATTCATAATTGAAAGAATAAAAAAAAAGCCAAACTACAAGGGAGGAGCATCAGCCAGTTTGGATAAAATTCTAAATCAACCAATCTCGTCATCAAGCGAAATACTTACATGAAAAGATTACATCATTTTATATACGAGTGGTCGCAATGGAAAGGGTTATATTTTATTACCTACGATGGAAATAAGAGTTAGAAGAGAAGGAGAATAACAAGTTGCATTAGCCCATGTATGTATCTGGTACGGTGCAGTTGCCCCCTTGGCCTATAAATACATTACATTGTGTATATAGGGAAAAGGGTTGAGAAATCTAATCGCCTATCATCGACCCTTTTTTATAACATATATAATTCGCCATTTTGTATACGTTACCGAGATTATTGGTACGAGTAATTACGTCCTTTTGTGAGCAAGTTCTTCTCTCATTTCAAAGCCCGAATAAATTCGTACAAATGTGCGGATTCTCCTCCCATATTCGAGACCCCCTGCGTAATTTCGAGTTTGAAAAAAGTTTGAGAACGAATGGTTGGAAATTTCCAAAGCCAGAAGGTAAAGTACCTACGCGTGTTATTCAATTTTATGAAGTTTTTGTTTTTATTACCTCGACGCGAGAGCATCAAGAACAGAGATCAGGGAGGTGGAAAGATGTCGAGGCGAGGTAGAGATATATAAAGAATAAAAAGAATTATCAAAAGTTCAACCGAATTCGTGTAGTTGTTGTTTTTTTTTCATCTTGGCCAAGGTGAAGATGCTGAAGAAGAATAGAGTCGAGGGAGGCTGTAAAAAAATAATTTCGTTAAAACGTTACGTTACGTTGTTGTTTGTTTGAGAAGTTTCGTGAAGCGTAGCCGTCGTAGTTGAGATTTTGACTTTGTTGCTGTATTTTACGTTGTTCTGTTCTCTGTGTGTATGTATTTGTCGGGGGCACAGCTCGAGGTTATTCTGTAGTCGGTGGTTTTAGGAGAGTGAAAAAAGAATACGGATGAAAGGGGTTGAAGCTGGCAAAAGACGAAGACGAGAGAGTATCGAAGAATTACGTTTAAAGACCCAGCTTGCCGTATATTTTGATAATAAAAAAAGGAACTTGCGGTGGAGTGGGTTGTTGAGAGGGGGTTCAGCTGGAGACATTTGGAGGTTAGGTGCGATAATTTAATTTGTTCGAAATGGTGAAATGGAAATAAAGAAGCTGCCTTTGTGATAGATTGGCAGCTTGTGTGGTTGTAAAAATGGTGATTTTTTTTTTAGAAAGGTTAATTTGCTCAATTGCGTGGTATGATGGAAGTTATTGTGGAGATAGAAGACGAGAACGCCCGTATAGCAATGCTGAGGTGAATTTCGATGTAAATGTCGACACATCGACATCCGTCACTTTAGGACCTGACACGTCGACGTAAGTGTAGACGGCCAGTCGAACCAAATGTCGATGTAATTGTCGACCTTCTGTGGATCGGAAATTACGTCGACATTTGGCTCCACAGGACGTCTATGTTTACGTCCACGTGTCAGGTCCTAAAGTGACGGTTGTCGATGTGTCGACATTTACATCGAAAATACCATCTCCATGGATCGACAGTAACCTCGACATTTGGGTCGATATGACATCGACATTTCTTTCTCAAATTTCATCTCTGATATTTTTTAAAGCTATTTATGCCAATTATCAAAAATTTCAAAGTTCAAGTCAAGACCTCGACAATTTGTCAAAGTCCTGACACAGAACTGGAATAACCCTTGCAGGCTTCAGCTGAACTTCTATGAGTCGAGCTAACATCAAGGAAATCCTCAAAACCTTATATACTTTTCCCAAGACACTTTATCTGCGAGTATCAAAACCACTCTTGAGATGTCGAATTTTAAATCGACATATGGTCGACAGTGCCGATGGTGAAGTCGATGATGTGTCGACATTGGATTTGACGTTGACAAATGCATCTTCAAAACCATCGACACCTCGACAGAATAAAAAAGTCACCTGAAAAATGGTCGACAGTGTAGACGCTGATGTCGATGAGTTGATCGACGATCGACTTTTACATCACCAAATCATCGAAAAAACAAGGCTATGATAAAAATGAAGAATTTGTAGATTCGTTTTGCAGAAATCGTGTTTTCCCCTTAAGAAAACATTTTTCCAACCATTTCAAACACTTTTTGATATCCTTAATAGAAAATTTGATCAAGAAATAATTGTGGATGGTAATGTTGATGAATTAATCGATGGTCGAATTTTATGTCGTCTTGTCGAGGTATCATGTCGACGTTTTCTTCATCTATCAAAATATTACGAAAATGTTGGAAATTTTGACAAATCCAACATTCTCATGGATCAAAAAAGAAACAGCAAGGTGGGAAGAGTCGATTTAAGTAAAAATAAGGGGTTTTATTGTTGTCGATGTAGATGTCGACGTCGACGTCGACCATTGCTACACGGGCGGTTCATGGTTCAGAGTACGATTTATCCGAAGAAAAAAACTATCTCGAGTGAAAAGGAAAAGTTGGTGTATTTTGAAGAAAAAAAAAAATCGAGTTGGAAACAAAACTTACTCGTTACTTGAATGACATGTCTCCATGGCCTGAAAATTTCGTCAATGATAATAATTGTTAATGAAGTTCTTGAATCAGAACTAATTTTCACGATAAAATTCATAGCTTAAGCTATATTCTTTTAATTTTTTTTTGTCGATTTTGAATCGTGGTGAAATTTGTTGAAAATTTCTTAAAGAAAAAATTCAAAACATAAATTCAAGTACTCGTAAATTGAATTTGAATTTAGAGCAATTTTGGAATTAAAGTTCTCAAGATGACTTTTTTCGTTGTATTTTTTATTAGGATAAATTTTTGAGATTCATTTGGCTTTTGTGCAAGTGAGGAATTTTCATACAATTTTTTTTTAGTGATAAGTATTTCTTTGAATTTAACGATGTTCATATTTAAATGTAGGTATTTGAACTGTTTTTTTTTTTTTTTCGAAGTGGAAATGAAACGAGGATTTTAAATTCAATGATAAATAATGGGGCTTTTAACATTCTTCAAGTATTTGAAAGCTACATTTTCAAGAATAAAAATTTTTCAAATAATTTTGAAGTGAATCTCTTTTATTTTGGTATCTTTTTGTGTTCTGTAAGTGATAGATACTTTTTTCATTATTAATTAAGTTTGAGGTAGGTGTTTTTCCGTGAACTTTTTAAATTTTTGAAATGAATTTTTCACGAATACCTTGGTAACTTTCTTATTTAACGAGCGATTGATTTTACATCATTTCATTTTAAAATTCGCGAATATGAGAATTTTTAAAAGGAAATTTTTCTAAATTTTTCTGAAAAAAGTTTGAAAAATTCAATTGAAATTTTTAAAATCAACTTTCACGAAATCCCAATGATATTTAAAAAAAAAATTTAATTTAATTTTTTTTTAAAGAAAATGTTATTTTGAAATGTTTAATAATACTCAATAAAAATCTCATAAATTTTTTCAATTCATAGAAAATTGCCTGTAAAAACTTATTTCTCAAAAGGAAAGATTTCAAAATTTTCCTGAAAAAAAATTAACAAATCCGTAGGTATAATTATACAAAATATATTTTTTAATTTGCGAAAAATTGTCTTTTTTTTTTGAAAGGAAACAGGTAAAAAATTACAAATATTCTATTAAGCATTTTTCTCTGATTTTCACCAAAAATCATCTAGATAGTAATATTTAAAAAATCCTCTGAACAATATTTCTAATAATTTCACGAAAATTTTTCTAACATTTTACAAGAAATTTGTCTAAATTGAAAAAAAAAAAAAATTCCAGCTGATTTTTTATGAATTTTTTGAATAGGTATATTTTCTTCAAAAATTTTAAAATTAGATAAGTACATATTTCCTGCTTTTTCATTCTTAAAAAAATCAACGATTATTTTTGGAATGGAGATGGCCTGAACTTGAAATGTTAGTCAATAAATTAAATAGATACCTACTTACTTATTATACCGCTTTTCTTGAAAATTTGGATCACTATTTTGACTCCAGGTATTTTGCATTAAAAAAATATTTATAAAATTTGAAAACTGAATATCATACTAGAAGAATTCATTTAAAAAAAAATTGTTTCTTAGCGAAAATATGCGTTTCTTTTTTGGTAGGGGGGGGGGAGGGGGGGGGGGGGACCTAATCAAGCAAAAAATGATAGAACCAATTTGGAATGAAAAATTCATCAGTTATTGTTGATCGATAAATCGAAGAAGGAAGACTTATTGAATTAATAAAATAATTAGAACTGTGTCTGATTAATTTGATCAATTAACTATTTATCGAAATTGATTTATCAAGGTTGAATAATTACTTTTGAATTTTTTCCAAGAATTTTAAAAATCACTTCTCCCTTTCTCCTCCTTAAAAACATTGAATAATCATTTTTTCATTTCAAAATTTTTCTGAAATTTTAAAAAAAATTCAATTAAAATTTTTTAAACCTTTCAAAAAAATTTTTCCATTTTTTTTCTTTTAATTTTTTGAAAAATATGAAAATCTCAACTTTTTTCAAACTCCTAAAAACTTCTCTTACAATAAGGTAAGAACAAAGATTTCAAAATTTTATTGAAACATTACAAATATTCTGCCTATTTTTTTTATTATTTTATTATTAGGTATTACTATTAGGACTAAACCGGTACCAAGATAACTTTTTTTCAAACAATCTCTCATTGATTTGTTTTGGTTTGTTTGATGATCGAAGTAAATTATTTCAAAAAACATTGAACAATCATTTTTTCATTTCAAAAATTTCCTGAAAAATTTTGTAAAATTCAAATAAAATTTTTTAAAACATCCAAAAAAATTGTTTCGTTTTTGCTTTTTTGAAACTGTAAAGACTTTTTTTTACAATACAAGGTAAAAGGAAAAATTTCAAAATTTTATTGAAACATAACAAATGTCTATACCTATTTTTGTCTATTTTTTATTATTTTATTTATTTATTTATTTATTTATTAGGATTAAACCGGTATAAGAGAACTTTTTTTTGATGATCGAAATAAATTATTTAAAAAAAATTTGAAATAGATTTTTGTATTAAAAATATATCTAGGTACTTTTTATTTCATTTTTTTTTGTTTTTGAAAATTCTGTTTGAAAAGTTTATTTTATTCATTTTGATTTTTAATTTCTTTTTCAAGTTCTTCAGTTTTTTCGTTTTTCTTAAATATTGCTAATTTTTTTTCAATTCTTGATGTAGGAATTTCAAAAAATTGTTGGTGCATTTATTTTATTCACGCATAAAGTATTTGTTTCTGTGGTTTTTTCAATAAGGAGATGGGTAAATTATTCAATTATAAGAATCATATGTGAGTGTGGATGAGAAAGGAACCTAAGCGCAAAAAAATCGATTTTGGGGTTTTGACCATTTTTGGTCAATTTCGACCTGTACTTTCATTTAAAAATGGTTTTTTGGTCCTAGGAGCAATATTCAGCCTTCCAGAGGACAGGACTTACCCAAAATCAATAAAAATCAAAAACCAATTTTTTTTATTTAAAAAAAAAATCGATTCAAAGTAGTTTTATGGTCCTAGGAACAATATTCAGCCTTCCAGAGGGTAAGATTAACCCAAAATTTAAAAAAAATCAATTTCTTAAATTAAAATTTTTTTTTTTTTTTTTTTATTTTTTTTTTATTTTTAAAATTTTTTTTTTGTTAAAAATGGTCGAGAACGGCATGAAACACAAAAATTGACATTATGAGTATGATATTCGTAATTAGCATGGCTGAAAATATTTTTAAGTTTTTTTTTTTTTTTTTTTTTAGTTTCGGCAACCCTGATTTTGCTTAAAATCGCCCCTTTTTGGAAATAGGCCATAAAGAAGAGAGATAAAAATTACGAGGAAATTAATATTCCACTAGGACCCCTCAATGATTGAACAAAGTTTCAAAGTTATCAGTTATTGCATTACAGAAATACAGACTTGCAAAGTTTAAAACATTCATTACCAAAAAAAAAAAGTTTTTTGCGCTTAGTTGCATTTTCTCATCCACACTCACATATATGAAACAAACCGTCTGAAAAAACCTCCTAATTTTTTTAGGTCCATTAGAGTCATATAGTCGCACCTAATCTGCAAACATCACCTTATGGGATTTTTCTTCACTCTATAAAACGATCGCACCGATTTGTAAACCCACCTTACTTGTACTTTTCTAGACACAGTCGCCACAACAGACCTACCACCACCATCGTCGTCATCGCCCTCGCTGCCACCCTGCAGTCCTACCAAAGCACCTAGTCCGGCGAGTTCCTTAGACGTATCGCTAGAACCGCAAAGTTCGAAACGAATCCGCACAGCTTTCACCAGCACCCAGCTATTGGAGCTAGAACGCGAATTCTCGACCAGCATGTACCTATCTCGACTGCGTCGTATCGAAATCGCGACCCATCTGCGTTTATCGGAAAAGCAAGTCAAGATTTGGTTCCAAAATCGACGAGTCAAGTATAAAAAAGAGGAGAGCAACACGTCCGAGGTGCAGCACGGTATGGGCTGCGGTTCGGCGGCCTCGTCCAACAAGTGTTGTTGCAGTCTACGTACGTGCTCGTCGAATCGAAAGAGCAACAAGAATTCGATGGATAGCGCGACCAGTTGCGAAATATCGTGCAGCGACGAGAGCAACCACGAGCAGGATTTTCGTAACGGATGCGTCGGCGTCTACGAAGGATGAGAGAGTGGCCCGACGAGCGAGAAAGTGATATTCTGATTTCAAACGAAAAGGGCAGCAGCGTGAAAACCCCAACACGAAGAACAATCGAATTTGCTCTTCGCGAAACCGAATTAATTGGAAATTTGGCGTAAATTCGATTTGGGCCCCGGGTACGAGCAGCTCGGCGAGATCGAGATGAAATTATAAAAAAATTAATTGGCTTTCTTTTTGTATACGCGCGTAAGTAAATCTAATGGGATTTCGCCCAACTTGGGCTGGCCGCCGCGCCATCGCCATGTACGAGCTCGTGTCGGCGTCTCGGATGTGTGCTTTTGACGTGTTTCGAAAAGTAAAAAAAAAAAAAAAACTAAGCGAGGGTGCTGAAAAGGGGGCAGTGAAAACCCCCGGGGTGTTCGGCGCTCGTATCTACCTAGATTACGTCTCGTCTTCTCCACTCTCGTAACCCGATAATTTTCTCAAGCACGAGAAAATTGCGCTAAAATTAATTCCAACTTGGTCGTCTTCGTTGTATATGGAGAAGTTTCGGTGTGAAATTTTCCCACCAATGCAATTCCCTTTTTTCGACGAGCTTTATTTATATGCGCCAGGGTGTCGAGACGTAGAACAAAAATCAAAACTAGGTGAAGGTTTTCTTTAATTCGAAAATGAGGTATTTTTTAAATTTTTTCCACTTCCAGGGTTTTAATTAAATTCGCGAATTTGTAAAGATATCGTATTTCTCGCGTTTACCTACCTACGTCTTTTTCGTTTACACGTTCGCGGTAGTCGAGATCGAAAAATGGAATCGTTTTTCAATTTCATTAAATGTTTTATCCAAGAGGTTTTTTTTTTTTTTTTAGTCGGTTTGTTTATGTACGCGATAAGGAGGGAGATTCGAAAGCGTAGGAAATGTAGGTATACGCGATATCTATCCAGGGTATTGGTTGCAATTTACTCGAGAAAAGAAGACGAATAGACGAATTTTGTGCGGGGGTTTTCTAAAGCAGACGTCGAGGAGGTGTCGTCAGTGTTACGGTGGGATATGAATGAGAGATTTATTTTTTTAGCTCTATCCATCTGCTTAAGTGGAGTTGAGAATCAGAGTTGTAATTAAAATAAGGTCGTGGAGAGGGAAAATGAAGTGTTTTTTTTATTTGACGCGGATTTATCGAGTTGGAAATGGGTAATTGATTTTACTTCTTATGGTAAAGTTCTTCTATTTTTTTTTCTTCAAATAAATACTTAGTCAGAAGCTTGAAAGTTGTGCCTGGTGAAAATTTTCTTTCTTGAGAAATTATTGTGAGAAATACAGAGCTCAAAAATATTAGTTTTTTCACTCCTTAATGGTTATCATTTTTCACCTTTTTTTTGGCTTTTGATTCAAATTTTTGGTTTTGAAAAAAAAGAAAAAACAATTATTATTTGAATGCCATGTCACGTAAAAACTTCATAGAAGAGTGGAGAAATGACGGGAACCGTTCAATGAAATAAAATGACCCCAAAAGTCATTTTTAACAACAAAAAAAATTCGATTTTTCGAGGAATGTTTTTTGTTTAGTTCTCTCAATTGCCGGCTTAATTAATTTTTTTTTCAATTTCTTACAAATTATTTTTTGAAAAAATAATGAGGAGAATATGTGCCCACCAGTAAAAAAAAAATTAATGAAAAAATTATCCTGAAAACGTTTTTTAAAAATCTTGAATAAAATTAAAAAATTTCCAGAATCATTATTCCAAAGAAATTGAGTAATCTTCTGAAGAAAATATTTTTTCAGAAAATCATTTGAAGAAATACCTAGTTGAATAACTTGAAAAGTGTAAAAAAAATCTAGAAAAATTTCGCATAAAAAATTCTTTGAAAAAAAATTCCTTTAGGAAAAAAACGATGAACATTTAATGTTCTTGAAAACAAGTGGTCAACAAAAAAAATTATCACCACGTTCGTTGAAAAAAAAAAAGTAAAATTACTGATAATTATTTGAGAGAAATCTCTCAGAGAAATTATTTCTTTTTTAGATCTTTCAGGTAAACTGTCTGATCACGCAAAAAAAAAAAAAAAAAAAATTAAAAAAGTCTTCTTGAAAATTTTTTTGAAATAAAATTCCTTTAGGAAAAAAAACGCTGAACAAAATAAATAATGTTCTTGAAAACAAATGGTCAAAAAAATTTTATCACCATGTTCGTTGGGGAAAAAAAGTACAACTACTGACAATTTTTATAACCTAAAAAATTTTTTCTGAAAAAAAATGAAATTAACTATGTTTAAAAAAATGAATTACTAACCCCCTCCCCCCCCCCTAAAAAATCATAATTATGGGAAACAATTCTTAAAAAAATTCTGATTTCTATTATTAGGAAATTATTCTTGAAAAACAAAAGACGAAAAAATCACTTTCTTGAAAAAAAATTCGTTCTGAAGAACACTTTTTTTGTTTTCTGAAAAAAAAAATATCTCGAGAAGACTTTTTTTAAATTCTCTCAGGAAAGTTGTTAGTTCACTAAAAAAAGTAAATTAAATTAAGCAAAAAAGTACCTAAAATTTTTTTTCTTGATCATGTTTTTTTGGGGGGTAGGGGTGGGGGTACGATGAAGAATCCATCTTTACAACTTTTTGAAAAAATAATTTCTCTAATTGAACAGAAAATTTTATGGAAACATCTTGAAAAATTCATTTCCTGTAACTAGAAAAAATTGTATCAAAGTTTATTCGAAAAAATAATCAAATACCCCGAAAAAAATATAAAAAAATTGTCGCACTCAAAATTATTTTTTAAAAAAATGTGAAAAAACAATGTCCTTAAAAACAAGTGGGCAAAATGAATTTATGTTATGAAAATTCTCTTGGGGAAAAATTGGAGAAATTCGTTGATTGACAAAAATTTCTCGTCAAGTGGTTTTAAAAATTTTCTCAATAAAAAAATTTGTTAGTTCACTCCAGAAAAAAAAATTGAAAAAATTCTCAATAAATGTTTTAGGTAAAAATCACGGGAAAATCTGTAAGAGTTAAGAAAAAGTCCATGAAATAATAAAAAGTCCTTGAGTGTCTATAGACAAGTTGATAGGCAAGAAATAGGTATTATAAAAAAAATATAAGTAATTAGGTATCAAACAATAATTTTTCTCAAAAAAAAAATCACGTAGAAAATTCTAAAAAAAAATATAATTGGTCAAAGAAATCCATGATGGAAAAAATCTTCTGAAAAACATTGAAAATAATATACCTAATTTTCATGAAATCAAATTTTCAAAAAATTAATTTTTCCTATGAAAGTTCTCTGAAAATTAAAATTAAAAAAAAATGACAGAAAACTGGAAGAGTTTTTTGTTTTTCAATTTTCCCTCGGAAAAATTAGGAAATAAAAAATTAATGAAAAAATGAAAAAGTTATTTTCTTTGAAAAATTGTTTTTTTTTGTTTGTTTTTTTTTACCTTGAAACCTGCAGATAAAAATATCGCCAGTATTTTTTTTTTTTTTTTTTTTTTTTTTTTAGGAAAAATCATACCTACTAAAGAAATAATTACCTATAAAAGAATAAAATAAAATTTCACGAAGTAGAAGGTCCATGAGAAATTTAGTTACTTCATTCGTGGTCGACCCAAAATTAGCTGCCATCATTCGTATTTTTTTTTTTTTTTTATTTTTTTTTTTTTTTAATAATTGATGGATTGATTTAGTCTTCACTGTCATTATTTTTTCAAATAATTAAATACCTTATTTCTTTTGATTAAAAAAAATTGTATCTTCGTTTTAGTTTTGACGTAAATCACAATTCCTATGTCGAATATAATAAATACCTAAGTACTTTAAGAAAATATTAACTCAAGGAAAAAATGAAATTTGCATCTCATCGAATTGAAATCTTGTTCATCGAAAATAAAAAACACGATTTTTTGGAGACGATTTTTGATTTTTTTTTTTAATCGTCAACCTTCCCTCGCATTCTTCAATTTCGATCTACGTAGTAGGCACGTAAGCATCAAAGAGTTTGACCGATTGACTTGAAATTTTGTATGATAAAGAATATAGTTGCATAATAATGTGCTTTGAAAAGTTGCTTGCGATTTATAAAACACTTTCCACGAACTTTTTTGACTAACCTTCAAGACGTTGTGAACCCTTTTATCTATGTCAAGAAAGAACTTGCATTCCAGTTGTACTTGAAGAACAGAAATATAAGTATGAGGAAATACTGTTGGATATTTTTCTTCCACGAGAGCAACAGATGAGTGAAGGAAAGTTAACCCTTTTTGTATCTATGTCGCAAGAAGGAATTTGCATTCCAGTAGCACATGGAAAACAGAAATTCGAGTAAATATTCTTATTGAGAAACGAAAAAGCTTCAATTATTCCAAAAAATTCGCCATCGCTCGTACTTCCGTATGCATTTTGTAATAAATCGGATACCTTCGTATTTAGTCATCTTAGATGCGAAGAATTTCTGGATATTTGTATGAATATTTTCGTTGTTGATTCTTTGTATCTTTTTTTCTTCGTGTAGCGATTTTATATTATTAAATTTGTACAATTCTGTACGATAAACCGAATTGCGAGCATAGCTTAGTTTGTAATGCTTGTAAGGAATGTTGAATTATTATATTCCTATACTACGTCGAAATGAAAATGTAGTAATATGGATAAATTTCGTCTTCCAAACGAATTACGACGTTGTGATCGAAATGCAGAGGTTTTTATAATAATATTGTGTCTATTGTGAAGTATTTTTTGTAATTTTTTGTACGTATTTCTTTTGTAATGATTCAATTTTTTGTACAAAGCTGATGTAAAAGTACCTTATATTTTTTTTTGCAGTTTTGCAAATTCATTTTCTTGTCCAGAATATACAGTTGTTTTTTTGCGTTTTCGAATTTGATTTGATTTGATTTTTTTACGGGAGAGATCGACAAAATATGTAGACAAATTTTTTGTTCGAATAATGTCGTGTATTGTTGCTTTTATTGCTGCAAAAAAAAAAAAGGACGATGGAGAATTAGTTTGAATATTGTTCCTAATTTTACGTTGAAGTTGGTAAATTTGCGAAAGAAGAGTAATTCATCAGTTTCGATTTGACTCTTTTAAAGAGATTTCAACAGACAATTTTCAGCAGAAATAATCTGAAAAAATAATAAGAGATATAAAAAAAGATTTTCTTATACAAGAAAAATTGAAGAATTTTTGCAAAACCAATAGTTCTATTTTTTGGGAAAAAAACAAAAAACAAGAAGATCTTGTCAAAATAATTTTTCCAAAAATTTTGAAGATGTAATTTGACATTTTTCTAAGAAAAAAATTTCTCAAATATTTTATGGGATTTCTTTATCTAAAAATAATTTTATACCTACAATGAATTTATCATAAAAATTTTCCTCGTTAATTTTTATTTCATTTTGACATGAGATGCTTTCCTGGAAAATTTTGTAATGGAAAAAAATTCGATTTTCATTAGAAATTTTTATAGAGTATTTTTTAGACAATTTTTTTTTTTTTGAAAAAGTTGAGAAGAATTTGTAGGAAACTTTTTCAGGAAAAACTTTCAAAATTTTTGAATAGAAAAGTTTTCAAAAAAAAAAAAAAAAAAAAAACCGAAGAAAAATAAAGATTGTCTACAAAAAATTACTTCAACATTGTTTTTATCTTGGAATAGTTATCTGAATGAAACTGAAGGCGATTTTGCAGAATTACATTTTTAAAGATTTTTGAGACATTTTCCAAAAATTTCAAATTGTATCTACTTACAATTTTCAAAAAAAAAAAAAAAAAATCCGAACAGTAGTTTTTTTTTCAATTTTAGGATTTACCTATTTTAATAATTGAATTTTTCAAAATTTTTGAATTCTAACAATTTTTTTCTATCGAAATATTGTTTTGTTTTTTAATAGAGCCTTTCATAGAAAATAGATACTTGAAAAAAAAAACATTTTTATGCAAAAAAATGATTAGGTATACAACATTTTTTCATCATTTTTGATTTTTTCTCGAGGGAATTATCAATGAGATGATGTGTTTTCATAAAGGATTCGTGTGGAGAATTTTTGAAGAAAATGTTCTTAAAAATTTTTTTTTTTAAATTAAAATTTTTGCAAAAAGTGAAATAAAAATTAGGAACCGTTTCGGTATGAATTTTTCACGATTTTAGAGAAATAAAAATATTCAAAATAAAATTTCAAGAAAAATTGAAGATTTTTCTAAACATTATTTTAACAAAATTTTTGTACGTAGTACTGTTATTTTTGAAAAGAACTTTAAGCATTCAAGAAATTAAAAAAAAAAAACTAGACACCTGCGCTAGCGCAGCTCTAACAGTGTGCATAGCTTTTGATTTCTAAAATTAAAGTAGATCAAATTTGCAACAATGGTTCTATTAATTCTTCTTTACCGTTCATTTTTGTTTTTGTTACATTCGCACTAAATGACTGAATATTTTTACTCTAATAAAACATACGAAAGCCTATTTCAAAGGGTGAAAACTTACTTACTAAATAATGACAAGTCTACTTCGATGACTATGCAGTAAACCTTCAATTAAATTTTGTCCATTTTTTAAAATAATTTATCTATTAAAATTTCTCATTTTAAAAAAATTAGCTGCAAATTTCTCAGTTCCTGCTTGCTCGTATGTACCTACGTGCTAGTTGCTCAAATTCTTTTTTCATTTTCTGGTTTTTCAAGTTTTGCTATTTTTTTAAGTCATAATTTTTTTAAAAACCATAAAGTGTAGGTACTACAGTTGAGTACTCAATTTTTTAAAATTTGTCAGTTTTTTGAAGTTTTAGAATAAATTCACTATTTTTTCAAGTAGGTAGGTATTTAAATTTTTTTAAAACAATCAAATTCAAATTTGATCAACTATTGCCACTTATTTTTAATTTTTTCCCTATACTGCTACCAGTTCCAACTAATAAGTTTTTGTTTATCAAAATCCACCATTTTTTAATTAATTTTTTTTTATTTTTCTAACATTGTTAGTTTTTTCCAAATTTCTAAATTCATTAAATTTTGTCAAATTAAAATTAGATTAATTATAATCGTCAATTTTTTTAATTTTGACGATTTTATGAAATTCCATTTCATTAAATTTCTTTGTTCTTCAAAATCTTCATATTTTTAAATAGTCAACTACTTTTTCATTTTTTTCCCAAGCTTTTTAACGTTTTCACATTTAGATGTTTTTCCTTTTCATAACTGGTTAGTTTCTAACATTTTTCTTTCACTTAAATTTGACATTTTTTTCAAATTTTCAAGTTCCCTACAATAACCAAATTCTAGTTTTTCTGAGGTAGGAATACTGTTTCATAAAATTAAAATTTAATTGCATTCATATAAAAGATTTCAAGTTCGGCAGGAATTTTCTAGTTTTTAGGATTTGTCAAGTTCTTGAATTTTGACAATTTTATGAAATATTTACAAAATTCATAGCTTGCCTACACCGTTTCATGTACTTGTGAGTTTTCAAAATTTTTTCAGTTTTTAAAATGTTTTATCAATTGCAATATCAACAATTTAGACACATCACCCTTTTTTGGTGCAAATCATCATACTCCATTAGAAAATTATGGAGAGCCTGCTTCTTGGCTTTGGCTGCAATTTAATAGCCGAATTACTTTTTATATTTTTATTCATTTTTTTTACAATCATCTGAAATGATGCACAAATTGTAATGAGCTTGCTTCCTTGGCTGCAATATTCATCATCTTTGTTACAAAATTATGGCAAGCCTGCTTCATTGGCTGCAATATTATTCGTACTTTGTTACGAAATTGTGGCAAGCCTGCTTCGTTGGCTGCAATAAAAATGAAAACAATGAGGAAAAAAACATTAAAAAAATTCAAAAAACCAAACCAAAAATCAAAACAGAAAAAATAGGAAAATTTGAAAAAGGAAAAAAGCACACCAATAGATACTTGGAGAATTCAAAAAATGAAAGCAAAAATCGAGGGCCAAAATTTGAATAGACTGAAAGAATTTGCGAGTAAACAAAATGGGAAAACCAAAAAAGCACAAGAAAAAAAATAGAAATAAAAAAAGCTCACCAGTAAACGAAATTCAAAAAAAAAATCAAAATTGAACTCATTGGAAGAATTCGGAAGTATTAAAAAAATCAGAAATTTAAAAAAGCACACTGAATAAAATACAGAAACGAAAAAAGCTCACTAATAAATAAAACTAAAAAAAAGAAGCAAAAATTGAAAGCAAAAATCGAAATAAAAAATCGCGAGACCAAACTTTGAACACATTAAAAGAATCTGCATAATATAAAAAAATTATCAAAATGAAAACTAAAAATAAATCAAAAATTCTTACCTGATTAATTAATACTGCAACCACAAACAAAATTTAATCAATTTAAACAAAACCAAACAAAAAAAACAACAGCACAAACAGGAAACAAATTTAATTTGAATAATTTGAGGTCCTAAACTGACCTGAAGAATAACAAAGAGAACAAATGCGATGTGCACTCTTCGTCATCAAAAACCATACTGGATGAAAAAACGACCCAGCCCAACATGTCTCCCTCCAACATCGCATAGTCACACCACCACCGCATTAATTCAAACTGAAAACTAGATCAACCTATTGTTCAATTTTGAACGTTTTAGATTTATTGCCTCGAAAAAAGATAAGGCTGCCGACCACAAGTCGGACCCATTGTTCAATTTTGAATATTTAAAATTTATTGCCCTAAGCAAAGATAAGATAAGAACTAGACACGGACCATTATTTGATTTTGAACATTTTACATTTTTATTGCCTCAAAAAAGATAAAACGGCAGAGCACAAAGATAACGTTGTGACGTGACCATTGTTCGATTTTGAACACTTTAAATTTATTGCCCTAAGATAAGATAAGATATGAATAATAGAAAAGTCCCCTTTTCCCTTTTTTTATACAAGTGAAAATTGCAATTATCTCGATAATTACTCATTTGATTCACACACAAATCTCATTGGCCCTCCGCCTTCATGAACTCCACATTCCTTGAAAATTTGAACCAAATCCATCCCATCGTTAATGAGTTAACCTCGATAAACCTATTTCAAAATTTTATATTTCAAGACTGAAACCAATAGTGTGCTTACGCACACTAAAAATCTCCAAATAATTACATGAACGAATTTTTTTCAGTATAGACTTTTAATGTGATTCAGAATTTTTCCAAGATGTCGAAGCAAAAATGAGATTTCAAAAGATATACTCGTATGTTTTTCCTCCAAAAAATCAATCGATTTTTCTGAGATTTTTTCTCCTCTAAAAGAAAAGTTTCTACGTACCTACCTAATTCCTATCAAGAAATTTTATGACTTTTTTTTTTTTTTTTGGAGAAAATTGTCCTCAAAATATTTTTTTAAACCAATTTTTTTTTCATAGGATTATTTGCTTGGCGTATTTCTGTGAAATAATTCCTTGGAAAATCTTGCTCCGTCGTACATTTTTACGACCATGACCTCACCAAGTTCATCGTTTCCCTGTTACATATTTAGGCTCACTGCTCACATATTTATGCTACAATCTTTCTTCATTTGAACGAATTTCATTTCCCAAATATGTGGAACTTGATAAACCACACCACCACGAGCGCATCTAAATGTAAGATTCCATTTTCGCATCGTGGCATACTAGTTTATGTATTTTCGTACAGTCATACGAGTCGAATTAAGTATCCTTATCCCGCATCTCGGTGTCGACTGTCGCCTCCGTATGTATGGTACATCTACATCTGCATAAGTCGAATACTCAGACTCATTACGTCTCTCTCTGTGTACGCGAGAGGAGCAAATTTACCACGCTACGACACGTGAAAAGATGTCTAAAACGTTCGAGCAGGAGGCAGGCAGGCAAGTAAGAGATTTAATTAATGAAAATGTTACTCCGCGGTACGTGCCTTGTTATCGCACTGTAGCTTTGTATGGTACTGCATTCGATATACTAACAAGAATCGTTTAATTTAATTTAAATATCAGCCGAGCGAACCATGAACGTGGCTGATCGTGGGGATAAGCAGAAGAAGTTGCGAGCCCAGAACATTAAGCTCGTCGTTGTCGTTGCTCTTGCTCTGCTCTTACAATTTATTCAACGGTTTTTCTCTTGTTATTTAATAACGATGAGATTTCGCTGAGTCATGACATAGTTAAAAGTGATTTTCATTTTGGGTTTCGATACCGCATAACCCTACATTAGTTTAAGGGTGAGTAGGGCAATTTTCATTGTATTTTCGAGGTAAAGTAGACATTCTTCTGGTTCGATAGAGATGCTCGTACCTACTCGAGTTATTTTCGGTTTTCTTTGAAAATTATTATTCAAAGGTGTACCTGTACCTGCCTTCTGTGTTCGTTGAGGATTGACTAACGTAAGTAGATGTTTTGTATCCTGATGCGAGAAACGTTGCGAGGTAATTAAGACCTATGAACTGGTATAAGAAAGCGGATTGAGACTTGTACGAGTTGTGTAAGTAGATGTTGTAGAATGTATTGAAATTGTAGCTGCGGCTCTAGAGCTAGAGCTGCACCTTATCGTAGTGATTAAAATTAATTGCCAAAGTTTCGCCAAATGTCAGAGATTTACTGGCAGTGCGTGTGTGTTTGTAAGATGTGGCTTTTTGAGCGGATTTTCTTTGTCGTGTGGTTTGAAAATTTCAGCTATTGCATTCGATACATTTTTTTAGGGTACGTAGAAATTTTTAATAAGAATCCAGAATCCATTAGTTAATTTTTTTAATTTTTTTTTTTTTGTGATAGAATGAGACGAATTTATTAACCATCTAATGGAATCATCAAAATTGATCAATGATGAATTATTCAACAAGGAATCATCAAATTTTTGAACTGAATTTTATTAACGATTTTATGAATCTAAGAGGCGGTGCTATACTTATTAGAGTTGATAACATCGACTTGAAACTACGTATACTTGAAACAGAGTTTCTGCTCTCAAAATTCAAGCTTTTTGTAAATTTAAAAAAATTTGTGCATATTTAGGTAAATGTATTTTATAGTTATGCAGTTTTCAATTTCGAAAATTCAGCCAGCCCAAGGTAGACTACTCGAGTGACAAGAATTTTTTTCTTCATACGAACTTAGCAGATTGATGGCAGTAAATAATGCGTTACATATTGTACTTGTATGTAACTTTTGGTGTAGAAATTGCGTTCTCTTTCATACCCTTTTTGCCATCTCTCTCTTTACCGCAAGTTGTGTGATGTATATATGTACGTATTAAGATGTCTGAGTATTTGTTTGAGTCTACGTATGTTCGCTCGTTGTCGTACGAGAAGTTCGTTTACTTTCACTATCCTATTTTAGGTAGACTTGTAGAGTATAATGCGAGCGAGGGGAAGGGGAGGAAATGTTTGTTAATTGTTGAATTTTTTGGGAGGGAATTTGCTTAAAAATTGTGTTCAAAAATTAATCTTTGGCTTGAAAAAAATCTGTACAAATTTTTAAAACTTTCATCGCAAGCAAATTTTTTCAATTAGAACAGATTTTTCAGGATTTTATTATTAAAGAAATATTATTTTGTACCTAAGTACTAAGTACTTATTACATTTATGGAAAATTTCACATTTTCTCAAAATTCAATTTTTTTATTCGAGTCCATTCTGAGAGGTTCTGATGAAAAAATTCATGACTTTTCAATTATTCCCATTTTTGAAAAAATTCATTTTTGCAATGCAATAAGTACCAGTGGTACTTAATATTACATGGAGAATTTCACATTTTCCCAAAATTCAATTTCTTTGGAAAAATTGCAAAAAAAAAATTTTCTCATTTTTCGGGTCCATTCTCGAAAGATTATGAAATTTTTGTGAATTTTTTTTTTTTTTTTTAGAAATGAGCAAGAAGAGGTATATTATTTATTTTTTTGAAAATATCTAGGTATTTAACTATTTTTTAATTTTTTGAAAAATTCATTTTTGCAAGTTTTAAAAATTGAAATTTTTGCATTTTCTAAATTATTGCAATTTTGAAAATAATAATATTTTTTAACAATTGCTTACGTGTTCATGTCTATTAAAATAAATTTACCTTTATTTTTTTTTGTTGAAAAATCAATCCTCGTTGGAAATTTTTTTAAATTCCAAGTGCAAACAATTTTTCAGTTTTTTAAAGATTTGTTTTCAACTTTTCAAGAAATCAATTTTTGTATTTGAACAAAAATAATAGATATTTTTGCAATTTTTTTCAAGGGAGCATTAAGAAAGTCGATTTTTTCTATTTCATACAGTACAAGAGGACTCATTTTACAGCTGAATAAGAAGTTCCCCTACTGTCGCAGACTCCCATAGACACCTAAAAAATGAGATGAAATTTCAAAAACTCTCTATAATTTTTTTGAAGTTGTTCTGCAAAATTTTAAACAAAAAAAAGAACAACGAAAATCTTGAGAAAGTTGAACAATTGTTGAGAAAAAGTGAAAATTTATTTGTGTATTTTTTTCGGTTCCGACATAGGATCTGGATGGCTCGGGCACTTCTTATTCTACTCTAAAGGAAGTCCTCTTGTATTGTATGAAATGAGGGGAAAAAAATTAGACCCCTCCCCTTAAATAATAATTTCTTGTAGTTTTAAAAAAACTAATTTTTCAATTTTCGAACTTTTTCTTTTCTCAAGTAGGCGTAAGTAGTTGGAAATTTTTTCAAATGAATAAAAAAAATTGTTTATAAATCAATTTTAGAGCTTTTGCAAAGAAAATATTGTTATTTCTAACTTTATTTTCCTGTTTACTTTTTTAATTTTCTAAAAAATTAATTCAATTTATTTTTTTAAATCAATTTTCTCAACTTTTGAAAATTGAACCAATTTTTTTTCAATACCTATGTCAAAAAATTTATTTTTGCAAAAAAGAAAATTAAATTAAAAAAATTATTACAATTTTTCTAAAAATATAGGTATTTCTGCAGTTTTTTGTAATGTCAATTCTTGCAAATTCTGAACAAATTAATTATTTATGTTTTCTAATTAATTTTGAAAATTTTGCGCAATTAACCTTACATGTTGCTATGTAAAAATTCTGTCTAAAACCAAACTTCTTAATTTTTTTGGAAATCTATTTTTCGAACTCGTTTTAATAAATTTTGCTCAAAAACACATTTTTGAATTTCGTTCAAATACCAATTTTTTTTTTTTTTTTTTTTAAATCATCTCTTCAAATTTTTTTAACTTTGTTAAAAAAAAGGAATAAAAAAAACCTTTTTATTATATTTTAATTAGAAATACAAATATAGGTATCATTTTGATTATGCACAAAATAAAAATTTCTAGTGTTTTTTTTTAAAATCAATTTTCTTATTATTTTTCTCTCGAAAAATATGTATACTTAACTATGTTAGGTTTTCTTTATAGTACAGTTTTATTAAAATTAAATTTTCCAATTTTTTTTTCTGAATTAATTTTTACACTTTTTTTAGAAAATATTTCATTCAATATTTTGCAGTAAAATTCAAACCCAAATTTTCCAAAATTGTGTTTAAATTTTTTTTCAAATTCTAAAATGATGTGACTTTGAAAAAAAAATTTCAACTTTTCTTTGAAACCATTCTTTAAATTTCATTTCAAATTTTGAACCCAAATGTATCAAAATCAAAATTTCAAATTTTTTATCCAGTGTCAATTATTTTTATGTTTTTTGCCAAAAACTTTGAATTTTATTTAAAAACAAATTTTGCAAATGTTTGTTCTAAAGTTTTTTTTTTGGGGGGGGGGGGATAAAATGTTTCAAAATTTTGCTCTCTATATTTATTTTTTAACTATATGGTCAAAAAACCATTAGGATTTTTTACTTATTATCTTGCACATTGCGGAACATTTGTAAATGAGATTCTTTCTTCCGTTTCCCATAACACAAAATATATTTTCGATTTATTGTTTGGAAGTAATGAACAAGTTTCGCTACTGTTTCTGACGAGAAAAAAATACCACATACGTCAAAAATTTATTGACTCATATGCTCGTTTCTCGTATGAGTATTGTAGTTGCTACGTCTCTCTAAAATATAGTACAAAAGTGATCGTGATGATGTGTTTTGTGTAGAATTCAGTCTACTATTAACCAAGTACTTACTTAACTTACTTCGATTTAAATTAATAAAGTATCGTAATTTTTTGCTCTATGTACACATAAAGATCTTCGTCTTACTATTGTCTGTTTGAAAATTGCCTCAAAATGAATCGTTGCGAAAAAATTGAAAATTTATTTGGCTCTTATTCCACATCGCTTGAAAAGTTCTCATTCTGATTCGAATGTTTCACAATCTTTAGTACGTATATCTAGAGACGAGCCATCCGAAGGGGTGAACTTTACAAAAAGCTTTACGAAAGGCACGACGAGCATAAAGGTTTTTGAGATGGTTTTGCGGTAATTCGAAGATGAACGAGGCAGGGACGAAAGCTGCGCCAGAGAAATTGGAGGCAAATAAAATGAAGCGATTTCGAGTGTAATTAGTTTATACACTCGGTCAAAGGTAAACACTTGTTTAGTTAACCGCCGAGTTTAATTTTGGTATTCGCTTTTAGTAAGTAGGTAGGTGTGGTGAACTAGGCAAATATAGGTAGAGGTTCTATTTATATTCGCTACAAAAGAGTCAGAGAGTTGCTCGATGCTCGTACCTATAGACAGAGCAGAGAGTGAGGTAACTCGACCCGAATATAAAGTACTGTTGGGTACAATTGGATAGAAATAGCTGTGTAATAAAAGTATACCTAATATATTGTACGAGGGAAGAGATACTTATTGTAGGTATACGAGTAAAGGTAACGAATTAATAATGAATATGTCGGTGGGCTCATCATTATTCGGTGGTTCTGGATCTACGTATACGATTTTTTTTTAAAAACGAGCGCTTGAGTGTTAAATTTTTACAATAAACAAGGGTTCGCTTCAAAAAATACCACTAAAACTTTTAAATTTTCAAAAAAAGGTACGATAAACATTTTGATAGGTAACTTCCAAACGAAAAAAATTAATTGAAAAAAGGTACAAAAAAATAAAAACCTACGCTTACTTTATTTCGAACTAAATTGAGTATCGAAGCTATTGCGAATTTGCGCAGGTGTTTGAATTTGTTTAAAAAAGCGTGAAATAAGTGCTATAAATATCACATCGAGATGGGAGATGGAGATAAAATTTCATTATAAGTGTCCTCCGGCATAGCTCGGTCGTCGTCTTTCGTCTTCATTTCAATCGTCTTATTACACCGCGAAGAGCATCGCGGTGTTGAATTGCTTATTTACTCAAGGCTCCCTGTATACCTCTTATTTTAGCGCCTTCACGCCCTCACGCCACCACTGTGTGCAGATAAGATTGAAGAATATGCAATACGAGTGAAGTTTTCAATCGACTGAATGTAATTGAGATTATTACATTCGAGAAGTGGTGTTTATTGTAGTGTAGCTGCCTGGAGCGGAGTGGAATCAACGTGGTGCTTGATTAACTCGACGACGCGGAGTAGATTCGTATTATTGCTGTGCGATCGGCTTGGCTGATATCTACATTATACACAGAAGATTGAATCTTAATTGTTTACTGTTGACTTTGTTAATGAAACCGTTCTCGATTGTGACGAGTACCTCGGTCTCGTTCGAGGAAGTTTTCTTGACTTTTTTAACCGAATGACCCTGTTTGAAGAAAGGAATAAGTGGGTCGTTTCTGAACAGGAACAGTTTGTTTGTAAAAATTCGTTTCATTTTACAAATATTGAAAATTGATTTCCAAACAGCATTTGATTTTTTTTTTAATGAAAATTTTTTTATTTTTTTTTTGGAATGGGCTACATAACTAAAGTACTTACGAGTATATATCTTTGACTTTTTGAAAATTTATACTAGATATTTTTTTTGCAAATTAATTATCAAAGTTTTTGTAAAATAGGTAACTTTTTTCTTTCAATTTTTCGTCTTTTCAAATGAAAAATCAGTTTTGCATCATTTTCAAATTTTTGTACCTAATTTTTTGAAATTGTGATATGTAGGTATTTATTAGCAATTTTAAAAACAAATTAATTCGTAGGTAACCATTTTTTTGTGAAAATTAATTTTTTAATTTTTGGAACACTTTCTTTTCTTGACGATTCGATTTTTTTTAATTTATAGAAAAGTTAGACAGATTTTCAACATTTTCTCAGAAAAATGTGCACCTATTTTTTTTAAACATTCAAAAAATTATACTTTTTGTTTATACCTACCTATTATTTTAAAAAAATTTGCGTGTAAAAATTTTTTTATTTTTTTATTTTTTTTAGAAAAATTGAATTTGCTTAAAAATCAGTTTTTAAATTTTTTGCAAACAAAACAATTTTTTAAATGTTTCCTTTTTTTGTTTCATTTTTTTGCATATTTTAATTGTTTTTTTTTTTTTTTTTTTTTTTTTTTTTTTTTTTTTTTTTTGTCAAAAGTCACTTTCCTTAATTTTTATGATTGAAACATTTTGTGATTTTCCAAACAATTGGTGTAGGTAATTTTTTTGAAAAATTAATTCATTTTTTGCAAATTTTCGAAATTAAAAATTGGTAGGTAAGTATTATTTTTAATTTTGCAAAAAAAATTTCTTTGCATTAAAAAAACTCCAATTTTTATTGAAAAATGTATTTTTGCAAATAATTGCGAGCCAACTTCTGCTTGAAAATTAATTTCTAAAATTTTTCAATGATTGAAAATTTTTCTTTCATGTTTGTTCAAAAATACCAATTTTTAATTTGTAAGAAAAGTGCAATTTTTAATTTTTTTTTTAGTGAATAAAATTACTTTGAAAATAAATGTTTCGTGTTTCGTTTAAATAAACAATCGATGTTATTCGTTTTTTTTTTAATTTAAAAAAATTGTAATTTTCTTGAAAATTCATTTTTGCTAATTTTAAACTAAATAATTTTAATTAACTTTCAACTTTTTTCATAACTACTTACCTATTCCAATATTTATTAATTTTTTCAATTCTCTTTGATCATTTAAGTTTGTTTGAATTTGATTTTAGTCTAGAAACAAATTTTAAAATTTGTAAACAATTTTTATAATTTTTCGAAAAATTAATAAATTGCTACTTCTTTTGTAATTTTCAAGAAATAAATATTTTTATTCATTCTTTTCAATTTTTTTGAATATTTTGTCTTAAAAAAATGTTTAAAAAATGATCGTTCAAATGTTAACCTTGAAATTATTCTTTAAATTGATTTACTTTCTGATCATCGCTTCAAAGTTGCTTATTAGATTAATTTTTTGAAAAGTTCGCTCAAGACACTTTTATTTTTAAATTATTTTACAATTTACTCATTTACATTTCACGTTTTAGCTTTCCACACCTTTTCTGTTTCTTTCCCTTTTTCGGATCAACTGGGTCTTATTTTCGAAGTTGAACTTTTTCCAACTTCAATCGTCATTGGCACCTGAAAAAATGATTTTGGCATTATTTTTATTCTATAACATGATTGGGGTAAGCAGAACATAAATAATTATTTTCATCGCATGCAATAAGTTTTCATAACATTTGTGAAAATACCTAATAAGTATCGACCTAAATTTTGACATTTTCTCAGTGCATTATTTCGCCAGACAACCATTCTCCCACCGTCGGCGGATACGGACAAGTGCCACCTCTTCACGACCATTCCTCTGTGATTCCTCCTACATCGACACAAACCCACCCAGATGCTCATACCGGACACGTTACTCTGCCAACTCCAGACCGCATTCAGACTTCTCCTGTAGGCGATGACACATTCTGCGACTATCTACAGAAAAAAACAAGTTACGCGGAACCAATCAAGAAAGTACACCAGTCGTTGAAAGAATTACAAGAACACGTGTACAATCATGTTATGCATAAAGCTGGAGTAAAAGGCTCGAAACCAGACGGGAATCACCAAGATAATGGTTCGAAACTGAAAGACAATTTTTATAATTATATTAAAGGCAATGAAGCCCTGAGAAAGCACGATATGAATCGGACATTCAAGTATAACGATGCGGTCGAAGCGTTGAAAAGAGCGCCACACGATGTAAATAGGCAAAATGATTTCAAAAAAGCATTAACCCAGGAGCTCAGTAGTAGCCTTGTGAGGTTATTCCCCAATCCGTGGACTAGGTAGTCTTCAAAAACTTTACAGTTTCGCAATGGGAGCTGGTGATGGGCATGATGAATATAAGACGAAAGATGGACATGGACATGAGACGAAAGACGGACCTGGCAATGAGCAAAAAGATGGAGGACATCATATTGAACGTGGATATGGTGAATGGGAGCATGGGCAGAATCGTGATCAAAATAGTCATGATGTACTTTTGAGATCTACTGAAAAATCAGCTGTAGCAGATCATCAAAAAATTGAGGGGAGTAGTTCCGAGTATGGGGTTGAACATCATCGTGGGAATGAAGCTCAATCTAAAGAGAAGCCCTTAGAGCATATTCCATTTCCTGAAAACTCGCCTGTGGAAAGAGTCGTGGGTGCTTTATTGGAGATTTTTCCTGTAGATAAACTTTTAGCGTAAGTATACACATTCTATGGCAAATAATTGAGAAATGAGCGTGATGCACTTCTACAAAATAATAATGGTCGACCAGAGAGACGAGTAAGGGCAGAATGTTGTACTCTCACGAAGGCTTTCATAATGCGTGATAGATTTCCACGTTTTTCTGTTCGGTTAGTTCACAAAATAGGGCAGGCTGCGAAAGCTGGCGAGTGTCATTAGAAGAGAAATACGTTTTATGGTAAATATTTATGTCTCTCTAATGAGTGTGCAAATTTATGGCCTTGAAAGACAAAGGCACAAAGACAATTCACAACTTGTACTAAATTTCGCTGCATAATAAATTCGCAAACAATTATGAATTTTTGGTTGCTCGAGCCAACTCATTTGTTTCAATTAAAAAGTAGTCGACTTTCGATGCGATAGTACTTTCTGCTTTCGTGCTACGTAAATCGAATTCAGCGTAGACGTATCGATCGACCTTTACTCTACGATGGAAATCACTATTTGGTGCTTTTTTGCAGTCTTGATTTGGGTAAGATATCCACTCTTAAAATTAATACCCGTTGAAAAAGATAATTTCCCCAAAGACAGAATATTGAACACGTTGATTTTTTGTAGCAAGCTGTGTGCTTCCCAAGTTTTGAATCCCAATCTGGATCCACGAGCGACAACGCAGGTAAACACAAACAGTTTTTCGAGGACTTTCAAAACTTCGTCAAAAAGGAAGGAATTTCACAAGATAACGAAGGCGTTAAAAAAATGCTACATGGTCTGCTCGTCGGTGATGTTGACCAGGAATCGAATGATCACCACATCGAAGCGATCAAAAAACTGCAACTTTCTTCGGCAGATTCGACCCAGCAGCCTTCTCCTACAGCAGAACCCCAGGTACCAGATTTCAATGGATGGCCACCGAGCGATCTATCACAGCCCCAGAACCTTGATGGTGATATCAAGTCGCTAGCTGAATGGGTACGAATTGACAGAGAGCGTGACGCACGTAGACGAATGAGATTACCAAACAACCCATCGACTGAAAATTCAATCCAGGAGCCTTCTAGTTCTTACAGTGACTATCTTGATGAGGAATTCGTCGGTAATAATGCAGAACCGCCAAGTACCCCTGAGGATCATTTAGTGAAAAGCGACCAATTGCTAAAGTCGCCTTATTTGGAAACTCCTCCTGTTGCCAATGAAGTAACCGAGAAAAGTACATATGGTGTTGACCAATTCCCTATGTACGGAATTGGAAGTCACAAATCGATCTATGATAATAAACCGTTGTGGCGTCCCGAGCAGAAACCTTCAATTTCGAAAGAGGAAGAAGAGGATCCAGAGGAGGAAACGTCGTTTACTGATATGGTTTTTTCGAAGCTCGCGAGTTTGAAACATTACATCTCTAACCCGTTTAGTGACCGCTGATATTTTTTAGAAGTGCATTTCTTTTTTCTTTTCTTTTCTTTTCTTTTCTTTCTTTTCTTTCTATATTTTTTTTTTTTTTTTTTTTTTTTTTTAAATATTTGTTAGTAGGTATTTCGTTTTTATCAGAGTTTATTTTTATGATTGAAACGATCACTCATATGTGATATTCCATCCAATACCTAACGGTGAAAAATCTAGATGATGGAATCTGGCCCGGAGGATCAATTCATTGAAGGTAATGGTCCTTCGGGTCCTCCTAACTTGTCGATATAAATTTGCCGATGAATACCTTCTATGAGGGGTCTTTATTCGTTTAAAAAAAAAACATTATGGAGAGGGTGAGGGGTGCATACAAATAATTTGTAATTCTTTCCTTAGGACAATTAATCAGGTTACAATGAACTTTTAAAGTTTTTTGAGGGTGGGTGGGGGGGGGGAGGGTTTAAGCTTTAATTTTGTTTCGTTTTATTTATTTTTATTTCTTCTAGTTTCATTGAACTTGAAATTAGAAAAAAATATATAAATATTTCCAGTACTCAGAAGTGTTTTTTTTTTTCATATTTTTGTCATTTTTTGGCACTTTTGACATTTTGGATCTAACTTTTTTTTTAAAAAAGAAAAGAAACTAATGAGTGATATTTTATGTGAAATTTTCATAGAAGGTGAAAAATTCACTCCCAAACTACAATATGGAAAAATGAATGCCGAAAATCCCAAGTCGAAGAAATACATATACGAGTATTTACTTTTTACAAATCTCTCTAGAACTTTTTTGAAACGAGTTTACTCAAAAAATAGCTTGTTAATTAAAAAAAAAAAAAAAAATTAAACAATACAATTAAAAAACAGGAGATAAAGAATTTTGGTGAAGAAATCTTTTGAATGAAAAATTGCGACATTTCCTGAAAAAATTATTCAAAATAAATTGTTCTACGAAAAAAAATCTAATAAATTGAATGTACAAATTTTTTTATGAAACTATGAGTAATTCTTTTAATTTTTTTCAATTCATTGGTAGGTAGGTACGTGTTTTTTGACGAAAATCTCTCAAAAAAATATTCTAAAAATAACTGTTTTTCTAAAAAAAAAACAACGATATTTTTAAAATTAATTTTATTCAAAAATTGTCAAATTCTCCTAATGAAAGAGATAAAAATCTAGCAATTTTTTTTAAGACGGTCTCAAAAAATTATTTGCTCGTATTAAAAAAAAATGTATGAGTAAGTACCTAGTACCTACCTATTAAAATAAGTTCATAAAAAATCATCTTAAAGAAAAAATTGTAAAAAAAAAAAATATCCAAAAATGGAAAGTTTCAGAAAAAGCTCTATTGAAAAAAATTTCTATAGAGAAGAAAGTTTTTTAATACCTAGAACATTTTTTTGAAAAAATTTTTGTTGGTGCCCATTTTGAAATTATTTTTTGAAAAAAATCACCAGTTCATTAACAAAAATTTTTCAGTGGTATTTAGGACATTTTGTAAAAAATAGAATATGAAAAGAAATTTTTCAAGTAGATGTGGCATCGTTAATATCTAAAAAAAATTTAAAAATTCTCATTTGTAAAATCCTCTTAGATAATATGTACTTTGAAAGCACATACTTATTATCATTTGTCAGAAAAAATATTTGTCGAGAAATTCTCTTGATAAAAATTGAAAAAAAAAACACTTCTTTCGCAGTAGGTAAAGTTTTTTTTTCTTTTTTTCAAATTCTTTTGAATTTGATTGAAAATTTTGAGAAAAAATAGTCCATTTTTTTAGTAAGAATTCTTCTTAATATTTTACAAAACTCACAATTTTTCAAATTTCATTAGAGTATAATAATTATTTTTTTTGTTTTAGTTTTAATTTAATTTTTTCTACAATTTCAATTCTGTTTCATTTTTTTTCGAGTTGTTCTTTTTTCAATCTTACTCCTCCTCCCTCTCTCGCGTCGTGAACTCTTTCGAGAGAATTTCGCATATTTTTTACAAATTTTTTTCTTCTTCTTTACAGATGGTGGTTTACAAAAAAATGAATACCGTCCTATTTTTCTGAGAATTTACCGAATCACCTATTTTGCTTAAGATGTTGAAAGTGCTTATTTGTACCATTAAGTATTATAATTTTTCAGATAAATTTGGCTGTTGTCATTTTCGAGCATTTAATAATTTTTTTTTACAACTCATGTTCGTTCATAAAAATCTAATTTCATCGCCTGCCTGCATGTTTCAACCTTTTTTCTAATGAACTATTATATTCGTGTAACAGATTTGAGGAGAAAATCATCTCTCATCCGCGGGTGCAATTATTTTAATTTTATTCTGCGACTTGTGATTGATGGCCAAAGAGTGAAAAAATGGCAGAAAAACGCATCAACAATGGAGTAATAATTGCCTTCGGTGCGAAGAAGCAAAAAGCAGACTTTTTTCTTCTCAATTTTAGCCAGTAATGGTGGCTTTTAATAGCACTTTAGTACAACAGCATAAAGAGAAAGGGTACGGCGAACGAAGCGAGAGCGGAGAAGGGGGATCGAATAAAAGTACCTAAAAAAGAGTACAAAAAAACGTTTTTTTAAATACATTCGTAAAAGAGACAAATTGCTTAACGGTATTTGCATTTAGAAAACTGGCAGCGACGATAACGAAGCGTGAAAAGTAAAGAGGCCAATCGTTTAATATTTGTAATCGTTTCGCGAATACGAATCGTACGGCGACGATGACGACAACAGAGCGAACGACGATTACAATGAAAATATGGGGTGACAAAAAAGAAAAAGGTACCTCGAATACATAAAAGTGCCTTGTTACAATTAGCCATGGTGTATGAACTTAAAGCTGCCTTATTATGAGGAGAGAGAAAGAGTACGAGTGGAGATAAAAAGATTCGAATTTGTACCGGAACATACCGACCTACGAATGAGTGGTACATGGTTTGGATCTGCCTCTGGAGTATTCGGTGAATGGTCCACGAGTCTGTGTTTGTTCGCTGCGAGAGGTAGTTTGGGAACCTTTGGCGGTGTCCAACTAGTTTAGCGTGGCTCAAGCCCGAAGAGAGAGAGCGAGATGGAGAGAGTTGACAAGTGTGAAATTGATGTGAAATATTTACCCGCTGAAAGACGCTCCTCAGTTGGTGGCTTTCGAATGTGTACAATTGTTAACAGATACGCAGGCCTATTGACAAATCATTAGACATGGTACTTCTTGAAAAAAAATAATAATAATTTCAACGAGTGCGCCTCTCGCCTCGTTTGACGATATTTTATAAGCGCTGTTGTTAAAAAGGTGTTGTTGTATGCGACGATAAGTGTTACGTGTGTAAAACTACATACACAACAAAGGCCTCCGACGATGTATTGCTACTGTCGCCTCCTGCGCTGCTGCCCCAGCTTCAGCCCCTCGTGGTACTCGAAAATAATATAATGCCTGATCGAATCGAAGAGAGAAGAGGAGGCCTCGTTGGATCAAGAATAAAGGAGAGTGGCCGCAAATGCCTGGTTTATGTGCAGACCACGATGACAATATCAAGTGTTAATTATTTCAAAATTCAATATCCGCCTCGTGTGTGAAGTATAAACGATTTGAAGTTAGCTTTTTATAAACCATTTTAATTATTTAACAACCACCTATGTTGGTTTTTTTTTTTTTTTTGCTATGCTGGGGGTTTCATGCTAGGTTACTAATTTTTTGCTCCAAAAAAATTGAATTGTTTTATTTTTTTAAAAATTGGAATGAAAAAATGAGTTTTTTCCCCTCAAAGAATTGAAATTTATTTTTCTCTAAAAATAAGAGACATTTTTTTAAAAAGAAAGAAAGAAAGAAAGAAGGAAAAATGAAACATATTTTTACTGGAAAAAAGTAGGTAAGATGTAAGATTTTTTTTTTTTAAAATGAGAGATTTTTTTCTCTACAAAAATAAATGAACAACTTTTTCCCCAAAAAATCGAAATTTCCACTCAAAAAATTGAAAATTTTTCCAGAAGAATTAACTTCGTCGAAGAATGAAAAAGATTTCTTCTCAATATGAACTTCTTTTTTTTAATGAGAATTTATCAGCAGTTCATTTATTTCTTTAAAAAAATGTGACCAACGTACTTACCTATTTAAAAACAATGTTTGAAAATTGAAAATTATTACCTACTAATTATAAAATAGAGAACTCCTCAAAAACGAAATATAAAAAAAAAGTTCAACTCGTGAACATGATATTTGTCAACGATACTATCGACAAAGAATCTAAAATTTATCGATTCCGATTTTCCACCGATTTTGTGCAGATATTTGAAACTACATTATCGACAAAGAATATTAAATTTATCGAATTCGATTTTTTAACGATTTTGTAAAGATATTTAAAACTATATTATCGACAGATTATATGAAATTTCTCGACTCCGATATTTTACCGATTTTTTGACGATATTTGAAACTATATTATCGACAGATTATATTAAATTTCTCGAATTCGATTTTTTAACGATTTTGTGAAGATATTTAAAACTATATTATCGACACGTAATCTGAAATTTCTCGAATTCGATTTTTCAACGATTTTGTGACGATATTTGAAACTATATTATCGACAAATTATCTGAAATTTCTCGAATTCAATTTTTTAACGATTTTGTGAAGATATTTAAAACTATATTATCGACAGATTATATGAAATTTCTCGACTCCGATATTTTACCGATTTTTTGACGATATTTGAAACTATATTATCGACAGATTATATTAAATTTCTCGAAATCGATTTTTTAACGATTTTGTGAAGATATTTAAAACTATATTATCGACACGTAATCTGAAATTTCTCGAATTCGATTTTTCAACGATTTTGTGACGATATTTGAAACTATATTATCGACACGTAATATGAAATTCCTCGAACTCGATTTTTCAACGATTTTGTGGCGATCTTTGAAACTATATATTATCGACAAATAATCTGAAATTTGTCGAACGATTTTTCAACAATTTTGTGACGATATTTGAAATTATTTCCAAATTTTAAAAATTGGTGAAAATTTTTCTAAGCCCAACACGTCTGGAAGTACTAAACTGTCTATTATAAGCGTTTTATTGCCAACTTCTCAACGATAAGGTGTGGCATAGTAGTTAAGGAAGAGGATTGCCATGCAGGAGGTGGATGGTTCAAGCCCCACGGATGGCAGATTTTTTATAATTTTTTTTGACTTTTTCTGAAATGATCCTCTTACCGCAACATGAATAATGTGTTTAGGCATAGTTTAATGTATTAATTATGCTAATTAATGATTTTTAATTATAGAAAAAAGCTAGTAAAAGACGAAAAATCGGAATAAAAAATCGACAGAATATCGAATTCGATAAAGTGTCGCAAAAGTTCCGCCTAAATCGTGAAATTATCTTTCGATATTATAAATATATTATCGATAAAATATCTTACTATAATCTCGAAATTTTTGCTAACTATAATTCGTCGATAATCTATCTATATATCGAAAGATAATTTCACGATTTAGGCGGAACTAACGCGACACTTTATCGAATTCGATATTCTGTCGATTTTTTATTTCAATAATTTGTCGATTGTGCTGCTCGGGATTGACGTTTTTTGAAATGAAAAATTATTTGAAAACTGAAAACACGTTTTAAAAAACCATACACGTGTAATTTTTCAAAGTTTAAAAACTTGAAATTATTTATTTATTTATTAGGTATTATTATTATTTTTTTTTTTACAAATTGAAGGTTAGATTTCTAGGTACTTGAAAATTGGGAGCTTTTCAAGAATTGGAATTTTCTATAAAGTAAAAATTGAAATTTTAAAAATTGGAAACCCATTAAGCCAACGATTTAATTATAATTCATGATTATGCAGAAAATGCATATTTTTTTTCATTAAGTACCTAAGTAAACATCTCAAGGTTTGTAAAAGGTTGACCGTCGATTTTAGGATTTGTAAAGTAAAACGTCGAAATGATCGAAAATACTTACTTAAAAAAATTGGCGAGGGGTTATGAGTCATTATTTGAGTGGAAATGGAAAAATGTTATTTACTTTTTTAAAATTTTAGGTTACTTAAGTTGATTTTTTTTTTCAAATTTAGCTCCGATGTATGGGGTTTTTACTCGACGAGGAAATTTATCGAGAAAAAGAAGATACGTACGAACTACGGAATAATTTACCGCAGCACTCGGATACTCTCCTATACATCGTATTACGCGTGTCGATGTGAAATCATTTTGTGCGCTTAAATTTTCGCCACAAAATCGAATTTCGCGTACTTTGATAACTTCAAAGGAACGCATGAGAATTTTAACAGCGATTATGACTAAAAAGGTGGGGCTTTTTATAAAGTTCAATGTCAGATTTTGATCAAACGCGAGTATATTGAAGAGGTTCAAGGTGGTTGAGGAGCGTAAGTAGACTATTAAATGATGGCTTTTTGCCTACGTACCTTGGTTGGGTCGATGTACGCGAGTATATTGCTTCTTATATTTTGGTCGATATCCAGTGGCGAAATTCCATCTAAGGCGTTTTAATGCTGCAAAAAGTATAACTACCTACTCGTATTATTTTTAGCTGAAAATCTAATAAAATTGTAATTTTAAAAATAAAATCTGCATATTTTACTAGGCAATTTCCGTATTTGATATATTTTGACTATATGAATTATTGAAATTGGTTTGAAATTTAATTTTTTTCAAAATGAAGTGATAATTCAAAACTTGATCGATCCAATATTTTGGATGGTAAATTTTTGAAATGAAAGCAATCTTTAAAATTTCAAACAATTTTCCAAAGATCCCAGAGATCAGTTAGTTAAAGTTTGATAGATTTTGAAAATTCGATAAAGATTTAAAATTAAGTAATTTCTAGCATTTTTGATAAAAGTTTGAAATTCGGGAATTTTTTAGTCTACCTATTAAAATTTCAAAATTTGATGCTTACGCACCTAAAAAATTGTTGATACCTATTATGGTAAATACCTATAACTATAATTTCATAAAAAATCGAAATTAGGGAAAGTTTAATAAAATTTGGAATTTTGACAGTTTTTAGATTTCACTATAAATTGAATAAATTTTTCAAGTTTAGTAAATTTTTATACATAATTTCAAAAATTTCAAAATTTTGCATACTATTAATATAAATAAATACTTAAATAAATAAATAAATAAATATTTTTAAAGTTTGGAGAAAAATTCAAAATCTGACAACTTTTTGTACATAAAATTATTTTTTGAAAATTTTCAATAGATCAATTTGTGAAGTTTGATAGATTTTTAAAATATGGTAAAAAACTCAAAATTCAAAAAAGTTTTCATTATGAAAAGACAGCTTTCAAATTTAGTACATTTTTAAAACTTTTTAATGTGGTAAATAATTCTTAAAATGTTATAAAAATTTGAAATTAGAAAAATGATAAAATGGCGAATTTCGAAATTGAATTAATTTTAAACTTCGGCGAATTTTCATAAAATTCTAAAGAATTTCGCCATTTTTTTAAATTTTGTGAAATTTTGAAATTTGTTGATTTTTAAATTGTAATAACAACTGTTTCACATTGAATCAATTCCCTCAAAAATTTTGTAAAATTAAATTTGTAAAGTTTGATACCTGCTCAGTTTTTAAAAATTTGGTGAAAATTCAAAATTTTGAAAGTTCTCATTCTTAAATTTATTGACCGACTCCGATAAATGCAATGCTTTTGCTGATCACTTTGAAAAGATCTTTAAAAATAAGCTATCCAATGATCCTCTTCGTGATATCCCATCCACAATCAATAATTCCCCAACTGATCGTATCAAGAAAACGTATCCAGGTGAAGTTAGACATCTGATTAAGAAATTAAAATCCAGAAAGTCTCCTGGTATCGACAGTATAACAAATCTAATGCTTAAAAATATGTCCTCCAACTGCATATCTCAACTTTGTAAAATTTATAATTCCTGCTTAAAACTTTATTATTTTCCAACTTATTGGAAAACAGCTTCGATGATTGTTATTCCTAAACCCAAAAAACCAGCAAATGATCTCTCCAGTTACCGTCCAATTAGTTTACTTTGCTCAATCTCAAAAATCCTTGAAAGAATAATTCTTAAACGCCTGTTATCCTTCATTAATCACAAAAAAATCCTTCCACCTCATCAATTCGGTTTTCGTTCTAAATACGCAGCAACCTATCAAGTCCACCGCATTTGTAAATTAATTAACGACGGATTCGAAAAGAAGAAATTCACTGCAGCTATCTTCCTTGACGTCAACAGTGCTTTTGATTCTGTATGGCACAACGGCCTCCTTTATAAACTCCTTCAGATTAAAATTCCTTTCTATCTACTTAAAATAATTAAATCCTTCCTATTCAATCGTAAATTTATCTTAAAGTTTGGTTCCGTAATGTCAACACCTAGACCAATAGAAATCGGAGTTCCTCAAGGAGCCGTTCTCAGTCCCTGCCTCTACAACATATTCTGCTCGGACTTCCAAATTGTCAACGACTCCACAATCGCTCAATTCGCGGACGATACGTGCCTCCTTTCACAAGAAGAAACTCTCTCGACGAAGCGATATCCAAACTACAGCAGGCAATCGATAGCTGCGTCAGATGGTTCGTCGATTGGAAGCTAGACTTGAACCCTAACAAAAGCGAAGCAAAAATATTTGCTCTACGCAAAATTCAAACTTCAAGGAATCTCTCCATACATAACTCCGTAATTACTTGGAAATCGAATGCTGTTAAATACCTTGGCGTTCATCTAGATTCAAAACTGAACTTCAACGAACATATTGATACAAAACTGAAAACCGCAGTCAGTCGTCTTCGCATGTTATATCCATTACTCAACAAAAAATCTCACCTACGCATACACAGTGGAAAACTTCTCTACACGGCGTTACTACGACCTATTCTAACTTATGGTGTCATCTCTTGGATTGGTACTTCGAACTCTAACTTTCAAAAACTTGAGAGATTTCAAAACAAAACTTTAAGAATAATTACACGTAGTCCTTGGTTCATTCGTAACTCTCAAATTCGAAAGGAAATCGGTCTTGAATCGCTTAAATCTTTTTCAACCAACTTATGCCGTTCCAGCATCGCAAAAATTCGTTCAATGGATGACCTCCAGTATCTCATGGTATCCACTGTAAATCGTCGTCTTCGTGCAAAACTTGCTTAAGATGTCCTTAATTGAGGTTTAAATCCCTCATGTTTTCTTCTTTTTTTTCCCCCTTACTTTTAGTTCTGTTACCTATCCGTGATATAGTGTACGTACACTGAACCGGTTAAATAAAATTGATTGATTGATTGAAATTTATTGACATAAGCACATAACAATTTATATATAATTTTTTTAATTTTTTAAATAAAAATTTTAAATTTAGTGAATTTTAAATTTTTTTATTAAATTTCTGATAATTGGCGAAATTTTTTTAATGCAGCAAATGTTAAAAATTTAATAAAAATTTGAAATTTTGGTAATTTTTACATTTTTTGGTAAAATTTTGTACTATTATTTCTTTACAACTTTGATTTTTTTTTTTTTTCAATTTGGTGAAAAATCTTGATTTGGGAAATTTTCAAAACTTTATACAACTTGGGAGTTTGCTGCCTAATTTTAAACATTAAGTACCTATTGAATTTTCAAAATTTGGTAAAAATTCGAGATTTTATTCTCTTTAAATTTTATTAAATTTTAAAAATTGGATCCATTTTTAAATTTTGATGAATTATAAGGTTTAATTTTTTTTTTAAATCACCTAGGTGAATCTTTGAAACTTGGAAAAATTTTTATTTTGCAGAAGTCTCACTTTTAGGGTTTTGAGATTTTGTTGGGCCTTTTTCTTATATTTTTTTAGAGAGGATAGCCTACGTGTTGACCTGATTCATCAGAAAATTGTAAACGAAATTTTTTTTTTAAATTTGATCGTTTTTTTTCTGAAACTTGTTTTTAGACTTCTTAATTTTTTGCACTCCCATATTTTTGAAAAATGCAACCGTTTTAAATATTATTTTATTGAATAATATTGTCTGCAAAAGTATTTTGAAATTGAATTTTATTGCAACTTCAATTTTCTTAAAGCTAAATTTTTGAAATAAAAATCTTATTTTTGTCATAATTCATAAATATATTTTTTTTTGAAAATATTACAACAATTTTTTCAAGTCAACCCATTTTTTTAAATTTTACTTTGCTTTTTGTTTTTGTAAAACTTCATAATCATCAAGAATTATTAATAATGGTACTTATTTTCTTAACTCATATTTCTTTTAAATGAACTTTTCTCAATTTTTTAACCTATAACTATTTTAATGATATCAAATTATCAATTCGATTGTATTTACTCGTCTACTTACTTTTTCAATACCTTTTGAAAATTATTTTTCAATCTCAAAAGAAAATATTCCGTTGATGTAATATTGAAGGATTTTGTTAATGTTTTGTTATACTTTTGAAAAAAAAAATCATTTTGATGCCTGATATAAAACAATGTTACCTATGCAAAAAAAATTCCATATAAGAAATTTTTCCCTCTATTTTTTTTTTTTTTTTTTTTTTTTTTTTGTTGTGATGACTGTTATTTTTTAATGAAAAAATATGTGCAGTTCTCATCAAAAACTTGAATTTAATAATTTTTAGAATTTTTTTTTCTTGAAAATCAAGTAGATAGGTGTGTAATTTTTTTCAAGAAAAGTTTCAAAGAAATTTTTTATTGAATATGCTTTTAAAAAGTTCAATATTATCGATAATTTTGAAAAAGATTATCGAGTAGGTATCGAGAAGAATTTTCAAAAAATATCTGAAAATTTTTTTAAGATTTCAAAATTTTAAAAAAAATAAAAAGATTTAAAAAAAAAAAAAAAAACTATACCAATTTTTTAACAGAAATTTTTAAAAGAGAAAATTCCAATTCCTGTCATGAAATTTTATGAAGAAGTTTTTGTTTAGAAAATTTCTACCAAGATAGGTGATTTTCCTAAAAATTAACAAAAAAATTAAATACTCGATGATTTTTTTTTTTTTTTTTTTTTTTGAGGTGCCTAAAGACTCAATTTTTTTCCAAGAGTTTTGTGTTTTAAATATTTTTTAAGGATTCTGATTTGATCACTTCAATACATTCTGATCATACTGAACTCCAAAACTTTTTAAAACCAGTGTTACCAGCCTGTTTTGCATAGAAAATATCACTTTTCAAAGCTCTGTTGCGCCTTCATTTACAAAGATAGGCACTCGATGAAAATGGACGTTTTTATCGGTGACAGGTACTCGTCGTCACTTGCGAAACACCCTATATGTATATGTACTTAGTTACACTATTCGCGTATAGTCAAACAAAACTGACGTGTTTTATTTGGTACATATTCTTTTTTAGCCTTTTTGTACCCCGGCCCTTTGTCGCCACCCTGCGGAATATCGTTCTATTTACTCGACATCGGTATAGGGCACACAGGCACATACGTAGTCTACAACATATAAAGGTTACACAGTCGGGTGAAAAATTACAACTATGAGAGAGAGAGAGAGAGAGAGAGAGAGAGAGAGAGAGTTGTTAGTTATTTGTTGTATGGAACAGCGAACAATATCAGCAACACACTTGTATGTATATAATAATTTCGTTAACTTTATCATTTCGTTATCTCGATTATAAAATTGAAACGTCGCCAGAAGGCGACTGGAAAATAACTCGCATCGCGTATCCTTTTTTTTTCTCCTGCATTCTGCGATAAAAATATCTGTGCAATGATCTGTTCGTCTTCCCGATGGAGCCGCGAGCATGTTGCGTATATACCAAAAATATCAAATATATATATAATGTACTTCGCACGGAGTATAAAAAATACCGCACATGAAGGAAAAATTCATGGCGAATGGAAAAAAAAAAAAAAATACTAAAAAGTACTAAACGTATGTCGGTAGCACACCACTTGAAAAATACCATATGTGTGATTATTAAAAAAGATATCTACATGATACATCCCATCGAAGGGGTAAATTTTGCTGTATAATACGTACACAATAAAAGAAGACAATATAAATACGATTGCATTGCGCTGTGTGCAAACTCTTTTATATACTAACGGTCTATTATAGCGATATGGGATCGGGAAAACGGGTTTATCGCGTATGAAGTGGCGTTTCTATTTTTTCTTTCTTCTTTTTCTGGCTCGTACTATACTTATTGCGGTACTTACTCCTTCATACCGCAACCCAGAAGAGAAGCAGCCCGTATACCACATATTTTTACAAAAATTTACCTCGTCGTTGTCATCTCGTGCTGTATTTTTTTTTCATTCTTCTGCTTCGCGAGCAAATTACACCGTCGTACGTCTCCTTCCTGGCCAGCATGCGAAATATATAGATATTTTTGAAAAATAAAAGAAAAAATATATATAAAATGAAGTCAGAATGCGATACAATACATCGAGTTTCCTATTCTTTGTACTATCTACGTAGTACTACGTATTACATATGCTAGATTTACTCGTCGTGTATAAAGCTACTCCGCTATATTGGCGATGAAATGCATATATTTCGACGATGATTTTCGATGCGAAGAAATAAATAGGTACAGTGAACAGTGAACGGCTATATTTGATGTAGTTATACGTGGAAATTGTCAAACAAACGTAATTTTTAGCGTGAAAATGTCGTCGCGTTTTCCCAGTTCCTTTGTTGTACTGACTTTAAGATATTCGTGCAGCAGAAAAACGTGGAAATTGAATGAAAAGAAAAAAAGAAAAGCACATTTAGTGGAAAGTGGAGCATATACGCATATATCGTAATTTCAACGTACGCAGAATGTGTTACTTTGTTAAATTATGTGCGAGTAAATTGGATATAAAGTGTAGATTAATATAGTGTGATGAAGATGGCGAATTCAATTTAATTCTGTTTTTGACGATATTACATCGAATGCCCTTTTTTATGTAGGTAGGTAATTTAATTTTGCATAAAAATATGCCACTTTTTTCCAACATCTATGTCTCATTCGGATCCGACTGAATAATCTTTTTATACATCAGCAAAACATTTTCAATGTTCAGCTAAATGTTAACAATTTCTTTTTTCAATTCGGCCAAAATTCAAAATTACCCGATTTTTAAATTTTATTGGAATTTTCAAAAAAGTTTCAAAGTTTAATTTTTACAAATTTTAGATTTTAATGAATTTTTCTAATTGGAGACATTTTTGAAATTTAGTAATTTCCGAAGTTCAATTCTCAGTTTTCAAAATTCAAAATTTTAAAAATTTAACTACAATTTGAAGTTTGATGATTTTATAGTAGCGAAATTAAAAAATAAAAATTCTAATGTTGAATCATTGTTTAAATTCAGTCAAACTTCCCGAAATTTCTAAAAAGTCTCTTTTTAAAATTCCATCAATATTTATAATAAAATAAAAGGAAAAAATACAAAAACATAAAAAAGTTTCGCGAAGATGTACATTAATATTTTATTAAAAGATCAAATTTTAAGCGAAACAAAAAATATAAAAAATACGAATAAATTGGACGACGTTTCGAATTTCATCGAAATTCATTATCAAGTCCGATTAGAAAAAAACAACGAAATGATGAAAAACTACTATAAAAATACAAAAATACAAATTTAAGAAAATTAAAATATAGCCAAATGTTTATAGGGTTCTATACCGTTGACGTCGTTTTTGTCGTTAACCCAACTCAATTAACGACAAAAACGACGTCAACGGTATAGAACCCTATAAACATTTGGCTATATTTTAATTTTCTTAAATTTGTATTTTTGTGTTTTTATAGTACTAGTTTTTCATCATTTCGTTGTTTTCTTCTTATCGGACTTGATAATAATGAATTTCGATGAAATTCGAAACGTCGTCCAATTTATTCGTATTTTTTATATTTTTTGTTTCGCTTAAAATTTGATCTTTTAATAAAATATTAATATTTATAATTTTCGAAATTTGGCAAGTAAAAATTGAAAATTTCGTAACTTTCAAATTTTACTTAATTTCTGAAGTTCAGTGAATTTTGAGATTTTTATGTTGAACCATTTTTTAAATTCATCAGTCAAACTTCCAGAAATTTCTGAAATGTCTCTTTTAAAATTCCATCAACATCTATAATTTTTCAAAATTTGGCAAGTAAAAATTGAAAATTTCGTAGGTAATTTTCAAATTTTATTCAATTTCTGAAATTCAGTGAATTTTGAAAATTCAGCAATTCGGCAATTTTCAAATTTCAGCTCAATTTTCCATTTCCCATTTTTTCCATTTCAGCCAAAATTCTAAATTACAAATGAGTTCTTAAATATGTGATTTTGATTTTTTTTTTTTTAATTTTCAAGGCGAAAACCATTTACAAAATTTTAATATAGTGTGTAACAATAAAATATTCCAAGACTCCTGGATTTTTTTCAGCCCTCTTCAAACAGTTTATATGAATACTTATACCGAGAATCCTCAAACATTAAAATTGGTCAAAATACATTCTCGATATAACGAGATAGTACAAAATAATATAATTTTTGAAATTACAAATGTGGTAGAAATGTGATATTTATTTTTTAAATGATGATAACTGGAAGAAAATTTGATCCCCCAAAAAGTAGGGATGAGAAAATATATCCTATCAAAAACATGAAAAATTAAAAAAAAAAAAATCAGTGAACCGTTTCAAAAATCTCAGAAATGTCTTTCAACGTTTTGAACAAAAAAAGGAATTGTCTGAAGAGCAAAGTGGTTTTTTTTTTTGGATGAACGAAAAAAATTGTATCGAAAATACATTGAAAATTGAAAGTTTTTGAAAAGTTGTTAAATATGCTATAAAAACTTTTCCAAGGCTCCAATTGGAGTTTTTTTTTTCAAATTTAAGTTTTGTATTTTGATCTTGCGAAAATTTGGTTAGGTATTTGTACTGTAAACATTTTGATTGGACCAACCCTTCACCTCCAATTTCGAATTATTTCAGTTGGAGTTTTTTTTAGTCATAGATATTTTTTCACTGGAATTTTCTATCAAATTTCTTCTCAGTCAGAGTCCCTTTTTCCATTTTTATTTATTTATTTTTTTGTCAATTTTTATGAGTTTTTTTCTTCTCGTCGTAATTTCCTATCAGCATTTTCTGTTTTTTTTTTTTTTTTTTTATCAAAATTAATTCTAACAAACGATACCTATACATAATCATAAAAAAACTCTACAAAAAAAACGAATAAACAATAGGTACATATCTAATTCTGACCAAACCATGTAGGTAAAAAAAACATGACCATAAATAGTTGACAAAAAAAAAAAAAAAAATACAAAAAATATAAAAAAGTTTAAAAAGTTAAAATGAGGTGACTCTGAACGAAAAAAAAATACTGAAAATGATAATTTTGATGAGCAAAACTCGGTTAAAGATGGAAAAAAGTTAGAAGTTACTGTTAAAAAAAAGAACCTCTTACAGAAAAAAAAATACAAAAAATTACCAAAAAGTTAAAAAAATGTGACTGACTGAGAAAAAAAATTGGCAGAATTTTTTTTTTTTTTCGTGTGTGTAATCAACCATGAATTCATTATGTTTTTATTCAAGGGCAACTTACTTTCAATATCATGCAGTCCATCACATATGTAAAATTTGTCCGCTGTATTTTGTATTTGCAGTTCATTAGACAATTTCTGGTTTAGGTAGGCGTAACATATTACCTACATATAATGCAAAATTTTAGGAGAATGAAAGGTACAAACAAAATTTTTGTAATGATCAAAATTGTTTTAAAAACTCTAATATACAACTTTAGTTTGAAAAATTTTTCTATTGGGGCCTTAGGTATAGAAACAGAAAAGAGAGCTCAGCTCCCTCACCAAAAATCTCTCTATCTCTGTACCGAAGCTTTCAATTGAAAAATTTTTCAAACAAAAGTTATATATCGAAGTCTCTAAAATAATTTTGATCATTACAAAAATTTTGATTGAACCACTCATTCCCCTCCAATTTCGATATGATTGTACATTATGTTACGCCTAAACCGTGAAATTGCCCAATTCATGAAATAGGCAAGAATTAATAAAATTTGACAACATAATATGGCATTTTGGGCAAGTTTGAAAAAAATATTCGAAAAAAATATTTTTCAATAAAATTTTAAAATGTTTTGTACCAACAGATTTGAAAAAAAAAATGCACTTTCAAAACAAAATAATTATTTTTAGAAACAAGTACGGTCTACATGTTGAAATAATTCAACTTCAGTAAAATTAAAAATTCATTTTTTCACTATAAATTCTACTCAGAAAATATTCTTCATAGAGAATGATTTTTGAAAAAAATTTAAATTCTTTTCAAAAGTCAAATTTTAAAAAATTTCTTTTCCTCCTCTTCAACCACAAGTCACATTTCCTCCAATTCATTTTCAAAATAAATTTAGTAAAGTTACATGTTACTTCTGGTACATTAAACGAAGAAAAAAGGTCAACCAGAGATATTTGATACCTGGCATATGGCGATCTCTATCGCAAAGTCGATTTTTTCAAACGCATTTACTTAAATGACTATTTTAGGTATTTAAATAATGTGTAGATAAAGAAATAAAAACTGACCCTCCATTTCGAAAGGCATCGTACCGCATCAATGACGTGATTATAACAATAAAAACGAATTATAGCTCCTCGAGTACTTTAAAATACAATAAAAATTCGACAGTGTGTTATTTTAAACTTTTTTGAATGTGAAAAAAAATAGTATCAGATTACTCGTAACGACCAAGGGAGATAATGAGTATAAAAAATATGACGCTTTACGAAGAGCCCGTGCTGAAGTGTACAAGGTGCAGATGAAAAAATTGTCTTTCATTTTTTTTTTGTCTAAAATAGAAGGAGAGAAGAGTGAGGAGGTGTTGGACGGCTCGGTGAAGATGAGAATTTAATACATTTAAAGTGGCTTTTATTTTAAAAGCTTTTTTCGTCGTTTATTTAAAATTTTCTTTAGAGACAGGTTCTATACATGGAAGATTAAGGCGACTTATTGAACCAAACTCCAGGGGTCATTTTGGCGTGTTTTTTTTTCATACGAGCGAGGTGGGGTGGTTAATGGTTATTTATTTCAATGAAGGCCAGATTTCGATGTATTGAATTTATATTGAGTGAATTTTGGAGAGAATAAGCGAGGAAAGGAACATATACAATTATCCATGCAATTGTTTGTAGATTGTTTTGATTTTTATATTGAATTTATATTCCTTATGTACCTAAGTATTGATTTTTTTTTTCAGATTTATTATTTGGGAGATAATTGATTGTTTCAAAGAAAGAAGATTTGAAAGTGGATGTTGTGAAAATTCATTGCAGAATTTTGGTATGTTTGATTTTTGTATTTTTGGTAATTATTTAATTCGCCTAGTTCTTAGTTTTTTGTATGTTCGTATTTTTTGTTATTTTGAGTGAGGAGGGTAAAACGACTGCATTTCCATTGCAGTTGAATTTTTCATAATGTCGAATACAAGTCGACTATATAATGTGTGCCACGTTGAATGTGACAATATTTACGATTACGAAGGCAATGAATTTTGACTACCTTATTATTCGCTGTGCAATGATACTCACGTCCAGTACGTACTCTTCGTTTACGCGCGGTAAAATGGCGTCGTTAATATTTTATAGAATTGTCAAAGACGCAGGTCTGTGTGCTTTTCTGTTTTCCAAGAACTTGGTTCAATTTCCATTTATACCGAGTTTAGCTTTATGGTATCTGGGCTGATGTTTGCGGAACTTTACGGTATCTTACGGATTGAAAACCTCTAATGACTGAGCTAAGAGTCCATTTGTCTAAAATATAATCAAAAGTTGAGTGAGTGAGGTAGTGGCCTATGATCAAACATGTAATAACAGTACCTTGAGAAAGAAAAATCAGTAGAATGAAGAATGCCCCCCCCCCCCAAATAACAAGACCATAAGTAGAAAAACTAGTTTAAAAGTATTTTTTTCAAAATAGAGAAAGTGTAGAAAAATAAAATTAGGTAAAATTAAATATTTGAAAATTGCAAAGAATGATGAAGTAATAATTTGATTTTTTTTTTCAAAATGGAAAAAACGCAAAAATTCATGAAAAATGAGTTTGAAATTATTTTTCGAAAATGTGAGTGTGGATAAGAAAACGTGCCCAGTCAGGAAAAACATTTTTTTTTGGTAATGAAAGTTTCAAACTTTGCAAGTCTGTATCTCCGTAATGCAATAACTGATAACATTGAAACTTTGTACAATCATGGGGGAGAGGGTCCTATAGTGGAATATTAATTTCCTAGTAATTTTGACCCCTCATGTTTATAGCCTATTTCACAAAAGGAGGCAATTTTGAGCAAAATCAGGATTGCTAAAAATAAAAAAATAAAAAATCCCAAAAAATATTTTCAACCATGTTATCATCCTTATAAAGTCAACTTTTTTGTGTTCATGACCTTCTCGGGAGTGGCTAAATCCACAACAAGTAATCACGAAAATGAACGAACGAGAATTCATCTCATATTCTTGTTTGAAAACTCGTTGTCGTGGTCGTGTTTGTCATTGCAATGTGGACTTCGTCGAAATTGATTTTTAATCCAATTTTTCAATAATTTTTAATAAACGATTTTCTCAAATTTATCAACGAGATTTTTCCACTAAGTTTAATTTAATAAAATATTTAAAAATTTTCCAACTTTTCTATTCTTCAAATTTTTCATTTTATTTTTCAATTTTCATTTGATTTTTTAAAAAAAATTCTTGAAGAAATTATTCATCATTCATCAAATAATTCATTCCTATTTTTCCCCATATTTTTCATCAATTTTTTTCTGTTTGTTGTTTAAAAGTTAAAACTTTTTTTTTCAATTTTCCAATTTTTTTATTCAAACTTGTCAATAATTTTTACATCAAAATGCAACTAATCTTCATCATATTTTTCAAATTCATTTTTTGAATTTTTTTCAATGAATATTGTTAATTGATTTCATTTTTAAATTTTCATTTAGATTTTTAAAGATTTTTCATCAAATTTTCTCATCGAAATGCTTTTAAATCTCTACCATACCTACTTTTTCAAATTTTTATTTTGAAATTTTTTTCAAGTAAATTTTTTATCAAGTTTATTTTTGAGTTATCTATCTAAATTTTTCCCGACCTTTTTTTTTTTTTTTTTCAAGAAAATAATTGTACATCACCCCCCCCCCCCCCATTTTATAATAACATTGTTAATTTGATTTCATTCTCAAATTGGTCATCAAAATGTTCCTATTTCATCTCCCAACTGACAACTTGACTTCTCATTCGAATTTTTCCAATAATTTTCATCAACATTATTGTCTTCTCATTGAGTAATTTCTAAAAAAAATTCAAGTAAATTCCAATTTTTCTTCAAAAAATTTTTTCAATTTTTTTTCTTCAAATCCACAAAAATTTTAATTTTTTTCCAGTACCCACTTCATCAATGTTTTCAGAGGAAAACTTGCAAAAAATTTGGTTTAACTTTGAAATTAAAAAAAAAAAAAAACTTGAGCAAAAAAATAAAGATGATACGTAAATAAAAAAGAACGACATCGCCCTTACAATGTGATTACTTATTGTGGATTTAGCCACTCCCGAAGTGCTCGACCAATTAAAAAAATAAATTAATTTAAAAAAATAAGAACATATTTTTTTTTTTTAATTAATTTTTTTTTTTTTTAAATAAAGAAAATCCTAGGTCTATAAAACCATTTTTATTCAAAACTTTTTTGAAAAAGTAAAAAAAAATGATTATTGATTTTTATTGATTTTGGGTAAGTCTTGCCCCCTGGAAGGAGGTCCATGAAACCATTTTTAAATGAAAGTACAGGTCAAAATTGATCAAAACAGCCAAAACCCCAAAATCTTTTTTTTCCTGACTAAAAGGCACGTTTTCTCATCCACACTCACAAAAAAATGTAAAAAATTGTAAAAATTGATTTAAAAAATTGGTCATTTTTTTCAAAGTGAAGGAATTTGTGTTGAATTATTTTCTCGAAATGAAAAAATAAATAAAATGAAAACTGTCGATTTTTTCTCAAAATGAAAAATTGCTGATAAATTCTCTTTAAAAAAAAAAAAAGTTTTTAGTGAGAAATCTTTTTTATACTTCGACGAAGTAACCTCTAAACTCTTCTGAAAAAATTCCAATTTTCTTGAAAGGAAAATTCGTTTTTTGTGGAAAAAGTCGTTCATTTGCAGAGAAAAGAATCTCTCAATTTTTTCAAAAAAATCTTAGGTGTACTTCTTCCTTCTTGTTTACCACGCTTTTATTATTAGCTTAGTATGTATGTTTTGTAGTATGTATCTATGTCTCATGATGCCAATTGTATGTTTTCGCCCAAAGCTCTCGCATTTGATATTTATGAAAGACCAAAGTGCTCACAATAGGGGTTTTCGAAGCCGCTGAATTCGATTTTCAAACTTAAATTTACCTCCGACCCCAAATTGGGCTTCTAGAAAGGGGGTCAATTTTGAAAATTTCAAAAATTACAACATTGGTATCAAAATGTAGGTTTTTGAGGTCGCCGAATTCGATTATAAAACTTGAATTTACCTCCGATCCCAAATTGAGCCACTGAGAGGGAGTCAATTTTGAAAATTTTAAAATTTACAACATTGGTATCAAAATGTAGGTTTTTGAGGTTGCTGAATTCGATTATCGAACTTAAATTTACCTCCGAACCCAAATAAGGCTCTCACGGGGGGTTAATTTTGAAATTTCGAAATTCACAATATTGGTATCGAAATGTAGGTTTTCAAGGTCGCTGAATTTGATTTTACAACTTGAATTTTTCAACGGCTAAAAGAGTTAAATAAACCGGTAAAATTTTTTTAAAAAACCACGCTTTTATTTAAAGTGGGTCATATGTTATTCAGGTATAGGGAATCAGTACTTATACTTGATGCCTTAAAAAAATGGAAATTAAACTTTACTTGAATAATGATGTGTTGAAAAAAAAACATTTTTTCAAAAATTTTAACGATGAAAAGCGTGGTGGGGTGTGCATGGAAATAACAATATGTACCTTATCGAATAACGCCCCACCATGCGTTTCATCGTTAAAATTTTTGAAAAAATGTTTTTTTTTTCAACACATCATTATTCAAGTAAATTTTATTTTTCATTTTTTTAAGGCATCAAGTATAAGTACTGATTCCCTATACCTGAATAACATATGATCCACTTTAAATAAAAGCGTATTTAAAAAAAAAAAAAATTTACCGGTTTATTTTTTAGTAAAAATATGTTTTTTCCTTTCTTTTTAAAGAAATGTCTCTATAAAAAATAAATTATTCATAAATCCATGAAGAATGTACCTAACTACTCGTATTATTATTATTCATTTCTGTAAATGAATTGAGCCCCAACACCAACTTGTATTGAGAGCTCAGCCCATACCCATAATTTCTTTACACTCGAACAAAATGAAAATATTTCCACTTTTTGGCACTTTCACTTCTATTTTTCACATCATACCTATACGCAGGAATCCACCAGACGAGCCCACAATCGAATTCATGCAGAACTCACACTCGTAATGAAAAGCAATCGAAACCCGTCTCACGAGTCCTCTTATAGGATCTCATCTCAATTTATGTGTAATTTTGCTGCTGCAAAAGCTCTGCTCGAGGTGCCATGAATGGCATCCCATCGCAACCATCATTTCAACTTGGACGTCGCATAGATTAGCAAAACGGAATTTCAACTATTAACCATCGGTTAATGTTTTTTGAGGACATACAATGTATGTATTCAGAAATTCCACTCTTTAGTAATGATGGTCTTTATAAATACATTTTGGTATTCGCGAAACAGCGCCGCCCACATGCTAATTAGTATAATATTTACGACGATTTCAAATTTCGTTGTTTCGCCTATACAATTACATACGTGCGTATATTGTATCGCTTTCAAAATAATATAGCTCACCATAATAAAATATATGTATACGCGGTTTTTGATACGATTATACGATTGCAGTGCGAAATAATATACGTTGCCATATTTTCTGCCATGCATATTATCGTCGTAAATGTAGACGGAAACTTCCGCTTGTTTGTGGAGGTGTTTGCAAGACGATATACGAAGCGTCGAAAACGAAATTACACTACTAAATTACCTACTTCGCGAACGCGTGTAAACGATATCGTCGAAAAGGATACGTATGTATCTGCGTAGAACGACCACCCTATATATACGTAGGTAGTATTTTATTTGGAATTCTTCGTAAACCTACATTATCGTATCTATAATATCGTCGTCAGTTTAGCCAATAAAAAAAAATTATAAATCAATTTAGCCTTTAATTCGAGCTAACGAAAAAAGTCGATTTTGTTGGCCAAATGGACGAAAACAATAATAATAACAATCAACCTAATGTAGATAGATATCGACGTCGATATACGCTTTGTATATAAAAATTGATAAAAAATATTTCAAAAATAAACCAACCCCCTCTTTCGGGAGAATACATCGATGGAATAGCGGCGGCGTTCGGTATTAAATTAATAAATAGGGTAAAGTATACACCAAGGTCGACATTGTTATCCCTTTATGAGGTTACTTACAAGGGTATTATGCGCCGTTCACGTTCGCACTGTCGGTCGTTGGTCGGCTCTCCGCGTACCTATTTGGCGAATTAACGCACAAAAGACTCGGTACAACAGCCAACGGGGCCCGAAATTGCGCGAATAAACAGAAAGCGAGAGTGGTAGAAGCGGCAGAGGGAGAGGAGAAGCAGATCGTGTGTAGCGTATTGCTTTAATTAAACCACCTGACATAAACAAGCGTGTTTTTTTTGTCATCCGAGTTGTCTGGACGTAATGTCGCTGCAACCAACTATTATGAATGATATTGAGAACACCCCTGCGAAAATCTGTAGTCGAGGTAATCGCACCCAGAGAAGAAGGTGAATGAAGATGGAAATAGTGTTTTATACTCTTCTCTTCTTTTACCTTCCTGTGCCGGTAAAAAAAGAGGAAATTCCACTAAAAGTTATAGACTTCATTCTCAAATTTTCAGTATCAACCTTCTTCCAATCATCATACAAAGAGGCAGCTTATAGAGTAGTCGGTAGAGGTATTTTCAAATCATGTTTCTTAAAAATGAACCTGCTTACTTTTCAAATTGAAATTTTTTTTCTTTTTTGGCAAAATGCAAATGTAGCAATTTTTCGACATTTCTTTTCAATTTTTTAAATTATCATTTTGGCAAACTTTTGGAGAATATTCCAGTGTTGTACAATTTTTCAAAAATGAACTTATGTAAATTTTTTGAAAATAAAATGTTTTCGATTTTTGCGCAAAAACCAAATTTTGGAATTTCATTTAATAAAACACATCTTTGCAAATTTTTTAAAATATCGATTTTTGCGATAAGAAAAATATAAATTTTAGCTGATTTTTTTCTTAGAAAAAATCAGCTATTAAATTTGACCCGTTGGTAGCAGTGGGGGAGTGGGAGTGATATTTCTCGACGTTTTATGACGAAATATGACGATTGACACCAATTTCGCGATTTGGTGTTTCTTTATATATAACTATATGTATGTATGTATCTACAAAATTTGTCACTGCGATAACTCGAGTTATGATTGATGGAATTAGTTGAAATTTATATGTGTGGTAGAGGGTCACTGGGAATAGAATCCTATTGAATTTGAGCGAAATCGGTTCGCGGGTTCGCGAGATATTCGAAATTTTCGAAACTCGATTTTACAATTTATTTGAAATTTTCAGAAACAGATTGAAATTTTCGAAACTCGATTTTACAATTTATTTGAAATTTTCAGAAACATTGGTCTTCATTTTTGAAAAAAAAAACACTTTTTTTTGAATTTTTTGTAAAAATCAAAACTTTTGAACTTTGCTTAAAAAATAAATTTTACAATTTTTCAAACAATCTTTTCAACTGATGGTATTATTTTTGCAATTTTTTCTAAAAATTCTTTTTTGTGTCATTTTAAAAAAAAACTTTTTTGAAAATTTATTTTTGAAAACATATAGATCTAATTCTTTTGAAATTGAGAAAAAATGTTAGGTAGGTATATTTAAAAAAATCAAATTGCATTTAAAGTTTATGAGAACTTGAGGAGAAAATATTTTTTTGAATTTTTGTGTAAAAAGCAAATTTTGCAATTTTTCAAACTATTTTTTTTTCATTTCCTTAAATAATAGATTTGGAGTTTTTTTGGGGGGAGGGGTTGAAAAATCCATTTTTTTTACATTTTTGCGCACAAAACCAATTTTGCAATTTAAAAAAAAATGAATTCAAGCAAATTCATCAAATTTGGTAACTTTAAAAAAAAAAAAATTTTTTTAAAATTTACCTGAAAAAAAGACTTAAAAACATTTTTCCATTTAATTTTTAAAATATTTTTTTTACACATAAAAAATTTGTATACCTAAAAATATAAAATTTTAGAATTTTTGCACAAAAATAAATTTTCCGATTTTTCAAATATTTTTATTTTTTTTAATGTAGGTATAAGTATCATTTTTGTATTCATTTGTTTAAAAATTAATTTTTGGCAATTTTTAAAGTTTGAAAAATAATTTCTTTGAAATTTTTGCAAAAGAACCAATTTTAAAATAAAAAAATTAATTCAAGGAAATTTATCAACTTTGGCAACTTTTTTAAAAAAAAAACTATTTTTTAATTGAATTTTCTTGTAAAAAAGATTTTTAAAAACATTTCCCTATCCTATTTTTAAAATAGGTAAGTAGGTATAAGCATTTTTTTTTAAATAAAAAAAAATTATAATACCTATAAAAATCAAAATTTTAAACTTTTTGCTCAAAAATAAATTTTAATTTTTTTCTGATATATTTTTTTTTAGTTTTAGTAAGTATTATTTTTGTATTTCGTTTTAAAAAATTCATTTTTGTGCAATTTTTTTAATTTAATCTCCAACTTGAAAGAAATGAGGTATTGTTTTAAAAAATCATATTTTTGATTTGAAGTTTTACAAACTTTTAGAGATACTTAATAATATTTTGAAATTGCTTGTAAAAAATGAATTTTGTAATTTTCCAGCCGTTGTTTTCAATTCTTTGATTATAATTTATAACTCCATTTTTGTACAATTTTTAAAAGTAAAACATTAATTTTTTGGAATTTTTGAAAAATAAATTTTTACAATAGGTACCTACACATCAGTATTTGTGAAAAGAAACAATATTGTAATTTGAAAAAAAAGTAGGTAAAATAATCAAATTTTGTAAATTTTTGGTAAGACATCTTTGTGTTTCCAACATTTGAAAAAAATTCTAGTCATTTTTAAAAGGTCTAATTTTTAAATTTTTGCTTAAAAATAAATTTTGCAATAAAAAAAACTATATACCTATATTTTTTTCTTAAAACAATTTTCAAAGTTTGCAAATTTTCAATTTTTTTCAAATTTTCGTATGAAACGTGTATAATTTTATTAAACCTACCCTAAAAATGTAATTATCTAGTATTTTTATTCAATTTACATTTAATTAATTTTTTAACTTCATTTTTTTATTTGAAAAAATCTATAGGTACCTTCCTGCTATTTTTTTTTAAAACAATTTTTTAAAAGTTGTGTGTAAAAAAGCGAATTTGGAAATTTTCAAAGAATTTTTTCAAATTCTATTTTTTTTTTTTTTTTTTGTAAATATAAAGACCTGGTTTCCAAAACGTGCTTTGTGCAAAAAATTTTTTTTTGGGAAATCGAAAAAAACTTTCGTGAGTTCGGAAAAGTTAACCGATTGTGATGAACGATACATTGTCGTGTAGAGGAGTAGATTAGCTATAATTTGGCCGAAGAACCATTTCGCTAACTTGATTCGTGGTCGCTCTAGGAGTGCGCAAAGTGGGGAAAGTCGGTATTAAGCACGTTTTGGAACAGAAATGATGCAAGTTCGAATGGTAAAATGTAAAATTCAGCACTGTTTGGAAGCGAAATGCCAAATCCAAATTGAAAAAATGATCTTTTAAATTTTAAGAGTTGAAGAGGGATTGGTGATAGGCTGTCCCAAAACGGAGTACGCTTCAATAACTAGTAAAATCTTTGAAATTTTTTTAAAAATTCAACTGGATGGAGGTGTTCCAAATCACTTTTCGGCGATTTGACATCCTGCATTTGTGAGGAACAACCTACACTTTCAAAATCCGGCATAAACTCATTTTTCATTTTTTTTTGCTGAAAGCACGTTTTGGAAACCAGGTCTTCATATGTATTAATTCTTGCCAATTACTTACTTATTTAAAAATATTTCTGTTTTGATTGTTTTTTTGGTTTTCTTACCTAAAAGAATTTTGCAAATATAGCAATAATTTCAATTATGAAAACATTAAGATTACATTTTTAAATTTGGAAAATTGATTTTTGGAGAGTGATATTTATTTTTGATTTCTTTTAGCCTTCCCAATTTTGTGAATTTAAATATAGGTAATTATAGGGTAATTCTCCGAAAATCGGCAAATTTGAGTAACAGGCTGATTTCTCAACTCCTGTACCATGCCCAACTTTCATTTTTTGGTTATTTGTACATTATAACGTCCTTAATCCATCATGCCCAATTTGATGAATACCACCCCCTCCCCTTGAGTACAAGTTAGTCTAAACTTCAAAATGTCCATCGTCGTGGCCTGTAGCACAACATGTTTTTGAAAACAGATTTCAAAAATTATGGAAATCACCATGTTTTTCTGAAAAAAAAGTAAGTACACGTCATTAGGAAGGTCAGGGTATAGGCTGGTGTGAATGATGATCACAAAAAGTGTTTAGTACAACTACACCTGATCATTGAAAACTGTAGCAAAGATTTATGTCCATCGTCGTGGCTAATTTTTAAAAATTTGTCTCAGCTCGCTGAGTGAATATTTTTTTCTGCTGAATGGCTACACTGATTTGTTACTTTTATAATAATACTATCCGCATTTGAAATTTCGAATGGCAATGCACAGAGCGATTTTTTACGTAATCATCTGTAAAAATTTCAATTTTTACAAAAATAGTGTCCATCGTCGTGGCTTATCATTCCTCCGGTATAAAATGTCCCACCTTCCTGAAAACTGAGAAAATTTATTCTAATTAGTAAGTATCCTATTATAGCTTATTAATAATTAATAAAATATTAGTATTATAGCTTATAGAATAACTAATTGTCGAATTGTCCATCGTCGTGGATCACAAGTGTTTGTCTTTCGTCGTGGCAATGATGAATTTTTACAGCCACGACGATGGACAATTCGACAATTAGTTATTCTATAAGCTATAATACTGATATTTTATTAATTATTAATAAGCTATAATAAGATACTCACTAATACCTAACATCTACCCGAGTTTGAAAAAATTAGGTTAAAAACTGTCAAAATCAAAAATTATAATCGAAAAATCACATTTTTCGCTCTAGGAGGGGGTGGGGGTGAGGTAGCGACCTAAAAATTTGGTCACGGGGGTTTTAGACCATAAGGACCAACTTTTCCACTAGTTGGTTTAAAAATTCGCTCTGGGGGGCCAAATCACCCTATTTTACCCGGCTATACCACTTTTTGAATCGTCCTCCCCCCTCCCTTTTGGGAAATGAATTGACCCCAACACCATAAAAGTACTCGGGGGCATATATATTTTCAATTACCTTAAAATTTTTTTTTTAAAAACCTGTCAAATTTCTGAACTTTTACAGTAGTGAAATTTGCCGATTTTCTGAGAATTACCCTATATCATTTTTGTTTATTTCAATTTTTTCATTTTTTCGAATTTTAGGAATGAATTTGGGAATGAAAAATATTTTTCAAATCTGCCAACATTTCTTATAAATTTACAATAAATTAATTTTTTTCAAAATTGTGTAAGTATGATGAGTAATTTTTTAAATTTGAATTTTCATAGATTTCATAAAAACAGTCAAATACCTATAACTGCAATTTCTCTTTTTCAAGTGAGTACCACAGTATACCTACCTGAATTATTTTTATTAAAAATTGGAAAAAAAATTAGCAGGCCTATTTAAATTGATTTTTTTTTAACTATTCGTTTTGATAAAAAGCGAATTTTATCTCAAAATTGATAATTTACCTGAATAATAAGTCAAATTTTATTGTTTAGGTAATTGGAATTTTCGTCCTTCAAAAGATTTTTTAAAAATTTTTTTTTTAAATTTGAATTATTTCAATGAGCGTTGAATTTTATCTCAATTAATATTACTTACCTACTTATATGCACAAAAATTGAATTTCACCTCTAAATTGAAAATAACTGTACGAAATAGGAATATCATCTTAGGGGGGGGGGGGGGGTCAGATTTTTTGTTTTGTTGAATGCATAACGTTGACAAGCGGAATTTTCTGAGACTTTTGCATGACGTCATTTTGATTTTTCACCTATTATATGAAGTTTTGAAGAAAAATTGGAAACTAATTTCAAATTGCTTTTTTTTTTTACAAAAAAATTAATTTTTGATTTTTGAAAAATAAAATGCATGGAGTTTTCAAAAAAAGGAAATGATTTTCATTTTGCATTTTAATGATGTCATTTTTCAGAAAATATGGATAGATTTTTTGGAAAATTAAAATTTTCAAGTGTCAAAATTGAAGAAAACACGGTTTTTGGTAAATGCCCCGTTTCCAGAGAAACTATGCAACCCACAAGATTTTTCTGAGAATGTTTTTTATTCAGTAGAGTCTGGTCTGTAGTCTGACGAGAGGGTTTTGCAAAATTTCAATTTGCCGACGATTTCTTTCGAGTTGACCGGAATACTTCGATGAAAATTATGAGAAAGTTTGATAAAATCGGAAGGAAAGTAGAAATTTTCCAAAACCCTCTCGTCAGACTACAGACCAGACTCTACTGAATAAAAAACATTCTCAGGAAAATCTTGTGGGTTGCATAGTTTCTCTGGAAACGGGGCATTTACCAAGAACTCGTGTTTTTTTCAATTTTGACACTTGAAATTTTTCATTTTCCAAAAAATCTATCCATATTTTCTGCAAAATGACATCATCAAAATGCAAAATGAAAATCATTTTCTTTTTTTGAAAACTCCATGCATTTTATTTTTCAAAAATTAAAAATTATTTTTTTTTGTAAAAAAAAAATTCGAAATTAGTTTCCAATTTTTCTTCAAAACTTAATAGGTGAAAAATCAAAATGACGTCATGCAAAAGTCTTGAAAAATTCCGCTTGTCAACGCTATGCATTCAACAAAAAAAAAAAAAATTTGATGCCCCCCTCCCCCCCCCCCTTAAAATAATTGAACTTTTTTTCAATAAAATTTATTTTTGTTTCATAATTTTAAATTTAATGGAAATTGAACTATAGGTACTTATTTCAAAATGGAATCAAATTTTTTTCGCGAAATTGAAATTTAGGAGAAACTCATCCTTGACCTAGATCAACAATACTGAAACGATTTTCGTAAAATACAACCAAAAAATCTCAACCGCAAATACGCCATTAGCTGGGCACAACGCAACTGCGAAGACCGAAAAAGGATTCGAGTAGATGCGGTATCGAGTAGAATCGGACATAGCCCAGAACACGACGCGATGATTAAAGTCGAAAACAGATTTACAATAAAATAATAGAAGACTTATTAGGACCCTTTGGAGAGAAAAGGTTGCAGTGCACTGTCAACCCTAAATGATTTAGCCGGTCATGGCGCGTTATTGGCCGCCAAAAGGGTATTTACAATGGACAAGAATGCTCGATAATAATTTCAATTCCGTTGGCAATTATTTACTAACGGCTATTTGCATATTTTTGTCGTTTGGCTCGCGTATTAAATGTACTACGCGCGTAAGGAAACGCTTAACAGTACCTTTTTAATTAAGGGTTACATATTTTTAATCATCGTTCTATTCACTGTGTAACTTACATGTCTGACTTCGACATCGTCGCGTACATTTTCTTCTTAAGATTTATTTTATTTCGAATAAAATGTGTGTCGAGTCGAGACGAATATTTATTTAATTAAAGTACGAACAGCTGATGAGTTGCGAACTTGCGATGAGAATTCGACGTGGTCTGCAACGACCATACGTAGGCAATTTTGGCAATCCTTCCTCCCTTTTGAATTCACATTCGAGATTAGGTAAAAGAAAATAATTACCATAGGATAGGAATATACATTAGTATTTTTTTCAATCCGCTAGAGGTTTGTTGAACCATCATTTGGCACGATTTTGCCCATAACAGCCCGTCCCAAATACGAGTAGGAATAATTGATTATCTGAGAAGCAGTTTTTTTTTCTTAGTGAAGAGATATTTAAAAAAGAAACGAAATGAAAAAACTGATTTTTTTTCTTCAGCGATATGCATGTAATTCGTTTAGTAAGTAAATGAAATGATGTCAATGCTGTTACATCATGTCTAAAAATTTTACCGCAGTCTAGAAAATTCCGCTGAGTTGTTGTGGCTGTCGTAGAAAGGCAAAAAAAAATAAATAAAAGGAACTGAAGAGGCATCACGAAGTGTTAAATCGAATAAAAAAATGATCGCTTTGAAAAATTACCAGTATCGGTTTTCGTCGATGACACCTACACCTTAACCAGCCTTGTACTGACATCGAGTTGATCATATTAAGGTGGTTTCAAATTAAATTACGGTACATTTTTAGGCTACCATTATTGCCTGTCTCTGGACTTTGTCGTTTTTATCGTCAGGACGATGCGATGTTTCGCAAAGGAGTTTTTTTTTCTTCATTATTTTACTCATGATATTGCTTTTGCCGAAGGTTCAAAAGAAATGTTTTGTGAATTTTGGAGTATCAGAAGTCTGATGCAATCATACCAAAGGAAGCAGTGACGAGATTTCACTTTTAGGGCCTTCTGAAGCTTGAAGCCCAAGCTTTTTTCAAAAAATATAGCAAAATTTTGTTGAGAGTGCAATGGTTATGTTTTTTTTCTTCTGGAAAATAGACGTATCTTTTATCAATAGAAAGCTCGTCCTTTCTAGAGAGTGTTCAACTCTGCCCCAGCCTCTCCATTAACTAATTTTCATTTTTAGATTTTTTTCAAGTTCTTGTAATGAATTTATGCAGAATTTTTAAAATTTCTTTCGAAGAATATTTCAATTTTTTTTGAAGAAAAAACTCTGTAATTTTTTTGTTTAAAAAATATCTCAAGTTTTTCTGAGAAAGAGCCATTTTTTTGATTAAAAAAAAAAAAAAATTTGTTAGTTAGTATGGAAAAATTTGGATAAAAATATTCTTCAGCTGAGGTAAAATCTCAATTCTTTTGATGAAAAATTTTTCAAATTTTCTTGATATAAGAATACCCATCTCAGATTTTTGGAGTCAACGTAAAAAAAATTATTTCCAATTTTTTTCATCCTTTTGTATTGTTGTTTTTTTTTTGATTTTTTCAAGAAAAAAACTCAAAAGAAAGGAAGGAAAACTTAAGTTTTTGAAAAATAATATCAATAAAATTTTCATCTTGCTTCTCTTGAAAAAAAAAAACTTTCCATTTTTTCAAGTAAAAAATTACGTTCATTTGGAGTAAATATTATCTTAGGTGAGGTATTTTTGGGAGGGGATGTCAATTTTTTTGTGGATTTTTTTTTTGTAATTTTGGAGAAATTTTTTTTTTGATTTTTCGAGAGATGAAAAATTTCTCAATTTTTTGGAATAATTTTTTCCCAATTTTTTAGAGAAACATTTTTGTGAATTTCAGAATTCTCTTGGAATAAAAAAATATGTGTAAGAAAGCTCACAATATTTTTATACCTACTTGGTAAAATCATTGGTAAAATATTTCTCAACTTTTGGAATAAATTTTTTTTTCTTTGTAATGCTATTTTTTTGCATCTAAGGCTTTCACCCTCCTTATATTCCTCACTTGAAAATATAATTATGAATCAAAAATATAATTTAGGGAAAAAAATAATAAAAAAATTTGAGATGTAGCCTTTTTTTTTTTTTTTTTTTTTTTTTTAATTATATTATTTGAGCTAGAATTTTTTAAAATTTTTTTGAGTAATTTTTTCTTTTTTACATTATTTTTTTGTAGAGAAGAGAAATTTCAATTTTCTTGGCAGAAAAAATCTGGAGGAAAAACTATATTTATGGAGTAAAGGATTTTTTTGAAGTAAAAAAATCTGAAATTCATATTTTTAGGAGTTAAATTTTTTAAATTTTTTGTGATCGGAGCAATTTCTATTTTATAATTTTTAAAAAAAAATTCATTTCTCTTTTTTTTTTAAATAATTTCTCCCCATTTTTTGGAAATTGAAAAATTATAGGTATTTCTCAAATTTCTCCAGAAAAAATATTTCAAAAAAAAAATTGACTTGTCCCCAGTTAAATGTCTCAAAAAATTGAAATTTTTTTCATTAGGTTCCTTTTTTTTTTTTTTTTTTTTAAGAGATAATTTTAGATCAATCCGAGGTGATTCACTATGTACCTACTTTTTTGTTGTTTGTTCAGCCATTTCTATAAAATTTCTATAACCCGAGCAGCACACTCGACAAATTATCGAAATAAAAAATCGACAGAATATCGAATTCGATAAAGTGTCGCGTTAGTTCCGCATAAATTGTGAAATTATCTTTCGATATATAGATAGATTATCGACGAATTATAGTTAATAAAAATTTCGAGATTATAGTAAGATATTTTATCGATAATCTATCTATAATATCGAAAGATAATTTCACGATTTAGGCGGAACTTTCGCGACACTTTATCGAATTCGATATTCTGTCGATTTTTTATCGATTTTTTTATTCCGATTTTTTGTCTTTTACTAGCTTTTTTCTATAATTAAAAATCATTAATTAGCATAATTAATACATTAAACTATGCCTAAACACATTATTCATGTTACGGTAAGAGGATCATTTCAGAAAAAGTCAAAAAAAAATTATAAAAATTCTGCCACCCGTGGGGCTTGAACCATCTACCTCCTGCATGGTAATCCTCTTCCTTAACCACTATGCCATACCCTATCGTTGAGGAATTAGCAATAAAACGCTTATAATAGGCAGTTTAGTACTTCCAGACGTGTTGGACTTGGAAAAATTTTCACCAATTTGGAAATAATTTCAAATATCGTAACAAAATCGTTGAAAAATCGTTCGACAAATTTCAGATTATTTGTCGATAATGTAATTTCAAATATCGCCACAAAATCGTTGAAAAATCGAATTCCAGGAATTTCATATTACGTGTCGATAATATAGTTTCAAATATCGTCATAAAATCGTTGAAAAATCGAATTCGAGAAATTTCAGATTACGTGTCGATAATAAAGTTTTAAATATCTTCACAAAATCGTTAAAAAATCGAAATCGAGAAATTTCATATTACGTGTCGATAATATAGTTTCAAATATCTTCACGCAATCGTTAGAAAATCGAATTCGAGAAATTGCATATTATGTGTCGATAATATAGTTTCAAATATCTTTACAAAATCGGTAAAAAATCGGATTCGATAAATTTAATATAATCTGTCGATAATATAGTTTCAAATGTCGTCAAAAAATCGGTAAAATATCGAAGTCGAGAAATTTCATATAATCTGTCGATAATATAGTTTTAAATATCTTTACAAAATCGTTAAAAAATCGAATTCGATAAATTTAATATTCTTTGTCGATAGTATCGTTGACGAATATCGTCATAAAATCTTAATATTATCGAATTCGATAGTTTTTAGATTTTTTGCCTATGAAGTTGTACCGATAAATCTTTATAATATCGTGAGAACATCTATAGATTTTCAAACGATTTTTTATCGATACGTTACATCTTCCGATATTATCGATCGAGTGTGCCGCTCGGGAATACGAAGTTTTTTGTTGCATTTTTTCAATAAAGTAACGAAAAATGGAGTATCCGACTTTCCACGACGTACGATCTTCTATTGCTCCAATTAACTCGGACTGTAATTTGCTGTCAAATTCGTATCTTTTACGAAAAATACCTAATGAAAATAATAAACTACTTTAATATAACTTCTGTAAAATTTTTGGTACCCTCGACGAAATATTTTATTCGTTCACAACTAATTTATTCTGCGTATTTTTGAAAGGACCAGGATGAGACTCTAAGGCCAATATTTTAAAAATTTCCTTATACTTAAGGCGAAGCGTTCTTACACATACCAAGTGTTTTTGTTTATTTTATCCATACAAATAAATGGCTGCTCGATGTAAGTTGACACGATACGTGTAAAATCGCCTCGCCTTAAGGACAATATTTTGCTTAAGCAAATTTTTAAAATACGGGCTTTAGGCTCATTTTTATAATGAGACGATAAAAGATAATAATAATAGCAGAGAGAGAAAAAAAGAAACAACTCGAAATTTAAAAAAAAATGAATACTCGAGTAATGATTTAGCCGAGAAAAAAATTGTCGACTTATTAAAAGAGAAGATCAAAAGCGAAGTAGGTAGCCTATAAAAGTTGATCATGAAAGATGAATAAAGATATACCTACTTTGCCCCTGCTCGCCCTCCCTTCGCCACCGAAACGTATTATCAAAGCGTTTCATTGTCTTTGTCGATTCGTATTCGCGAAATTTTATTTACCTATAACGGCGAATCGTTTCAATGAAGTGGTCTCCTCGTTTGTTGTATGATAATGAATGTAAATTTGAAATTCAAGCGTTAAGCTTTCTGCAGCGTCGACGTGCAAAGGCCCACAACACAGCAGGGCAGAGGGCTCGGTGCAATTATGTCTCGTACAGTGCTACTGCACGAGAACAGTTTACATGCAAAATGAAACGCGAATTGGTGAAATTTCAAACGACTGCTTAGGCGAATGAGAAAAGAATGTTACAATATTGAATAGGAAACCCACTTGAGCGAGTGAACTTTGAAGCATTACGAATTGACAATGTTTTAATAAAGAATTAGCGCCAGAGAGTGTACAAAACTCACTCGTACATCGGAACACGTGTTTGTTTTCAAGTAAAAGCATCGCATCGTGTACTCGGATAAATGATGGGGTTATTCTATAGGGTATTTCTACGTCCTACTACGTCGATTAGTATCGAATTTTCTACCACATACCTACCAAAGTTTTCTAAATTCTAACGATAAGTTTACTATCGTGGAATGAGTTTTTGTTCTTTCTTTCGTACCCTCGAATCGTATATTTTGTTTGGAAGATCATGCTTTATCGCGAGGTAACACTGATTCGTGACTAGAAAGATACTATGGAAAAGTTTTCTCCTTCACTTACCTTACCTTAACTATCAAGTGTATAGTGGTTGTGTTTTAAATATCACGCACTTGATCTCCTTTTTCTACTTCATTTTCTTCCTACGTTGTGAATTTTCTATGATTTAAATTTTGGCAAGTTTTATCAATTTACGTCTTGTTAAGTAGTTATTAGCTGATGAATTATAATATCAAAGGGTTTTTCACTTGACTGAAAAAATTTTTAATCCTTGTGGGAGAGATTCCAGGATGTCTAAAGGTCATGAAAATCATGAAAGTCGTGAAAAAGTCATGAAGTTTGAAATGGGTCATGAAAGTCATGGAAAGTCATGAATTTTTCAAAAAAATCATTAGGTCAAGGAAACTCTTGACAATATTATCGGGGAAAAATTACAAATTCGCTTGAAAATGAAATTTTTTCAAACTGTTGCATCTTCTCAAAAAAAAAAAAATTGCATAAAATATTGTGATTTCTTTGAAGAACAAAATTTTCTTGAAGAATTTTTTTTCAAGGGGGGGGGGAGGTGGAAAATCTCTATATATATTTTTTTTTGGAAAAAATCCCCATTTCTTGGAATGAAAAAAAAAGAATTTTTTAGAATGAAAAAAAAAAGAATTTTGTGTGAAATGAAAAAAATGAATTTTTTGGTACAAAATTTTTAAAAATTGTTTTGGAATACAAAACATTTTCACGCCACTAGCCTTAGGTGGTTGATGTACAAGGCGTTAAAAATATTCTCAATATCTTTTCAAACTGTTGCATCTTCTCCAAAAAATAAAAAATAAAAAAATAAAAAACATGAAATATTGTGATTTTTCTGAAGTAGAAAATTAATTTTCTTGGAGAATTTTTTTTCGAGGGGACAGGGAGGAAAATTTTTTTTTTTGGAAAAAAATCCCCAATCTTCATTTCTTGGAATAAAAAAAAAATTGTGTGGAATGAATAAAAAAAATGGATTTTTTGAAAAATTTTGAAATTGTTTTGGAATTCAAAACATTTTTACCCTACTAGCTTTAGGTAGTTTCTGTACAAGGCGTTAAAAAAAATTCTCAACTTTTTTAAAGTATGTAAAAATATTTTTTTTAACTTTCGCAAAAAATTCTCATTTTTAAGAAATTAAAAATCTGAATTTTATCGTTTTGGAATTGAATTGTTTTGAAGTAAAGATACTTTTCGAGCTCTGGAGCATAATATCTCAAGTTTTTTTTTCAATTTTCTGAAAAATATAATATTTTTATTTGTTTTTAAGGGTCTTTGTTTTTTGTAGAAACATTCTCATTTTTTGAAATAAAAAAAAAATTGAAGACGACATTTTAGGTTCAAAAACTTTTAAAAATTGTTTTAGTATAAAAAAAATTTACTCACCCGAGCGTGCACTCGATCGATAATATCGGAAGATGTAACGTATCGATAAAAAATCGTTTGAAAATCTATAGATGTTCTCACGATATTATAAAGATTTATCGGTACAACTTCATAGGCAAAAAATCTAAAAACTATCGAATTCGATATTATTAAGATTTTATGACGATATTCGTCAACGATACTATCGACAAAGAATATTAAATTTATCGATTCCGATTTTCCACCGATTTTGTGCAGATATTTGAAACTACATTATCGACAAAGAATATTAAATTTATCGAATTCGATTTTTTAACGATTTTGTAAAGATATTTAAAACTATATTATCGACAGATTATATGAAATTTCTCGACTTCGATATTTTACCGATTTTTTGACGACATTTGAAACTATATTATCGACAGATTATATTAAATTTATCGAATCCGATTTTTTTACCGATTTTGTAAAGATATTTGAAACTATATTATCGACACGTAATATGAAATTTCTCGATTTCGATTTTTTAACGATTTTGTGACGATATTTGAAACTATATTATCGACAAATAATCTGAAATTTCTCGAATTCGATTTTTTAACGATTTTGTGAAGATATTTAAAACTTTATTATCGACACGTAATCTGAAATTTCTCGAATTCGATTTTTCAACGATTTTATGACGATATTTGAAACTATATTATCGACACGTGATATGAAATTCCTCGAATTCGATTTTTCAACGATTTTGTGGCGATATTTGAAACTACATTATCGACAAATAATCTGAAATTTGTCGAACGATTTTTCAACGATTTTGTGACGATATTTGAAATTATTTCCAAATTGGTGAAAATTTTTCCAAGTCCAACACGTCTGGAAGTACTAAACTGCCTATTATAAGCGTTTTATTGCTAATTCCTCAACGATAGGGTATGGCATAGTGGTTAAGGAAGAGGATTACCATGCAGGAGGTAGATGGTTCAAGCCCCACGGGTGGCAGAATTTTTATAATTTTTTTGACTTTTTCTGAAATGATCCTCTTACCGTAACATGAATAATGTGTTTAGGCATAGTTTAATGTATTAATTATGCTAATTAATGATTTTTAATTATAGAAAGAAGCTAGTAAAAGACGAAAAATCAGAATAAAAAATCGATAAAAATCGACAGAATATCGAAATCGATAAAATGTCGCAAAAGTTCCGCCTAAATCGTGAAATTATCTTTCGATATTATAGATATATTATCGATAAAATATCTTACTATAATCTCGAAATTTTTGCTAACTATAATTCGTCGATAATCTATCTATATATCGAAAGATAATTTCACAATTTATGCGGAACTAACGCGACACTTTATCGAATTCGATATTCTGTCGATTTTTTATTTCGATAATTTGTCGAGTGTGCTGCTCGGGCATTTTTGAAATGGAGAAATCTCAAATTTTCTGGAGTAGAAATGATAAATTTTTTCGTAAGAAGAAATTTCAGTATTTTTTGAAAAAAAAAATCCAAAAATCTTTTTTTTTCATTTTTTTTTTTTTTTTTTTTTTTTTTTTTTTTTTTTTTTTGGAGAAAAACTGTTATAAAATTTTTTATGTTAAGATAGGTATTTTTTTATATTTTGTGGAAAAGGTTCTCAATTTTTTTTTGTGAAAAAAACAATTCGTTTCATTTTCGAAAAAACTGTTTTTTTTTTTGAACAAAAAGTAAATTGAAAAAATTCTTCTGAAATTTAAAAAAATCTCAATTTTTTGTGGATCAATTTTTTTTTTCTTTTATGGTAAAATAAATCATAAATAAAACATTTTTTAAACTTTGGGACGAAAAAAAAGCATAGAAAAAATGTACAACATGAAAACAATTTCAAGCATTCAACTTATAGGGAAGAAATCGAATCCCACCCATGAAAATTCTGAGTATTCATTTAACTTTTTTTTTGAAATTGTATTGAATTTTTTGGTTACAAAAAATAGAGGGTTGCGGAGGGCATAGGCATAACTTAGGGGGTTCAAGGGGCATTTGCCCCCTTGATAATTCTTTCAATAGGTATATTTACCACAAAATATAGGAGAAAAACGAGGGAAAATTCCCCCTATTTGTTCCAAATTACATACCGCAGGGGGCTCCTGGAAATGTAGAAATATTGTTCATAAAAAAGTCATGAATTTTCAAAAAAAAAAAAAAAAAAATGCGGAAATTGACGTTTTATTTGGTGGCAGTTAGAAAACTTTGGAAAGAATTCACGAACTTTGATGTTGTGTGATGTTGGCAGGGCAAAAGGGGATTTTTCGAGTCTAGTATCAATGGATCATTTTCCAAGAACTTGTGTATTTAATTACGTCATGACTGTGGTCGATTCGAAGGGCTACGCGGGAAAGGGGAATGGGGAATGGGATAATTTGAATTGTAAATATTTTCAAAAAAATGAGACGACATATACCTAGTTGAATTTTTTCAGAAAAAAAAAACAGTCAAAAACAAAAAAGACTGGTTAGTAGGTACTTTTTTATGCTCCTGGCTGCGTACGTATTATACGATTATAGCGTTGAACAGACACTATTCCTCTCACAACGAGAGTCGCTAGCTAAAAAAATTGATATCAAAAAGTTCCAAAACAAAAGGCCTGAAAAAATTGTCATAATACGTAAAAAAAATGGACTGGCGAAAAAAAAAGTATTCAACCAAGTAAAGCGGAAGTCGACGGCTCGACGGATCCGACTTTCCGCGTGCAGGACTCTGCGAAACTATACTCGTAGTCTCGTATGCATGGGAGTAGAGTAAATTATTTCAAAGAATTTATGTCGTTGGTGTGCTGGGAACAACGTCGAGCCATGTTCATTAATATTATACGAACAGATACGTTCGTTTGGGTTAGTATTATACCCTCTGGGAGGCTGAATATTATTCCTAGGACCAAAAAACCATTTTAAATCGATTTTTTTTTTTTTAAATTAAAAAAATTGATTTTTGATTTTTATTGATTTTGGGTAAGTCTTGTCCTCTGGAAGGCTGAATATTGCTCCTAGGACCTTGAAACCATTTTTAAATGAAAGTACAGGTCAAAATTGACCCAAAACAGTCAAAACTCCAAAATCGATTTTTTCCTGCTTAGGTTCCCTTTTCCCATCCACACTCACATATAGTTACTCGATTTTTAAAAAAAAATGTATTTTTTTTTTTTTAAAGAAAGAAATTGATCTTTAAAAAACCGAATTTCTTTGGAGATATTTTTTTGAAATTTTCTTAAGAAGCTAAGTTTATTTATTTCCTCTTGATACCTACTTTATTAAATATTTTTTAAAAGTTCAACCCAATGCAAATTTTGTTCGAAAATTAGTTTCTTAAAAAATTCTGACCAGAATTTTTGGAAAAATTTTCCCAAAAAACTGAGTTTGAAATTTTTTTAGAGTCGACTTTGTTTAAAATAATTTTCGAGAAAATGAAAAATATTTTTTAAAGTAATTTTTTGATTTGTAATTTTTTCAGAATATTTTAAAGTGATTTTACTATTTTAAGATTGATGTATAGGTACTTACTACCTACATACATACCTACTTTTTTTAAATGTCGCTTTCAAAACAGTTTCTTCTATTTTGTTGTCAATTCAGTTATTTATCCTTCGGTAAAATGATGTAGAAGTAAGGAGTAAATCTGGAAATGTCTACCCAAAGTAAGTTGGTGAAATATATAAGTCAAAGGTTCCAATACCAATACGTCATTAATATTATTCAACTACATTTACGCCAAGTGGAAGGCGAAGCGGCGTAAGCCGAGAGAAAAAGACGACGCGATAACGACGTATCGAGTAATGAAAATTAAATCTTGGAAACCGATGCTATACTTACCGACGCGACGCCCGCTTTACACAATTTACAATTTAAATGGATCTCGCGAAAATACGAGACGAAATGAATGAATTTCATTGGAAAACGTTTGTTTGAAAAATACGTAATTCGCGCCTGAAAGGTATCGCTAGGTGTACGGAGTGGTCGTCAGTGCCTGGAGAAATTGCAATCGGTCTTTGGTCTGTCGATAATACCATTCTATTCTGAGTGACTATGGTCGTCGTCATCCCTCCTACCCCCCTCTGTATTGCAGCTTTTCTTATTGCGGCCTTTTATGTTTTATAAACGTGTAATTTAACGAGTTTGCTGGTGCAAAATTAATATGCCAAGCTAGGATTGAAATTAATTAATGTTCGATGACACTACGTACACGTATAAGGTGTCAAATTAGCATGTTTTTTGTCCATCGTAGAAATGATACCTATTTTACATCCTAATGAAATTAGATTCTACGCAAACAGTTTTTTACATCATTGGTTTATTGAGGAATAATCATAAATACTTGCTCGTGTCGTTTATCTTTATACTGAAGTATAAAATTTTTCCTCATTTTTATCTGGAACTCGGTTACATCTCGTAGATTCAAATTTACAACCGCTGGGATTTTGATTTCAGGCCTCGAAGGGTTTTTCTTCATCACCACGTTGTTGTTTATGTACAAATTTCCATCTTTGTAATAAACGTGAGCGATTCCTTTTTTCAAATCGGGATCTCGGTAAGCTCGAAAATTGCCGATGTAAACTTGCCCATTCGATACTTTGACCAGTTTACCATTTTCAACGTGTAGAACCCGGTCTGGTACTTTGCGTTTTTTCCGATACGAAGCGATGTATCTTTTTTTGGTGCTGATGTGGAAGGCTGGTTTGGTATCGTAATATATCGTACAGCCTTGTAAATGGTATTTGGTACCTGGAGGTATACGATAGATGACTTTGGCACCGTCGTAGACCGCGTTTTTTACCACTGTGTATGTAGAGCCTTGGCATTTCGCGATGAAGATGGGTGTTTTAGGGCTGGCTAAAGTGGTTGTCGAGGGTAAATGGATCTGGAATTAAATGAAAATTGATTGTGGTGGGTTTAGAAATTGGATAGATACGGTTGGTTTTGAATAAACATTTTTTTGAAACAAATTTAAAGAATATTGATACCAACCAGAAATAAAAGATTTTTTTTTACCAAATTTAAAAAAAAATGAAGAAAATTTTGAAAAAGAGTTTTAATTATATTAAAAAACAATATTTTTTAAAAATTGGTGGAAACATGTTTTTTTAATGGAAATGTAAGTACATATCTAGGCTTAATATGTAAAGATTCAAAAAAAAAAAAAAATGAAAAAAAAATTGCTTTTGAACAAAATAAAAAAATTTAGTTTAGAGTAAAATTCGATAAAATTGATTTTGATGAAAATTTGAAGATGTTTTTCATCAAAAATGAAAAAATATGAACTTCAATAGAGAGATTAAAAATTGTTTTTTGATTAATATTGGGAAAAAAACTCGGCGCTTCGCGACTCGCCGGGGGGGCTTCGCCCCCCCTGGACCCACTGGTTCCTCTGTTTCCACACTACGTTTGAAAGTATGAAACATCGTATATGCTTTTACTCTGTGGCAAAATGTCTAAAAGTCACGAATATTAATTTCCATGGAAATTTAAAAATCTAAAAAGTATAATAAATAAAAAAATTTTCAAGTTTCAGAATGTCTGACAAAAAGCCTAAAAGTCATAAAATTTCTAAAAAAAAAATCTAAGTTTCAAAATGTCTGAAAGTCATCTTTTTAAAAAAAATTTCAAGTTTAAAAATATCTGACAAAATGTCTGAAAGTCATCTTTCTAAAAAAATTTCCAAGTTTCAAAATGTCAGAAAGTCATATTTCTAAAAAAAATTATAAGTTTCAATTTAAATTTAAGAATGTCTGACCAAAAAGCCTAAAAGTCATAAATTTTTTTTTAAATTTTCAAGTTTCGGAATGTCTGACAAAATGTCTGAAAGTAGTCTTTCTAAAAATTTTTCAAGTTTCAGAATGTCTGACAAAATGTCTAGAAAATGTCTAAAAGTCATAAAATTTCAAAAAATTTACAAGTTTCAAAATGTCTGACATAATGTCTAAAAAGTCGAATTTATTAGGTAAAAATTTTCCAAGTTTTTTTATGTCATCCAAACCTAACCTAATGTAACCTAGGAATTAAAAATAAAGGAGTATTTTTAGGAGTTAAATTTATAAAAAAAATATTTTTATCCTAACCTAACCCAATGGTGTCGGATTTTGGGGTCGGATTTTCCTGTCGTTTTTTTCCATTTTGGTCTCCGTAAAAGCATATACTATGCTAAAAAAAATGATGCAAATTGAAATTGAATACTTATATTGATTAAAATTTAAAAAAAATATATTTTATATAAAATTGAGGATTTTTTTTTCCAACACTATTGAACAAAAATTGATTTCAATAAAAATTTGAAAGATGTTGATTTCGAACAAAATTTTGAATGAAATACCTATTACCCACTAAATATAAAAAAATGGTTACTTACTTCCCAAAATTGAAAAAAAAAGAAAAATTTTCCTGAAAATTTGAAGAAAAAAGTAGATTTTTATCATAAATGAAAAAAAATATATATTTATGCTCAATAGATATATGACATTTTTAAAAATTGGTTTTGATTCAAATTCTAAATTCTAAAAAATAAATCAAAAAATTGAGGAAACGTGTTTTTTAACAAGAATAATGCTTACTATGTGAAAATTTCAAAAACAAAAGAATTTTTTTCAAACAAAATTTTGAAAACAATAAGTATTATAGTATTCAGAAATTTGAAGGAATTATCCTTGAAAATTTCAAACAAAATTTCGAGAAAAAAAAACTGAACAAAATTATTCAGTTTGAGTTAAATTCAATGAAATTTTAAAGAAATTCAAAAGAAACGTCGTTTTTCATCGAAAGTGAAAAAAATTCCAGGGTAATTTGGAAATGTGGCTTTTCTATCAAAACTTGAAGTGAAAATAATATCTATTGAAAATTTTGGAAAGCATGTTTTTCAACCAACGTACCTAAATATTATATCTGAAGATTTCGGATAACATATGAAAAAAGTTATTATTGAGAGAAATAAAGAAAAAATGAATTTGAGTAAAATTTGATTTTGAAGAAAACTATTGTTTTTCACCAAAAAAGAAAAAGAAACATTGAGGAAATTTTAATGAAATAATTTTTGATCAGAATTGAAAAAATTATATTTTTTAATTTTTTTGGAGTCAAGTGTGATTTTTGAAGATTTTGAACAACATTTGAAAAAGTAGGTTTTTGAGAAAAATACTTAAGTAATAAAAATTAGAATATAAAAGAAATTAGATTAAAATAAATATGAAAAATTGACATTTTTTTTTTTTTTTTTGAAGAAACAATATCGAGAAAACGAAGATTTGTATCGGATATTTTGCTGAAAATTAAAAAAAAAAAAAAATGGGTTTCATCAAAAGTAAGAAAATAATTATTTCGAGAGGAATCTATAAACAAATTGATTTAAGAAAGAAAAAAGTATTCTTCAAGAAAAGTATAGAAAAAAACATTTTCAATTGATTTTTTCTTAATGAAGTATTTAATTTTTTTTTTTTTTTGATTTGAAAAAAGTTTGATTTTTAACATTCGAAAGAAAAAAAAACTCGAATAATTTTTAATTCCTCACATCTTCACTTGGTTCCCCACCAAATAAATGTCTAACTTTAAAAATGAATTATAATCGCACTTACTGCAGAAAGCCAAGCTGCAATAACCAAACTCAGCTTTAATTTATCCATTTGGTGGTGTGGAAAAAACGTCTGTTGAGAGACACGTCAGTTACATTACAAAAGTACCTGCACATGTAGGCCCATGTTTACTGAAATTTTCACTGTTGTAAATTGCCACATGAACTTTGAAAACTTTTGGAATTACAGTAAAGAGGTTATGAACTGATGTAAAAAATTTTCTTCTACGACTTTGGGTTTTCATTCTTCTTATTTTTTATTCGTCTCGCTCGTTAAAATCTCATCAATAAAGAACGTTCGTTGTCCGTGGGGGGGGGGGAGGGGGGGTAAAGCTGTTGAAATGTAAATCAAATTTGAAACTTGATTTTCAAGAGTATTGTAAAAATCTACGATCTACGATACTCTTTGACGTTTCTTTTGGTGAAAAAGTGGAAAATACTGATTGATAATTTTGTTTTGTTTCTTTTTTTCTGTTTCAGGTGAGTACGAGTTTTTGTTATATTATGAAGAAGAAAATGAAATATGAAATAAGAATGAGTAAGTAAGTTAATTTTTGTTGATTAGTTCTTCCAAACATGTTTACTGTCGATGTTGCCACTTTTTGGTCAAGTCTGTTTTACCATTTAACTCCGTTTCGCTTTCACCATTTATCAATTGTCAGATATTGAATACTCCCCTTAGGACTGATTTGATTTTAAAAAATGAACAGTGAATTAAGATATCTCCTTTACGTTTAATTTTTTAAAATTAAGTAGTTAGGTATACAGAATTCGTAATTTTTCAAGGTGCGAATTTTTTTGCGCAGTTTTCGGAGCATCTGTTCATCAGTTGAAGGCATTACATCTTTTTGTACAGATGGTACGACGAATGAATTTTTCCTAATGAGTGTACCTACCTAATTTACGCGAGGGAAAAATTATAAAATGGAATGTTTCGCGATACTTTATCCAGGTTCATTTTATTTCGACGTGAAAAACTTGTGAAAATGAGAATTATCGTGATAACAATTCTTGTCGTAGTATGCATCGAAGTAAGTGGAAGTTTTCTTCGATACTTTCGGACCTGAGAGTTGATTCAATTGGGGATTTGAAAATTACGAAAATTTTCCTTTTTTTAAATCAACCCTAGTCCTTGGTTTCGACATTTTTTTTTTAATTTTCAAAATCAGTTTGAAGTTTACTTTGATTTTTTTTCTTGTAATATTTCTTTCTTTATAAAATGACCTCTTTTCGTTTCATTTGCTTAATTGTACTCTCAGCTACGAAAAAGTTGAACTCCTATCATGCCCCTATCGTCATAACACGTATTAATCGTTAATTTCAAACCACAGAGTACCCAGTCGTGCATTTTAGGCCGAGCACGATCCCGCAGGGATGGAAACAATGATCGCCAAGTTGGAAGAACAGGTCTCTTTCCATCGCTAAGCAGGGAAGATTTACAATACCTGGTCGAACTGGCACGTTCTCGTTTTCGTAATGGTCGCAACGGTGATGATGATGATGACCTGGATATCGGAGCCTCAAGTGGTAGTAGAAGAGGTAGCGGTATCGGTCGTGGCGATGATGACGATGACGTCAGAGGCTCAAGTGATAGCAACAGACGTAACGGTGTCGGTAGAGGAGATGGCAGACGTGGCAATGGTGGGGTTGAAGACACTGGCCGTCGTCGTGGTGGTCAGAACAATGAAGCTGCAAACATAGATGATCGCAGAGGTAATAATGGCAGTGGCAGTAATAACTCTGCAGATCGTGCTGACTCTGGAAATCGTGGAAATGTTGATGATGGCAACAATGGAGGTGATCGTCAGGTGCAAGTTGTTTGAAGAATGTGGATTTAACATTCCTTATATTAACGAAGACGGACTACAAATTTTTAAAGCATTGATAAAAAAATTTTAATAAATGATTGCACGAATTAATTATTTGAGTATTTACTTCATTACTTTACAAAAAATAAAATAAGGGAGAAAGACAGAAACTATCGAATAGAGTGTTCAAGGGTTCTTGAAAAGTGGTTGAAAATTCTGGTATAGGTAAATTCGCAATTTGGCAAAATTTTTAAAAATTAGAATTTTGGTCATTTTTATATTATGAAATATACTTACTTCAGTTTTGAAAAATTTGACGAATCTTTGAAAAGGTGGGTTGAAAATTTTGTGTAATTTGAAAAAAAAAAATGCTTATAAGATTTTTCATTGATGTTTTTTTAGTAAATATTTTTAATATTTCCTTTCAGTAACTTTTTTTTGATTTTTTTTTTTTTTTTTTTTTTGTGGATGGAAAAAATTTACTCGTATCTAAGATATTAGAATTTGGAAAAGTTTTTAAAGAATTTTTTTGCATTGTAAAAAAATGCTGGATTGGATTCACACATTTTTTTTCAAAATTTTTCTTGGGATTTCCTTTCAAAAATTTTTTTGTATAATTTTTTTAAAAAATTTTCATACAGGATATTTTGAATTGTTTTGGAAAAAAATTTTGAAGCTTCCACATTCTCTTTTAAAGATAAATTCTTTAGAAAATTTTTGTAAAAAAAATTGTTTGATAGGTTTTTTGTTGTTTTTTTTCTTCATATTTTGAAATATCTCTATTAAAAATTTTCTTGAACGTATTTGAGACATTCAGGTGAAAAAAAAATTTATGCGACTTCTGAATTTTTTCTAGGAAGATGATAAGTTCAAAAATATCAAAAATTTTCGGAATTTCTTTTAATGAAAAATATTTGTTGAGAAAAACACCTCTATTATTTTGTAGATACATGATTTCGAGAAAAATTTCATAAATTTTTTTCGAAATTAGAAGTAGCCAAAAAAATTTTCAATCAATTTTTTTCTTCAATTTCAGCAGATTTGGGAATTTTTTTGTTTTTTTCAACTCTACAACTTAACGGTGTTTCTCAATTAATAATTTCGAGAAAAATTTCATCATTTTTTTCGGAAATTTGAATTTTGGTACGAGTAGAAAGTTTTCATTTAGGTACTTAAGAATAAATTCCTGTTAAATTCCGGTGGATTTGACAATTTTTTTTTTTGTTTTGCAATAAATGCAGTAGATTTATATGTTGCTATTTTTCTGTTTCTTTTTTAAACCATACAGCAAGGTTTTCTCGAGTAGGTAATAATATTGAGAAAAATTTCGTCAATTTTGTTTAAATTTGAATTTATGAGTAGAAATTTTGTCAGACAACTTTTATTATAAGTTATTATATTTTATTGCATTTCACTTAGCTCCATGAAATTTTTACAAGAAATATCTCCAACCTTCCTGTACCATTACCCAAAATTTCAGATCGATCGGTTTAACCGTTTTATTGTAGATACAAGTCTATTATAAAAAATAAAAAAACAATCGAAAATTTGGAAAATTTATCAGACATTCTGTTTTTTATTTTTAAATAAATTTCAAATATTAAAATCATTCATGACTTTTTGCTAATTTCAAAAAAAAAAAAAATGTTCTTACGTGTAAACCCCACGAGCGAAATTTGTTGGAATAAAAATCGTGGAATCTCCGTCCTTTTTCACTCGTCTCATGAAATTTCGAAAAAAAAAAATTAAAAAAATAGGTTTCTCAAGGTTAATTTGAAAGAAAAATATTTGTAATTCGATTTGAATTTTTCAAAATTTTTTAAGAAAAACTATTTTTAGGCAACTAACCATAAAAAAAATTTATTTTTAAAAAAAATCTCAGATATTTGAGAAATTATTTTTCCATAAAATTTAACAAGCGAATTACACTTTAGGTTTCATAATGATAGAATCACATTTGAAAATCGGTGAATTTTTTTCATTTTTCCAAAAAAGGGGGTGACCCGGCACGAGTTAAAATTCAATTAGGGGAAAAATAAAAAATAGGGAATTATTTTCTCATCAAATGAACACACTTTGGGGTGAAAATTGAAAACATACTCAATTACCTATATTAATTTGCTTCGTTCAAAAAATAAAAATAAAAATAATATAAATTTTAAAAAAATGAATACCTAGGTAAACAGATGATTTAAAAATAAAAAGGTGATAAAAATTTTTATAAAAAAAAATTTGAAAAAAATTAATTAAAAAAATTTTGAAATCGAAAACTGAAAAAAAATTCCAATAAATTTATTTTTACTGTGAGTAGGACTATCACGATTGGTGGTAGGTACGTAGGTACGTACGTACGTACACGAATTTTTAGTTAAAAAATTATAGGGGCAGAAAAAATGATATTTTTTAATTTTTCAATTTTTAAAAAATTTTATGGGACCAGAATTCAAGTAAAGGTCTAAAAGTTTAAATTCAAATCCAAATGAAATGCAACAAAAAAGAAATTATAATTAAACCCTTATTTGTGTGAATATTTCAGCTTCTTTTCAAGTACAATAATTCAGTCTAGTGATATGTATCATATTCAATTTATGTTCTTTTAATAATTGTTAAGTAGAGAATATTTTTTTATGATCATTTTATTTATTTAATAGATACAATTAGCCTTAATATGGCTGCACATTGTTCGTTTTGAAATTCTCTTTAACTATTTTATTTACTTTTTAGACTATACTTTACGTTCCCAGATAAGTATGCTTTTATGCGCAGAAGGCAGTTTTTCTCCTTTTAGCATTTTTTCCTCTTTCTTTCACATCGTTTGTATAGTAAGAATTTAGAATATGTGAAGTTTAACGAACACGTGTTGCAAAAAACATTTTCAAAGTAGGAGTTTTATTTTTTGGAATAATTCTTGAGCTCGTCCCGGCGTCGTTTGGGATTTTAATACTTAATGAAACGTATTCGGTAATTTTCCACGTATCTGTTATTTATTTTTATTCGCGTGCTCGAGTCAAATATTCATAACGAAAGTGGGTTTCGTTTCATCTAGAAAGAAAGTCGTGTGTTATGTGAAATTTTCAATGTGGGAGTAATGAGATTTTATTTCAATTTAGTTTACTCACCTTTTCGTTATTATTTTTTTTAAAAGCTTTTTGCTCTCATAAAAAAATGTATTGGGAAAAAAATCGATCGGAATACGAAATTTTAAAAACAATGGCGGAAGAAAATAATCTAGTATTTCAGAGTAGCTATGCTGCGAAAAAATGAGAAAATAGTTTGATGCTGAAGTCGTGTAATATTTTAAAATAAATAAAAAATACAAGATAAAAAATATTTTCAAAAATATTTAAATACCCGCATATTCCTGTCTATAATTATTTTCACAAAGTCACGTCTACCACCTACTTGGATGTTTTCACCACATATGTAACGTCACCCTTATCGTCGATCTGTATTTCAAATGAAGCAACCTTCTTGGCTTTCAACTTTGGATTCTTTGTAATAATTGGAGCGTCAGAATTTTGCTGCAGAACCAGCTTGTGATTCACATAAAGACCATTATCTTCACGCAGTTCGATGTGCACGCTACCTTTTTCTCTTAATTTCTTATCGTTGCGCAAGATGGTTCCATTGACGGTTATATCGCCATCTTCTGAGCCATTGATGACCATGGGTTCTCCTGCAGTTAAGACTGGTGCAGTGGGGCTGGGGGAGATTTCCGATTCGGAGCTGGAGGCGATTTCCGATTCGGGACTGGCGGCGATTTCTGATTCAGGGCTTGGTATCTCGCCATCTTGGGCTAATAGGGTGCTCTGGAAAATGAAGAATATTTTTGAGGTCAGTTACAATTATTTTCAAGTTTGAAATAAATTTACATTGAGTAATGATTGAGGTTGATACGAAACACGATGAAAATATTTTTTTGAGCGTACAAAAAATACGAGAAAGTGATTTCAATTGATAGAAAAATTTTGGATACCAATTATCAAACTTTTCACCTCAATTCGCATTTGATATACTTATAATTTTTAATGTCTGTTATGCTTTCGAAAGTTTCTCGTTAATGTTTAAACGATAAAATATAAAATGATGTACTCACCACAAAGCAAGCTGCGATAGCCAATATAATCGCAAATTTATTCATTTTAAACTTTGAAAATTAACGTTGATAGAGCTCTTTTGAAAAATTCAACTGATTTGTAACCTGCTTGTAAATTTTCACCGAATTTATATGCTCGCTATATAGGTAGGTAGATAGGTATGAACCGTCGACGTACGTAAAATGCCATATTTTTTTTCTCGCGAAATTCACCACTAATGAACAAGTGTTTCAAATGAAGATATATTCGCCCACCTTTCTAATGGATATTTTTTTCAATTAGTGAAGTTTATCTTTACTAAAATTTTCATTTCGTCGATTTTCGTGCTCGAATGAGGTTTACGCGAATGTAATGAATTATGATTGTAATTTTTGAACATGTGGCACCTTCAGCTATGTCCCGAATCACCTTGGGAATTTTCCAAAGCACCCTGGCATGTCATTGAAATTTGACACTGGGTATAGGCTCGCAAAAAATACAAAAATTATCTCTTTTCAACGTCAATTCGAGACGGCTTAAAATACTAGTCGACCTGACAAGGTCTGGGTTAAAAAATTCCAACCAAATTAAAAACTTCTTTCTCTCAAAAACATTTTTTTGAAAACTTTTTTCTCTCAAAAAATTTTTTTTAAAAACTTTTTTCACTCAAAAAAAATTTTTGAAAAATTTTCTATACAATATTTTTGATTTTAAATTACTTATTGAAATCCTTTTTTAAGACGACTCCAAAAATTGAGATATTTCTTATTCCAAGAAAATTCAGAAATATTTTTATCAAAAAAATTGAGAAATATTTTTACTTACATACCTACTTCAGAAAAATATAAAAAAATTCCTCCATGAAAAATAAAACTTTTTTATTCGATGGAGTTGAGATTTTTTTCTACAAAAATTAGTGATTTCAAAAAAGTTGAGAAATTTTTTGCTCAATGTTTGCTTTTAAATTGATTTTTGTTTGCACTGAATCCCAAAAAATTAAAATATTTTTCATTTCAAGAAAAATTCAGAAATTTTTTCCAAAATTAATTGAAAGATTTTTTTTTATCAGAAAGTTTGAGAAATATTTTTACTAACTTTGAAAAATATGAATTTTTTATCCATGAAAACTATTTCCCCCTTCCCCAATTGAATCTCCTTCCAAAAATTAAAAATTATTACCTACCTACATTCAAATAAGTTGAAAAAATTGAAATATTTTTTCACCAGAAAATTTGAGAAATATTTTTACCCACTTCGAAAAATATGTTTTTTTTGTCCATGAAAAATAATCCCCTCACAAAAAAAAAAAAAATTCCTCCAAAAATAATTACTTGAACCCTATAGATGCAAAATCCGCCAAGTCCACTTTTTGAAATTTTTGAGGGGATGCGAAAAACGTAAATTTGAGATTTTGATTTTTGGAAATTTGACTTCATATAAATGGGTTGTTATTTACGCATTGAGTATATGTTGTAGGCAGTAGTGCCGGGTAAGATGTCTGGTCACAGAAACGTTTCGTAACTGAATCAGAAACCTTCTAAAACACTGGCCTTGGCGGATTTTGTTGTGATGGGTCGTTGAAATATGGTATCTAGTATACGAATCACGAAAATGGTGTGTTTGAAAAAAAGTGGACTTGGCGGATTTTGCATCTATAGGGATCACTTTCAAAAAAGTTGAAAAATATTTTACTCAATTTTTGCTTTCAAATTATCGAGTTTTTGGCGTCAAATCCTATAAAATTAAAACATTTTTTTATTCCAAACAAATTTAGAAAATTTTTCCCAAAAAAATTGAAGTAATTTTTTATCAGAAAATTAATTGAGAAATATTTTTATCCATTTCAAAAAATACGATTTTCTTTGTTCATGAAAAATACCCCCCTCCCCTCAAAAAAATTGAATTCTATTTCTATAAACATTATTACTTTCAAAAAAAAGTTGAGAAATTTTACACTTGATGTTCGCTTTCAAATTAGGTGTTGAGTTTCTTTTTACGTCAAATCCAAAAAAAAAAAATGAAATATTTTTTGCATGATTTTTGCTTTTTAAATTATTTTTACATTGAAATATTTTTACGTACCTACATAAAATTGAGATAGCCTACTTTTTATTTTAATAAAATTCAGATTTTTTTTTAATTGAATTTTTTTTAGCAGAAAATTTGGGAAATACACAGGTATGGTACCTATTTTTACTTAATTCAGAAAAATGGGAAAAATGTTTTCTCCATGGAAAAAAAACTTTCTTACCCTAAAAAAAACTCTGACGCAGCCTCTGCGTCAGAAAAGCTGATTTTTTTCTGGTTTTTCTTATTCTTATGAATGCTCCATCAATCATTGTTGTCTTATCCATTCGAACAAATCGTTGGCGAAGGAATGATTCATTTCAACCAATCGTTCGCATACTACTGATTCATTTGTACTAATCGTCCACAAACAACTGATTGCTGATTCATTTGAAATTTGATCGATCAGTTCAATTGAAGTCGTTCGCGAACGACTGATTCATTTGAACAAAACGTTCGCGAACGACTGATTCATTTGAACTAATCGTTCGCGAACGACTGATTCATTTGAACTAATCGTTCGCGAACGACTGATTCATTTGAACGATTGCATTTTTGAATAAATTTTGATCTCTACTACAGAAAAGGTTATGAACAAATTTCACCCATCTGCCATATTTAAGGAGCTAATGAGCTTTGAAAATTTTGATCGCGGATATCTCGCGAACCCGCGAACCGATTTTGCTCAAATTCAATAGGCTTCTATTCCCAATGACCCTCTACCATTGACATAAATTTCAATTAATTCCATCAATTATAACTCGAGTTATCGCACCAACAAATTTTGGTCTATACATACATACATATATATAGTTATATATAAAGAAATACCAAAATGCGAAATTAGTGCCAATCGTCATATTTTGCCATAAAACGTCGAGAAATATCACTCCCACCCCCCACTGCTACCAACGGGTCAAATTTAATAGCTGATTTTTTCGAAGAAAAAAATCAGCTAAAATTGATATTTTTTATTCCAAGAAAAATCAGAAATGATTTTTTAAAAAGAAAATTTGAGAATTTTTTTTACCTGCATACTTCAAAAATACGAATTTTTTCGTTCGTAAAACATAAAATTTGCCCGCCCCCCCAAACAAAATTTTTTTCTTCAAAAATAATTATTGCTTGAGAAAGTTTACAACTCATTTTTCGCTTTCAAATTAAGTACCTTATTGAGGTTTTTTTTTTCGGCGAATCTCAAAAAATAAAATATTTTTTATTTCAAGAAAATTAAGAAATTAAATTTTTTCCAAAATAAAATGAAAGACGATTTTAAAAGAAAATTTGAGAAATACCTAACTATTTTTAATACAGAAATTCTTTCCAAAAAAATATTTAAAGATTTTTTAAAAGAATTGTAGGAAATGTTTTCAATACCTAATACCTATACCTATGTACAGAAATTCTTTCCAAAAAGAAATTCTTACCTACTCTCAAAAAAGTTGAGAAATTTCCTACTCAATTTTTGTTTTCAAGTTACCTAATTATTTTTTTGTCAAATTTTTTGGAAAAGTAATGAATATTTTTTATAATTGTTTGGAAATTTTTTCGGATTAATTTCAGGAAATTTATTTGAATGTCTTTTTTTAGGATTTCTTTGTAAAGAGATTTTTTCAAATATTTCCTAAAATTGTTGAAAAATTGGTAAATAATTCTTGCAAGAAAAAATCCAAAAAGTGTATTTATGCCCGTTTATTCATTTTTTTCAGATTTTTATGCATTTTTTTTTCAATTTTTTCTAAAAAAAATTTTTTTGAAGTTTTGTTGAATATTTGCCGTTATTTTTTCAAACTTGTCACCAATAAAAATGTTACCAAATTTTGTTTTTGTTTTCGCACTTATTTGACTCAAACTGTCATTTTTTTTTGCTTTTGTGGCACAGTATTGGAAAAAGTATTGCACATGCAGGAATAAAAATCACAAATTCTTATTCAGTGCATTCATGATCTTTCCAAATGTATTAGGGACCTTTTTTTTTTTTTTTTTTTTTTTTTTTTTGAATAATTGACTCTGAAAATTTCAAGATTTAAAAGAAACCTTTCTGATTTTTTTCCAATTACAATAGTCGAACTTGATTGATTTTTTTTCGTCAATTTCTGTGGTCTAATGAAATCTATAGGCAAATGTAATGGAACTTGGTAATAGGTATGTAATTTTTTAGCATGCAGTATAATTATTTAAAACTGTGCCTCGAACCACCTTGCGAATTTTCTTGCAACTAAGAAAAATGCTGCGGATTTAAAAAAAAAATGAGACAATAAAAACGTACGTATACTTACGGTTGTTGAAGCTATAAATGGGAAGTTAGACGTCTGCTGTAATTTGTATAATGACTTTTAAAATTACGCGAAACTTCGTGACGAGGGCGTACTTTTTCCATTATTTGTAAAGGCAGGCAGAGTTTAAAGGCTAAAATGGTACATACGTAAGTAACTACATAATTTTTGTAGGCCTACGTCCCTACCTACCTAGTACCTAGCCAGCTATATGAGCTATATAGTCAGATATGGTACTATAAGATAGGTATACGAGTATATAGTAATTTTGAAAGTAAATTTTCAAATATTAATATCCACACAGTCTTTGGTACTCCTCTTAGCTCAACATTGACGCGAGGGATTGCATTGGGATTAAAAATTTGACTGCGCGAGAAAAACCCGAGATAGCAGGCAGGGGGCTTAATATCGAGGAAGACAAACCAGACAAAGTCATTCGCCGGTTACTTTTTAATTATAGAACTTAGCAACGATGTTGTTCGCAGTGGCATATAAACTTACTTAAAGAATAATCTCTTAAAGTAGACTTGTAGACTTCTCGTTGCGAATGATACCAACGTCGCGTCGACGTCGCGGCGGCGGCGGCACGCCGGCCAAAGCTCCTAATTCCCATACGAATTGCGGTTTTTCGAGCAAACATAAACGAAAAGCCTTTAGTTAAACGACACCGCCGAACACGAGGCGCGATTATTTTTCCCATTGTGCGGTGCCACGCCATCACGAACAGAGAGAAGTAAACAAATTAGCTCTCGTGTATTCGATTTACGAGTATTAATCGAGACTCAATAAGAACTAAAGCTCTATAAGAGTTTTCCTTCGCAATGAGGGGGGGGGGGGGGGAGGAGGGCGAGTGAGAGATAGATAGACCTGCCTACGGTGCTTTCTTTATCTGCCTACTCTCGAGCAAAAATTAGTCGACGAGAAAAATTGGTTGAGCTGGTGAATTGTGACTCGGCGCGGTTTAATTTCGAGATGTCGTAATAAGACACGAGAATATACTGCGGAGAAGGAATGTAATTCGTATCGGATACCGGATACCGGATACCTATGACACAGAGAGGGGATTATTTTCAAATGATATTGTTTCGAAAAAACCTCTAGGTTTTAGGTATTTTATAGCCCGGGTTTTTCCCCATTTCGTTGGCTGGGTTAATAATGCACAGGTTCGCACAGTCATTCAACTTATTTGGGTGAATTATTATGCTGGTATCTGTTTTGTACCCATGACCCAGCTAAAGGGGTCAAAGAGTGGAATTTTCTCGACTAGGTTTTGAACGTACGCGTGTATAACCAAATACGCCAAGAATCTCCGCAGTCATTTACAATGGGGGTGAATTAAACTTATTAAAAAAATGGAAAATTTCTCTGTGGCGTGACACTGACAAATAATAGTTGTTTTTCCTTTTTCCATGGCTTATACGAATGATTGTAGAAAGTTGGAGGGTAAAATTGGTGGTAACATTTTTAGAAAATTCTTTAAAGTTAGTTGAAATTGTTGAGTAATTATTAGATTTTTCTCGATTTTTTTGTGAATTTTTCATTTTCCTGTTTTTTAAATAAAAAATCTTGTGATAAAAAAATTTTCAAATTTTTCGAATAAAAAGTCTTTTGATTGAAAATTTTTTTTCTCAAGTAAAAAATTCAATTTTTTCTGAAGAGACAGTACCTATTTCTAATTTTTTTAGGAAATTTTTTTTTGATTTTTTTTGGAATAAGAAATTCAATATTGTGGATTTTTTTTCAAAGTTCTTGTAAGATGACTTTCTTATTTTTTGGGATTCTATGAGAAAAAATTTCACGATTTTTGTAGAATAAAACGATTTTTCATTTTTCTTTTTTTTCGTAAATTTTTTTGATAAAGATTCCTTTATTATTTGAAGCAAACATTTTTTTTGAGAAAGAAATTTCCAATTTTTTGAGAGTAAAAACTAAGCAACGGTAAAAATAGTATTTTTCATTTTTATTAAAAAATTTAACTCTTTTTTTTGAAATCGGTAAGAATTTTTAAATTTTTTAGATTGAAGTACATATATTTTTGATTTTTTGAAAAAATTCTCGTTAGTTATTTTTTCAAGTGAAAAAAATTCAGTTTTTCTGAAGTGAAAGAATTTCTTGATTAAGTATTTAGGAATAAGAAATCTTTCGATTTTTCGTAACTTTTTTTCTTGTAAGACAAACTTTCTCATTTTTTTGAAATTCTATACCTAGTTAATTATGAGAAAGAATTGCTCAATTTCTTTAGAATAAAACGATTTCACATTTAATTTTTTTTTTAATTTTTTGCTTGTCAATTTTTCGAATAAAAAGTCTTTTTGAAGAAAAAAATTTCCAATTTTTTGTGAGTAAAAACTAAGTACGAGGTACCTATAGGCAGAAATAGTAGTTTAGTATTTTTAATTTATTAAAAAATTCTCGTTTTTCCTTTTTTTTCCTTTTTTTTTTGAAAAAAAAATTAAAAATTTTTAGATTGAAGAATATTTTTGATTTTTTGAAAAAAATTCTCGTTATTTTTTCAAGTGAAAAAAATTCAATTTTTTCTGAAGTGAAAGTATTTCTTGATTTTTTAGGATTATGTAAGAAATCTTTCAAATTTTTTGTATTTTTTTCAAATTTTTTGTAAGACAAACTTTTTCATTTTTTTGAGATTTTATGAAAAAATTTTCTCGATTTCTTTAGAATGAAACGATTTTTCATTTTACTTCTCTTTTTGAATGAAAAATCTCCTAAATTTTTCGAAAAGCAAAAATTTTTCTTTTTTTTTCAAGAAAAAAATTTCCAATTTTGGAAAGTAAAATCTAGAAATAGTAGGTAGGTATTTTTCATTTAAGTGTTGAAAAATTTCTCTCTTTTTTTTAAAATAAGAATTTTTAAACTTTTTATATTGAATCTGAATATTTTTGATTTTTTGAAAAAATTCTCGTTCTTTTCTTTCCAAGTAAAAAAAAAAAAAAAACGATTTTTTCTGAAGTGCAAGTAGGTATTTCTTATTTTTTTTAGGTAAAAAATTTCTCGACTCTTTTGAAATTTTTTTGGGAAAAAATTTCTCTGTTTTTTGGAATAAAACTTATTTTTAATTTAATTTAATTTTTCGAATGTTAAATCTTTTTTCAAATATTGGAAAAAAAATTTTACATTTTTTTTTTTTGGATATTTTTTTTTTAAAGTAAAAAACAAAATACAATTTTTTCGAAAGTGAAAATTTTTTAGGAGAAAAATTCTTCATTTTTTCGATTTAAAAAAAATCCTTTGTCTAGAATTGCATTTTTTGTTTTTTGGTAGGTATAGGTGGTATTTATTTATTTGTTTATTTATTAATCATTTATTTATTTATTTTAATTTTTCAATGTTTTTTTTTATGAAAAAAAAATAATCAATTAGTTATTTCTCATAACGAGGATTTTGTAATGTGCTTTTTTGGGGTTATAAAAGAATTTCTGGCAAAAAATATATTTTTTTATCCCAAATATGAAATAAGTAATTTTATTTTGCGAAATTTTTTCAAAATTATGGTGATTTTTTTAAAACATTACTTCTTGTAAAATTTTTTTAAAAAAGGAAAAAAAAGAGGATCTAATTTAAAAAATTTTGAAACAAAAGTTGTTGATCGAGTTTTTAGGAATATAATATTGGTTACTACTAAAATTTCGATTGAACCCCTCCCTCCCCTCCAATGTGGCCATATATTACGAAGATATTTCATTATTTAAAATTTGGGGCAGGGAAGGATCGAAGCAAATTTTTTATATTACCAAAATTATTTCCAAGACCCTCCCTTGCCCAATTTTGAATAATAAGTGTTCTTTATAGTTCAGTGTGGTGAATAATTGGAGGGGAAGGAGGAGTCCAAGTGAAATTTGTAATGTTCAAAATTATTCCCAGGATCTCAATCTACAACACTTGTTTGAAAATTTTTTCAATCAGACCCATCTCTCCTTTCCAATTTTGAATATCAAGTACAGTACGTGGCATTAGACAAAATTGAAGGGGAGGGAGGGGTCCTATCAAAATTTTCATAATAACCAAAATTATTCCTAAAAACTCGAGCTACAACTTTTGTTTGAAAAAATTTTCAATTCGACCATTCTTTTGAAGCCAAATTTTGAAGTCTGAATAAATGGACTTGGAAAAAAAATGATGAAAATCATCATAGCACGTAATAATTATGCCATCAATGTGAATTGTAAAGATAACGAAATAAAATACCAAGGAAGTGGTGAAATTTAAACGATCGTAAAGATGAGTGATGAAGAGTGCTGGGGATGGATTTATACATCGAATAAACCCATCGTGATTTTTTTCTTTCTAAAAAGCAATCGACCGATTAGGATAAAAATTATGATGTCATATGAGTGCGTTTGGTCGTTTACTCGTGTAAAAAAAAAGGTCGTTTACTTTGTGTGCGAATGAACGAACTCTGTTGAAGACTATACATAAAAACGAACGTACATCGACGTACAAATAGTATTAAAAATTCAAACGCAGACGTTTTCTTCTCCTTTCTCGGTCCCTAATTACAAATAAACAAAATTTCAATACGAGCGCAGCCTCGGAGCCGGCTCGTATTGTACGCTGCAAAGACAATTCGGTCATCGAAAGGTCCGGGTACTCGATGTGTACGATGTTGAAGAGTCTGTTAGTGGCAGCAACATATGCGTTTTCTGAGCCAACCAACGAGAGAATGGGCCGGTGTAGCTCGGCGCGCTTCCAGCGTGCACGTGACTTGTGAACTAAAAGGTCGCGTGCCACGGTACTATTTCTTAATAACTCACGTGTCAATCAGCCCTGCGCCCACCCTCGAACCAAGCGGATCATCATCGTTTCGCAGTGACGTATGTGGCTGTGCATGGTGTACAAATAGACTATATCTGTGTGTGCAGGACAAGGAGGAGAGGAGGAGTAGGTATTTTGGCGGATTGTCTATGCCAATGCCAAATAGTACCTACGCTGATGGCGAATCTTTTTCAATGCTCAAGTACCCGAGAATAAAGCTCTCGTTTGCCGACGTTGCCATGCCGCCGCTTTATTATCGTTCCCATGAGATATTAATGACAAATAGATGTAAATCCTTTAAAGTACCTACTAAACCACTAAAAGTTTATTTGTTCGTAAATGACGCGAAAAATTTCCCAAATAAATTATGATAATTTGGAAGACTCTATCGTAGAGTACTCGAGTTGATATTTGATTCGATTTGAGATGTTGAGCCGACTGAGCGACCCCCTCCTTCCCCAGGCCCCCATCCCCTTTCGAGCTAGGTTTCTTTTTTAATCATTATCGTTATTGCTTCGTTTTGCCGAGGAAGAAAAAGAAAAGCAGATAATAGTCGACGATTATTTATTTTTTTAACCAACGATCGGATATCGTACGATGAGGGTTGATGAGGTGCAGTCTTGGGGAAGGGGTAGCTAAAATGAAATTCAAATATTTCCAAATAATAATGTACACGACGACGACGACTATGTAAGGTAAAGTGCTGAAATCGTTTTAATAATATTATACTTTTCAATTCGAATTTTCTCTCATGCGTGTCATTTTAATTATCGAATTTTTGCCGGCTCTAAAAGGAAAACACTACGTAGGCGTTTATCGTTTTAGGTATACTATACATACATAATATACCTCGTTGTATTGCGCCATGTTATTTCAACGCCATACCAGGCCAAGCCAGGGCCAATGTCATTTAACTAGAAGAGGTTATACCGAAACGGAAAGTAGGTAAAAATTTTCGTTCCGCCCATCGACTAACGTGACGTCACTGGAGGAAGCGTTGCGCTTATTTATATAGTAAAACTGGAAACTTTTCGCAACTTTATTTTTTTCTCAAGAACGGCGTGACTTACGAAATTTTTTGTCAGGACTTAATATTTAGAGGATTAAAAGTTCTTTCATATGAACTAAAGAAAAAAAATTTATCTTGAAAATTCAAGTTTTTTCGATGTGTTTAAAATATCATAATCCATAACAACGCGTTATTTTTTCAAAACTTTATTTTTTTTCTCGGAAAGGATGGGATTTACGAAATTTTTTGTGAGGACTAATTTTCTAGAGAATAAAAAATCTCATCATATATATGCGATAAAGAAAAAAATTTTATCTTACAAATTCAAGATTTTTCGATATTTTGAAGATATCATAATTTTCAACTAAGGGTAAGCACTAAGCAGTACCTAAGTAATTCTTCGAAGGCAAAATTTTTAGATTTTTTTTCGAAAAATGATAACGCATTCAGAATAAAATTAAGACAAAAATAAATATTAGGTAAAGGAAATTAAGACATTTAAAAAAAAAATTGTCTATTTCACATGAAAGGCTGTGAAAATTTTTGGTAAAAAAAAAATCAAAAACGTTAAACATTTTTTCGCAAAATATTGAAATTTTAAAACTAATTTGATTAGTTCCTTAGTTCAAGTGAAATAAAATTAATTGTAGACTTTTTTTTTGGATAATGACCCAAATCTCAAAAAATTGAAAATTTTATTACTTCTTCAACTTGAAAAATTGAAGATTTTCCTTTTCACGAATAAATTGGGAAAATTTCTTTAATTCAAGAAATGCGTATTTTTTACTTTGAAAAAATCAAGGTAACATAGGCGTAACTTGGGGGGCGAGGGGGACATTTGCCCCCACCCCCAATATATTTTTTTAATAGATATTTACAGCAAAATATAGAAAAAAGTTACTTTTTTTGTAAAAAAAATGAAGAAAAATGTTTTTGCCCCCCCCCCCCCCCCCACCAAAATATTTCCCCCAAGTTACGCTTATGCAAGGTAATAATAATTTCAAATTTTCTTTACAAACGTTTCAAATCTCAAAAAAAAAATTGTAAATATAGGTACATAATTATTATCGAAAAAATGTGTTTTTTTTTATTCTTAGCCAATAAATAAAAATAAATTAATTTCTATTTTTTTTTATTCATTATTTAAGAATTCAAAAAAAAAAAAACTTTTTTCGATAATATTTACAAAAATTATTTTGAAATTTGGGACCTTTATAAAGAAAATTTGAAATTATTTTATCTTTCTTCATCAAAAAATCCTAAAGTTTGAAAATAATTTTTTTTCTTTAGGTATCGCATATGACAGCATTTTTTATTCTCTAAAAAATAAGTCATTACAAAAGATTTCGTAAATCACATCATTTCCGAGAAAAAAAAATTGAAAAAAAATTCGCATAGTAAAAATTAACGATTATGATCTTTTCAAGACATCAAAAAATCTTGAATTTTCGAGGTAAAATTTTTTCTTCATTGCATATGATAGGATTTTTTATTCTCTAAAAAATAAGTCCTTACAAAAATTTTGTAAATCACATCATTTCCGAGAAAAAAATAAGTTTTGAAAAAAATAACGCGTTCTTATTGATTATAATCTTTTCAAAAACAACGAAAAATCTTGAATTTTCAAGATGAAAATTTTTTCTTTAATTCATATAAGAGAACTTTTAATCCTCTAAATACTAAGTCCTTACAAAAAATCTCGTAAATCACATCATTTCCCAGAAAAAATTAAAATTGAGAAAAAATAACGCGTTGTTATAGACAGGGATGGGAACGAATAACGCCTTCATCATTCGAATAGCGAATAACGGATAGCCTAGGTTTAGGGTTATCCGAATAACGAATGATTAACCGTTGAATATAATCATTCGAATTACGGATAATTTTTTAGCGATTTTTTTGTCATTATTCGAATAACGAATAAATAACGAATAACGGATAAAAATAAAAAAGTTTCAAATTGCAAGAAAATAATTTTGAGTTGATATAAAATTTTTTATTTTATTTCTTTTTTTTTCATTTTTAATGTTGGAAGAAATTCAGAATCAGAAATTGAAAAAAAAAAAAAATGTTGGTATGCCTTAAATCAATTTTTTTTTTAGTTTCAAGATCTACTTAAAATACCTACCTATACTTTTAATTTTTTTTTTTTAATTCACAATGCAAAATTTTTTCTTTCCATGCAATTAAAAAAAAATTTTAAAAATAATTTAAGAAAAAAATAAAAAATAAAACCAAAAGAATTGAATTTTTTGCGAAAAATTGAAAATAATAATGCAAGAATTTTTCCGGAAAAAAAATAAAAACAAACTGATAATAAATGAGATTTATGAGTGAAGAAACAATTGTTTTATGGTTATGAAAATTTTTAGTCAAGTAATTTATTCCATTTTTTTTAAATTTTAATGTTTGAAGGAATTTTAAAAAAATCAGAAATTATGAAGAATAAAAAAATGCAAAAAAAATGAATGCCTCAAATCAAGTTTTTTGAGTTTTTCAAAGATCTAAAATATTTTATATTCTTAGTGCAACATTCTTTCTTTCCAATGAAAAAATAAAAATTTAGAGTAATATTCGAGATGAATATAATTTAATATCTAGGTAATAATTACCTACTCTGATAAAAAGGTCTCAAATTTTTTTCCATAACAAAAAAAAAAAAAAAAAAAAACGAAGGAAAAATCTCAACTTTTGATAAAATTATTTGCATTTTCAATTTCATAATTTTCTCACTTTGATTACCTAGAAGAAAATTGAAAATTGAATAAAGAATTTTTTGAACATGCAAAATTTAAAAAAAAAATGAAAACATTGAATGTTGAAAAAAAGGAAAAAATGGACGAAAAAAAAATGAGAACCTGCAATAATTAATAAAAAGTTATGTTTTATTCATTTTTTTTTTTTTTTGAAAAAATTTTTCATTCGTTATCCGTAACTTTACAGATGAATTTATTCGAATAATGAATAACCAATTTTGAAGTTGTATGTATTCGAATAACGAATAACGGATAACTGTTCCTAACGTTATTCGAATAACGGATAATTTTATCCGAAAAATCATCCGTTTATTCGTTATCCGAATAATTTCATTCGAATAATTCCCATCCCTGGTTATAGATTATGATATTTTCAACACATCGAAAAATCTTGAATTTTCAAGATAAAATTTTTTTCTTTAGTTCATATGAAAGAACTTTTAATCCTCTAAATATTAAGTCCTTGCAAAAAATTTCGTAAATCGCATCAGTTTCGAGAAAAAAATAACGCGTTCTTATTGATTATAATCTTTTCAACACATCGAAAAATCTTGATTTTTCAAGATAAAAAATTTTTCTTCAGTTCATATAAGAGAACTTTTAATCCTCTAAATACTAAGTCCTTACAAAAAATCTCGTAAATCACATCATTTCCGAAAAAAAAAATTAATTTGAGAAAAAATAACGCGTTGTTAAAAAATTAAATTGTTAAAAATTTACATCTAATTCATTTATAAAAACGACGTTGGCTTCCTCCAGTGACGTCACCCGCCGCAGTGCGGTAAAGAGGGATTGGTATCCGGTATTTTTCGCAAATACGGGTTTCGGTATAACCTCTTCTAGTTAAATGACATTGGCCAGGGCTTCGTTGCTTTGGCTGAGTGAGATCTCTGTATATACGAGCTCGCAGTCTACACGTTATACCATACTAATAAATCTAATTTCGCAGCGAAAAACGTCACCGAGGGTTTTGTCTCCGGATCTTTTCCTCTTCTACCCTCTGCGCCTCATCGAGCATGGTGTAACCTTTTCTTTGGATTTCGATAAATTACATTCGGCTTTATTCGTATTCCTCTTTTCCGCCTTATTACGGTTTTGATAATTTCTACGTGTGGTTTTGCGAATGAGTAAATTGTAAACAGAAATGATATTTTCGTAAACAAGTTCGATTGATTACCATAATTAACTTATGGGAAGTGTCGGGAGGTGTACAAAGTGTATCGACTCGTGTATTTTGCATAAACAAGGGTGAATAACTGAGTAAATTTTTAAATAGGTCTGTGGTATATCTACTCGTGTAATCGTTGAAACGTTTTTTATTAGAGATCGAGTAGGAATTTCTGATTGCGAAAATGTCGAAAAAAATATTATAGGCTGGAATCCCATAATCAGAGAATTCTCGAAAGTTTTTTCTCAATTTTCCATTTCAGATAAAAAAATTGAATTTCCCTTTGAAAAAACTCTAGATAGTTAAGCTGATTTTTATTATTAGCTTTGAAATAATTCTTGGTGAAATTGAGTAGATTGATAAAATAATTAGTCAAAGGCTAAAAATTTTTATAAAAATTCAAAAAAATTTGGAATTTTCAAAATTTAGTCAATTTTTTTGAAATTTTTATATATTATGTAATTTTTAAAGTTTAATAAATTTTTATAACTTGGAAAATTATGCAGTTTTGGAAATTTGATAAAATTCTGGAGTATAAAACTTTTATGAATTTTAATAAAAATGTAAAAATTCATGCAATTTTCAAAAATTTAAACAAATTTTTGAAATTTGAAAAAATTCAATTTTCAAAGTTCAATAAATTTTTACAACTTTAAAAATTTTGGAACTTCAGAAATTTGATGAAATTCTGAAATATAATAATTTTATGAATTTTGATAAAATTTTGAAATTTATGCAATTTTTCAAATTTTTATTCGTCAAATTTTTTGAAAGTGAAAAAAAATATGACAATTTTCAAAATTCAATAACTTTTTACAATTTAAAAAGTTTTGGAATTTGAAAATTTGATAAAATTCTGAAATATAATAATTTTATGAATTTTGGTAAAATGTTGAAATTTATGCAATTTTCATAATTAGGCAAAATTTTTTGAAATTTGAAAAAAATGTGATTTTCAAAATTCATTAAATTTTTACAATTTGAAAAATTTAGGAATTTTATAAATTTTATAAAATTCTGAATTATAATAATTTTATAAATTTTGATAAAATTTTAAAATTTATGCAATTTTCAAAATTTATCCAATTTTTTTAAAATTAAAAAAAAACAACGTAATTTTCAAAATTTAATGAATTTTTACACAACTTAAAAACTTTTAGAATTTTAGAAATTTGATAAAATTCTGAAGTAAGTAGAAGTAGGTATAAAAACTAAAATGTTAAAAGTTATGCAATTTTCAAAAGAACTTCAAAAAAAATTCTCAATTTGCCCCCTCCCCCAATTTTTTAATATATTAGGTATGTAGTATTTAATACCTATTTTAAAAATATTCTGGAATTTAAAAAAAAATTGCAATTAAGTATTTTTTAGGAATTATTTTTTTTTCAAATAGATTTTTTATGTTTTGGAGTACCTATGTAAGAACTTTTCTGATTTTTTTTTTTTTTTTCATTTTTTTCCCAAGAGTAAGTAGGTAAGGTACCTTTTATTCTTCGAGAAAGAAAAACGAGCTAATAATCTCAATTTTTTGAAAAATAATAAGTACCTAAATTAATTTTTTTTGGAAAACAAATCTCATTTTTTTTTGTGAACAAAGAGTTTTTTTTTTTTTTTGGAGAAAATTACTTTTATTTTTTTCTTTAGGAGTTTGTTGTAAAAATATACCTAATTTCCTTGAAACTTTTTGAAGTCAGCGTAAAAAGAATTCGCATTTTTTTAGAATGGAAAAATTTACTTATTTCTCATTTTTTTGAAATTAAAAAAAATAGGTGGTTAGGTTTTCTTTTATTGAAAAATATATAATATTTATGTGATTTTTTTTTTCAAATGACTCAAATGCATTAAATACCTATGCAAGTATTTTTTATAATTTGAAAGATATGTGTTTCAATGAAATAATCAATAGTTACCTACCTATTTTGAAAAATTGTCAGTTTTGCCTCTCTTGTAATGATTTTTTTTCTGAAAATTATAAATTTTGGAATTCTTCACCAGTTTTTAAATTTTTTTATTATCCAATTTTTGTTAGTTTTTGAAATTATATTTTAATATTTAATAAAATTATTTATTTAGGTACATATAGGTATGAACTATTGTTCAACAAAAAATGCCATTCATTTTTTTTTTTTTTTTTTTTTTTTTGCTTATTGAAATTTGAGGTTGTCAGGGAAAATTAATTTTATCCTTTTTTATGCCGTAGAAGAAATGTTTTCGCTTGAACTTGAAAATTCTATGAACTTTCGTCAGTCGTGTCGTCCCGAGATACTTTTAAAAAATTGTATCAAGAAGTAGGTACTTTCTCTAATTTTCAAAAAGCAAAAATAGAATTGCTTTTGGAAAAAAAGAGAATTTGGAAAGATTTGCCATATTACACAAAAAGTTGTATAAGTACATTTGTGAGAAATGAAACTTTACCATAAAGAAAACTTGCCTGTAAAGTTGTTTGAAAGTGAATCGGTCAATCGTAAATACCCATTAAATACCGCATGAATTGAGGAGTCGATAAGTAATCATTTCAAAATTCAAATATCACATAATAACTACATAATACTTATGTACTATTTGGCGAAAAAAGGATGAATGAAAAATTTGTGAAAAAAGTGAAGTGATAGGGGAATAAAGGGAATGTAGTATATCTGTAGATATAGAAGGTTAAAATGGGGGGGGGGGGGGTATTTAGATGTTTCACTCTACTCCTATGTATAGGTATACTTAATACTTTTCTACAGGTTATTTCTGCAACTACACCCACTTAAAAATAATATTTCTTTCATTTTCTCTGCTGATGTTGTTGCTGGTGCCGGAGATATACTCAGTCCTGCGTATTGAAATCACTATCGGTATATCTATGAATTTTTTTTTTGGTCTTGCGAATATTAATCAGTATTTACTCAAATTTTTAAATTGATAGAAATTTTAAAAAATTATCTTAAAACTGAAGTAGGGACAATTACCTAAACTTTTCTATTTTATGGGTAAAATATGTAGTTCTATTCTACACGTGTAATCGACCTTTTCCTTTTACTTGTTTAGGTTATAGGTAGATATGTGTTTAATCGATGTGAAAATTTTCTATAATTCGTATCGACATTCATTAAGGTCGAAATAGTTTGGTTTTTTTTTCACGCCGCCTAAGGCAGCAAAACGTGTACGTGTGCGAAGTTATAAAATGAAAATTTTTGATGTATGATTATAAGTAAACATTACACGCTTATCAATCAAAAGTGTTAGACAGTTAAAAAAAACACATCATCCACGTACCTAGACCTACGTAGGTACCTATAAAAAAAGCAATCACTGGAGCTTAATATTTTCACTCGATTTAATCCATCAAAATACCTAATCAAGTTACAATCAGATGGTAATCGGTAAATTGAATGAATGACTTACTCTATAGCCATTGCACAAGGTGTAATAGTACCTATATCTGCTGTTACTCGTTCACACCCTTTTCATTTCCGTAAAATATTAGCCGGGTTAGGAAATTTAAAAAAAAATAGCTCCAGGGTAAATTATTGGGGGAAAAAAATTTATGAGGTTATAAAAAATTGAAAATAAATGGGGTTAAAAAATTTGAAATCAACATAAAATAAGATAAATTATTGAAATTGAATTAGAAAATGAAATGTAAATGCAAGAAAATATAAATTCAAATAAAATTACAGCAAGTTAGGAAAAATTTTGAATTTGAAAGTTTGAGAAAAATTGAAAAAGCGATGAATTTGATTTTTTAGACATTTTTGAAATTTTACTACTTTTAGATATTTTTTAGACATTTTGTCAGACATTCTGAAACTTGAAAATTTTTTAGAAAGATGACTTTCAGACATTTTGAAACTTGGATTTTTTTTTATTTTTCATAAATGTAATGACTTTTTGATATTTAATTAAGTATTTTTATTTTAGAAATTTTACGACTATTAGAATTTAATAAATTCGATTTTTTAAATATTATATGCCAGACATTTTGAACTTGTAATTTTTTTTGAAATTTTTTTATGACTTTTAGACATTTCCTAGATATTTTGGCAGACATTCTGAAACTTGTAAATTTTTTTAGAAAGATGACTTTCAGACATTTTGTCAGACATTTTGAAACTTTTTTCTAAACAAATTTTATAAGTTTTATTTCAGAAATTTTAAAAATAAATTTTAAGACTTTTTGACATTTTGTCAGGCATTCTGAAACTTTTTTCTAAACAAATTTTATAAGTTTTATTTCAGAAATTTTAAAAATAAATTTTAAGACTTTTTGACATTTTGTCAGGCATTCTGAAAAATTTTAAAATTATTTTTGACTTTTTGGCTTTTTGTCAGACTTTTCTTTTAAAAAATCGTTTTTTTTTACATTTACTTTCTATCTCACGCAATATTCTAAAAAAAATCAAAAATTCTATAGGTACTTTATTCGCAAACAATCTCGCAAACAATCGTAATTATATATATATATATATTTTTTTTCTTAAAAAAATTTTTAGAGATTTTCTTTGATACTCCAAATATTTTATCAAATGTTTCCTTTAAAATTAGAAAAAAAAACTTTCCAATTTTTTTAAAAGGAAAATAGGTAGGTACCTATAGGTAGGTATTTTTAGATTTTCTAAAAGAATATTTAAAATCTTACCAAAATGTTTCAAGAAATCTTCTAAACATTTTTTAGAGAGGAAAGTTTTTAATGTTTTCTGAGTTGTACCTATACCTAATAAAAAATGTGTTTTTCAATTTATTTTTTTTTTTCAATGGAATAAAAAACTTAGATACTTCATTTAAAAAAAAGGGAAGGATTTTATAATATTTTCTTTCAAAAAATTTTACGACTTGTTGTAAATTAAAAAAAATTCTGAAATAGCCTCTCTTAAAGAAATTAACAATTTTTTAGATTGGAGAGGGGTACTAACTTTTAATTTTGGTCAGTATAAGTAAGCTACTTTCGGATTATTATTTTTTTTCACAATTTTTCCTAAAAAAGGTTACAAATTCACAAAAAAAAATAATAATAAAAACTAAAATATCATGCTTGAAATTAATTTTTGGATTTTTTTGAGTATTTTTTGAGATTAATTTTCTAAATTCAATAAAATCTTTGCAATTTATTGATTTTTGAATCGAAGTGAAGTAACAATTTTCCAAATTGCTTATCTGCAATTTTAAAAATTTTGGACCAATTTTTCATATTTAAATGACTAATTTTTCAAGTTTGACGAATGCTTACAATTTCATTTATTTTGGAAATTTGCATGAATAATCTCTATCGACACGAAGCGTCGCGAATTGTGACCCCCTCTAAACCTTCTTCATCGAGTCAAATTTAATATCGCGACTTTTTTATTCCAAGAAATCATCTAAAAATCACGTCCTGGCGGTTAATTTGGTTAGTTTTAACGTAGAATGGTATAAATAAAATTCTCGCCATTCGTTCGCTTTTTGCCAGACTTGAGATATCGTTGAAGATAACAAGAATATTTTGAATATTCATTCAATTAATTTAAATTTGCTCCGAGCAGAACGCCGTTCAAAAAAAATATCCGATGATAACGAGCTGTTTGAGTGCGCAAAGCGTACTATAAATATGTATTTAATTTCGTAGCAGAGCTATATAGTTTTATGTGTTTTTTTTTTTTTTTCTATAACAAATTTCCATAAACTTCTATCGATCGTCGAGATATTAAAACGAGAAACTTTTCAACTTCGCCGCCAAAAGTGTTACACACCTACGCCTTCTTGACATAGTTTCAATGGTATAATACGTCTTATAATACTTTTAAATTTAGGATAAACGTACATATAGGTACTTTATGACTAACTTGCCAAAGAAAATTCAATATGTTACGCATATTGCACTCGCACTAAGGTATTCACGGTTTCCAGATTACAAATAATTTTAAATTAGGTATAAAACTGAGGATATTAGTTCGAGGTTTTCAAAGGCGATGGATTTAACGTCGAAAGTGGAGATATTTAAAATTTTGTAAAATTGTTCTACTCGTGCATGCGATAATTGTAATAAAATACGAGACAATAATAATGTAAGCGGACATAATAATAACGCTACAATTTATATACGAGTAAAATAAATATCAATAAAATAATAACTTACTATCAGGAAACAACTTATATACGTAGATATATAAAAGGAGTGTATTTTTCAACTTCATTTATTCGCGTTTTTATTGTACCACAATAGCTTCGTATAATGTCACGATATATACCAATAAATACGACGATGTACGAGACTACGAGTATATTATTGTTATAAAAGTATAAACGATTTTTTTCCCTCTTTGGAACCTTTTGGCGAACGCATCAGAATTAAAAAGAACGTCGTTGTTGTCGCAAAACGTTCACATTTTAATGTCACTGTCACGTCTGGCTCTTGTGTATTGTGTTGGCACGATAAAGTTGCCCTTTTTGACGTACCTACAAATATTACTACCGTACCTATCGAAAATCATTCCACAATGAAAGGAAGGCTCGAAGGGGTTCGTAATAACTATCTACTTTCGTATTGTACAAAAATCACGTAAATAAGGTTATTTTTACGTCGCAATATACTGTACTTAGGTCTAGGTACCTGAAAAAATGTACTTAGGTGGGGGGTTTTTCTTTCCTTCATTCTTTTTAAATAGGTGTTATTTGAAGGAAATGAAAAATGTGGTAAACGTGGAACGTGAATACTTAGTGTTGAGGGACTCCCTCCCCTCCTTCCATACTAGAACATACCTTTTGTAACAAAAAAATGATTGAAATCAAAAACAATCGATTTTGATTTTTTTTCTATTGTTGAATTTTGAAAAAGTTGTAGGTGTCAATTTGGAATATTCCCTAAAAATTTTAGTCTATTACGTTTCATTTTATTTTTTGAAAAATTATCGGTTTTGAATTTTTAGAGCGATCGAATGATTGATTTTGATATTCAAGAATTTTTTTTTTTTTTTAGTGATTGATTTTAATTTTTTTCAGGTTCTTGAAAAATTTTATTCAAAACGTTTTCTTTGAGTTTGATGGCAAAACTTTCATCTTCCTATTTGTATGACTGCTTTTGAATTTTCACCTTGGGAATCAATAAGTATTTAAAGACAGTTGTTTCGGAGACCTTGCAAGAGAAATTGGTAGGTCGTGAGGAGGAACAAAGGTGTTTTTTTTTCTCGAATCAATCAATTTTTGAAAACTAGATCAATTCAAAAATCCAAAGTTTTGGAAAACCCATGGGATTGTTTGAAGGACAACGTGTGTTTTTTTTTTTTTTTTTTTTGAAAAACGAAAAAATGGTTTTGAAAATCCATTAAAAAATTTTCAAACAAAAATAATTTTGGTTCTTACAAAAATTTTGATTGGAACACGTCTTGTTCCCCTCCAATTTCGCATTTTACGTAAAAATGGAGATTTTTGGAAAATGAGGTTGCCTCTTTAAAAAAAAATCTCTTTTATATCTCTGTACCTGAGGCCCCAATTGGAAAATGTTTCAAACAAAAGTTGTATAATAAAGTCTTGTGAACAATTCTAGTTATTACAAAAATTAAAATTGGACCACTCCTTCCTTCACAATTTTGCATTAAAGGTACGTGATTTTCTCACGTATTCGTGTAATGAAAAAAAAAGAAAAAAAAAAGAAATGGTGAGCTTTTTCAAAGCTTTGAAGATTAAAAGTAACATTTTGGGTAATTTTCGATCCCATACCTATATTGATTATTAATTTTTTTTGTGTGTGTGTTGAAGTAATAACCAATTTTGTATTTTCAAAAAAAAATTATCAATTTAAAAAAACAGTCAATTTTGATTTGATTTAGATTTTTGTTTAAATTAGGGATTAAAAAAATCCATACTGTGTTAGTGTTTTGCTCTTCAAAAAAAAAATTACCTCATTTTAATTTTTTTGAAAAATACCTACTGGTGAATTTTGCGTTTTGTTTAAATTTTTTTAATACCTACCTATTCAATCTTTATTATTTTGAAAAAATAGAATAAGTAATTTTCATTTTCATTTTTTTAAATTCTATTTTAAACAATTCTCGAGGAATGCTTTCAGCTTTTTTTTTTCTTTTTTTTTTGTGGAAAAATAGAACTAATTTTATTTCAATTTCTAATTTTGTTTTCAGCTTTTTTTTTTCTTTTGTTTTTGTGGAAAAATAGAACTAATTTTATTTCAATTTCTAATTTTGTATTTTTAGGAAAAATGATCAATTTTGATTTCCATAAAAAATGACAAATTTCTAATATTTAATTTATTTTGATTTTTTTTTTTCAATGATTGACTTCAACTTTCAAAAGAGTAAGTAATCAATTTTTTTAAAGAATTTATTCGCAGTTTTTTGTGTTTTTAAGTTAGAAAAAAAAATTAAATTCTTCAAAATTTTATTTGCCCTTGATTTTGATTTGGAGTAGTTCGTAAAGAAATTAAGTATTAGTTCTGAAAATTCAATAATTTTCAATGTTTTGGAAATTTTACAAATTTAAAAATTGATTTTTTTTTGTAAATTGAAGTCTCTCAAAAATGTTTAAAAATTGAAAATTGTTCATAAATTGAAATTTAAATTAAAAATTATTTGGAAATTGAAAACTTCGAAAAAGCAAAAATTTTTCAAAAATTGAAAATTGAAGAGTTTAAAAAAATAAACAATAATTGTTCGCAATTAAAATTTTTTCAAAAATTGATGTTTTTTAAAATCATTTAAAAACTGAAAACTTTTTTTGGCGGGGGGGGGGGGGGGGACGGGTGAAAACTGTTTCAAAAGAAATAATTTTTTTAATTTAAGGTTGAAAAATCAGGACTCGAGTTTAGTAGTTGCAAACCGTTTAAATCAATAAAAATATTGAAAAAATGGTAGAGAGAGGGCGGGGTTGTGAGTTATTATTTGAGTGGCAATGGAAAAATTTAGGTTACTTTTTTGAAATTTTAGGTTACTTAAGTTGTTTTTTTTTTCAAATTTCGCTCCGATGTATGCGAATATTATTTCTAAATAACTCGATGATTATATACCTACAATAATTTGTAAACATGTTTTCCTTTCTTGTGTAAAATTTAATTGAACATGGAAAAAAATTTCGGGAGATCTTTTAGCAATGGAAAAATTTCGGTTTCGAAGAAGAACACGTACAAGTGAAATTTTATAGAAAACCTTTCAAAAGCTTTTACTTTTGTCGTTCATGCACGAGCGTGAGGTTTGAAGGAGAGGGGGGGGGGGTTAAAATTGATGGGAAGAGAAAAGAAGAGGGAAAAAACACTATGCTAGTAACTTCGGTATTCATAAAATCACGACGATAACGACCTCTCTGTTTCGAATGTACAAAAATACAGAAAGATGTACTTCCAAAATGGCAACATAATAAACGCATCGACTAAATTAGAAAATTCTACCAATCTCGCGAATTTCAATAGCGCCGTAAAAATAAGAGAAACAGTTTGGTTCGGGCTGTGCTGGGTAAAACTTTGTTCATTTTAACCGAAGAGAAGCTGTATCACCCGCATTAAGCTGTAAAATTATCCTCTCTCTTCTTTTTTTTTTTTTTTTCTAGCAAATTTCAAACGTACAGCTCGGTCATACTGTACTTTGTATTTTGTTATAGAATACTCGACGAAATGAAGATAGAATGAAGTACAGATGGGCGAACGAGAGGAGGGGGTTTGAGTTTGGGTTTTTATGTATATGTCATTTCACTTTGTGAAAGAAAAAAATCCCCATTCGACGTTGAAATCGCTCAACATTACTACTTTCGTGTGCTGGGACTTGGCGAGGTGCGTCAGGAGGTAACATCATCGAGGTAATCAAAAACTCATCATCAGCGTACGATGATGAAGTGAAAAACCTTCCACGATGATGGCTCGGCGAGCTGAAGCAGCCATCTCGGTTATTCTGTTTCGGAATTACAGAGTAATCCTCCTCGTCTCGTTAAAGTACGCTCGTGTTTCGTTCGGAAGCTCTTTAATGTATTCGTATTGGCTCCGGAGCCAGCCGGCGAGAGGAAATCGAAACTTAGCGGTTTCATTATCGAGTACAATACATTCGGCTGGCGGAAAAATGCTAGACCAGTTCGTCGACTTGGTCTAGAGCTTTTTTTCAGAGAGACAGACCCAGCTAGATTTTCAATTCGATCGAATGGCAAAACACATTTACCATACCCATGCTCTACGAACGAGAATTGAGAGATTCTCTTATTTCAAAACATTAAACATTAATGCAAGTAATGTACATATTGAAAAGTTTCAATCCCTCATCCCCTGCCCTCAAGTATATCAACTTTCAAAACAGCAGCAACAACTTTGTTGATTTTATAAACTTGGCTATCGCTGCCCTTTCATGTCCCGTCGCCAAAGAGTAAAATTATTTACAAACCTTCTTCCCAAATTGCATTTTCACTAAGTGAATCATGTAGTACGTAGTACGTTTTCCATAAAAGATGAAATTATATACTTACGTATACAAAGTATACTTCGCTCGCTGGGGCTATGTCGACATTATTCTATGTTTAATCTTTTCGTTTAAAACTTTTTAAAGACTGAGTGTGTTGCCAAGCTCGGTTCTGGCTTGGTGCTTGTACCAGCTTTTCATTTGTACATATCAAGTACATTGGCCTATATCCGAAGGAGCAAACAAATCATCAAGCTGGTAGATATCGCTGCGGACGTGCTTCGGCTGGAAATGATGGAATGGCCATTTAAATATTGCAAAATTTCAAAAGTTGCTGGGGTGATTTGATGACAGAAAATGGTGATTGATTTGGAAGATTTATTTTCATCGATTTTTCAGAAAAAGTTTAAGTCTGAGTGAAATATTGAAAAATTGATTTTTTTTTCAAATTATGCCCATGCCCTAACTATGTCTCATTTTTATATTTAAAAAAGAAATTGAGTCATTAAAAATAAGGGTTTTTAATAAGTAAGTGGTTCAAAAAAACTGTAATATTGGCAGAATTAATATTTTCCTCTTTTCGACGAATTGAAAAAGGTGTTTCTTGAAACAAATAATTCGATTTTGAAAATTTTCCAAGGAATTAGACTTTTCGATACCATAGTTTGAAAGAAAAATGATTTTCATCATGCTAACCTGCGATGGATTCACAATTTTAGACGTTTCAGTTCAAATTCCGAATGCCGGAATATCATCTCCTCTCCCGCCCCCGCCCCATAAAATTGTTTTATGGAGATTTTCGACAAAATTATTGTGTTGTTGTTTTTCAAAACAATCAAAACTGTTTCTGTCTCAAGTTTTCCTTCTTTTTTTTCTAGGATTTTGCATAGGAGCAAATGGTCGCCTTTGAAAATTAATTAAATTCAAATTAGCATTTTTTGAAATTTACTAAAAATAAAAATTTTCTCATTTTCAGAATGGGTAGGATTTTTTATAGGAGCAAATGGTAGCCTCTGAAAATTAATTCAATTCAAATTGGCATTTTTGGAAATTTACTGAAAATAAAAATTTTCTCATTTTCAGTGAAGGTAGGATTTTGCATAGGAGCAAATGGTACCCTTTGAAAATAGGTAATTTGAAATCAAATTGACATTTTTTGAAATTTATTGAAAATAAAAATTGTCTCATTTTCAGTAAGGGTAGGATTTTTAATAGGAGCAAATGGTAGCCTTTGAAAATTAATTAAATTCAAGTTGGCATTTTTTGAAATTTACTAAAAATAATAATTTTTTCATTTTTAGTAAGGGTAGGATTTTGCATACGAATCCGCGGTTAGTTTTTTCATCCGATCATTTCGTGTGATCACGCAATTTTAATCACGTAAAATTAATGAAAAAACCTCAATTCACGAAAAATGAATGAATTGAGGTGAAATTCGGGCAAAAGGTGTATAAAGGAGTAGTGATGTTCCTCGAGGAAGAAATTTTTTCCCCCTTGAGTACCTGTACCTACATGCCAAGTTTGGTGAAAATCGGTTCAAAATTCGCGGATATTGAATTTTTCAACTAAAAATCGCATTTTCGAGGCCCCAGCCTCCGGGGCGTGAGGTAAGTGATCGCTGATTCGCTCTAAAATCATCTTTTACGATTCAAAATCGGAATCTGTGAAAAAATTTCGAAGTTCGACCGGGGGCCGATTGACCTCCTTATCCCACCAGACCCTTTACTGAAAATGAAAAATTTCTCATTTTCGTTAAGAGTAGGATTTTGCATAGGAGCAAATGGTAGCTTTTGAAAATAATTTGAAATCAAATTGCCATTTTTAGTCGAATTTTCTATAAAATTCGGACTTATGTATTCGAAATGAGATTTTAGAAAACATTATTTTGAATGTTCTCTGTAACCGTAGCACATAGAATAATGAAATTTTGGGTGTGGACTTGATTTATCATGTAGCAGGGGACGCTAGTTTTATTTTTTCTAAAAATGCAATAATTACGGAGTAATTAATAATTGAGATTAGGGGAAGCGGGGAAAAAAGTATAGTGGATGCGAAGTTGGTAATGGGGATGGAGAGAAGAAAGTAGGGGAAATGTCTGGTTTGTTTACTTTGGTCTCAGTATGATTTTGATGGTCGAGGCGACCAGTTCTTATCAACTAAAGTATACTCTATATCGCGTTAGTGCTGCTTTGTGTTTTTACTATTGTTTTTTTTTCGTGTTGTTTTTTGTTTGTAGTTTCATGTATTTAATGACATACTCATCTCTTTAGTGCGGTTCCGCGTTTCCATAATTTTTTTCGTGGTGTTTTTTGTTTGGAATTTCACGTTTTTAATTACATAATTATCGGGCTAATTATTTTTCGTGTTTACATTTTTTTTTTCGTTTCTTTTTTTTTTTTTTTTTTAATTACACAACTAGTGTGGTTTTGCATTTTAATTTTTTTTGCGGTGTTTTTTGTTCGAAGTTTCGCGTTTTTAATTAATTACATGGGAATTGTGTTAGTGCGTTTCCGCGTTTTTATTATTTTTTTGTGGTGTTTTTTGTTTCACGTTTTTATTAGTTTTTTTTCTTGGTGTTTTTTATTTGGAGTTTGCTTTTTTAATTACACAACTAGTGCGGTTTCGCGTTTTCATTATTTTTTTCGTCGTGTTTTTTGTTTGAAGTTTAGTGTTTTAATTAATTACATAGATACTGTGTTAGTACATTTCCGCGCGTTTTTATTTTTTTATGTTTTTTGTTTCGCGTTTTATTCTTTTTTCCTTGGTGTTTTTCGTTTGGAGTTTAGCGTTTTTTTTAAATTTGTGATTTTTTTGTGCGATATCGAATATCGATATATCCCGTTTGAAGTGTTTACTTCTTCAGATAATATGGTGAGTGAAATTCATTTTATTAATTTATTCAGTGGTAATCTTTGTTTCTATATTATCTATTTTTTCTGGGGTTTTTTCCATCATAGTGCGGCGTTATTTATTTATTTTTTTCAATATTGTTTCTCGTGGTGTTTTTTGTTTACAGTTTTGGATTTTCAATTACATTTATCGGTTAGTGCTTTTTGGTGTTTTTTTTTTCAAACTCTTTTCTCGTTCCTCTTTTTTTGTTTGAAGTTTCACTAATTTTTTTTTATTTCTTTTTGAAATGAAGAATTTTTTTTTCAATTTAGTGGAACTTTTGTTTTTTGTTTCCTTCCTTCTTCCCCAAATTTTTTGTTTTTTTGGTGTTTCGCGTTTTTTTTTTATTCATTTAAATTCGAAAAAAATGAGTAACTTATTTCTTAAAATTCGAACAAATGGGAAATTTTGACCCGTAAAATTTAAAGAAGGAATTTGGAAAAATCACGAATAAAAACAAAAATACGTAGGTAAGTATAGGTACTCGTCAAGTTTTTCAAAATTGAAAAAATTGAAAAATTTGTAGACGAATTTTCAAAAAATTTATGTTTTCAAATAAATGATGAAGTTTTTAAATAAACAAAAAATGTTTAAAAAATTTTGAATTTTCACAAAGTTTTTGATAATTTTCAAAAAATTATAAATTTTGTCTTTTTGACAATTTATAATGGATTTTCAAAAAGTTACAAATTTAAAAAATTGTCAAATTTTCAAAAATTGTAAAAATTGATAAATTTTCAAGAAGTTGTCAAATATTCAAAAATTGTCAAATATTCAAAAATTGTCAAATTTTCAAAAATAAATAATTTTTAGGAAATGATGGATTAAATAAGTAAATTTTCATAAAAATAGTTGAATTTTCAAAAAATTGATGAATAAAAATTCAATTGATAAATTTTTCAAAAAATAGTAAATTTTCTCTTTCAATGAAACTTTTACAATGAAACTTGAAAATTCGGCAATGCCCGCAACCTTGTGGTGCGGGCAAAACTTATTTAAAATTTACTGGAAATGAAATATTTCTCATTTTCGTTAAGAGTAGGATTTTGTATAGGAGCAAATGGTATAGTTTTTGAAAATAATTTGAAATCAAATTGACATTTTTTGAAATTTACTGAAAATGGAAATTTTCTCATTTTTAGTAAGGGTAGGATTTTGCATAGGAGCAAATGGTAGCCTTTGAAAATTAATTAAATTCAAATTGACATTTTTTGAAATTTACTAAAAATAATAATTTTCTCATTTTTAGTAAGGGTAGGATTTTGCATTGGACCTAATGGTAGCCTTTGAAAATTAATTTATTTAAAATGTTCAAAAATCGGTCAATTTTTTTATTTCCTTTAAAATTTAGTGGTGACTAGAAATCACTTGAAATTCACTTATTAAGGGGGGGGGGGGAGGGAGGCATATTCATAGACTGTAGAGTATATTTTATTAAATTTTGCCAAAAGAAATTGAATTTCAATTTTCACAATTTGCCTCTCGCTCCAAAAAAAAAAAAAAAAAAATCCAGGAAGATCTAAAAATTGTCAGGGGTTGTGTTCGAAGGTCATTGCAACGGAGCCCTGAAATAGAATCTATCGATGACGTTATTTTCAGAACCGACGTCGAATGAAAAATTTGTTCAGTTTTCGCACTACGAGTTACTGTAACTATAGTAATGGAAACGACAACGAAACAGAAAAAAAAAAGGACGACAGTCCCTACCTACCTACATCGAGTATCCTAAAACGGAGGCAATAAATAATATATAAAACATCTATGGTAGAAATATACGAGGCTCGGGCTCATCGACGAGAGTGAATCTACCAACACCCTATTCCCGAGGTAATTTATTAATTGGATAAATAAAGCGGAAAAACGTGCCCTCGAATGTAACCAAAATTCGATACATATTATCCGCTAAATGAAACACGTAAATAAAATATATTTATACGAAACGCGTTCTTTCGATCGCTGCTGGGTCTGACTCAGAAAAAAAAAGCCAGCAGCCATCCATAGCAACAGAAAAGAAGGAAATAGAGGAAAGAAAAGAATTCGACGATATAAATAATTATTAAAACCGTCCTATCGATAATTTTAAACTCGATATTGATTGACAATTCGTTACAGTCTGTGCGGGGCGTGTAATGTAGCGAAAAACATCCACCGATGCTTTGGATTATCCGCAAAGCAGCACACAGGGAGAGAGATAGACGTTCCAGTCGCTTATTGAAGGAAAAATGAAAAAGATGGAGCATATTTTTGGCAGGCAACTCGTGTATCAAAGTGGCAGGTCCGCACACAGCACAACAAAATACACTTCTCCGTCGAGCTGGTCTTGGCCTTTGATGAACGAGATCGAGAGAGAGCGAACACGATGAACTGTGTCACGGAACGAATCATCGAAAATGTATTAAAAAAAGGGATAGATACCTCTCGCGTATCATAGACGTACTTCAGAGATGCGAACGAGCAGATACAGCGCCAAATTAAGTGTGGAGGGCTTGTAAAATGAAAACATTTCATCTGCGATTAATTCGACGCGAATAAGGTTTTCAGTTACGAAAATTATAATGCCCTCCTTTGAATAACACACACACACATAGAAGAATCATCTGCCCAACAGAAGCTTTTCCACCTCTCGAGTATCCCAAAATGGCGCTAAACGAGTAAAATTATTCTCAGAGTGATTTTTTTTCCTCTCCATACTCGCACAACGTGTACATTAATCTTCGTTTAATTCGTAATAGGTACGCTAAGTAGATATCGTTATTCTTGAGTTCTTACTGCTACATCTTCCCAGAGTGAGAAGGGGGGGGGGGGTCTAAAGCTCGTCGATATTGAAATATTTGTATATATTTCGTACGTGAGTTTGAGAGCTCGATGCTGTTTTTTTTTCTCTCTTGCGTAATTTTCAAGTCGAGCAGAAAGGATGCTGTATATTTATGGTATGCTAGGTATGCTACAGAGAGAGAAAGAGATAGACGTATAGGGTGTTTCATAGCTGACTGATTTCCTTCCACCATCCACCGGGTGAATAGGCAACCCATGAGGAACAAGAAAATTTCATATTAAGATGTTGCCCATCTTGAAAATTGAAGGGGCAAGGAAAAATTAAATTAGAAAAGGTGATTTCTGATTGGGCCAATGAATAGTACTAAAAAAATCAACTTATACACATTTTTTGTCTATCTTTGAAAATGAAAGCGCAATGGAGCTTTAAACTTTGAAAAAACAGGTTTTTCAGGTTTTTAATTTTCAAAGCTCTGTAGCTCCTTCATTTTCGGAGATAGGCAAATTCATCATATAACTTTTTTTGCTTATCTCGAGGAGTTACACTTCTTTCATGTATCATCTTGACGAAATTTTGCAATTTTATCAGTGCACATCATTGGACAATGAAAACTATGAAACATGTGTAACTCTTTCAGATAAGCAAAAAAAGTTATGTGATGAATTTGCCTATCTTCGTAAATGAAGGAGCTACATAGCTTTGAAAATAAAAAAATATGTTTTTTATAAAGTTTAAAACTCTTGTAACCTGTGGTTTTAGCCCTTTTTTGGATTTTTATTTAAAATATTTTTAACGTAATAATTTTGGCAATAAAATAAAGATTTTTAGATTTTTTCCAAATTTTTATTTTTTTATTTCATTCATAACTTTTTAAATATTGATTATTTTTATTAGCTTTTTTCAGAATAATCTTTATTGATTTTTCTGCTTTAATATAAATCCATTTAACGTAATTTTCATCCATAGGTTTTTTGTTAATTTTTGATTTTTGATACTAAATTGTTGTAAAGAGGAGGTTTTTTCAGTCCGAATACTTATTTTCTGTTTATTTCAATTATTCTTTATTTCTTTCTATATTTTATTTTTTAATAATTCTTTTTATTTTCGGATAGAGATTTAAAGTGGTTTTTTAATAGTTTTTGAAAGGTTTTAATAATTAAATGAATTTATAGCTTTTTGATAGAATTTTATACTTTTTGTTTAGATAATTTTGGATAATAATAATAGTTAATAAAATGCTTTTATGCTTTTAATATTTAGAAAATAGTTCCTTATAGCTTTTGATATGGTTTTTTAATGCACTTTTTGCTTTTTAATAATTTTTTAGACTGTTTTAATGATGAGTGGGAGTAATTTTTGGCTAATTTAAATGCTTTTTGTTATGATAATTTATTTTGTATGAGAATTTTGAGATTTTTGAGTGAAGATTGTAAGAGAGAAGGTTGAGATGAAGATTTTGAGATGTAGTTGCTTAATATTGTTTATGGCTTTGTATTTTAATTTTAATTTCAAAGTTTTTGTGCTTTTTTGATGATTAATTCGGTTAGGTTGTAGTTCTCATACGTAGATTGTGGTTTAAAAAGTACTTATAGTCATAATTTATGGTCTTATTCGACTTATTCGTTTCGTCCTAGTCATAAATATAATAGATTTCTAGGTTCGTTACGCGACACCCAAGAAATTCTACATATTAGACTGGACAAATTTCCTGTAAAAAATATTATCGTGTTAATACAAGTCTCATCATCCCACGTTAATTGAAGTGTTTTTTAAATTTGATTTCAACATCGAAAGGTATATATTTAGTGTTAATTAAATTGTTTATTATCTCTAATTATTGGCCTGCACTGAGAGAAATGAATAGTATAAAACACTATCTAGGATAGTCCAAAGGCATCCTACCGGTAAAATCGTATTATTCACTATCAATGTAGTATTAATAACTATCTTCTACTATTAATCACCATCCCTGTAGTATAATTCACTTTACGTTACTAGGGAGATAAAGTGCTACTTTATCTCCCTCTCGCTGATCTTAAAATAATTTATCCAACTAGGAAAATAAAGTGATTTTCAACGATTTTGATTTATTTCCCTCGCTTCACTCGGGCAATAAACCCTCAAAATCGTCGAACATCACTTTATCTCCCTAGTTGAATAAACTACTATTATTAAATAGTGAATATTACTATTTGTACAGTGAATAAAACGAGCTTAGCAGTAGGATGCCTTTGGACTACCTGGATAGTATTTTTTACTATTAAATAGTGATTTTTACCACCTCGACAGTATTTATTACTATACGGACAGTGCTAAGTACTATCTCATAAAAATGGATTTCTCTCAGTGTGGTGATGAGAAATCGTTATCAGAAAGATAATTAGATAGGTATTTTAAATTCCAAGCCACGTGACTGGTGTGAGAGATCGCATCAGAGATCGGGGTATAGGAATTGGTATTCTTTGATAGGTGAATACCTATATTCGCAATCTTCGAATAGGTATAGGTGTTTACAAGTAGATAGGAGTAAATTTCGAGAAACAAGAGTAAAGGCTGCCAGTTGTGCGTAATACCCGCTGGTTTTCGAAATTAATTAAAAATAGGTTCGGGTACACTCTTTTGCGCCTTCATTTTCAAAGATAGGTGAAAAAGTCTCTTGAACAAAAAAGTTCATTTTTTTAGTACTATTAGTCTAGTCGCAGAGGGAAATTCCGTGCGATTATTTGGTTAAAAGCAATTTTATGATTGATTCGTAATCTAGGACATATTTTGAAAAAAATGAGCTGGGGTTACATTTTTTTAAGGCTCCCCCTTTCCCGGGGGCCTCCCCCTTCCAAAAATTTTCTCTATCTCTGAACCTAAAGCCTCAATTGAAAAAATTTTCAAACATAAGTTGTAGATTTAGATACCGGAAATAATTTTAGTTATTATAAAAATTTCGATTGAACCCCTCCTTCCCTCTAATTTTACATAATATGTGCGAAAATAGTCACCCTATGTAACTTGAACTTAGAGGGTGAAAAATGGGTTCTGTAAATAGTCATTTCGATTATAAATCGACTTAACAATAAGGTAAAACAGGGAACGAGTTTGACATTTTCATTGTTTTCCCTTAATTGAGGGTCCACCCCCCCCCCCCAATTTTCTTTTTTTATCTCTGTACCTAAAGCTCCAATTTACAAAAATTTCAAACAGAAGTTGTATTTGGTCATGTCAAAAATTTCGATTTGACCCCTTCCTCCCCTCCAATTTTGAATAAAACTTATGAAAATGATCCGGCGATTTTCGTATATTTATGCAAAATTGGAGGGGAGGGAGAGGTTCAATCGAAATGTTTATAATAACTAAAATTATTCCTGGTATCTGAATCTACAACTTTTGTTTGAAAATTTTTTCAAATGATGCTTCAGGTTCAGAGATAAAGAAAAATTTTGGAAAGGGGTGGACCTAGGGAAAGGGCAAAATATGTCCTAGATCACGAATCAATCATAAAATTGCTTTTAACCAAATAATCGCACGGAAAACTTTTTTCCCCCTTTTGCGACTAAACTATATTCATTAGCGCAATCAGAAATTATTTGTTCTCAAATTTAATTTTCCCTTGTCCCTTCAATTTTCAAGATATACAACATTATGTAACATTTTTTTGTTCATTATGGGTTGCCTATTCACCTGGTGTAAGGAACTCAGTCAGCTATGAAACACCCTGTAGACGCAATACATCTTTAATTCCATTTTGCTGCAGACAGATAGGTGAATAATTGTTACGCGTTCGCGTGGATTTATGTAGGTACCTACCTATCTACTACCTGTACTGGTATTTTTATTTTGGAAAAAAAATTCGCTCTCGTGATAAATATGGTGAATTTCTTCCAGCGTGAAGCCATTTTCACTTTATGATTTAACGATAATATATATGATGGAAATGCTGGCAAAAAAATCAACCGAGTGCATTTATATTACGTAAATTGAGCGTAGTATTTCGCGTTAAATCACACCTCGAGTGTAAAATTAAAATATTTCTATGGATGTATTGAACGAAAGAAGTACGATTACTGTCATACTTATTGTAGGGTATAAACGTAGGTATTGAAAGTTTTTCATGGCTCGTCTTCTTTTCTACCATAATGGTATTCGGAAGTGTTGTATAGATGATGCACTAAATTAATTCACTAAACTTCGCCGCGAGAGCGCAGAAAAACGCCAGCGAGGTTTCTTACAAGTTTTTCAATTGAAAAAACTCGACTCAGCGTAGTATAATTGAATTCTTCAGGTTGACATTTAATTGGAATTATGACGTTATTTGTTTCTTGCTGTCTCCCTTCATCTTCATTCGTCACTAGCCGTCGTCGTATTCTTCTTAATATTATTTAATGGTACTTGAAAAAAGAATATTTAATGCTATGATTTTTTTACTCATTGGTAATATGAATTTGTTTATGCTGTTGGGGGTTTTGATAAGTCTGGAAAAACTTTAAAAAGGAAGGGGTTCTAAATGGAAAATAGGCAACTATTTTCTGTATAAATATGTAACCAATTGACGGATCAATATTATGAAGCCTGATGAAATTTCGAAATTCTTCAAAATATAAGGACTGCCCTTAATTTTTCTGAATCAATTTTTTCAATCTTCATTAGCTTTGGTAATTTTTTCGTACGATTTAACCCTACAACAGTCAGGACTTCTGGAGTAGAAATTTTGAAGAAAAAAAATCATTACCTTGTGAAAATTTGAATTAGTTAAATTACTTCTTGAAACAAATGTTGTCGATTTTAGTGAGATTTTGCAATTTTTTTGTATAATGCGACCATACAACTTTTGTAGGAATTTCTCGAGTAATATTATACTTAATTTCGAGAAAAAAATTATACATTTTTGAGAAAACTTGAATTTATGAGATGAAAAATTGGATTTTTTTTCAAATTGATTTTTTTCAATTCTGGAAAATTTTACAATTTTTTCGTAGGTACAATTCGACCCTATAAATACTAAATACGGCATGAATTTCTCGAATAGGTAATAATTTCAAAAAAAATTTGAGAGTTGAAAAATTGAAAAAAAAATTGAAATCGATTTTTTTCAGATTCTACAAATTTTTCGTATAATTCGACCCCACAATTTTAGAAACTTCTCGAGCAGGTAACAATTTCGAGAAAAAAAAAAACCATAACTTGAAGTTATGAGAAACAAATATTTTTAAAAAAATTATCGAATTGATTTTTTTCAATTCCGGAAGATTTTATAATTTTTTAGTAGGTATAGTAGGATTTTTCGAGTGGAGTAATAATTTCAAGAAATAATTTATTAATTTTGAGGTTATTTAAATTCATGAGTTGGTAAATTTTTTTGAACTCTTTTTTTGAACTGTTTTTGGATTTGGAAATTTTTTCTTAATTCACTAATTTTGTGAAAATTTGAGTTTTTGAGTTGAACGATTTTTTTCAATTCCGGCATATTTTCCAATTTTTTCGTACAATTCGACCCTACTACTGTGAGAGAATTCTCGAGTTACCTATAATTTGGAGAAAAAAGTCTCCCATTTTTGAGAAAACTTGAATTTATGAGATGAAAAAATTTGATTTTTTTCGAATATTGATTTTCTCAGTTTTGGAAGATTTTGCAATTTTTTAGTACAGTAGGATTTTTCGAGTAAAGTAATTATTTCAAGAAATAATTCATTAATTTTGAGGTAATTTGAATTCAAGAATTAGTAAATTTTTTGACCTATTTTTTCAATTGTTTTTTTATTTAGCATTTTTTAAATGAATTCATAACCTAATATTGTGGAAATTTGAATTTATGAGTTGAACGATTTTTTTTAATTCCGGCAGGTTTTCGAATTTTTTCGTAGAATTCGACCCTACAATAATTGTAAGAATGCTTGTGTTATCTATAATTTGAAGAAAAAATTCTCTATTTTTGAGAAATTGAATTTATGAGATGAAAAAATTTTCGAATTGATTTTTTTCAATTTCTAAAGATTTTGCATTTTTTTTTCGTACAATGCGATCCTACAACTGTAAGACTTCTTGAGTAATAATTTCGAGAAAAAATTCATCATTTGTTAGGAAATATGCATTATGAATTAGAAATTTTTATGAACAATTTTTTTAAATTTTTATTAGTTTTGGAAATGTTTCTTGTAATTTGACCCTTCAACTGTAGGATTTCTCAAGTAGATAATAATTTCGAGAAAAAATTGAATCGATTTTTTCAAATTAGAATGATTTTGCAATTTTTTTTGCATAATTTAACCATAGAACTGAAGGTCTTTGAATAATTTTGAAAAAAAAATTGATAAATTTTTGTTACAATTTTTATTAATTGAATGGGACAATTTTTTTGAAACGATTTTTTCAACATTTGTCGGATTTGGAAATTTTTTTCTTATAACTATGTAATTGGAACCTGCAACTTGTAGGACTTCTCGAACAATAATTTTGAGAAATAATCAATTAATTTGTAGGTAGTTTACTTGAATTTACAAGTTGGTAGATTTTTGGAACCAATTTTTTCAAATTTCGTCGAATTTGGCAATTTTTTTTATAACTCGACTATACAATTGTGGGAACTTCTCGAGTAATAATTTCGAGAAAAAATTCACCATTTTTGAAAAAATGTCAATTTGAGAGTTGAAAGATTTGGAAAAAAAAAATGAATCGATTTTTTTCAATTCTGTCAGGTTTTATTTTTTTCATACAATTCAACCCATAAAATTGTAGAACTTCTCGAATAATAATTTTGAGGGAAAAAATCACCATTATATTTTGAGAAAACTTGAATTTATGAATTGATAAAAATTTTTGAATCCATTTTTTTCAACTTTTTATCGGATTTGGCAATTTTTTCTTTTAGTTCAACTGTACAAAATGTAGGGTCTAACGCGTGGTAAATTCGAAATAATTCATTAATTTTGTGGAAATTTGACTTTATAAGTTGAAAAATTTGCTTATGGACAATTTTTACCAAATTTAATCAGATTTAGTAATTTTTCATGATTTAAACCCTACAATTGTAGAACTTCTGAATGACCTAGTAATTTCCAGTGAAAATTTGAATTCATCAATTGAATAATTTTTTGAACTAGGTAATTTTTTTATTTTTCATCAGATTTGACAATTTTTTTCGTAAAATTCAACCCTGAAAATGGAGGACTTTACTTATGATAAATTCGAGAAATGATTCATATTTGTGGAAATTTGAATTTATGAGTTGATAATATGACAAATTTTATCAATTTTATTCAGATTTGACAATTTTTCATTTCTATGATTTTACCTTACAACTGTCGTCCTTTTGTAGTAACAATTTTCAGTGGAAATTCAACAATTTTGTGGATATTTCACATTGTAAGTTGAACAATTTTCAAAACAATTTTTTAAACTTTCATCAGATTTTGACAATCGTCATTTTCGATTGAGCTAAAATTTGGATCTCACTGAAAGAGCATATGACCCAGTTTCCAGAACCAAATTTTGAGCTGTCGAAGTAGATTTTTCGATTTTTGGCGAATTTTTAAAAATGCGAAAATAGCCCAACTTTGAATCAATTTTTTTTTTACAAAAAAATGATAAATTTTTGTGAAAAAATAATACCTAATAATTTGAGTTTGAGTAATAAAAAATCCATCATAATTCATACCTACATTTTTTTTTGCTATTGATAAATTTTTACTCCTGCATTCTATCTAGTCTAACCTCGATTAACCTTTCGCTTTGTCTAATTTATTTCTATACTGATATAGCCTAAATACCTAAATATCATTTGAAAACCGACCTCAGAGAGTCTATACCGCAAAAGTATGCATAACGATATGGTATTGTAGCCAACTACACATAATATACCAAGCCAACCTACACTTGTATAAAATTTACAATGCTCGTTTGGTGACGGTAGAGACGCGGTTATCCTTTAATTCAATATATAAAATCTTCCGGTTTAACGACTACAATAGAGATGGAATTTCAGTTAGCCGCGAGCCTGTCGTCGTTACGGGTGTACGTATTCTGCAAGTTGTTTGTTTGCAGAAAAACAACAACTACGGTGGGACGTGGATGACGAACAGGAAAAAAAACCCTGCCCGCAAACAACACGCTGTAAAACTGTCGTCGTCGATATAGTTGTTGTTGGAATTTTCGAATTGTACGTACCAGCCACCTCGGGCGTGATGGTAAAACTTTCGTCACCTCGAAATAAGCGTCGGGGACATTTTCGCTAATCAGCCCTTCCCCGAGCACCCGCAGGGGCCTTTGTAAAAAAAAAAGGGGTTGGTAACCGCATTTCGGCTCGCGAACAATAATAATCGTGTCAGTTTACCGCGGTATAATATATTTTTTAAGGCAAATATCAATGTATGTTAAACGTGTTTACTTTCTTAGGGCGGTATTATCCACCCTATGTATGGAAAAAGCACCCTTCGATTGATATAAATTAAAAAAGGATGGAATAGCGTGACACAAATACCAGTAATACCAAACGACGTGACACTAATTCACGAAAAATCGTATCTTTAAATACGTTGACACAACTCATTATTGATTTTTTTCCTTCTTCGTTGTATTCTTCAGAGTTCGACGAGTTTTAATTTAATCATCGAGTTCGTCGCGTATTCTGTATCCACAGAGTATCATCTTGTACTCTTGTCACACACCACAATGCTTACTCTTGGTACCTTTTGTAGACGCAGACGGTATTACGCTGTGTGCATTCGAACCCCTCTTCCCAACTCACCCACGAGTTTGGTCTTCGATGTCACCTATTCATAGGTAGAAGGTGTATCTGATGCTCGAATGGTACAGCGAATAAGGTACTCGAACCATTTTTCTTGGTGGCTGAGGGCTATATTTGTCCAACTTTTGTTACTTACGTATTTTTGATGCAATCTATCGATGGGATTTAATTCGGCTTCGTCTCTCACAGGTTCGCGTCGTCCATTGTCGTGATTTCGTCCAAATCTCATCTAACTACACGAATTGTTAATACCTACTTATTTGAAAAATCTTTAGTCTAAACACATTTTTGAAATTTTATTCAATTTTTTGAAAATTGAGTTAATCTTCAACTTCTTTACAGTTGAGAAGCTTGTCAAGATTTGATATGTGTAAATCTTGAAAATTGGTGCTTTTTGAATTCAAACGAATTTTTAAGGCTGGATAAATTGTAACAATAATTCCAAAAATTGAAAAAAGTTTTAAAATTAGGAAAATTTTCAAAACTGAGTAGGTAGGTAATCTTGATAATTTTAGAACAATTGCATTTATTCAATGAAAAAAGCTACCCTAAGTTCCCATGCAAAATCCTCCTCTGGACGAATTTGTCAAAATTTCTATTTTCAGTAAATTTCAAAGAATGGCAATTTGCCTTTCATTATTGACAAAGGCTTCCATTTGCTCCAATGTAAAATCCTATCCTAAGCAAATTTTTCAAAATTTTTATTTTCAGTAAATTTCAAAAAATGTGAGTTTCTTCAAATTTGCATTTATTCAATGAAAAATGCTACCCTAAGTTCTCATGCAAAATCCTCCTGTGGCTGAATTTGTCAAAAATTTTATTTTCAGTAAATTTCAAAAAATGGCAATTTGCATTTAATTAATGACAAAGGCTACCATTTGCTCCAATGAAAAATCCTACCCTAAGCGAATTTGTCAACATTTTTATTTTCAATAAATTTCAAAAAATAGCAAATTGCGTTTAATTAATGACGTCGGCTTCCATTTGCTCCAATGTAAAATCCTATCCTAAGCAAATTTTTCAAAATTTTTATTTTCAGTAAATTTCAAAAAATGTGAGTTTCTTCAAATTTGCATTTATTCAATGAAAAAAGCTACTCTCAAGTTCCCATGCAAAATACTCCTTTGGCTGAATTTGTCAAAATTTTTATTTTCAGTAAATTTCAAAGAATGGCAATTTGCCTTTCATTATTGACAAAGGCTACCATTTGCTCCAATGTAAATTCCTATCCTAAGCAAATTTTTCAAAATTTTTATTTTCAGTAAATTTCAAAAAATGTGAGTTTCTTCAAAATTGCATTTATTCAATGAAAAATGCTACCCTAAGTTCTCATGCAAAATCCTCCTGTGGCTGAATTTGTCAAAAATTTTATTTTCAGTAAATTTCAAAAAATGGCAATTTGCATTTAATTAATGACAAAGGCTACCATTTGCTCCAATGAAAAATCCTACCCCAAGCGAATTTGTCAACATTTTTATTTTCAATAAATTTCAAAAAATAGCAAATTGCGTTTAATTAATGACAAAGGCTTCCATTTGCTCCTTTGTAAATTCCTACCCTAAGCGAATTTTTCAAAACTTTTATTTTCAGTAAATTTCAAAAAATGGCAATTTGCGTTTAATTAATGACAAAGGCTACCATTTTCTCCAATGCAATGTCCCACCCTAAGCGAATTTGTCAAAATTTTAATTTTCAGTAAATTTCAAAAAATTTAATCATTTTGAATTTTTACTTTCAAAAATTATGAAAAATTTAAACGTTATGAAAATTGAAGCATTGGTCATTTTCAATTTCTGAGGTGGGATTTTTTTATAGCTTTGCTTTTGAAATGTTCAAAATTTTCAAAATCCAGCTTTCGTTCTCATAATTCAATAGTTGTTTTTAAACACTGATTTTAGAAAATGGATCGATTTTTCAAATTTTTCAAATTTAATCAATCCTGAAATTCGAAAAATTTCAAACATGTATACAAAAGGTACTTGGTAAAAATAATAAAAATAATTTAAAAAATTTAAAAAAATTAAATAGAAGTTTTGATAGTTTTTTAGTTTTAATCAATTTATAAAATTATATCACATGTTAATGTTTGATAAATTTTTTAATTTTTTTGAAATTCCATAAAAACTTTTAAATTTGGAAATGAAATGTTCAAGTTTTGGAATTTTGGCATTTTTTGGAAATCGGATCAATTTAAAAAAAAAAAAAAAATTGTTCGAAATTAAAAATTTAAAAACTCTAAAATTTCAGTAAAAATTCAAACTTTTGTAAAAAAAAAATGGGTATAAGTAATTATTGATAATTTTTAAAGATTGAAAATTTTGGGAGCATAATTGTATTGATTTTTGAAGTTTGATTTTTTACAATTTTTTAAAATGTTTGAAATTTTCTTTCATCTTCAAAAAGAAAATCAAAATTTGGTAATGTTTGAAGAATTTCTGACAGTTGATGAATTTTTTGAATTTTTCAAATTCAATAAATCATTAAAATTTGAAAAATTTAAAAAACTCGGTAAAAATGAAAAATTTTGGAAATGTTTTCTTGATACTTGAATATTTGATGACTTAAGTTTTAATTAATTTTTGAACAAAGTTTGATGATATTTCAGTATTCAAAATGTAGTGAAAAATGAAAATTTGACAATTATTTTTAAATTCTAATTTATTTTCAAAATTAGTTATCGATGAACTTTCAAAGTTGGAATTTTTTTATTTTTGGTTTTAATTTTTTTTGTTGAAATTATGTAGTTAAATCTTTGAAATCTCTTTTTTTTATTACAAAAAATAAAAAAAAATCGGAAAATATCAGTTTTTAATTTTTTATTAATTTTTTCAAATTGGAATAATTTTTGAAGTTCAAGGAAGTAATTATTTTCAATTTTTAAAATTTAAAAGGCATTTGGATAACTATTCATCTTCAATATTTGGTGAAAATTCAAAAAAATTTAGTGAATTTTCTAAATTTGAAAGATTATAATTATTATGATTTTGTTAAAATTTCAAAATTACCTAGTAGAAATTTCAACATTATTGATGAACTTCGAAACTTGGATTTTTTTAAAGTTTTGAAGTAAATCATCAAATAAACTGAGTATTTCAATAAAATTTTTCGAATTTAAAAAAAAGAATTCAAAGCAAAAATTGTCCTATTTTCTACGAGCGTCTTCTCCAAAACAAATACATGTGTCGTGTATCCGACTGTCTGTTTAGGATTTACTTCACTCCGGGGAAAGTGTATTATTATCGTTAACGAATCGCTCTTTTACTCTTTTTACCTCTCCTCACTTCCTCACTTCTCACCAGTCACCACGACCATCAAGAAGCTAAATACACAATGCTGATTTATTCCGCGACGCTTATTCACGTATGTTATGTAGCTTTACTTACTTTATTTGCCACCTTCACGGGCATCACCGTCGCCTCAAATTCCAATAATCAAATCCATGTATCGAGCTTTTGTTTTATCCAGTGTTTCTCGTCTTATTTACACCCTCCCCTTCCAAACACCACCTAGTATGATGTTCTAGATGTCGTCGAATAACCAGAAATTGATACTGTTCGTTTCGAGAAAGCGTATGGTATTTTTTTTCTTCTCGACAATTGCTCGCAGTATAGTAGTTTTTTTTCTTCTATTTTTTGTGAAAAGCTGCACTCTCGAAATGGATCTTTCAATTACCGCAAAACATTATACCTTCTGGTTTCGTGCACTCGTTGTTTGACTTTTTTTTTTTTTTTTTTTTTTTTTTTTTTGAAGGTTGGTAATATGAATTTTTTTATCACACTTACACGATAGATTTTTCTATACTTATAGTATTCGTTCAATGATTTCGATTTCAGTGTATCTGTCATTTTTTTCTTTCGATTATTTGATTGTTTATTGCATTCATTCTTTTTCTCCACAAATTAGTAAATTTTTCATTTGTAGATTAATTAAAAATTTGGTTCAATTTTTTAATTTTTATCAATTGGCCAACCTTTTTCATAGATTTCACTTTTTTTTTCACTTGAAAAAAATTGAGAAAACTTTTATTTTATTGAAATTCGAAATTTTTTTCCAAAAGAGTTGTAAAATTATTTTCCTTCAAAAATAAAATAATTCTTTTTCAAAAAAGACGAACAAAAAATTTAGAATTTATTTTATTGAAGTAACTACCTACCTACCTAAGTCGATTGGTAAAATTTTGAATTCTTTTATTTAAATAAATTTGAAATTTTTTTAATTCAAATGAAATTGAGAATTGTTTGTTTCATCTGGTCTTCGACGTACCTACTTTCGGTTCTAAATTTCCGAAATTCTCGTCCATGTGGTTACACTAGGGTGGCTCTTATTTTTGAATTTTGAATTTTTCAAAAGTCTTACTCTTCAAAATTTTTTATTTTTATGAGAAAATAATTCCCTTTTTTTATTTTTACCCTAACTGAATTTACTAGTGTCTAAGATGGCTCAATTTGCTTACATGGAATTGGCGTGTAGTTGGTATATTTTACCAAGTCCAATATGCTACATAGATACTTAATATTCAAAATTGGAGGGGAGGGAGGAGTCCAATCGAAAATTTTATAATGACCAAAATTATTTCTACAACTTCAATCTACAATTTTTGTTTGGAAAATTTTTCAATTGGTCCCCTCCTCCGTCACTTCTCTTATTTTGAATTTTTGAATAAGTATTTACGGGGTGTTGTGCAAAATAGAAGGGAAGGTAGGGGTCCAATTGAAAAAATTTTCAAACAAAAGTTGTAGCCTGAAGTCCTAGAAATGATTTTAGTCATTACAAAAATTTCGTTTGGACCCCTCCCTCCCCTACTATCTTGAATATCAAGTAGCTATGTAGTATTGGACTCGGTAGAATTCAACAACAACGCTCCACTTCCGTATAATAAAATTGAGCAAACTAGACACCAATCCACCTCCAGACCATCATATTGAAAGAAATGAAAAATTCAAAAAATTTTCAAATTTTAGAATTTCTTGATTTTTTTTTTTTTGTCTTGACCCCTTTTTTAATTTTTTCCCGATTGAATTTCAAATGAACCCTAGTCACTCTTTTTTTTCGAAAAAATGTAAGAATAAAAATTGGCTGATTTTTAAAATGTTTTTACCTATTTTGGTTTTGAAACCCAACAAAATTTTTCCTTTTTATGAGAATGAATTCCTGATTTCCTATTCCCAACTCAATAAGAACTACGTAAAAAATGATGATTTTTTTTCACTCGGCACTCTTGAGTTGTTGCATTTTATTAGAAAATGACTCCCTGTTTTTTATTTCACCCTAACTGATGATGAAAAATTTCAATCAGGGGAAATATAAAAAATAGGGAATTATTTTCCACTTGATGAAATACAATCTCTTCAAGTGCTGAATACAAAAATTTTGGTGTTTTTTTTTTTTTTGAAAAATTGAGAGCGTCTCAAAGTCAAAGTACTTTCAACTTTTCTAGTTGAGGGGAAAATAGAAAATTGATAAATTCATTCTTATAAAATGGAACAACTTTGATGGGTTATAACCAAAAATTGGCAATATTTTGAAAATTAGTCAATTTTTTTTATTTTTTTCAAAGGAAAAGGGGTGACTTAGGTCCACTTAAAATTCAGTTAGGTAGGGCAAAAATAAAAAATTGGTCCACACACTGTGTGGTCTGGCGTCACAAATGAACTATCCAGTTTTTGATTTTTCGTTCGATGCAAACGTAATCTTCTCCAAGTTGGTTCAGATCATTGTACTCGTACATACAAAATACTCGTATAATTACGCCGTATGTACGAAATCTCGACACGTGCACGATTACAGCAAGTTATCACGCATTTGACGTATTCGAAAAGAATTTCCACAAAGTAAACTTCAACTGGTACACAAAACGTTACCCGACCCTGAGAGTCTATCTGCTTTAAAGTGTACCTTTGAAATTTCATCGTAAGTGTAAAAATAAACAAACCATTTTATGTGCTCGACATTTTATAGTGTGTTGTGTAGGATGTGTACCCGCACCGAGGAAAAATTCTAGCACATATTGTAGGTGTTAGGCTACAGACAGGAGACAAGAAGGGTATTCGAGTCTCATCGTCGTCGTCTTCGTATATTCATTACGAGTAAAATAAGGTTCCTTTTTCGTTCGGCTCGTGTCGTCGTAATAATTTTTTTCCTCCGAATACTCGATTTTGAAAAACACAACTCGGCTCAACTTCACTCCTTGGTCCTTGCTCTATTTTCAGGCAAAAAAGTTGGTAAAAAAAAAACGACGACATCGACGTAATTTTCCAAATTAAACAAGAATCTTCAATTCGAAAGCGAAATTTCGGTGAAAAAAAAGAAGAAAACGCAGACCTATGAAAAACAAAAACCGAGCCCATATATAAAAAGAGGGAAACTCTTGGCAGAAAAAAAAATCGTAAAAATATTCCACACTCGTTCGTCGTCGAGACTTCGTTGAAAACTAGAACGGTCAACGCCATCGCCTTCAAGACGAATTAATCTCTTCGCTCCCATTTCTCTTGAATTATTTCCCCTTCGCGAATACGAAACTCACGATAGGAAATATAAAATAAATATTTAGTATTTTTATAAGCGCAATTTCACCGGAGTAAAAAATAAAAAGAACGACGTCGAGGCCTTTCTCCTCCTGCCCCGAGCTCTGGACAAAAAGTCAATCATTTTTCATTCTTATTGACATTGTTATTTTAGGAAGGGCGTGTTTGCTCGAGTTTCGTTCATCGAATTATTCATCTGCATGGACGAGACGAATTCGATGGTCATCAACATATTGCCATCGATGAAAAGAACTATACCTACGACAGACAACGAAAAAAAAAATCAATAAATTTGTATATTTGGTAGAATACGCGGGGTGGTGCGGTACACGATGAATAATTCCGAGCATTCAATATGACTAATTTAATGAAAATCCGACACAACGTACCTAATTCTAACGAACTCCTCGCGCTATGTGCTTTTTATTCGACCAAAAAGTGCACCGGCGTTTCCCCATTTGTAAAAATCAACCGGCATGGTTTATGAATATTACAGCTGACAAATGATGCCGTCGCGTCGCCGAAGAAGAAAAAAATATACGCGAATAAATATTATAAATTCGACGAACAATTATCGCGCGTATAGATTTGCCAGCGAATAAGTCAATCGAATGGCACTGTATCAATTAATCTAAATTATCTAACGGATGTATTCGCTCGATAGTCGAACTGACCGTTGATCTTTGCGTCATTAATTCCAGCCTCAGCCTCCACGCCGCGCCAGTGATCGTTTTCAATAATATAGTTGTATATTTACGATGCGAGAAAGATTAATTATGCTCATTGTGATAAGTAGGTAGGAGGTAGTATTCCTATCTATGGATTGTAAAATGTACTCAGATGGATGCTTTGAAAAGTATAGATTACCTATCGAAAGCAAAATTAACAGTTAATAATCGAATGAGGGTGCTTTCAAGATTTAGTGGAAATTCAAAATTTGACAAATTTTCTAAATTTAGTGAAAATATTATAATTAGGTAATAGGTAGTATGTGAATTTTTAATTTTTTGAAAATTTTCAAAGTTGAATTATTTCTTAAAACTCTGTCAAATTTTTAACAAAAAAAAAAAAAAAAAAAAAAAAATGCATGAGTATTCCTGCAGTTTTTAAAGTTTGATAAATTCTCATAATTTAGAAAAGTTGGTAAAAATCCAAAAATTCTATTTTTTAAATTTTAATAAATAGTTGAAGTTGAATCAATTTTGTAAATTTGATAATTTTTAAATTTCAACTTGAAAATTTTTTCGAAGAGTATATTTTTCAGTTTTGATAAAAAATACTTGATTAAAAATTTTTGAGAATTTGGTCGATTCTTTTTATTAAATAATTTTTTGAGAGTTTGAAAATTGAAAAAAATTGTGAAAATTCTTGAAGTTCTATCCATTTCTAATAATTGTAGGTAAAAATTTTTTGAAATCAAATCAATTTCCAAACTTAGATAAGTAATCTTGAAAATTTAATAAAAAATTTTAATCCAAAATGACATTTTTAGTTTGATGTGATCTGAAATTTTAAAATTTGGTAAAATTCTGTCAATTTAAAGCATTTATAAATTTTTACCATTTATTTTTCAAAATTTAGCAAATTTCTTGAAATTCCCAGTTTCGTAATTTATTTTTTCAATCATGACAATTTTTCAAAATTTGATCCCTTTTTAAAATTCAGATGAATTGATAATTTTTAAAACGTGTATTTCTTAATGTTTTTAGTTGAACTTTAAAAAATATGCTTGATGACCAATTTTATGACTGTAGCAAATTTTCGAAGTTCGATAATTTGAAAAAATTGGTAAACATTCGAAATTGGATCATTTTTGAATTTTCAATTACCTATTTTAAAAATTTATGATTTGGTAATTCTTTTTGAATTGAGTAAATCTTCAAAATTTGGAAAAAATTAAAAAACAAATAAAATCTTAAATGAAGTGAAATTTTGGAATTTGTAAGTTTGATGAATTTTTGAAAATTTGCTTAATTTATACCTAATTTATGTACTTAGTTTGAAAAATGTTTGAATATCCAAAATTCTAATTTTTGGCCTTTTTTAAGTGTACAATAATAATAAATTTTGAAATTGAACGAACATTCAAAATTAAAAAAAAAATTTAACAGTCAAGTTTTGAACTACTTATAAGTAAGTACTTAAGTAGAATAAATTTTAAAAATCTGACTAAAGTTTAGTAAATCTTTGTACTTTGATATTTTTTTTTTAATTCGTCGGAATTCATGACATAATTAGTCATTTTAAAATTTTAAAATAAATTTTCAAAATACGATATTACTTAATGCTCATTTTTAAAATTTGGTACCCGAATACTTTTCTTTTTTTAGATTGATCGATCTTTGGAATTTGATAAAAATTTCAACTCAGCTGATAACTTAATAAGGTCTAAAATTTTGAAATTTGACAATTTAATACCTACATTTTTTCGATTTTTGATAATCGTAAATAAATCATTAATATACTTTAAAAACATTCAATTCCCAAAATTTAATTTTTTTAATGACAGTTTTAGATTATTAAAATTGGACAATTAATATACTTTAAAAACATTCAATTCCCAAAATTTAATTTTTTTAATGACAGTTTTAAATTATTAAAATTGGACAAACTTTGAGAACTTGTCAATTTTTTTTTTCAAATTATGTAAATCTTCAAAGTTTAAAAATATAAATAAAAAATGGTGAAAATTTTTGAGTTACCTATCACATTTGAATAACATTTTTTGATATGGAATCATTTTCAAAATTGACTGAATTTTTCCATTTTTAGAGTTAGGTAAATTTGTAGAAGTGAAAAAGCTTCTAAATTTCATAAACAAAATGTCAAATTTGATAAAACTTTTCAATTTGATCATTTGTACCTAAAGTTTTTTATACAAATTTAAATTTTTTAAATTTGTAGTTCTTTTAAAATTTGATCACAATCAGTTTTGAAAACGCAGCCAATTTTTTAATTTAAATTTTTTTGAGGATTTTTAAAAATAAATTTTTCACTTTTGGTAAATTTTTGAAATTGCAAATACCTATTTGGCAATTTTTCTGAATTTTTGAAAATTAAAAATATTTCTTGAAATTTACCTAGTACCTAGTCGTTTTTTTTTCTTCTTTTTCTTTAAACACAATCAAATAAATTTTTGTAATAGAATCAATTTTTAATGTTGGCTATTTTTTTTACCATTTTTAGTATCAGGTATTTTTTTTTAGAATCAGAAAATCTTCAAGATTTTATAAAATTGTAAAATTGATAAAATTTGGTAATTCGCGAAGTTGTTACAAATTTTTGCGATTAATTCTCAAAATTCAGTAAATGAAGTTTGGAAAATTTTCGAATTCACTAAACTTCAATTTGTTAACCATATTAATTTTTTTTTAAAAATCAGCTGAATTTTTGAACATTTTTTAGAATTTTTAAATTTGATAAATTTTTAAAATTGCGAAAATTAGGAAATTTTCATGGTGGAATTTTTTGAAATCGTAGCAGTTTTATATTTTAATAAAATTCTCGTCATTTTCACGATCAAGGAAATTTTCATAATTGAGAAAATCTTCAATAGGTATTTTATAAAAATTTCAGATTTGATGTTTACAGTTTTGAAAATTCAGTATTGTTTCTTAAAGTTGGAAAATTTTTCAATTCCAAAATTTTCTGTTTGTAAATTTTACAAAATTTTATGAAATTGACGACTTTGAAATTATTTTTATCCCTTTTTTCAAAATATGAAATTCAAAAGTTTCTATTTGTAAATTTTGCAAAATTTGATGAAATTGACGATTTTGAAATTTTATCTCTTTTTTCAAATTGAATACATTTTAAAAATTCGGTAAACTTTTTTGAAACTTTTAAAAAGTCTATTTTTAAAGCACATAATTATGATATTTTTTTACGATTTTTGAAATTTGACGATCTGTACGAATAATCTTCATTTTCGTGGAAAGTCATTACGAATTTATTTTTCGTCACTCTGTCACTTCTAATTATTTTCCTTGTTGGTAGTGCACCCATCACTCGAGACGCGAATTAAAACCGATTCTAATGCGAATAATGCCACCTGGAATCATTCAATTTCACAAGTCGATTCAATTTTCGTCTTCGAACGAGGTAGAGTAAAAAAATTCCACCACAACCGAGAAATCGAATAAATTGCTGGTGGTGCGCTTGATGAAGCGAATTCAAGTTACAGAAAAGCGAATTACATTGAAAGCGCGCAAGGTACACGTAATATCTACTTGCGTCAGTATGTGTGTGCTTTGTAAGGAAGAAAGTCGATTACCTCGAGTCGCCTTGCGTCGAATTCGAATCATTTATTTAGCTGGTGTGGGCGACGTAGGGAGGTGTACGGTGGCGTTGCTTGCTACCATAAAAGTTATGAATCGAACAGACGATGACGCTGATACCGGCGAACGAAGAGAATGGCTAGAGCACCCGGTAACCGCAAATTGGTACCATTATCCTGGGTAATTACTTTTCAAAAGAACGTCACCGGGTCGCCTGCGACGTTTTCCGCAACAAGCTGCTAGTGTATTACGTAAAAGCCACGTGTTTATAACTTAATTTCTCGCCTAGCTCCGAATCGAAGACGACGTATTGATTCGCTTGTCGTCGCAAATATAGTTAATGAGAACGAATTTGGGTTATGAGAGATGTGAGTGTAGTGGTTTCGTGAAGTGGGAAAGTAGGGGTTCTTATTGTTCTGCGAATGGTGTAAATTAAACAAAAGTACGACAGCTTCTAGTCCAAACCTCGTAATTTTTTTTAGAAGTCTTGGCAATGTAATGATTTCAGTTCAAATTTTCTTTTCTTTTTCACTTTTCATTCATTTCAAGTTTGATATTTTTGATTTTTTTCAATTAATAATATTTCATCATTGTTAAATTTCATTTTTTAATATTTTTCTCCATATTTAAAGAAATTTTAATTTTTTTATTAAATAGGTTTTTTTTTATATATATATACTTTTTCAAATTTTTCGAGATTTTTTTACGTTTTTTTCTTCTTAAATTTTCATTTATTTTTACTTACTTGATAATTTTTTGATTTTTTCGATTTCAATTTTTTTTCAATTTTTCATATTATTTCTTTAATAAATTTACTTCAGTGAAATAAATTTAATTTTGATTTCAATTTTCTCATTTCTTGATTATTATTTTTAAAATTTTTTTTTGAACGTTTTTCGATTTTTGGTTTTTTAACTTCTTTAATTATTTTACTTTTTTCAAGTCTTGTGATTTTCGAATCACAGTATATTATGCTTTAGCGATGACCAAAAATGGGAAAAAACGAAATCAAAATCACACACGAAACTGGATTAGGTCGTACATTAGGTTAGGTTTGGATGATTTTTTTTTTTTTTAAAGTTTGGATGAAAGACTTCTGAATATCTTGTCAGACGTTGAAAAAGTTGGAATTTTTTTGAAAATTTAAACATTTTGTCGAATATTGAACATAAAATCTTTGAATTTTTTGGTTGACCTTTATTTTTTCTTAATTTCATTAGGTATTCATTAGATATTTTATTAGATCATTTTTATTTTTACGTTTCCATGGAAAATAATGTAAAAGAATAATAAACTACATACGTTTCATACTTTCGAACGTGGTGTGCCCATTCCCCCTCCCCCGTCAAAAAAACGAAAATTTGAAAAAAATCATAAAAAATTCCAAAAAAAATTGTTTAGGTACCAAAAAAATAAAAATAAAAATAAAAATTGTGATTTTATTTTCTCAAAAAATTGAGAGTATATTTTTTTTGTTTTATAATAACTAAGATCTCTTTCTAACAAAAAAGATAAAGTTTTTTTGCTGATAATTGTTTTGCACTCTTACGAATTCTTTCCAAATGATGGAGGGAGTGAGGGGGGGGGGGGGGGTAAATTTTTTCAAATGTTGAATTTTTTGATTTTCAATTTTTATCCAATTCTTTGATAAATTTTTGATGTAATTCAGTTCTACTAAATATTTTCAATTTTTACACGCATTTCAATCATTAGGCAGTTAATTATTTTAAAAAGGTGTAGAAGCCTCCTGACGAAACGTCGAGTTTTCTGTGATTTTTCATTTTTCCAATTTTTTTTGCATTAAGTTAAATGAGACCGAATTTGCTATGTGGGTCTCCCGAATTTATATAGGACTCCTTTTCAAGGAGTGCTGGTAGGGGCCCAAAATAATGTAAAGTTTTGAAGCGTTTAAAAAAATTTAATAGCTTCAAAAGATTTTGAAACATAAAAATTTCTAGAAAATTGAAAAAAAAATAATAATTTGATGACTTCTGGACATTTTGAAACATAAATTTTTTTATTTTTATGTAATTTTGTCAGAATTAAAAATCTTGATAAATTTTTTCAGCTTTTTACTAGACTTTTTGAATTATTTTCATACTTTTATGAAAAAGTTATATACTACGAAATTGACTTTTAGAGATTTTGTTGGAAAATCTACAAATATTTTTTAAATATTTAATTACTTACCATTTCATTTTAACTTTTCACTATTTTATTGGAGTTTTTTTATTTTTACATTTCCATGGAAATGAATTTTTTAAAGACTTTCAGACATTTTGTATGTCACAGAGTAAAAGCATTTACTATGTTTCATACTTTCAAACGTAGTGTGGAAATAGAACCAACAAGGTGGTACAGGGGGCGAAGCCCCCCCTGGTGAGGCGCGAAGCATCGAATTTTTTCAATTCTTTAAATTGTGATGAACTTTTCATTTCTTTAATCTTAGTATTTTATAAATTCTTGATTTTAAATTTCTATAAATTATTTTCAATAATTTCATTTTTTTTATATTTAGGATTTTTTTTCAATTTTTATTCTTTAAATTTTTTTTCAGTTTCTTTTAATTCACTTCAATATGAACACATAATAATAGGTATGTGTGACCCGGCATGATAAAAGGGACCTGTAGGTATTTTACAAATTTTTCAGGAGAGCAAAAATAATTTTTGGGAATGAATATCTTTGGAACAAGTGGACCAATTTTTTTTTAATTTTGGGAAGTAGTTACTGGGCATGAGTAAAATATTTTCCAAATTTTTTTTAAAATTTTGAGCGAAATTTTTTTTTATAATGGGTAAGGGAAATTTCACCAAACTCAGTGTTGCCAAAAAGGGGAAAAAATTGTGCGATAAGAAAATTTTCGAAGCTTACTGATAACAAATACCAGATCGGTTTTTGTCTAAATTTTTAGCATTTTGCGTCATAAGTGGTCAAAAAACGAAAAAAACATTGAAAAAACAAAAATGATTGGATTTTATTTATTTCAAGTAAAATTATTGTGATCAGTGATGATTCCGAAAATTGATCGAAAACTCTCAGAAGTGGAATTGTTTAGCTTAAAATCACGTATTTCAAGCATCAGCCCTAAGGTGAGGTATGTTGAAACAAATTAGAGATTATATTTTTACACATTTTTATTCAAATTCTTGAAAAACAGCTGACATTGCCTACTAGATCCCTTTTGTCGTTCCGTGTGGAAATATTGATTTTTTCGAAATTTTGAGTGGCTCAGATGATAGACCTCAGTAAGTAGAGCTCACTGAGCTCAGAACACAAAAAAAAAAAAAAAAATGAAAAACGATTTTTTACCTACTAGGTCCCTTTTATCATGCCGGGTCACATGTTTTAATTCAATCTTAATTTTTTTCAGTTTTCATTCATTTTTTATTAAATTCCTTTTTTTCAGTTTTGGGTTTTCCAATTTTTTGTAATTTTTTATTCAAGTTTTTTTTTCAAGTTTTTTTTAATTTTTAAAATTTCTTCAATTTTTCATTTTTTTAAATCTGTGTTTCAATTTAAGTACCGAACTCCATCGTTTTCAATGTTTAAAAATTTGGTTATTTTTTTTTTATCTGAGCGATTTCATTTTTTTTTTAAATTTTCAATAATTTGATTTGATTTTTCGGTTTCTTCGTGTTTGATTACTTACTATTTCTTAAATCCTTCAGTTACCTACTTTAAATTCACTCCAAAAATTTTAATTTAATCATAATTTCAATAGTGCGTTTTTAAAATTAGGTAAACATTTTTAATTCTCTCATCCTGTTTTGAGTTTTAATTTTCCTATTGTCCAAATCTGAATTCTCAGTCGTTTGTATTTTTTTCTTTTCTTTTTTTTTTCTATTAAATTATTATTCAATTTCTTATATTTTCAATTTGTTTTTTTGAATTTTTGCCCAGTTTTTGATTTTATTTCCAATTTTGGTCATTTTTCATTCAGTTAAAATTTTCTCAAATAATTAGGTATAATTTTTAATCATATAGATTTGTTTTCATTGATATCATTTCCTTGCGTTTGGAGAGGGAGTGTCTTCAAAATAAGTTCTTATACTTTGGATGAAAGTCTTATCAAAATTTACTCGAAGATACCCTGTCGAGGATTTTTTAAATGACTCAAATAAAACTATTTAATTCAACGAGCACAAAAAAAAACACCCAAAAACAAATGAAAATACTCGACGATCGAGTTGCATGAAAATCTAAATCGAATTAAATCACGAATGATTGAAAAATTCCTGAACCCTTTTGCCCAAATACTTACTTAGGCTTGGTGCTCTTATACGATTGCCTACGTATATAGGTACTTAGTACAATATTGGATAAAGTAGGTACCTATTTCAAGTGGTGGCGAATTTATTCGTTTCTTTTTCCTCGTCTCGTCGTATATAAAGTATAAATTATGTGTAGTTTTGTATTTCTTGAGAGGTACATTATGCTGCTTTCGGCTGCTTGAGTGATGAAAGAGAAATCTTATAGGTACGTATTAGAGAAGCGCATTTCATTTATCGCAGATAATTCACCACTTGAAATTTACCGAAGCGTTATACATTCTGCTCATATTACACATTTGGCTTTTAGACCTTTGAAAAACCATTAGTCTCTGATTCGTTTAACTCGTCGAGTCGAATGTTTGATTTATATGTACCATACCCGCCACTCTGCTGGGCTCGCGGTGTTGTGTTGTTATGTTTGTGAAGAATTACTCGGCCGTACAAGTGCTGCCTTTTTTCCCCATTCTTCGCCTCATTCAATGAGTTTCTCTGATAACACTGCGCTGTGCTATGCTTTGATTGAAAAAAATCACGTGTTTTTTGTTGTTAAAGAGCGGCGGCGACGAAGTCGCGGTTGCTTGTGATCGTCTCTAATGAACCATTATACGAGTCTAAAGTGGAATCGAATAGCAGGTGGGTGCCTGGCCGGATTTATGAATAAAGGTATTTTTTGCTACCTTGGCTTCGTCCTTCCCATTCTGGTGCGAAGAAAAGTCGTCCATCGTCCTTGTCGTGTACGAGCCACATAGACCATTCCGAATGAATGACCTGCAGTTGTACCTTTTGAAAGATTTGCGAGGCGATTTTCAAAGTCAGGAGTGTCGCAATTATAATCATCGAGATGACAATGTGTCGATAAGCAGACGAAATGAAAGACGCGTAAGGTCGTTATAGTCATTAATGGACTTTGGGCAAAAGTCGAAATCGCTTTTTTTATACGTATTTTTCGCTCTTCGGTATACAGGGTGTCCCAGTTGAGAATAACATCCTTCAACCTAGTAAGAGAGCAACTCATTTCAACAACGTGTAGGTATGTTTGCATACCCTTACTATTGAAGGGACTGTGAGATACTGCATGATGAAAAAATCATTTTTTATTATTTCACTTGAAATTAAAAATTTATTTTTCCTGATTGGAGACAGATAGAAAGATGAAAATTGTGGGAAATTAAGTAGGATAGTTGCAGTAATGCCTAAAAAAAATTTTCATCGAAATCGATGCAATAGGGTGTTTAACAAATTATTTTAACCAAAAAAATTAGGTAAAAAAATTCAAAATTTTAAATTCAAAAAAAAAATTGTATCATTAACCTAATTTTTTTTTGTCAGCAGATGATTCCCCTCAACTTCCTCTACAAAATGTTCCCCAGCATCATCTTCCTATCTCTTTTAGTTTTTAAGTGAAAAATTTATTTATGAGTAGACATGTAGGTTAAAATTTTTCAAATTTTCAAAGTCAAATTTTTATGAATTAGTACTTATTGAAAAAATTCCAACTCAAAAACTAAAAGAGATAGGAAGATGATGCTGAGGAACATTTTGTAGAGGAAGTGGTGGGGATCATCTGCTGACAAAAAATAACTAGGTTAATACTGCAATTTTTTTTTAATTTCAAAATTTTGAATTTTTTACCTAATTTTTTTGGTAAAAATAATTTGTTGAACACCTTATTGCTTCGATTTCGACGAAAAATTTTTCAGACATTACTGCGACTATCCTACTTAATTTCCCACAAGTTTCATCGTTCTATCTGTCTTCAATCAGGAAAAATAAATTTTCAATTTCAAGTGAAAAAATGAAAAATAATTTTTTTCGCCATGCAGTATTTAAGTGCCTTTAATAGTAAGGGTATGCAAACATACCTACACGTTGTTGAAATGAGTTACCCTCTTACCAGGTTGAAGGATATTATTCTTAACCGGGACACCTGTAGTCCTGTATTCTTATTCTCGTAATGGTCAACATTATATAATTTCGCCAAGTCGAAGTACGTAGTCAAGTAGTAAAATCTGCGTCTTTATTTAAACGCCAGCAAAATCATCTCGAGCCTGAGAAGAAGCGAAAAAAAAGGGGGAGCGATAGATGAGAAAGAGAAATGAAAACGACGTAAAAGCGTGACTACGATTTTAGTATATGAATTTTTTACACCTCCCCCAGCAGAACCGAAATAAGAAGAAAATTACGAAAAAGTCAAAGATTAGGAAAAAAATAAGAAGCGAAAACTCGTAAAAGCTTTTTCACTTTGATGTTAGTCATTTTAAATTAATGAGTCGTTATAATCTTTGTACACTTTAATAAGGATTAAGTAATCGCAACGTTGAAACTATCTAAGTAAAAGTAATTTGCATTAAATTTCGTCGAGTAAATTTTTAAAACGGTTTTAAAGCCTACGTAATTACCTTATAGTGTTGTTTTTTTTCTCTCTCTCTCTCTATACTCCTCCGTTGGTTTTTTCTGCCTTTATTTAACCTGAAATTTTAATCTGATCCGCGTAAGTGATTCTGACCAAGAAACGAACGCCAACGACCTCGAAAGTTGATGTGTGAGATGTAGGGAGGGGGAGGAGGGTGTCATTTGCGATGATTTGAATTTTTTAAATACCCGCTTAAGCGTTAGAATTAATTTACCAAGTGCTTTTCTTATGATTTTATCGTAATTTTTTTCTTCTATTTTTTTGTTTGTTTCAGATTTGATCGAGTTTTGGCGGTTTTGGTAAGTTTTTATGAATTTCATCCATTTCTATTCTAGAACAACTACCGGATGTATTCCAAATGAATTCAACCGAAGAAATCAGAATATCGATGCATCGTCTTATCAAAATCGAGTTATTATCGATTTATTGATTTATCAGAATCAAAAAAACGAAGCTTTATCGGATTTTTAAAAATTTTTGCAATATAATTTCGAATTTAAAAATATTCAAAATTTTTAAAAATTTTAAAAATTTTAAAAATTGGTAAAATTTTTCAATCTGGATGATCACAACTTTTTATAAAACAGATTAAGTATCAATTTTTGATACATAAAAATTTGAAATTCAATCATTTTTAAATTTTAATAAATTTTTGAAGTTGGGGAAATTTTAAAATTTGACAAAAATTTTATTTTCTCAAAATTGAAAAACAATGAAAATTTTTTTAAAATTGTTTTTAGAAATTATGAACCAATTTTTAACGTGTAGGTAATAATTTTTTTAAATTTCGTATCATCTCTGAATGTTGAAGAAGGCTCAAAATTAGGTTAATACCAATTTACTTGACAAATTTTTGAAGTTTGATTTAAAATTCATTTTATAAAATTTGACTCAGTCAATTCGTAAATTTTGAAATGAATTCAATAATTTATGAAATTGGGTCAATTTTCAAAATTTTTAGGATCTGGTAACTGAATCTATAAAAATAATTTTACTTTACTTTAAGTATGATTTTTAAACATTTAGTGAACAATAGAAATGTTAAAAAATTTAAAATGTCAGAAAAATTGAAGTTTCGATTATTTTTGAATTTCTTTTTAAAAAGTTAAAAAATGTCAAAATTTAATTTTTTTATTTTTAAATTAGGTCATCTTTTCAAAAATCCAGCTAAACTTTCAAAAATTGAAAAATAGAAAAAAAATTTAGACTCACTGAAAATTAGATTTTTTTCAAATTGAGTTATTTTTTTAATTTGGTAAAATTACGAAATTTAGAAACATACCTTTTACATAAGTTCAAAAATTTAGTTGAATTTACAAAAAGTTCAAAATTCACAAATTAGTAAACTTTTCCATATGTGGTGAAAATAGTAAATTTTGTAAGTTATGAATATTTGACTAAATCTTCATATTTAATTTTTTTTTTTTTTTTTTGGTATTTTTTTCAATTAGGGTAATAATTTTCAAAATTTGTAAAAAAATATATCAATATTTGAAAAAAAAAATTGATTAAGCGAAATATCATTAAAATTGTGTAAAAATGTTTAATTTGGTCATTCTTTAAAATTTTATAAAATCTTTCAATCCGAAGTGAATTTTTTGAATTGATGTGAATTTTTGAAATATAGGTTTGGTTTTTGGTAATTAAAATTCGAAATTGGTCTTTTTAAATCTCAGTAAATTTTTCCTTTTTGGAGCAATTTTTGAAATTCTACTGTATTTTCAACTATTTTTCAAATTCGATTAAAACATGGAAGTTTGGTAGTGATTCGATGTTTGGTAGGTACATAATTTTTACATTTTCTGAATGTTCAAAATATTCTTTTGATTCAGAAAATCGTCTCAAGTTTAAAAAAAAAATCAAAAGTCTTTAAATTTGTCCAAAAATTGAAAATTTGGTCAATTTTAAATTTTAGTAAATTCCTGAAATTGGATTAATTTTTGAAATTCAATTGAATTCACAAGAAGTTCAAAATTCAAAATTTGTACGATTTCCCATGCTTTATGAAATTTGAAAATTTTGTAATTTTTGAATGAATGTAAAATTTCCAAAATTTGATGCTTATTGGTAGAAATTTGAAATTTGATCATTTTTAAATTTACAAAATCTTCATCATTACCTAGATGTTATTTTCATTTTTTAAAAATTACGTCGATTTTTAAAAAATTTGAAAAAAACTTTGGGTTTATTGAATCTTGTAAATTTTGTAAAAATATATGTAATTTAATAATTTTCAATCCTTTTAAATTTTAAAAATTGATTTTTTTTTTAAATTTTTTGTGAATTGTTCAAGTTTGGTTAATATTAGAAATTTTGGCCTTTCAAAATTCTAATGAATATTCTAAGTTGAATTAATTTTTAAAAATCAGTTGAATTTTCAAAAATTCAAAAATTTGGAAATTTTGCACTTTTGATGAAAATCTACAGAATTTTTGGTTTTTAATTAAGCATATAGAAGGTACCTATTGAATGTGCATAATTTTTTAATTGAGCTAATGATTTTTGTTAATTCAGTAAATTTTTGAAGTTTGGTATAAATTTGAAATTTGTTGGATTGATTTTTGAAATTCAGTCATACTTATTTTCTAGTAATCAAGATTAACAAAGATTCCAAATTTGTTAAAATTTTTCGAATCTGTTATTTTTTAAATTATGTAAAAATTCGATATTTTTCGTCTGTGTATAAATGTTTGATTTCAACAATTCTTCATTATTTTTCAATTTCAGCAAATCTTCAGAATTTGAAAAAAATAATAATCTAGAAAACTTTTAAAATTGTGTAAAATTTAGAATTGAATATTCATAATTTGGTATTTTTAGGCGAATTTTCTACGAATTCGGTGGTATTTTTTGTTTACAGTTTCGCGTCTTTATTCCATTGTTTTTCCCCTCGTTTTTATTAATTTTTTTTCATGTTTTTTTTTTGTTTGGAGTTTCGCGTTTTTTTCTTCTAAATCTGTTTTTTTTTTGTGGTGTTTTTGTTTGTTGTTTCGCGTTAAGTTTTTTTTTTTTTTCAATTTTGTGATTTTTCTGTTTGGTATTTTCTGCTTTACTTTTTCTCAATTTAATGGTAAGTGATTAGTGATTTTTGTTTCTTGTTTTCCCTGGATTTAAAAAAAAAATTTCTCGTGTTTATCATTTTTTTTGTGGTGTTTTTTGTTTAGAGTTTCGCGTTTTTAATTTTTGTTCGTTGTTTCGAGTTTATCCTGTTTTTATTTATTTATTTATTTTTTTAATTTTAAAATTTTTATTTATACGGTGAGTGGAATTTACTTTAATTTAGTGGTTGAAAATTTGATTGAATTTTTATATATTAAAAAAAAATATGTGGCGAGTAATTCAAAATTTTGAAAAATTTGAATTCTTAAATTTATATTAATTTTTGATGTTGGATCAAATTTGAAACATGTTGAAAGTACTGTAAAAGCCCTACATTTTGGGTTTAAAATTTTGACCAAGGCTCTGTGTATAATTTCTCTAAAAATATAATTTTTTTCGTATCAAAACTGTTTTAGATTATAATAAACCAAGCTGGATTTTTGGTTTAATTACAGCTCACACGACATCGGCACGTACAAACAATTATACTTTACTAAATTTCGCCAATTTTTCCAATCGATATGAAACATATCGCGTGTAAACGACCGAGGCGACGAGGCGGCTTTCCAAATGTAATCCTCGCTTCTGCGAAAATTTTCGCAGCTCGAACAATACGAGAGTATATGTAGGTACATTTCACTTGAACTGCAAAACCTCGAGCCAGAGCTATTACATTTCGAACCTATACGTGACACGACGCGACGGTGAAAATGTAAAATTCGCGTGTCGGTTGTTTTCGAATTACGTAGGTAGTATCTTTTAAGCGAATTTTCCCCTCTATTCCTTTCCCTCCCGTCTGATTAATCATATTCGAATATAAATTCGCAAATGGCCGCACGCTCGTCCGTTTTTTTTCTGCATGAGACAAACGTTGTTGCTGTTGAAGTTGAAGTTGGTTGAAGAAGAAGAAGCAGCAGCATGAAGCAAATTCGAACGCGCGAGAACTGCGTAATTTTCTTCTCGTGTATTAGGTTGATGTTGTACGAAAGTACACGATGTCATCTCATCCACTCGGTCGTTAAATAAATTACATTACCGAATTGGGGTATTTACTGCGGCCGTGTCCCGACACCGTTCAGCCTTCCATGCACGATACAGGCAACTTATAAAACATCGATGTACGAGGATGAATCGTGTATGAGGTCGTTTTGACTCGTGCACCGTGTCGAATATACTCGTATTTTTATTCAAAGTGTACGCGAGTAGGCTATCTGGCGAAAGTACAGCTGTAGGCTGAGCTTTTTTGGAAATCGTCCGCACGGTTAATCCGGCTCCGATCGAGTCCAACTTGATGTGAATTTCCTTCGCAGGGTCAATTTTGTAAAAGTATAAGGCCATTTTTGCGTGCGCGTGTGAAATTGCGAAACCGAGACAGGCGCGTGAAGCAGGCTTTTCAAATGGTGGAAATTTTATTTTAGCATTATCAAGGTCTGCCATCTCGAAGTATACGCGAGCTGGATCCGCTGGCCAGGCCACTTGGGAGAAATATAGCACACTGTGTGTTTTATTCGGCCAACCATTGGTGGTTGTTCCTAAGATAATCGAACTTTGCTCGACGTCACATACCCCAACTCTTCCCTATGGCTCGCAGATCGAGATGAATTTGTACCAGAGATGAAAAACTGAAAAAATGTCAGTTTCAGTTTCGGTTTTCAGTTTTAGAGTTTTCATTTTTGGTTTCAGTTCCATTTTTTTTTTTCGGTTTTCAGTTTCATTTTTTGATTTTTCGGTTTCAGTTTCAGTTTCATTTTTTTTTTAGCTTCAGTTTCCATTTTTTTTTAGTAAAAATATGTATGAGAATTAAGAAAAATCTTAAATCAAATAATTTCAACAACAAAAATATACATAAATTAAAAAAATAAAAACTTCAAAAAAAAAAAAAAAAAACTGAAACTGAATTTTCTTGTTTCTGTTTTGGTTTCGATTCAGGTTCAAAAATTCAGTTTAGTTTCGAGTTTTTTTTTTATTTATTTATTTTTTTGTAGCGAGGTCATTGAGGTTGTTGCGTTGGTGTTTTGAAGGAGTCGAGTCAGTCGAGTGAATTTTTGGCGTGTGACGTGCACTGGAGAAGGGGTGGTTTTTCAAAAGAAACAGGGTGACTAACCAACGGTTCTGCAAAATCTTTGAACCCTAAGAATTTAATTGTTTTCAATTTCAATTGATTCAATACAAATTTTCAATTTTTTTTGTTCAAAAATGTCACCATTTTTCACCAATTTTTTGAACATTTCAGAGAAATAAATTTCAAGATAACTTTTTGAAAATAATACTAATCATGTATATTTTTTCATTTTTTTAAATTAAATTTTCGATTTATAAAAAAAATATTCATGTTTTTTTCTGAATTTTATTTTTTACTAAGAAATTGAAAATATTTTTAAAATTTTTAAAAAAATTTTCTATTTGAAACGGGTACTCGCATATGTCAGGTCGCTGGAAAAATCGCAATCTGGAAATTTATGCAAAATTTTGGTCACGTTTTTGATCTTTAACTTTTCAATATATTTTTGTTAGACTTTCAAAAACCAGAAAAATTAGCGTTTTTAAAAAATTTTCTTTATAATTTGTTATATTTTCACAAATAAAATGTCGTCAAGAATGTTTTCATTTTTTTAATTTTTAAATTATTTTTCAATTTTTCTGAAGAAGTTTTATTGAAATTTCGTTTATTCCAAAATTCTGTTCAGACATTTAAAACAAAATTTTGTTCAAAATAATTTTTTTTAAACTTTCTTATTGCTCAAATCACTTCTAAAATTTTAGAAGAATTTATTTTAACCAAATTTTGACAAGGCTGAGTAATTTTTTTCAAAATTTTGTACAAAATCAAATTCCGGGAAATTTTTTTGAAATTAGGTAACTATAACCCCCAATTCTTTTATATTCATTTAAAGATTGTAGGTGCCTACTTGAGTATCAAATAATTTGTTTGCATTTGTTGAAAATATATTTTTTCGAAAGCAAATTAAAAAAATTTTTAATTCCAATTGAAAACTTTCATTTTTAATTTTTCTAAATTTTTCCAGTTTATTAAAATCTTTTCTAATTTTTTTTTTAATCATCTCCGACTTGATGTTTTTTTCCTACGCTTATATTTTAATTGGGAAGCATTTTTTTGCTAGGTATGGTTAATTTTCATTAATTAGTAATTTTTTCAATTACGTAGGTATGTGCCCATCTTTTTTACGTTATATTTTTTTATGTTATTTAATGTTTAATTCATTTCAATTTTTTAATTTCACTTCATGTTTTGCTCATTTTCAATTTACTTTTTAAAAATTATTATCTACCTATCGATTTTTCATATTTTTTGTTATTTTGATGTTTTGTTGATTTTAATTTTTTTCCAATATTTAATTTTTAGTCATTTTTAATATTTTTATTCATTCTGAATTTTTCACAATTTTTAACTGGGTTGTTGCATTGAGCAATTTTCATCAATTTTTTTTTTGTTAGATAGGTATTTTTAAAAAAGTTTTGAAATTTTTCGTTCTGGAATTTTAAATTAATGTTCTAATAATTTTTTACCATTTTGAATTTTGTTTTTTCAATTGCCAATTTTTCTAATTTTTTAGATTTTTGATTTTTTTTAATCGATCGTTATTTTTAATTTTTAAAATTGTGTGTAATTCGGTAAGTATGTACTTGAATAATTTCTCAAGTAGATTCTTGCATTGGCTAGTAATTGTATTTTTTTTCAATTGTTCATTTTTTCCAGTTTATTTTTTTTTGTTCAGTTCTTTCTCAATATGTGTTATGCAGACTTTTCTTTATTTTTTTTAATTTTTATTTTTTTAATTCGATTTTAATTTTCGTTGTTTTATTTTATACTTTTTAATTATTTTTAATTTAATAATTCAGGTTTTTTCAATCTGAAATTTTTTCTTGTTTTGATTTTTTGTTGCTTCTAATATTGTTTCAATCTTCAATTTTTAATCGTTATTTGCAACTTAATTTTTCAAATGTCAATTTTTTATATTTATTTTTTTAATGTTTTTATTATTTTTTTTATGTTTTTCTCATTTTTAATTTTTTTTTGTCTTTAATATTTTTAAAATTTTGAACTTTATCGATTTTTATTTATTTTTTGACCATGAAAGTTTTTCTCTTTTTTAAAAAAAAAAATTGCCTTTGTTTGGTTAGTTAATTTTTCATAATTTTTTAATTTCGTTTTAAATCTTCAATATTTTGTCGTATGCAGGGTTTTTCAATGGATTTTTTCCTGTTTTTACTTTTTGTTGCTTCTAGTTTTGTTTCAATCTTCAATTCTTAGTCATTATTTTCAACTTAATTTTTCAAATGTAGGTAAGTTTTTTCATATTTTTCTCATTGTTAATTTTTTTTGAATTTTGAATTTTTTCTTGTTTTTTTCTTTTTTGTTTTTTTTAATCTTCGTTATTTTCAAAATTTCAAACTTGTAGGTAGTTAATTTTTTATAATTTTGAATTTCGTTTTAAATCATCAATTTTTCATCATTTTCAATTTTTTTTAATGGACAATTTTTTGGAGTTTTGATTTTTTTAAATTACATTTCGTTTGACTGTCAATTTTCCCCCATTTCCAATTTTTTTAAAAATTATTATCATCTTTTAAGGATTTTCAGTTTTGATTTTTTCATTTTTGATTCATAAGTATTGTTATTTTTAATTTTCCTATTCCTTCTGCTGAATTTTTGTTTTTCTGTCTAACTCAAAATTTTTATTTTTATTATTATATTATTTAGGTACCTATTATTTATTATTTTATTTTATTTTTTTTTTGATAATTGTGATTTTTTTTATAATTTTCAAGTATTGAATTCACTTTTCATTTTTTGGTTATGTACTTAAATCGTCAATTTTCTACGTTTTCATTTGAACTTAGATGTTTTTATTATTTTTTTTTTTCAGTTTTGTTTTGATCTTCAATTTTAAGTAATTTTTAATAAAATTTCAAAATGTCAATTCTACCTTTTTACTTTTCAGTGGAGTACGCGTTTCCGTTGGTATGATATTTCCTAGAAAAACTTCTAGAATAATTTTTGGGTGAAATCCTGTAAAAGTCCTGCTGTTTGCTTATAAAATTTTATTAGAGCTGGAGGTGTTTACAGAAGAACTCTGTAGTATATTATTTTTTTGAGAATAAAGTCTTGGAATAATTTAGAATAATTCCATCTCATAAGAAAAATGTCTAGGAGGCATCCTAATACCTACTTCCTTTTACGTACTCGTAGAATAATTTGAAAATCGCGTGAGAGAGTCAAGCGAGCGTGTAACTACATAATAACCTTTCTTTCTTCGCAGTATTTCGGCGTTATAGCTGGCGAAAGAAAAAAGTTTCAAGAACGAGTAGAAGATATACAAGATGATGAGAAAACTAGAGAGATTTATCGAAAGTGGAAACTGTGTCCGAAGTACGAAAAGCGTTTTATACGAGATTTAAATTGAGCGTGACGGTGTTTGGATGTTGTATTTTTTCCTCTTCTTTTTTTTTGCCCCCTAAGTTCAAATTGTATTTTAATGTTTGGATGGTAAAATAATAAAGTGTCTGCGTGCAGGTTCGACGGAGCTGGAGGTTTGTCGGCTCTCTCGGTGCGTTCTGCCTCCTGCATCGTTTTCCTATTCATATTTCCGTTCCTGGGGTATTAAAGTTTTACGAAAAGCAGCAGCTTTTTTTTTTTGTCTTCCGTCGTCGTCGTAATAATACTCGACGAAAAGTGATGGATTTAGGAAGGGTTAAACCGATTTTTTTTCTGGTGATACTCGAATTTTTTTTTGTGAAAATTATGCATACGAGAATGTGGTACTTATTACTTACCTTACTTGTGAAAACCTCTTTTTATTTTTTTCTTCATCGGTGAAAATCCAAAAAATCCAGAATAAAACCATAAATAAATTTTAGTCAACTTTCGAGTTTTTTTTTCCAAAAATTGAGAAATCCCTCTTCTCCAAAATTTACTTCATAAATTAAAAAAAAAAAAATACTCCAAAAAATTAGTGTTTTTTCTACTGAAAAAAAGACAAAAATTAGTTTTTTTTTAAAAATAAAAAGTATTTTTACTGCAAAAAGTTGAAACAGTTTTTTTTTTCAAAAAAAATCAGGGATTTTTCTTCATTAAAAATAGATTTTTGTCTCTAATAGCAAAATGTTTATTCCTCGAAATAAAGGGAAAAAACTTTTTTTTAAATAGGTATATGTAAACTCAACAGAGCAAATAATTTTTACTAAAAAAAAATTGAGATTTTTTTCTCAAAAATTTAAAAGTTTTTAAAAATTTAAACAAAACAATAAATGTCTTTTTTTCAATTTCTTCAAAAAAAAGAAAAGAAATGAGAAATTATTTTACTTCGAAAAATTTCTAGAATCTTTTCTTTTTGATAATTCAAGTAATCATTTTTATTAGAATTTTTTACTTCAAAAAAATGGAAAGTCTTTTTTTTTAATTGAGACAAAATTTGATTTTTTTTTTAAGAATTAACATTAGTCTTTCTCTAAAAAAATGAAGAGTCTTTCTTGAAAAAATAAAAATGATAAAAATAGGAAATTTTTCGAAAAAATGTAAACCAGGAATTTTAGAGGTGATTTTCATTACAGATAAACCACTTTTTCTTCAAAACATTGGAATTTCTTCTGAAAAGATTGAGATTTTTTTTCTCAAAAAATGAAAGTTTTTTAAAAATTTTGTCAAATTTCTTTTTTTTAATTTCTTCAATAAAAAGGAAATGAGAAATTATTTTACTTTCAAGAATGTTTTCTTTTTAAGAATTCAAGGAATATTCTTATTGCAACACAAGGGAAAAAATTTTTGCTTCAAAAAAATGGAAAGTTTTTTTTTTTTTTTTTTTAAATTAAAATTAGTCTTTCTCGAAAAAATAAAGATTCTTTCTTAAAGAAATAAACATGATAAAAAAATGAAATTTTTCGAAAAAATGTAGACAAGAAATTTCAGAGGTAATTTTCTCTACAGATAAACTACCTACTTTTTCTTCAAAACATTGGAATTTCTTCAAAAAGATTGCGATTTTTTTCTCAAAAAATAAAAGGTTTTTAAAAATTCAGGCAATTTTTTTTTTCAATTTCTTCAAAAAAAAAAAAATTATTTTACTTTGAAAATTTTAAGAACGTTTTCTTTTTAAGAATTCAAGGAATATTTTACAAGAGAAAAATGTTTTGCTTCAAGAAAATGTAAAGTTTTTTTTTTTTATTATTATTGTGACAAAATTAGAGTTTTTTTAAAGAATTAAAATTAGTCTTTCTCTAAAAAATAAAGAGATTTCTCTTTTGAAAAAAAATCATAGGTACCTACTTAATAAAAAAAAAATGAAATTTTACGAAAAAATGTAGACAAGAAATTTTTGAGATGATTTTCTCTACAGATAAACCACTGTTTCTTCAAAACATTGGAATTTCTTCTAAAAATATTGAGATTCCTCCAAAAAAACTCGAGAGGCCTTTTTAAAAAAAAAATTGATAAGTATTTTTCATTCTAAGAACATTGAAAAGTTTCAAAAATCGATTGAAAAATTTAGGATGTGAAAATCTATTAGACGTGGTACAAAAAAATGAATGACGTCCATCCCAGGCAAATTCCAAGCAAAAGTTTTTTTTTTACCCTCCTTACTCGGCTGTGCTCTTTCGAAATTATCCAAAATTAATCGAATCAATGTATACTGAAAATTCTCAAAAAATATCTTTCCAAAAGAGATTGTGATTTTGGATTTTTTCGTTATATCTTAACCCATTTTGAATTCATCAAACTTGTTTTTTTTTCTTCAAAAAAGATCCAAAAATTGAGTCAGTAGGTATTGGGCTGAAATTTTCAAAGAATTCTCAACCGGAAAATGGCACATAGTAAGGAACGAAATTGGTCGTACTATATTTGAAAATATATATTATCCCAGCTAGACGTGTTTTACGACACGTGTGCTGGTGCTCTCTCAAGAGCCAATATTTCAGTATTTGTAGTTCACAATCGGTTGGAAAAGTACCTTCGGTGATCTCGATAGATCAGCTTCGACAGTGTCAGCGGCAGTTGCTGCGGTGGCACCGGAATTAGAAACTTTTTCATTAAAGCGAGCAGCTTAGAAAAACTTGGAATGATTTGGAAGTTGTAATTGGTCCTGAGCCAGTATTTTGCAGCGATGTTGTTTTTTCAACTGTGAAGTTGCGTGTCGACATTTGCGGTTGAGTTGAATCTTTACAAGATTGAGTGTATTTTTATGTTCGTACTCGGATTTCGCAGGGATCAGTATACACAGGGAGAGGGGCGGAGTTGTCATAATACCTGCGAGAGTGAGACAAATTGAGGGTGCGGAGGTACGTACGTATATCGCGTGCTACAGAATTAACGACCATTTTGGATATAGGTACTCGTACTGTTTGCAAATTGTTGTTGTTTTGTTTTAAACGCGATAATTATAAAGGCATTGAGGTTGCCAACGAATAATTGTGCGTGTTTTTTCCTCTCCTCTTTTCGAGGAGGCGAGGTTGCCACTGCTTGAGTAAATATTTCACCTAAGGGGAGGAACGAAAATGAGGTTCGTGATCTGAGGGTGATATTCAGCGAAGTAATTTTTTACGCTTAATGGTTTGTTATGGAAGTGTTGTAAATGGATTCGAATTGTTTTTGAGTGCGATGGCGATGGCCTTGCGAGATAACGATATGTCGGTCGTGAATGATTCATTACGATACATACAGTGTCTCGAATTATCGTCTGAGGAATAATTATATACAGAGGTAGTCCAAGAGAATAATTTCCAAAGGGAACAATTTACTACGAAATGGTTTTTAATATTTTGGAAATGTTTTCTCGACAATTCAAACGTTTTTTCATCTCGAATGTTAGAAATTTTTTATATTTCAATTTTTTTGTAATTTTTTTTAAAGTTTTGTATTGTTTTTTTTTCTCTCTCGAGGAAAATTTTGGCTCGTTGAATAAAATTAGAAATGTCGATTTTCCAAATTTGAAAATATTTTCCAATTTACATCTCGATTCTGCCAAATTTGCTAAATAATTTGATTATGTAAAATTGTAAATTCCAACTAAACTTACGTAACGAGTAAAAAGATCTAAGAAGGAAAAAAATTGTTTAAATTGTTTTTTTTTGTTGTTTTTTTTTTGAAAATTTTGAAAGGCTTTTCGAATGAATTCGCTTTATTTGAATTTTTTCGACGTAGTATCTAATACGAGTAAATTCTCTTTGATTCTTTAGTAAATATTGATTATAGTTGGCAACATTGTCAAGTTAGAGGAACTTTTACATAAGCTGAACTTTGCGATTGGTTGTAACGACTTTGAACTTTTGTTTCGTAATTTTTATTCGTCTCGTTTTAATTGGATGAATAAAATACTTGGATTTTCACTAACGAATCGTGAACTCCAGTTTTCGAATATAGTAATTTTTATAATTTGGTAATTTTTTGCCCTTTTAGATTTTTTAACATGGTAATTTTTGATAAGAAAAAATGACATTGAATTCTAATTCATTAGTTAGTTTAACAAAAAAGTAAGGAATTGAATCTTGAACTGTGCTTGGTGAAAATTAATGCCAAAAAATTTTGATATTTTTTGTCAGAAGATTCTTTTAGAGAGTATTTTGTGTAAAATTCACGCAGAAAAATAGTTGTTTTAATAAAAAATTTTTTTTAAAAAATGGCAACAAAAGTTGTCTGAAAAAAACTTGGAACATACGGTATATAATAAATATCTTTTCGAAAAATGATTAAAAATATTCTAAAAAACTTCCTTTTTAGAAAAATGATATATTTTGATAATTTAAAAAAAAAATCCTAAAAAATGAAAATTCACTCATAAAAAATTGATGACATTTTTTTTCGAAATGTGTACGTACTTGAAAACTAAATCCTAAAAAAAAAATTGCAACCCCCCCCCCCCCAATATAGTCTCTGAAGAAAAAACTGTCTGTCAAAAATATTGAAATGAAAAATAATTTTTTAGGATATTTTTCGGGGAAAAAATCTGGACAATTTTCTCATACAAAATTTTTTGAAAAAAAAATTCTCAGAAAGAGTTGTAAGTAGGCCTATAGATTTTTTTTTAGGATACCTAATTTACAAAATCCATCTTTGAAAAAAGTTTTTGAAAGTTTTAAAAAAGATGTCCAAAAAAAAAGTTTTACAGTTTAAATTTTTTCAGAATTGTTGTATTCCAAATTTCGATTGTTTGAATATATTTTTACAAATTTCCAAACTCTGAGTTGAAATTTAAAAAAAAATCATGTTAAAGTTTACTTAGCTATCTGATTTCAGAAATTTGTTTTAAAAATTATCAAATGCTAAAATTTACATTAAATTTTGAAAAAATTAAATTTTATTCAGTTTTTTAAGTTTTAGTGATTTACTGAATTATGAAAATTGTCAAGATTACCAATATTTTAAAATTCAACCAATTTCAACAATAATTCATAAAAATGTATCGAACACAAAATTGAAATGCTGAAAAAATTTTAATTTTTAATTGAAAAAAATTATCGGCCTTCAAAATTTTTGTAAATTTTGAAAATTCATTTTTAAAACTTACTAAATTTAGAATTTTTAGAAAATTTTAAAAATTGCAAAAATTTATTATACTGCGAATCAAAAAGAGTTGTAAGTAGGCCTATAGATTTTTTTTTAGAATAATTAAGAAACCCATCCTTGAAAAATAGTTTTTGGAAGTTTTAAAAAAGATCTCCAAAAAAAGTTGTCAAAGCTTTTTCAGAATTATTCCAAATTTTGATTGTTTTAGAATATTTTTACAAATTTCCAATCTCATGAGTTGAAATTAAAAAAAAAAAAAAAAAATCTGTAAAAATTTACTCATCTAATTTCAAAAATTTATTAAAAAAATTATCAAATTCTAAAATTTTCATTAAATTTTGAAAAAAAATTAAAAATTTTCATTTTATTCACTTTTTTAAGTTTTAGTGATTTACTGAATTATGAAAATTTGTTTAGATTACCAATCTTTTAAATTCACCCAATTTCAAAAATAATTCATAAAAATGTATCGAACACAAAATGTCAGCGAGTTTAATTTGCAGTGCTGAAAAATTTTTAATTTTGAAATAAAAAAATTTAACAGCCTTTAAAATTTACAAAAATTTTGAAAATTCATTTTAAATTTCAAAACTTACCAAATTTAGAATTTGTTGCTAATTTTTTAAAATTGTAAAAATTTATTAGACTGTGAAATTTGATCTTTTCAGATTTTGGTACGTTCAGCTGAATTTTGGAAATTGATTCAAATTCAGAAATTATTCTTGCAAATTTCAAATGATTTTCCAAAGTTTTGTACAATAGGAAAAATTATGAAAATTGAATTGAGAAAATAAGTGTGTGAAATTGATCAAAAATTTTAAAAATGATTAAATCTCAAATTGACCTTTAGAAAATTTTTGAAAGTTACTAAATTTTAATATTCAAAAATTATCAGATTTTTAGACTTAATAATTGAATTAGAAAATTGTAAAAGTTTATCAACATTTTAATATTGATCTATCATTTCTTCCATAAATTTTGAAGTTTAACCAATTGAGAAAATAAGTGTGTGAAACTGATCAAAAATTTTAAAAATTATTAAATCTCAAGTTGACCTTTAGAAAATTTTTGAAAGTTACTAAATTATAACTTTTATATCGAAATTTGAAGGTTTAATAATTTTTAAATATTTTGTGAAAAAATAGGTACTTACCTCACTATTGCGAAATTGGTGATAAAAGTCAGATTTTCTGGTGCTGTTGCGGTCTTGAGTTTCTTTTTTATATGTATATTGATTTGTCACTACAATACAGACAAAATCATTTTCATTTTCGAGCATCGGAACTATTCAAAACAATCAGTGCTGGTATTTTTTTTTTTTTTATTTTTTTTTTTTGAAATTTTCAATGAATACTTTTTTACAGATTCATTTGACAATGGTACAAAATCATAAATTTTCATTCTTATTTTCTTTCACATTGATTCTGTCGTAAGATCTGAAATTCGATTTAAAATTGGAATCAGTGTTGCCACTTCCATTTTAAAAAAATCCAATAATTTGAAACATTTATTTTAACACAAAACAAATTCTTAGTACAATGCTATTGATAATCTTCGACATGAATAAATTTTAATCATTTTTTTCAAATTTAAAATGGGCTCACAATAATGCAAACACATACACACACCGAATATTTAAGTAGGTAGGTAGGTAATATGCACTAATACATACGATATGCCTATATATTGTTATAACAATACGAGATATGAAATCAACAAATTGTACCAACAAAAAACAACAACAATAATAATTATAATACGTACATAATATAACGATAATACAAAAAATTGAAAGCAAAACACCCAATAAGTTGAAAAAATCAACATCAAGTTTTTTTCATTTTTTTATTTGGTTAAGAATACGCTGGTTTGTTAATATTTGGTACATGTTACCCCTCTCCTTCCATTGGTAAAAATGACAAAAGAAATGGTTGGCCCGGCGATAAATAAATTAATTTTAATATTTTTTATACAAAATAACGCAAGTACCCGAATACTTTGGTTTTTATAAAATTTAATATCGTACAAAAAAATGCATCGTGGTTGTAAAATATTGACAAAAAAAATTATATATCGAGTAAAGGTAACTAACGGGTCAATTATGTAAAAAAAATCTTAGGTAACTTGAAGAAATTGAATTTTTTCCTCGTTTTCCTCCCTCTTTGTGTTGAAATATTAGAAAAAAAGTGTACAACGAAGGAGGAATAGATTCTAAACCAATACCATACTAGGTTAATAGGTAGGTACAGGTACAGGTATTTGCTCGTTAATTGAAAATTCTGAAATGATGAAAGTTCGCCTAGGAATATTACCTTAGGTAAGATTTTATAGGTATAGAGCGATGCACGAAGCAGTGATAAGTTTCACTCTTGATCTTTTCTCTCTTTATTTAGTAAACAGTTTAAAAGGTAAATATTTACTCGTGAAAAGTATTTCGCGATTACGAGAGCAAAAGAGAGAAATGAGATCGACGTTGCCTTTGGGTTTTGTTGATTTTGATGGGAAAAAAAGAGACGAGGCAGTTCTTTTTGTCGCGAATGAACCACGCAGAAATGAAGGGAAAATGGTAATGATATGTTGAACTTTTTCGGTTTATAATTTTCATTAATATCGAAAAGTTTCCAAGAAGAGAGACGTTATAGACATGAATGGTACCACGAGTTGTTTGTTACGATTTGTACTATTTAAATGTGGGTTTGGATGAGTTATCTGATGTCGTTTGCCTCTTTTTGAGAACTTCCCTCCAACATATTTTTTAGTCGACAAAAAAAAATCGGTCGTTTGATATCGTGTGAAAAGAACGACCGAAGCAGCCACAGTGTTGAAATGAAAAAGAGAGTCGAAAAATTGTCGATTTGATTAAAATAATATTCCGTCGAGTTTTAATTATTTTCCTTCTTTTTGGCCAGATTTGAAATTTTAATCAGTTCAGTATTTTTGTATCTAGCTCTCTCTCTCGAATGTACGAGTATATTACGATACGATGTCGAATTATCATTTAGATTACGCAGCCGAATACGAATCGTCTATATTTTGTTCGTGGGAGAGATTTTTCCACCGAGCAGGAGTATGTGGTGATGGGGAAGGCGGAGGAAGAAATGGTAATTTGGGCGTTACGACGATTAAAATTGTCATAAGGATTATTTCGGGGTTTTGGTCGAAGTGAATAAGCGACTGTGGTGCGAAATTTATCGAGCCAAATGGGCAAAAAATGAGAGCTTAAATTTTGGAGTACGGTAACGTACGGGCTGAGGTGCGGTGCGGTGTATGCAAAACCGTTGATCTCCTTGTGTGCCATTTTCCTTTCGTATTCTCGTAGGTATAGCGCGTTTTATGCGCGAAATTCGCGAATTCGTTGGAGGATGTTATGAAAATTGAAAATTTTGCTGTCGATGAAAGTTGAAGTGAGGAAGATGGGAATATTTCTGATTAAATACTTTGCAAAAATCAGACAATTTTGTCAAAAAATCGATAAATTTGTACGATTGAGTAGGGGGGGGGGGGGGTCAAAATTAAAAAAAAATTAATTTACAATAATATGGAGAAATTAAGAAAACTCAGGAAATGTCTGAGAAATTGTGAAATTTGTTCAGGATCCGTACATTTTTAGGTGAAAAAAAAGAATCGTTATACGTACGAAGTACAAAAGTAGAAAAATCGTGAATTTAGAATTCACAATTTTTACAAGTTTTCAAACATTTCTTCAAAATTTTGGTTTTTACATTTTGCTTTGAAATTTTGCTCGAAAACAATATTTCTCAATTTTTTCCAAAAATAAATTCCTCAAGAATTTTTGTTCAAAAATAAATTTCTCAAAATGAAACATTTTTTAAAGCGTTAAAAATATTTTTTAAAAACGTTATTCTAAATTTTTATGAATTTTTCAGAAACATTGTTTAAAAATTTGCTCAAAATGATTCCTAAAAAACAAATTATTTTTCAAATTGTACCTAGTTAAAAAGCTATCTCATACATTTTTTTCAATATTAATTTTTGAAAAATAAAAAATAGAAATGCTATTCAAAAACTTGAAATCTTGGAAGATTTCTCAAAAAAAAAAAAAAAAATTAAAAAAAAATGTTCAAAAATTATATTGATACATTTTGTTTAAAAATTTTGTTCGGAAAATTTTTAAACATCATGTTAAAAACATATTCTTTGAAATATTTTCGAAAACATTTGAAAAAAATTTGTTCGAAATTTATTACATCTCACAAAAATACCTACTTACATTAAAAAAAAAAAAAATCCTGTCAAATTTTTTTTCTCAATTTTTAGTTCTTAGATGATTTTTGAGAGGAAATATACATATCCACAAAAAACATTCTTTTATTTTTTTTGTTCAAAATTATATGTTTTAGAAACGTTGTTCAAAAAAAAAAAAAAAAAGAAAAGAAAAAAGAAAGAAAAAAATCATTCATAAATTTAAAAAAAATCATTAAAAAATAAAAAAATAATCATTTAAATATTTTTTTTAAATTCTCAATGAAAATGATATTTTGGATTTCGCTAATAAATTGATATCTGAAAAAAGTTTGTTAAAATCATTTCATTGAAATTTGGTCAAACAAAATTCCTTGAAATTTTTTTGAAAAATATTTTTTTCAATTTCTGTTTAAAAATGCATTTAAAAACAAATAGGAATAGTGTTCAAAAACTTTTTTCGAAAGCTGAAGACACTGATAATTTTTCAAAGAATAAAACTTTTTTTTAAAAAATTTTTGTTGAAATATAACTTGCTTTCTCTCTTCAAAAATTTTATTTGAAAGTGATTCTTTGAAAAAAAACTTTGTTTAAAAACTTTTTGTTCATTTTTTTTTTATTTTTCAAAAAAATAAAAAACACTTTTAAATTTCGATCAAAAACCATTAATTAAAGATTTTTTTTTCATTTTGTTCAAAAAATTTGTACAAAAACATTTTTTTTCATTTTGCCTCAGAATAAATTCTTTTAAAAATTTCATTTTTCAAATTGTTGTTTGAAAACTCTTCTTTAACATTTCGTTCAAGAAAATTTCCAAAACTTGTTCTTTAAAAAGAAATTCCTTAATTTTATTAAAATTTTGTTCATAAAACTGTTTTAAAAACACATTGTTCTCAGATTATCAATAAAAAAAGAATACATAAAAAAAATTTACGTCTAAAAATTTTTTTAGTTTTCAATTTTTTTTAATCAAGTAGGTACCTAGGTATAATTTCTTTGATTTTTTTTTGAAACCCTTTTTAATTTTAATTTTTATTCAAAAACGTTTGTCAAAAATTTTGTTTAAAAATAATTTCCCAAAAATGAAAATTTAATTTAGGTTGAAAAAATTTTTTCAAAAATTTTATCATTTTATAAAATACTTTTTCATAATTGTCAGAAATATTTTTTTTTCAATATTAGCCATGAACCATTTTTTTTTTACTATCTATTCAAAAATGATTTTTTCAAAAATTTTGTTTGGAAATATTTTTTTGAAATTTTGATAGAAAACAACATTAGGCAGGTACCTATAAAACAATATTTTTCCATTTTATTTAAAAATGATTTTCTCTACAATTTCGTTTGAAAACATTACTTACAAAATTTTGTTCAACACTACATTTATTTTTCAAAATTCTGATCCCGAACCTCATTTTTTTATTCTTTTCAAAAATAATTTTTAAACTTTATTTTGTTGAATAACTTTTTTCATGATTTCGTTTTCATAAATTTTAATTTGAACATTTTTTTGGATTTCGTTTCGAATTTAATTCTCATTTTAATGAAATACTCGAACCTTTTTAAAACATAAATAGGTATCTATTTTTTGAAAAAAAAAAAAAAAAAAAAAAAAAAAACTTTAAAACGATTTCTTAATATTTTTTTCTAAAACGACTGTTTTGACATTCGCTCAACTCTGAAAACATTTTATCAAAATATGTTCGCAAAAATTCTGTTTTTGAACGATTTTTTTCAAGTCTGCTCAAAAACAATTTTGAATTTTTTCAAAAAAATACTGCGTAATTTTAAATAAGTATTTTTTATTCCCTAAAGTTTTGTCCAATAATACTTGATTCCTAAAAAAATTATGTTCAAAATACGATAATTATGTATAATTCTGATCAAAAAATTTTTTTCGTTCATTTTGTGTTAAATTAAAATTTGTTGATGTTCAAAAATGATTTTCTATAGATTTTGTGCAAAATCTTAATTTTTTTGTTTAATATGGCAATGAAAAAAATGCTTGAACTAAAACGGTGTAAAAGTGTGAAAAATTTGCTGAAAATTTTCAAGTTCAAAAAAAAATTTCCCTTACAATAAAAATGCTCATGTGTTTCTTCTTTAATTTTTTACGTTGTAAAATTTCCCTCGTAATTGAACAATTTGAAAATCGAAACCATAAATAGCTTTTTTTCACACGAGAAATTTTTCAGTAAAAAAAATAACAAAAAAAACAGCCAAGTCCCCTCTCTTCACCGCTGCACTGAATAACAAAATTGTTTCTATTTTCGTTTGTATATTTGTAAAGTGTCGTTCAGATAACGTTGATATCAAAAACACGATCTAGGTATATAAACTGGGTAAAACACTCCATTAAAATTCAATTTTAAACGTACTCTAGGACTTGACGAGAAATTTTTCCTAAAATAGTATACCCGTCGCGTCGCTGATTGCGGTAATGGCGACAAAGGTACCTTTACTCTCTCTATTAGGGGCATGGCACCTCTCTATGCTCGTATACATATAGCAGGTATACGTGTAGTTATACCGAACGTGTTGTTGGTAAATGTATATTTTTGCGAGAAGAAACGACGATCGCATGAAAAATAACACTAAATTATACGGTGGTCTACTGAAGAATTCATGAACTTTTAAAGCTGAAAATCGATTCAAAAGGCCGATATTAGCGAGTTTCGTTCGCCGTACAGTACACCGTATTATAAAAAGGTTCTGGGCGAGTGCTGCAGCGCGCACACAGAAAAAGCGAGAGCTGTGTATCGTAATACTTAAAACATTCAACTGCGTAACACCTTTCACCCCTTTATGATAGCGAAGTTCAATGTCGCGCTTTCTTTTAAATTAAGTACTCGTTCGCCTTGAAGCTTTCTCGCCGTTCTCGACTGGATTTTTGCTGACTTTGGTTTAATTCTCTATTCGGCTTCGTACGCTCTCCCTCCCTCTCGACCAAAGTATACCAGCTAAGCGATAATTTTTTGACAGATTTTTCATCTATACATACAGGGTGTCCCGGTTCAAAGAAGCCAGACATGAGATTCTCGTTAATCGACTGCCAACGTAATAAAAAACTTTATGTATGCCAGGTACCTATGTTGATTTTGAAGGGGCAATGATTTAAAAAAAAATTGTCAATGACAATAAAATAAGGCTGTAGCTGTTTCATTATTCAGAAGAATGAAAAAAAAGGTTATGTGAAAAAATTGTCTATCTTTGAAAATGAAGGGGTCGCGAATATTCGATGATCGGTATTTTTGAAGTTCAAGGCTCCACGGTGCCTTCATTTTCAAAGGTAGGCAAATTCTTCCCATGATATTTTTTGTTCCTCTCAAAAAGTTACACCTTTTCCAGGTATTGTCCTGATGAAATTTTGCAATTTTCATATCTCATCAATGCGTGGGTGTTAATTTTGACCAGAATTTCGTGTAGGTAGCTCTATAGCTCCTTCAATTTCAGGGGTAGGCAACCAAATGTCCTTGGAATAATTTTGCTTTTTCAAACTGTTTTCATTAAAAGAGCAATTTTGAGAAGTAAGACCAAAAAATATAAAAATTCAAAAATTTGGTAATTTTTTTAATTTTTTTTTTGGGGGGGGGGGAGGTTATGCATTACTAAAAATTGAGTTTAAGGGAAAATAAAAAATAGGTAATAATTTTCTAATAAAATACAACAACTTAAAATTCTTTCTCATGACGAGGAACGAGGTTGATAGGTTAGAACCAAAACAAATGTAAAAATTTAAAAATTTAATATTTTTTCATAATTTGTAAAAAATGAGAGGCTTGTGAGCCCACTTAAAATTGAGTTAGGGTGAAAATAAAAAAATTAGGAATTATTTTCTAATGAACTTCAACAACATAAAATGCCAAATGAAAACATTTTGCTCGTTTTTGTCAATTTTTTTTTTTTTTTTTTTTTTTTTTTTTTTGAAAAATTGAGAAAAAATTAAGTTGGGGGAATTAAAAATTTGAGAATTCATTCTCATGGCAACTGACAAGGAACAATTTTGATTCTTTATAACTAAAAAAGAGCAAAATTTTAAAAATCGGTGATTTTTTCAAAAAAAAAAGTGGGATGACTCGACACCACTTGAAATATCCAAAATTCCAAAATGAGGACCCCACTCGGGGTTCGCAAATTTCAAGTAACTTCAGAATTTAAATCCACCAAATTGTCGAAATTTGGATTTTTAATCTTGGAATAATAGAAACGATTTTGAATTTTTTCAAGTTACTCGTATCAAAAGGAATTAAAATTCAAAACCTTTTTTTTTGTTTCTTTGGTTGGTTTGGTTTGATTTTGCACTAGTTGTTGTGAGTGCGACTTATTGCTCTATGAGATTTTTAAAATTAGGCTTCGAAGGATTTAATTTTGTATTGTTCTAAGAAACCTCAGAAATTTTTTTTTGGTAAAAACAGATTTTTTTTCTCCGATAAAATTACTAAAAATTTTACTCATTTTTTTTCTACGAAAGAATTGAAAATTTTACTCAACAAAAAAATTATAGACACTTTTTTGCATAAAAATTAAGTTGCTCTTTTTTTCTTCAAAAGTTGAGTGAGAACAATTCTTATTATAAAAAAATTTACCCCTAAAAATATAAAAATCATTTCAGAAAAAATCAAGAGATTTTCTTTTCCAAAAAATTTTAATATAAAAAAACTAAAAATTGCTATTTTTAAAACAAATTGAGAGACAGAATAAAAAGTGTTTTTCTCAACAAAAAAAGAGAATTTTTTTAGATTGACTCGAAAAAAATCGACTTTTTTATTTCGAAGAAATTCAGAAATTTTTTTAACAAAAAATTAAAGGATTTTTTGTATTTAAGATCAAACCGAAAATTTAGTTGATTTTTTTTTTCAAAAAAAAAATCCTTCGAAAATTTGAAAAATATTTTGTTGTTCAAAAAAGTGAAGGGCCTTTTTCTCAAAATAAAAAAATAAATTATTTTAATAACGCTATAGCATTATTAAATTAAAAAATTAAATAATTAATTAATTAATACCTAAGAAATGTGTTATTCGAAGAAAAATTGGAATTATTTCTGCCAAAGAGTTTGTTTTTTTAGAAAGAAATCGAAAGATTTTATTTTCAGTTTTAATAAGAAAATACAAAAAATTGAGATTTCTGGAAAAAATTAAAAGATGAATGATAAAGGATTATCTAATCGAAAATTAACGTGAGCCAGATGTCAGAGTAAAATTATTTCTTTATTTATTATTTATTTTGGATTTTAAAATCCAATTAAATACCTATGGAAAGGATTTTAGATTTTAGATTTTAAATCCAGACGTGAAAAGAATTTTGGATGTTGGATTTTGGATTTTAAATACAAACATCACAATAATTTTGGATTTTGATTTTGAATTTCTTTTTTCCTTTTTTGTTAGTCAAGTGGTAGGCACTTGGTCGTATCCAAATCTGGAGCCATGTCATGAGATTCCTTGGACTATCACTCCCTCTCATCGCAAGTTCAACATCGAGTCAGCTTCTACGAGTATAACGATTATTAGTCGTATTTATAGATGAGGTGCTATTTTGTTCGCAGAGCTCGCACAAAAGGGAGCATTTAAATTGATGTCTTTTTTCGTGCATGAAACGCCATATCACCGCACAGCAGCGTCAAGCGTCAGCCTAATAAAAAATGCCATCGTTCTTTCATCGACGATGTTACTTGGGGTAGGTGGTAAAGCGAGAATAGCAAAGAAAGCGGCACGGTTCAACGGATTTTCGTCGCATTGTCGCGTCCTTTCACCATAATATAGGTATATTCTCCGTAGATAAATGGGATATTAAAAAGAAGAAGAAAAAAGGAAAAGTAAAAGCAACTTCATCGAAGGCGTGGATTAAAACGTCGCAGCTTTTCTACGCCTCGATCGAAAACGAAAAAAACTCCAAAATTGAAGAAGGTTCTCGTGCGGTGGAGAAAAAACGAAAAGGCAAAAAGCACAGAGACGCGGGTACGAGTTGTGATTTCAACAAAACGTGTGTGCCAGTTCGTGGCTAAATTCGGCTCGACTTCCGCATCGTACGTAGTTGATTTTCAAGTGCTGGCTCGAGCCAAAGTGGGACGGAGACGGAGGCAAGAAGAGCAACACATTGGAGCGATATCCTTCTTAAAATGTTATTTCATCAGGATTCTGCGGATGCATTGAGGGATTACAATTGAAAGCAGAACGACGTATAGAAATTCAATGCGGCCTGCGTTCAGAAACGAAACATTCGAGAAGAGTATTTTATTACAAATTCTACACCTTAAGGCGTTGGTCGAGTTAAATGGGTAATTTATATAGTATATAAGGCGAAGTTCAACTTTTTATACTCGAGGGTTAGCGTACACTTTTCTACGCTGGAAGAGACAGGAAGGGGTTGGCAAAGAAGGAAACACGTTTCTCGATACGATTCGCCAACGCTCGTATTGCGAATACAGTACATAATTTTAAAATATCTTAGAATAATACGAGAACAACAGAACTGATAAAAATTAATTTCCAATAATATGTACAAAAAATTTCGTTTTTTTTTTTAAATTAAAAAAATATTAGTTTTAAAATTTGGTAACAGTGAATTGAAAAAATTCAGGGGGAAAAATCGTGAAATACTCCTCGTTACAATAATGTGATATTTTATACATCACTGCCATAAACGTCTCACCTATCAGGCGTATATTTGATATACGAGATTCATTACGTGGTTATAGGTGTAACATTAGGGTGGCCCTTATTTTGGAAATTATGGAAGTGTTCTGAGTATCAGGCGTCAATTGTTGACATATATACAAAGAAAATAATTCCCTATTTTTTATTTTTTTCCCTAACTGCATTTTGAGTCATGTCGCCGGCCTCCATTTTTAAAAAAATTGAAAATTTTAAAAAAATGGGCAATTTTGAAAGTTTTGAATTTTTTTTTGAAAAATGGTCATAAGATGGGTATTACTATAATATAAAAAGACCATTTTCGATCATCTTTACCCCTGTTTTCATTGGACATCGTTTCGAGGGTGCTGAATTCGAATATTCACTTAATTTTGTGATTGGGGTCTCCCGAAGCCCTTCCCAGCCCTCCGGACACCTGTAATTCGTACTATTTCAAGTCCGGAGGGCTGCGAAGGGCTTCGGGAGACCCCAATCACAAAAGTAAGTGAATATTCGAATTCAGCACCCTCAAAAACATAACAAACGATATGCCGCACCCCACCATCCCCCTACCCCACATTTTTCAAAATTTGAGGGGCCGTGAAAGGCTTGAGGGGGGTTTATCAAAAAATAAAGTCGAAATTCGAACTCAGCACTATCGAAAACATAAGAAACGATATGTCATACGATTTTTTTCATTTGGGTCAATTTTTCCCCAAATTTGGGGGGCTGTAGAGAGCTTGGTATGGGTCCTATCAAATAATCGAGATGATATTCGAATTCAGCGCTATAAAAAACGTAACATACGATATGTCACTCATTTTTAAAAAAAAATTGAATTTGAGTCAAAATTTTGGGGCACCATGCCCCCCAGGGGTGATGAGATCCCACGACGAAAATCATTTAAGTTAATGTAATATGAAAATACCCGCTCACAGGAATTTTTTGAAATTTTTAAATTATAGCTCCCAAATTTGGTAAACTTTTGAAATTTGAGCTTTTCTCAAAGAAGCTCAATTTTTGATTTTTGCAATTTTCAATAGTGATTCTGAATTGCCTTTTGATGCTCTTCAAACCTCCCTTTACAGATTTTCGCTATCTATTATAGATCTTGACTTATGCTTCACCAAAGTTGGGTATCATAACAAGAAATCGCCAAAGTTGAAAAACAAAAGAGCCCCCCCCCCCAAAAACCCCAAGGGGTTGAGGAGAAAAAACCAGCGGTTCTCTCACTTTTGGGATTAGGAGAACTCATAAAAATTTTTTGAACGAATTCCGAAGACCCAAGTGAAAAAAATGGCCGTCTTGGTATGGAATGACCCGGAATAATTTTTCATAAATCTTGAAAAATAAAAATTGGATATTTTTTTTTAGTATTTTATTTTTCAAGAATGAATTTTTTCTAATTTTTTATACATGATTTTTCTTAAATTTTGAAAGAAAATGATTTTTCAATTTTTTCAAGAATGATTTTTTCAATTTTTAGAATAATTCATTTACTTTTGAATTTTCAAAAAATACGATAATATTTTTGTTATTATTGAAAAAAAAATCAAGATGGATTTTTTCCAATTTTGTTTTTAGAGGTGATTTTTTTATACTTTTCAAAACTACAATTCCGAAATTTTACTTGCCAATTTTTAATTATGATAAATTTTCAAAAAAACTGGGTAGTTTATTAGTCAAATTCTTCAGCATACACATCGATTTTTTTTCCATTTTTGTGAAGATTTTCTTTGAATTTTTACAAATAGAAACTATGTAAGTAATTTTTTTGACTATTTTATTTCAATTTTGCAAGGATAAATTTTTCCTTTGCTTAGAAATTTTTTTGGTTTTCAGAAATTAAATTCCAAAAATTTTTAAAAATGCAATTTAAAATTTTTTCAAAATTGAATTTCTTTACAATAACTTTTAATGATAACATTTTTAATTTCCAATTACAAAATTTTCGAAATTTTTCAATTTTTAGAATGATTTTTCATATTATTTAAAAAAATAAAAATTGAGTATTTTTTTAAATATTTTATTTTTTAATGAATTTTCTTCAAATTTTACAGATCATTTTCTCTTGAATTATCAAAAATGATATTTGTTACTCTAAAAAATTTCAAGATGGATTTTTTCGAATTTTTTTAAAGGAAATTTTTTTCTATTTTTCAAAACTACATATATTTTAATTTTACAATTCCAAAATTTTACTTATTAATTTTTAATTATGAAAAATTTTCAGAAAAATTAGTTTAGGCATTCTTCAACTTAACATAGGTATACACATCGAATTTTTTTCAATTTTTGAGAAGATTTTCTTTGAATTTCCACAAAATAGAAATACAGTGTAAATTTTTTTGACTATTTTATTTCAATATATCAAAGTTAAATTTTTCCTTTGCTTAGAGATCTTTTTGATTTTCAAAAATTGAATTTTAAAAATTTTGAAAAATGCATTTTTAAAAATTTTCTAGATTGAATTTTTTTCCAATTATTTTTTAAGGATGACATTTCTTGGTAGGGCGTTTATAATAGCCAGGTTATTACGTCCGTCGGAATGAGCTTTAGGTGGAGTTTATTTTTCAAAATTTGAATTTTTCTTCATCTTATAAATTATTTTTATTAAATTTTCAAAAGAATTTGCACCTTTGTTGTTTACAGATAAAGATATACATCTTCTACCAATTATTCCCTAGGTATTGACTGTTTTTTTTTTGTTATTGGTGAAAATTGAAAATAATTGAAAATTCCATTCATAATAACTACACTCGAAATCAAAATTTAAACCCATTCCATGATTTCATCCTTGATACGCCACTGACGTTTTTCAAAGGTCCAATGTCACCAATTGACGCCTGATATTCAAAACATTTCCAAAATTTCCAAAATAAAGGCCATCCTAGTATAACATAGAACTATATACATATAGGTAGTATAGCCTCTGTAAATAACACTTGGCCATATAATTATTATAGTATAATTCGGGTATTACCGACACCTCAGCAAACATATCTGAATGAGGCCCATCACAACGGTTACGACAATGACCAGCGAAATGAACCCGTAAATAATGTACAAATGAACCAATGCAAATACATACAGATTTCTATGGCACCAGTCGTTCGGCTGATACAGGCTGATGTCGTAGCTGGGTTTGTAAATTCGCCAAATCCAAAAATTACCTAATACGAACCAGCAAACTAGAAATGTGAATAAACCGAAGTATCCTATTTCGGCGGTAACCGATAGCGACGGCGTGTCGTTATTTTCGCGAGAGCTGTCTCTCGGGTTCAGTCTTTCGTATCGCAGTGATCTGATTTGACGCCAGAGTACCCAGAGCATCTGCAGCAGGCCGAAGCAGCCGCCTACGATCATGTAGAGTGATATGCACGGCTCTTTGGGGCAGTCTCGACTGTAGCTCGCACCTGTAAAAGAAGCAATCGAGGGGTTGAGTGATTATGTAAAGAATTTGCGTTGATTTTTGATTAGAAAAACAATTTTCTGGCAAAATTTCCTAGAAGAGATTAATTTTATCAAATACTTAATTCGCAGGTAGGTCTAGGTACGTCCTCTCAAAATGAACAATTAAAAAATAAAGAAAGAAAGAAAGAAAAATTCGATAGTAATAAAATCTCAAAAAATTAATGCAATAAATAATTTTTTCCCAGAAATAAATTTTCTTTTGAAAAATAGTGTTTCCAAAAGAAAAAGTTGTTGAAAATACTTTTTAAAAAAAAAAAGTAAAAACTAATTTTTTTCATAAAATTAAAAAAGAATTCAATGCTGTAAAAACATTTCTCCTAGAAGCAGTAAAATCTCCATAAATATAAATCTTTTGAAAACTTTTTGTGATTTAAAAAAATGAATAAAATAAAAAATTAGTCTTCAAAAATTAAAAAATTTTATACCTACAGTAGTTTATCTATTGATAAAAAGCAGTATTTTTTAAAATTTCAAATCTAATTTTTAAAAAGTGAAAAAAGTAAAGTAAGTAGGTAATTTAGATTAGAGTTGAATTGAAAAATTTACAATTTTTAAAATATTATAAAAATAATATAGAATTTGAAAAAAAAAATGAAAATTCAATAAAATTTCAAGTTTTAGCTCTATATTTTAAAATTTTGATATATTTTCATAAATTGGATAAATTTTTATAATTTAAAAAGTTTGTTCTGAACAATTGAAGGGTTCGTTGTGAAAAGAACCGAAGTCCATTTCGGGGTTAGCTTGTTTACGTTTTTCATAGACGCATTACAGCCGGTGTGTGAATGCGAACGATTCGTTCAAACAGCACAGTAGTGTCATGAAGTCACGATGACACTATTGTGATGTTTGAACGAATCGTTCGCATTCACACACCGGCTGTAATGCGTCTATGAAAAACGTAAACAAGCTAACCCTGAAATGGACTTCGGTTCTTTTCACAACGAACCCTTCAATTTCTATATTGGGATACACGATACAGTTAATTTCAAATAAATAAATATATAAATAGGTATATATAAATATAAATAAATAAATAATAATTTTAGGTAGGTAATAATTATCATAAATTAGTTTTTCAATAACTTAAAATGAAAAATTTTTCAACATTTTATTTTTTTAAGAAATAATAGTAGGTAGGTTACCTATTCAATTTTTGAAAAAATTTTCCAAAAAAAAAGGAGGACCTACTTATTCTTAAAAAAAGATTTGAAAATTTTAACCTCTCCCGTCCCCTCCAAAAAAATGAAAAGTTCGTTCAAAAAAAATATGTATGTATTTTTAAAAATTCAAAAAATTTGTTTCCAAGTAAGTAATTCAAAAGCTTTGTTTTCGTGAAATTATTATTTTTTTTTTAATGATGCAAAATCATTTTCGTAGAATCAAAATACTGCTTAGATACCTACCATTATTTTTCTTAAACGAGTTGAAAATTTATTTTTCAAATTATTGAACGCTTTGTTCCATTGTGAAATTCCAAACTTAGATAAATAAAAACGAAATAGATGTGAAAATAATTTCAAGTCGTAGAAAATCATATATTCCATCAAAAATTTTCAAGAACCATTGCAAATATTGAAATTAAATTTTTCTTTTAAAAAAATTCAAAAACATAACCGAAAATTAAAAAAAATATTTTTCAGTACAATTTAAATCCTTAAAAAAATGGAGGAAAATAAGTCAATATGTAGGTATTTATTTTTTTTCTAATTGAACATACGAACATCTCATCATTTATTTTTTTTTTAAATTAAAAAAAAATAATTTTTGAAAGATTATTTTTTTAGAGAAAATTTTTCGAAACTTACGTCAAAAAAAATTCAAAATTCTATCTTAAATTTTGAAACCCTCTGCAAAAATCATTTAAAAGCGTTTTGGAAGGGAAATATTTGGAAATTTTATTAAAAATATTCTTTCAGCATTTTTTCATTCAAATAAAAAATTAATAATCTTCTATATTTGTAAATTTTTTATACATCAGAGTAGCGTTTGAAAATTTACGAGAAATTGTGTCTAGATTTTTTATAAGAAATAAATAGATACCTCATATTCAAAAAAAAAAAAAATTAAATGAAAAAATGAAAAAATAAAAAAAATAAAAAAAATGATGAAATACCAACGTATTTTCTTTCAAATAAAATTTTTGAATCTATTCAAGAACATTTTGAATAATTTATTCTCAAAAAATTCTACTTGAAAGATTTTTTGTGAATCTATTTCTAATTTTGATACCTAGGTACTTACGTACACCTACCTAATTTTTGAAATTTTCCAAGAAAATTTCGAAATATTTTTTCCGAAAAATTGGATTGGAGTGCTAACCTGCAATTTTTGGTCAATAGGATATTTTTTCTTGAAAATTTGGGTCACTACTTTTTGTCATTATTTTCCCAAAAAAAAGTTCACTATAAAGTCATTAAAAAAAAAAAAAAAAAAAAAAAAAAAAACATAATAGAAATACGTACCTATTATGCCTGATTTTTAAAAAAATGTTTTTTTTTTTTTTCAAAAGTCAGAGTGAAAAAGATGTTTTGTATAATAATTGTGGCATTATTTTGGAAAAGGTCTCACTTTGACTTGTCGGTCCAAAATGAGTTATGACCGGGTCTTTGTAGGGTAGAAAATTATCTGTCTAATGAGATGTTTTCGAAGTCTGTTTGATAATTTTTGAGCGTTTTACAGCGCTTCAAAGTTAACAGTTCTAAAAATGAAAATTTTGGGGGAAAAGTTTTAAAATTTTGCCCCTAATTTTTCTTATTACTGTAGAATTGCCTCTATTATAGCTAAAAATTGCAGTGACCTCTCATTTGAAAGGAAATTTTATGCTCTACAACATGGTGGTCTTGAAAATTTTCCTTGAGTCAAAGTTGGACCTGTCGTAATATGGATTTTGATGAATGGTCAACTTAAATGCCTTAGTTAACCGACTTCCCGCGAGTTGCACTAGTGAATCCTTAGTCCAGATGAAATAATACACCTTCCACTTACTGAATCCATCAATAACTCAAAACGTCCCACTTTGAACATTTTTACCTAAGAATGTGATTTTCTCAAAACTATGAAAAAACCAAAGTGGGACCTTTTATAATGCCACAATTATTGAAATTTGAAATTTTCTTTACCTAATATTTATTTTATTTTTAAAAATTTTTTTTTTGCAGCAAATTTGAAAAACTTTATTTTTTATTTTATGAAAAAAATGATAAAATAATAATATCTAATAATCATACCTAATAAATATACTTAATGAATACAATACTTGATCTTTCTTTTCATTCATTGTTTATAAAAAAAGAAAATCTGAAGTATGAAACCGAACGAGAAAATTTATATTCGGTACTTGGGTTTTTTTTAATTTCCCTTTATTCAAAGGTAATGTTGTAGCGATAAAAAGGAAAGAAACCGCACTAAATGAAGCTACTTGCTTATGAAAAAATTTTCACCGGCCAAAGAATACAAAAAAAAAAAAAAAAAAAAAAAAAAAAAAAACTATAAAAAGTATATACACAAGAGGAAAAAACTTGGCCATTAAAACGATATTCTCTCCATTGTTTTGTATGTAAATTGTTTCCTCGTTGTGTTTAAAGTGAAAAAGAAACCTTTGCAAAAAAAAATACCAACATAATAACAATAATCAAATGAAAAATGAACTTGCTGCTCGCTAAAAGCGTAGGTATCACATCTACAACGGCCGAACGACGACGATTAGTCCGGAGCTAGTGTTTTTTTATTTCTCTCTTTCTATATACCTACGTATGTGTATAGTATTTTATTGTATACTCGGGATGAAAGGCAATAAAAAAAATTATGCTAATGAAATACGTCGATTTTTGTATCGGTCCCATTTACACAGGTTCAAGTTTCTCTTTGTTCGACGTGTCAATACACCTATACCTATGTAAATTGGACAGAGGAAATAATTTTGTTTTCTATGTCGAAAAGGTTAGAGGGAGGTAAGTGAAGGTGAAGATCAGACTTTGTTAGGTAATGAAATTAATACAAAACTGTATCGTTATTTTTTCTCGCTCTCTATTTCCTCTCAGTCCATATTTGGCTTGCTTTTATCGTAGGTACTTAGAGTCTGTCTCTGTACGTATTTCTTGTCATTAGCAATTTAGCATTCATAGCTTTTATACCTATGTATGGCGATTGTTTCATCCAAAAGTACTCGAAATATGCAGGTAGGTAAATGAATGGCAAAGATAAACTAAGATTGAAGTGACATAGACTCATAATGCTTTTAGGGTTTTAATTTATCGCGTTTGTGTGGACATAAAGCTATATTAATTTTAACTCGCTTTGCTCGTGGCAGCAAGTGATAAAATATAGTTTCAGATTCATAAAAATGTTATTAGGAAATTTAATTAGCTGTCTAGTACAAATGCATAACATTATAATCAAGTGGAGTTATTATGTACAATACTGTTATGAATATTTCATTATCTGACAAAAGACCAGCATACCCAAGCGCAGGGTGTATTGTGTGAATTTCTATCTTAGTGATACTATATAATATGCAATATGCATGTGGTTCTGATTGAATCTGAGTAAGTGTCGGTAATGATTGCCTGCTGTGGTTTGGTTTGAGGTTTGATACGAGGGAATGTTTTGGAATTAGATTGATTGTTGGGTAGTTTCCGGGCCAAGCAAATATTTTTACCATTTTAATAGTAAAATATTTACCATTGCAGTGCTGATAGTGAGGACGAGGAACAGAAAACAGACGAAGTGAAGAAATGAATTGAGCGGTATAGTATATGCAAAAGAAATGAAAAATAAAAAAACAACGAAAAAAGATTAAAGTGAACCAATTGAGGAAATTTAAAAAATTGAAAAATTTGAAACGACTAGGAAATAGAAGTATGGAATAGTAAAAGATGTAAGAGAGATGAGGAAAAATTCAAGAAAAGAGGTAATGAAGGAAATGGAAAAAATTGATCGATTGGGAATAGTAGAAAATTGAAAGAAATTGAAAGAGCCAAAAAATAAGAAGGTAAAAAATTTTAAAAAACCACGCTTTCATTTAAAGTGGGTCATATGTTATTCAGGTATAGGGCTTAAAGAACGAAAAATAAAATTTACTTGAATAATGATGTGTTGAAAAGAAACTATTTTTTCAGAAATTTTAACGATGAAACGCATGGTGGGGCGTTATTCGACAAAGTACATATTTTTATCTCCATGCACACCCCACCACGCTTTTCTTCGTTAAAATTTCTGAAAAAATAGTTTCTTTTCAACACATCATTATTCAAGTAAATTTTATTTTTCGTTCTTTAAGCCCTATACCTGAATAACATATGACCCACTTTAAATGAAAGCGTGGTTTTTTAAAAATTTTTACTTTTTTATTTAACTCTTTTTGCCGTTGACAAATTCAAGTTTTAAAATCGAATTCAGCGACCTCAAAAACCTACACTTCGATACCAATATTGTGAATTTCAAAATATCAAAGTTAACCCCTTCCCGTAAGGGCCTAATTCGGGGTCGAAGGTAAGTTTAAGTTTGAAAATCGAATTCAGCGACCTCGAAAACCTACATTTTGATTCCAATGTTGTAATTTTTGAAATTTTCAAAATTGACCCCCCTTCTAGAAGCCCAATTTGGGGTCGGAGAAAAATTTGAGTTCGAAAATCGAATTCAGCGACCTCGAAAACTTACATTTTGATACCAATGTTGTGAATTTTCAAATTTTCAAATTTTCCTCCCTCTCAGAAGCTCAATTCAGGGTCAGAGGTAAATTTCAGTTCGAAAATCGAATTCAGCGACCTCGAAAACCTACATTTTGATACCAATGTAGTGAATTTCTAAATTTTCAAAATTGAACCCCCTCATAGGGGCCCAATTTGGAATCAGGGGTAAATTTAAGTTTGAAAATCGAATTCAGCGACCTTGAAAACCCCTAATGTGAGCACTTTGGTCTTTCAATTCTTGTAAAATATTAAATGAGAGAGGATTGGACGAAGACATACACTTTGGTTCCTTGAGACATACATACATAATTACTCGTACATACCAAGTTAATAAAAGCGTGGTAATAATAAAAATTAAATTAAGTGAAATGGAAAAATGCAAGAAATAATGAGATGAAAAAATTAGGGGAAGTGAATGCGACAGCAATAATAGAAAAAATTTAAAAAGTGGAAATGAGAATAATAATGGCAAATTGGAAGTAGAGAATGTAAAACAAGAAAGAGCTCGAATAGTAATTATATGAAGGAAAAAAAGAAAAAGAAGAATAAGTTAAAAATTAATACAACGACGAAAAAATTATTTAAAATTTTTTTTTTGATTTTTACCACGCTTTTATTAGCTTGGTATGTATGTTTGTCTCATGGAACCAAATGTATGTTTTCGACCAATCCTCTCTCATTTAATATTTTACTGGAATTGAAAGAACATACTGCTCACAGTAGAGGTTTTCGAGGTCGCTGAATTCGATTTTCGAACTCAAATTTACCCCGACCCCAAATTGAGCCCCTATGAGGAGGTTCAATTTTGAAAATTTCAGAAAATCACAACATTGGTATCGAAATGTAGGTTTTCGAGGTCGCTGAATTCGATTTTCGAACTCAAATTTACCCCCGACCCTAAATTGAGCCCCTATGAGGAGGTTCAATTTTGAAAATTTCAGAAAATCACAACATTGGTATCGAAATGTAGGTTTTCGAGGTCGCTGAATTCGATTTTCGGACTTAAATTTACCCTTGACCCCAAATTGAGCCCCTATGAGGGGGTTCCATTTTGAAAATTTCAAAATTCACAACATTGATATCAAAATGTTGGTTTTCGAGGTAGCTGAATTCGATTTTCGAACTCAAATTTACCCCCGACCCCAAATTGAGCCCCTATGAGGGGGTTCAGTTTTGAAAATTTCAGAAAATTACAACATTGGTATCGAAATGTAGGTTTTCGAGGCCGCTGAATTCGATTTTCGGACTTAAATTTACCCTTGACCCCAAATTGGACTTCTATGAGGGGGTTCCATTTTGAAAATTTCAAAATTCACAACATTGATATCAAAATGTTGGTTTTCGAGGAGTAAAACTATGAAATTAAAATATTTTCAACGACAAAAAGAGTTAAATAAAAATGTAAAATAATTTTTAAAAACCACGCTTTTATTTAAAGTTGGTCACTTTGTAAAATGTTATTCATAGGGAAAGAGTAATGCCTTAAAAAACAAAAAATAAAATTTACTTGAATACAAAAATGTGTCATGAAAATTTTTTTTTCAAAAATTTTTGAAAAATATTATTATTAAAATTTTTTTGAAAAAAAATCATCTTCCTATGTGTAGAGAAAAAATTATCAATTTTTGGCCCACTTTATTGAAAATATTTTACAATTTAATAAAATAAATGCTGAATTTCAGATTTTTTTTTTAAATTTCATTTTGGAGAAAAATAAATTCAATATTTTTTTAACTTTTTGAGGCAAAAAAAAAAATTTTTTTTGCAGGAAAAATTAAATCGAATTTTCTGTTTTTTTTTTTTTTTGTTTTTCTGTTGTTTTTTTTCATTAAAATAAAAGTTTGCAATTTTCCAGGAAAGATTCTCTAATTAGAAGTGAAAAAACGAAAAAAGTAAAAACAAATTCCAATTTTTTTAAAGAGTAAAAATTTCTCGATTTTTATGAAGAATTTTTTCTTTTTATTTAAAACAAAAAAAGTACTTTTAAAGGAATAAAAAAAATTCTTGATTTTTTGCAGAAATTTCATTTTGTTTTGTTTCAATTTAAGAAAAAAAATAATAATTAAATCGATGGCATGCATCGGAGCGCGGTTATTTTTTAGTAGCTTGGTTCTTTTTTTACGACAAAAAAACTTGGTAGTTTTGATGTTCATAGTGTGCCCACCAGAGGTCACTGTAGGTATAACTACGTTCATCTTCCTTCGCTTTCCAAAACTACAAATTTTTAGGTGAATTTCAAAAAAATTGAAATTCATTTATTTTTTTCAAAATCAAATTTTCTGAAACATAAGTTTTATTTTTATTTATTTTATTTTTTTATTCATCACGATTCATCGAATTTCAATTGGTTTTTCTCTTTCTTAGTGTTCATTTTCCACCCCTGATTTTTATTAAATTTTATAACAATTTTGAACATTGTACATATTTTCTTTTTTCTCTTCAAATTTTAAATTTATTGTTTTCATTTTTGATTTTCATTTCAATGTTTTCAAATGTCGATTTTTTCTCATTTTTGATTTTTTTTTTTTACTATAGGTAATTTTGAATTTTGTGATCTTCAAATTCCTTCTTCCAATTTTTCATTTTATTTTCATTTTCAATTTTCAGTACTTTTAAAATCAATTTCAATTTTTCCATATCCCATTTCTTCACTATTCAATTTTTTCCAATTTTTACTCAATTACGAAATGAGGATTTTTGGGCGAATTTTTTGCAGTGGTATAAAGTAAATGATAATTTGGCTTTCTGGATGGGAGGAGTGAGGGGGCTTACAATTTATTTTTGTAAATTTGAGCCTTGGCTCAATTCTCGTTCATTTGTTTGTTTCCAATTTATTTTCATTCATTTTTTGAAAATCCATCATTAAAACATGCAAGTACAGTTTTTCTAAGAACTCTATACGTAAGAAGATTAAGTATAGGTAACGGTTTTCATTTTCAAAATTTTAACGTTTTGATTAAAAGTCCTTATGAAACTAATGTTTACCCAAATAAATTTCTATTTAAAATAACAAAAAAAAAAAAAAAACAGTCTGATGAAAAGAAATTAACACGAACGAATTTGAATTCCAAGAATAAAATCCAACGATAAGGTATAATTAAGTACACGAATTTGTCTCAGATGAAAATTCCTCGAGCAAAAAAGATGCTCGCTTTCAGAAAGCTAAACGATGTTTGGAAAATTAATATAAACGAAACCGAATAAAAAATACTTATTAATATTTAAACTTGAAAAAAAACAATGGTATACTCATTAATGAACTCCAATATTAAATACCTAAAATAATTTTTTTTAAATCTTCAAGGTTTCTCCACGAAGTTCAAGTAAATAGGTATGCTAGGCAACGTACCTATATAAGCAAAAAGCAAACACCATACTCGTCTCGAGCTCGAGTACCTTTACCTCGCCATACTATATTCGCCAAATCGCGTGTTCTTTTCACGTCACACGATAAGTTATTACATTTTTACTTTAGTATATGCCAAGTCAAATGCGGTTGAAAAAATTTTTAATCTTATACAAACGAAGCGGAGGTAATTATTTTACACGATATTGCGGCAATTTATTATATTTTCAAGAGAGAAACGAAATTCGAGGGGTGGACGTTTTTTGTATTCTCGTTTAAGTGGTTTACGAAATTTTAACACGTTTTGTATACTCGTAGGAACGTAATCTCGTCGAAGGATTAGCTCAATAAGGTATTAGAATGGGATAAATTGCGATATAATATATATGTCAGTTAGTCAGATAATACGTCCAATAGAAGCTGAGTGGAGTTACGACGTGTATATTCAAGATATATCGTACATTTCGAGTGGATTCGTTGCTTGGTTGGCAGTATTTGAGATTATATTCAATTGTGGTTTTTATTGTTCGGAGGAATTACGCGTGCAGGGTTCGAGGGGGAGTCGAAGTTGATATCGAGAGAGTTCGTGTGTTCATAAAGTTATATAAGGATGGTGCAGAATTTATCCTGTTTGTGGTATATCTCGTATATACAAGGTATCTAACCTATATGGTATATGTACGAGCAGAGTAGAAGTATACTTACCCATTATCAGCATTATTAGTGGAAGCAACGTAAAGAACACGAGTATCACCGTGACCAGATCTGTAACAAAATACAAATGGTATCTTTTTAGTCGCATACGTCGTCTAATGTGAATGAAGCTTCTTCACCAGCTTTAGCTTTAGCTTATACCTGCTCATGTCAAGATAGATCATCGTACAGAAACAGGTAAAGAGGTAGACGAGAGTAATTTTCGCACGAATTAGTTTTGAAAATGTGGCTCGTTGTGGGTTTGTGTGTGGCTGGGTGCACATCGAGTACTGTTTCAGGACATTGACCCTGGATACCCCGCCATCAGGGATTTCATTTACGTAAATTGTAGATAACTGCTTAGTTTTGCGAAGCTTGTTCGACTTTTGTTTCGAATTTCTGAGGCGAGTGAGTGTTCGATGATTTTTTGTACAAAATATAATTAAGTAATTTTCACTCGAGTATAGACTAAGTGGCGTATATAAGGGGAGGGTTTTGGGGTCCAAACCACTCCCATTATCGAAAAAAGAGCTTTAAAATACCTCAAAAACCTTGCATAAAAAAGATGCTCAATTTGCATATTTTTTTTTAAATTTCCTAAAATCGTAAAAAGTTCTCGAAATGCATCCCTAATTTTTCCATAAATTTTCAAAAATGAGATTTTTCAAAATTTTCCCAATTGTTAGTCACGATGAATTTTCATAAAATAAGATTGGTCAAATTTTTCAATTTTTGGAATAATTTTTCATAAATTTTCAAAAATAAAAATTGGATAATTTTTTTATTATTTTATTTTTCAAGAATGTATTTTTCTAATTTTTTATACATGATTTTTCTTAAATTTTCAAAGAATATGATTTTTCAATTTTTTTAAGAATGATTTTTTTTTCAATTTTTAGAGTTCATTTTCTTTTGAATTTTCAAAAAATGATAAGTAATATTTTTGTTATTTGAAAAAAAAATTCAAGATGGTTTTTTTTAATTTTTTTTAGATGTGATTTTTTTCTACTTTTCAAAACTAGATTTTTTAAATTTTACAATTCCAAAATTTTCCTTGCCAATTTTTAATTATGATAAATTTTCAAAAAAAAAATAGTTTGTTTAATCAAATTCTTCAGTATACACATTGATTTTTTTTTCTATTTTTGGGAAGATTTTTTTCGAATTTTTACAAATAAAAACTATGTAATTTTTTTGACCATTTTATTTCAATTTTTCAACAACAAATTTTTTCTTTACATAGAAATTTTTTTGGTTTTTAAAAATTAAATTCCAAAAATTTTGAAAAATGGAATTTAAAATTTTTTTAAAACTGAATTTTTTTACAATAACTTTTACCGATAACTTTTTCAATTTTATATTACAAAATTTTCGAAATTTTTCAATTTTTAGAATGATTTTTCATAAATTTTCAAAAATGAAAATTGGGTATTTTTTTTAAATATTTTATTTTTCAATGAATTTTCTTCAATTTTTACAGATCATTTTCTCTTGAATTATCAAAAACGATATTAATTTGTTACACTAAAAATTTCAAGATGGATTTTTTCGATTTTTTTTTAAAGGAGATTTTTCTGCTTTTTAAAACTACATAGTTTTTAATTTTACAATTCCGAAATTTTACTTATTAATTTTTAATTATGATAAATTTTCAAAAAAATTAGTTTAGGCAAATTTCTTCAACATATACACATCGAATTTTTTTCAATTTTTGGAAAAATTTTCTTTGAATTTCCACAAAATAGAAACTGGGTAAATTTTTTTGACTAAGTATTCTATTTTAATATTTCAAAGTTGGATTTTCCCTTTGCTTACAGATTTTTTTGATTTTCAAAAATTAAATTTTAAAAATTTTGAAGATGCATTTTTAAAAATTTTTAAGATTGAATTTTTTTCCAATAATTTTTAAGGACGACATTTCTTGATTTTCAATTACAAAATTTTCTCAATTTTTTAACTTTTGGTAGGGCGTTTATAATAGCTTGGTTATTACGTGCATCGTAATAGGCTTTAGGTGGAGTTTATTTTTCAAAATTTGAATTTTTTCGACTTCTTATAAAAATGATTTTTATTAAATTTTCAAAAGAATTCGCACCTTTCTTGTTTATAGATAAAGATATACATCTTCTACCAATTATTTCCTATTGACTGTTTTTTTTTTGTTATTACCTAGTGATATTAGTGAAAATTAAAAATTTTATTTCATAATAACTACACTCGAAATCAAAATTTGAACCATCCCATGATTTCATCCTCGATACGTCACTGAGTATATAGTCTTAGGGTAAATTTCTCGAGAAATATATAGTCGCGAGGTCGACTGGGTGGATCAAAGTTGATCTTTTTTTTCTCCGGTCTCTCCCATGAATATTATTTCACTCATTATGCCGCTTATTTAGACACCCTCCTCTCGTTCTCTCTTCTCCAAATGAAATCCTCCCAATTTATTCTATAGCGAATTTTCAAAATTATTCAGTAAAAATTTCTAAATCGCCAATTACTTGAAAATTCATTGAAAAGTAAACAAGTTTTTTTTCCCAAGTCCTTTTATACTTACTCAACGTTTAAAAAAAATGTCCCATCTCGCGCGAAAAAGAAAGCCGCGTAATTTGAAATAAAAATAAACACCACGAAGCGCGAACGAATGCGAAGCGATGGGGCAAAAGGGTGAATAAACCACATCGCGAAATTTTATACTTATACATTTAGTCGAGCAGCGTTTCTATTCAAGAGGGAAAAATTACGGGAACGGTTTCCACCTCGTGTCCTGCTCGTGTTTTTTAGTCGCGTCGTGCAATTTCCAACATTAATTCACCGATACGATCTTTTGGCATATTTTTCCCCTTTATTTTTTTCGTTTTCTTAAACCGAAATACGAATCAGAAGGAGTTATCAAAAAGGTGAAATTATTTGTATTAACTGGAATATCTTTAAATTGTGTTTTTATTTTGAAGAAAAAATATAAATTCTCGAGTTATCAGCGTCTCGGGTATTTCGTTAGCGTTGTGGTAAAATGGACGAAAGAAAAGGAGAAAAAATTCCAATTGAGAGATTATTATCGATGGAGCAGGAACGGCTGGGGTGGTTCGAATGTTCAAATTTTAGCATATTTTTAAAAGTGGTTGCTTTGTGTTTGAAATACGAGGGTTGGTTTGAGGGGCGCGGCGGAGTTCTCGGTTCATTGAACAGATTTCGAGAATTTTTTCTCGGTATTTGGCTAATTTTACGATTCGTTGTGTAGGAAAATATTTTTTGTAATTTTTTAACTAACCGAAGAAGTACCTGGATCTCTCTTCCTTATCTCGGAATTTTCACTCTGTTTGTGTATGCAGAATATTGTTTTTCTAAATAATTAAATCTCGTAGTGATTGACGCAGTGAGCTGGAATTCTTATAAAAGGCAAGGTGCTGTTGAGGTTAGAAGCGTACTCGTATACTTATTCAATTTGACGAAATTCGATGAACCTGTTCTTCACGATAAAAATTTGTTTGCCAAACTTTTAAAATTTACTGCATTGGAAAAATTGTAAGAATTTATTACACTTTCAAAAATTAATAAAATTAAATAAAATTTTAAAATTTCCAAATTTTGTCAAATCACAAATTGTTGCCAAATTTTGATGAGGTACTAAATTGTGAAAACTGGCCAAATTGTAAAAATTGAAAAAATTTACTACACCTTCGAAAATTGCTTTTTAAAAAATTATTAAAATTCTAAAATTGCCAAATTTCGAAGTTTCGTCAAATTACAAATGCTTTCCAAATTTTGAAGAAGTACTCAACTCTCTAGAAACTGACTAAACTTTGAAAATTGTTTCAATTTCAAATATCAACTTTTTGCAAAATTTTGAAGGTTTTACCAAATTCCGATATTTTATCAAATTTTGAAAATTTTAAAAATTTATCAAACTTAAAAAATGGTCCAATTTATAGAAATAATTGAAATTAAAAAAAAAAACAATTCATCAATTTTTTGCAAAATTTTTAAGATTTGCTAAATATTTAAATTGAATTAATAAACCTCAAAAATGGGTCAAGTTTTGAATTCTGAAAAGTGGCTCATACTAGAAATGATGAAAATCGAAAAAAAACTCGATGTTTCATCAAATTTCAAATGTTTGCAAAATTTTGAAGATTTGTTATAATCATTTTGGAAAACTGGCTCAACTTTTTAAGTATCAAAAAAAAAATCAAATTTATCTGGTCCAATTTTTAAAAATGAATAAAATTTGGAAATTACAAAATTTTTAGAAGTTTTGAGGATTTACTCAATTCTGAAAACTATTTTGAAAAAGTTGGAAAAAGATCAATTTTGAAAACTAGTTCAATTTTTAAAAAAAAAATCATTGAAATTTAAAAATCATCCAATTTTAACAACTTCATCAACTTTCAAATTTTTACTATTTATTTTAAAGATCTTCTGAACTCTAAAATTGTACCAAACTTCGAGAAAAGTAAAAATTTATCATACTGTAAGATTTGGTTCAATTTCAAAACATTGTTAAATTTAAAAAATTGATATGTTTCATCATATTTCAAATTTTTGACAAGAGAAAATGATCCAACTTTGAAAATTGATTCAATAATATTTAAATTTTGCAAAATTTTGAAAATTTACTAAAACCTGAAATTTTACCAAGTTTTGAAAATCGCGAACTCTTTCAAATTTTAAAAATTGACCCAATTTAAAAAATTAATCTATATTTGAAATTTGAAAAAATTTTGTGGAGAGCTGGCCAGATGCTGCGTTCAAAGTTTATAAAAAAAAACTACGTACGATTGACGAAAAATCGGACTTTTCCAGCAAAAATCATATCAGAAAAATGATATTATAAGCAAAGAAATTTTCTTGGGAGAAAAAAGAAAAAAAAAGAAATAAAAATACAGAAAATTTTATTTTTTACCAAAATTTTTCTCAGAATTGAAAACAAATGTGCAACTCAAGTTGCCAACCCACAAGTACGTTTTCCAATAAGAAAAAAAATAAATAATAAAAACAACTGAAAAAACTTTTTCATCATTTTTTGGAGCACAAATATGTTTTTAAAATATTTGCAAAGAAGAATAGCTCAGTTTTTCAAATTTTTGGAGAAACTGAATTTTCTAAGTAGGTATTTGAAGGTTTTTTTTTTTTTTTTTTTTTTTTAAATCAAGAGAAAAAAATTTAATTTTTTTTTTTGGAATAAAAACTTTAATTTTTTGAAATAAGAAAATTATGTCAACAATTTTTAGGAACGAGAAATTTTCAATTTTTTCAGCAAAAAATTGATGTTAATCCTAATTTTTTTTGATGTCAGAGTGAAAGCATTTCTCTGAAAAAATTTTTCAATTGTTCTAGAATTTATTTTTTCAATTTTCTTGGAATAAAAATGCAATGTTTTTTTCAAGTTTTTTGTAGTCAGAGTAAAAAAAATAAAGCAAAGAAAATAGGTTAAAAAATCCTATATTTTTTGGAAGAAAAAACGATTTTCATTTTTTTCAAATTAATAAATCCTTTACAAAGAAAAATCCAATTGAATACCCCTGAAACTAACACAACATATGAAGGAAATTTATGTTTATCGTTAAAATCCTGTTTTAAAAAGCGATTTCTACGAAAAGAAAGTATGTAAATTATACGATCCTACTCCACAAAAAAAAAAAAAAAAATTCAGACAAGCAATAATTTTTACAAAAAAATCTCCATGAAAAAACATTTTTGAAAACTTTCATCATAAAATCCTTTGTAGAAAAAAAGATTTCAACGAAAAATAATTTCGAAGAAAAAATAAAGAAGTTTGAAATTTTTCGTTACAAATTAATTTAAAAAAAGGTCGTGAATTTCAAGGTTTAGCCAATGAAACCTACATTCGATGTCGATATGGGAAAACGAGCGACAGCACGTGTAAAAGTTATTCCACACCGGGTTCGAAAAATTTTCCCTCGAAGGGCAGTTGTCGTTTTCACGCCACGTTCAACAAAATAGCTGTTTCGTATGTATCACTCTGACGTGCTTTTAATTTCAACTCCCTAATGAAGATGTTGAGACTATGAGAGACGAAGGAATAACAGAACGTCGGTCGCGTAAACGCTATATAAAAAAAGTATATTAAAATTTTCTTCCACAGGTTAGCAAAGTACACTTTCGATACGTTTACCGCACACATAACTATAAAAATCCCTACTCTTCCTTCCTCATCGTTCACCCTTTCCATAGATGAAGAAAACTAAAACGTATCAAATATTACGTTGGAAAAATTTGTCAACTCGTAGCTCTAGCTGCTCGTACAGTTGCTGGAAAGTACTGCCCTATGTAGAGGTGTTACGAGCAAGGTATATCTATTTATATGGACGGGTGCGTGACCGAAACACAACGTGACTGGTGTACCATATCAGTTTTCTATTTCAATACTGCTCGCACCGGCAGGCAGCACCGCACAGGAAAAATTCACTCGGTGCACGGACCGTCACACACAATTCGGAATAAGAAAACCATCGAAAGAAAAAGTCGCCGAGTCCGAAGCAAATATACGAAGTGAAGTTTTCAGGCAAAAAAAAAAAAAAGGTAAAAAGGAAAGGGAAAAATAGAAAAGTTGCAGAATAACGAAAATTTATCATTCCGTGGATGTATTTACCTAATATCATTTTCTCGCGAGAAAGTTGAAAGTTTTGTTACCGCATACGAACTCGTGCTTTTTTTTGTCTTTCTCTTCGTCACCATGAGACCGACTTCAAATACTCGATTGCTTTGCTTTTTAAGTTTTAAACTGCGTGTGAAAAGCCTTCTGTGCAATACGTCAGTAAACCACTCGTGTTCAAGCTGCGTTTTCTATTTCATCTCATAGCCACACTAGCCGCGAAGATACGAAAACTTGGCCGCATTTACTCCCTGGGTCCCTGCTCCTTTCCCTAATCATTTTTTAAACTCGCACGCACGCGAGGTTGAATTAAATTTGCCGCATTTAGCCCTGCTCCGTCCTCTGACCACATTTTTTTTTCTTCAACTTGGACGCACGCGAGGTCGAATTTACGACAAGCGTTTCGTGCATTTTGGCTCTTATACTGTTACTTTTCTCTGTGAAATAAATTTTCTATTCGCTGGAACGGTAGGTACTTCAACTAAGTATACAATAGAAGAATTTCTAAAGATTACGTGCACCGCAATGGGCGATTCGAAACTTAACTAGTTCCCTTGAAATGAGTAAGAAGCGACCTATCTTGTAAAAAGTTGAAGTTGTGTTCGATACTACGCAAGGGGTGAATGGACTCGTTTTCCTACATAGCCCCTAATCGGTGCTTGCAAAATGAAGACTTGGTTCTTGAAGGGGGTTTTGTTCTTCTTGTGAAAATTATTTGTGTGGTATGAGTTTTAGGTCGAAAATATTTTTTTTGATTTGATCAATTATTACTCTTCTTATTTTTTAGAATAAATTGCTTATGGAGATTATTCTCTTTGGTAAATTGTATTAGACTTTGTTGGAAAAATTTTCTCATCAAAAAATGTTGAAAGTTTCTAGTTTTTGAGACGGGTTTCTGATGAGAAAATAATTCCCATATAGATTACCCTCACGTCAGTGCTGTCTATTATCGCTGAAAGTTTGAAAAAGTTCGGTTGGAAAATGCCAAAAATATAAATTTTATACAAAAATCCACGTTTAAGACACCAGAAGGGGTAAGGGGCAAGATATCGAGCTAAAAATTTTGTCACGAAGGTTTTAGACTTTAAGGATCAACTTTCATATGAATAATTTCAAATTTGGTCTAGGCTCTTCATCAAAATATTGATCTGTGATAAAATTATTCCAAATTCTGTGATAATTTTATCTTAAATAATTGGAGGTGCAACGGCAGTCAAGAGCGCGCTGTATGCAAGCTCATTCAAAGTAGAATAAAATACATTGGTTATATGGGAGAAATATCGTTTTTTGGATTTTACTCAAAATTAAGCGGGTTTAGGCGAAATTTTTATGAAACTTTATTTTTAGGAAATTAAATTTCCTATCAGATGATGTGGTCAGCAACATTTTTACCATAAAATTTTTTTCAACTACGCCATTCGATAGGAAACTTAATTTCCTAAAAATAAAGTTCTATAAAAATAAATTTCGCCTAAACCCGCTCAATTTTGAGTAAAATCCAAAAAACGATATTTCTCCCATATAACCAATGTATTTTATCCTACTTTGAATGTGCTTCCGCTATTCGCCACCAGATGTCAGCCACTTTGATTTGCAGCTCCAATATAAATGAGAACCTCGCCGTAAATTCATGATACTTAAGTATATTTTTTCATTTAATCCTATTCCTAATTCTGTGATAACCTATCCCAAAAATTTATGGTATTCTAATCAAAAATTCTGTGATAACCTAATTTCAGATTTATGATGACGTTATTAAAATTTATTTTAACCTGAGCCTGATTTCATGAATTTATAATGTCATTATACCAAATTCATTGACAAACTCATGCCCAATAATTGTGTGATGGCTTCATTCTGAATTTACAATTACATTATCCCAAATTCATTGATAACTTCATCCAGATTAGTGATAACTTTATCCCAGATTTATGATTACCTTATACCAAGTTGTATAATAACTGTATCTAGAACTTATAATAAGTATATATTATCCAAATTCATTGATAACCTTATCCTGAATTTATGATAACCGTATCTCAAAGTCATCAATACTCCATCCCAGACCATACGATAACTTCATATTTAGGATTACGTTATCTCAAATTCATTGATAACCTCATCGTGGATTAATGATAATCTGATAACAGATTTATGATGGATTTATCACAAGTTGTGTATCCTGAATTTATGATGATAACATCATTCTAGGATTACATTATCACAAATTCATTGATAACCTCATCCTAGACTAATGATAACCTGACCCGACTATGCTTACTTCATATATATGATTATCTTATCCCAAATTCATTGATAACTTCGATTGATAACCTCGTCCTAGACTAATGATAACCTGACCAGACTATGATAACTTCATATATACGATTATCTTATCCCAAATTCATTGATAACTTCGCCCTAGAGTAATGATAACCTGATCCCAGATTTATAATAATTTTCATCCCAAGTTGTGTGATAATCTTACTCTGAATTTATAATAACCAGGCAATGATAACATCATATTTACGATTATGCTCAGTGACGTATCAAGGATGAAATCATGGGGTGGGTTCAAATTTTGTGTTCGAGTAATTTTCAGTAATAACAAAAGAAAAAAAAACAAACAAAAAAAACACTCAATTGGAAATAATTGGTAGATGATGTATCTATATCTTTATTTCTATAAACAACAAAAGTGCAAATTCTTTTTAAAATTTAATAAAAATCATTTATAAGAGAAAAATTCAAATTTTGAAAAATAAACTCCATCTATAAAGCCAATTCCGATAGACGTAATAACATAGCTATTAAACGCCCTAGCAAAAGTTGAAAAATTGCGAAAATTTTGTAATTGAAAATTAAGAAATGTCGTCCTTGAAAATTATTGGAAAAAAATTCAATCTTAAAAATTTTTTAAAATGCATTCTTCAAAATTTTTAAAATTCAATTTTTGAAAACAAAAAAATCTCTTAGCAAAGAAAAAATTTAACCATGAAATAATGAAATAAAATAAGTCAAAAAAATTTACACTGTTTCTATTTGGTGGAAATTCAAAGAAAATCCCCCCCCCCCCCAAAGAAAAAATTCGATGTGTACTCGTATGTTGAAGAATTTGCCTAAACTATTTTTTTTTTAATTTATCATAATTAAAAATTAATAAGTAAAATTTTGGAATTGTAAAATTAAAAATTATGTAGTTTTGAAAAGTAGAAAAAAATCTCCTTTAAAAAAATTTGAAGAAATCCATCTTGAAATTTTTTAGAGTTACAAATATCATTTTTGATAATTCAAGAAAAAATGATCGGTAAAAATTGAAGAAACTTCATTGAAAAATAAAATATTAAAAAAATAGGAGCCTACCCAATTTTTATTTTTGAAAATTTATGAAAAATCATTCTAAAAATTGAAAAATTTCGAAAATTTTGTAATTAAAAATTTAAAAAGTTATCATTAAAAGTTATTGTAAAAAAAAATCAGCTTTGAAAAAATTTTAAATTGCATTTTTAAAAATTTTTGGAATTTAATTTTTGAAAACCAAAAAAATTTCTAAGCAAAGGAAAAATTTATCCTTGAAAAATTGAAATAAAAATAATGATCAAAAAAATCACACAGTTTCTATTTTGTAAAAATTGAAAAAAAATATTCCCAAAAATTGAAAAAAAAAATCGATGTCTATGTTGAAGAATTTGACTAAACTACCTATTTTTTTTGTTGAAAATTTATCATTATTAAAAATTGGTACCTAAGTAAAATTTTGGAATTGTAAAATTTAAAAAATCTAGTTTTGAAAAGTAAAAAAAAACACATCTAAAAAAAATTGGAAAAATTCATCTTGACTTTTTTTTTGAAATAGGTACCTAACAAAAATATCATTTTTTGAAAATTCAAAAGAAAATAAACTCTAAAAATTGAAAAAAATCATTCTTGTAAAATCATACTCGTATTCTTTGAAAATTTAAGAAAAATGATGTATAAAAAAATAGAAAAATTCATTCTTGAAAAATAAAATGATTAGGTATTTAAAAAATTATCCAGTTTTTATTTTTGAAAATTTATGAAAAATCATCCAAAAATTGAAAAATTTGACCAGTCTTATTTTTTAAACATTTTCGTCGTTTTGAAAAATCTCATTTTTGAAAGTTTATGAAAAATTAGGGATGCATTTCGAGAACTTTTTACAATTTCACGAAATTTTTAAACGATATGTAAAATTAGCATCTTTTTTATGCAAGGTTTTTGAGGTATTTTAACGCTCTTTTTTTTGGTAATGGGAGTGGTTTGGACCCCAAAACCCTCCCCTTGAAGACGCCACTAATTTTTGTATCCCAAATTCATTATTAACCTCATCCCAGACTAATTATAACCTGATCCCAGATGTATAATGATTCTATCTCAAGTGTGTGATAACCTTAACTTGAATTTATGATAAACACTTCATTGATAACCTTTTCTCAGATTTATGATAACCATATCCCAAATTTTATGATAACCTTCTCCCAGATTTATAATATGTAAGGTCATATTATTTATGAATATGTTATACCAAATTCATTGATAACCTCATCCTAGATTAATGATAACCTGATCCCAGATTTATGATGGCTTTATCTCAAGTTGTGTGATAACCTTATCCCAAATTTATGATAATCAATTCATTGATAACCTTTTCCCAGATAGCCTCAGATTATTGTAAACCATAGATGATTTATGATGAACTAATCCCAAGTTGTTCGATATGATAACCTTACACCAAATTCGGTGATAACTTCATCTGGAATTTATCACAACATTGTCCTAGATTTATGTCAACTCTATACATAATTCATTGATAACTATATCCTGAATTTATTTCAAGATTATCCAAACTTTGTTGATAACTGCATCCAAGATAGATCTTACCTTTGATAATTATTTATGATGACTGATGATTTAGAATCTATGATTATTTTACCCCAAATTCATTGATAACCTTATCCCGAAGTTACGAAAACATTGTTTACACTTCGGTGATGAGTGATAACCTTATACCAAATCCATGACTACATTCCAGTTTTAGTCGTTTTTATTTATTTATTTATTTTTTTTCAATTTTAATTTTTCAGTTTTTTTTTTTTTAAGATTTTGGCATTGAATGTACTTTATGCCCAAAATATTTTTCAAGTTTTAGTGAGACGATGTTCTGCTCAAATCAATCGTCTTCATAACGAGTTTTTCATCAAATTAATAAAATTGTAGTATTATTTTTCTTCCTAAAAATATTTTTACACGAAAATCCTAATTATATTCAACTTACTCGTTCTGTAAATAATTCTCAACGCTCTGATCACAAAATCGAATGTACTGGTGCATTCCATATTGGCGTGATGCAGTTGGTACACGAACGAACCATAGGCTGACAGTCCGAGACCCGATTCTGGATTCAATTTCGTATGTTCGCACAAATGACGTCGATCATCGGCGGACACCTGTTGAATAGAGGGTCAAATTAAATAGAGTTGCCGGGTCTAAAGCTACAATATATCCTCCTTGTGAACAAAATAATACGTTCCTCCTATCGAGGAAAAAAATAGAATGTAGTGTGTGATTGGAATACGAAATCGAAACTCCGAAAGGCTTCTACTCGTATATTGTATTTTATACTACGCGTACGATATTACGTACCTACATCTAAGTTTGATACGAAAAAAAAAGTAATGACTGGAAATTCGAACTTACACCAACCTGACTGACGCTACTGCTAGCTCTTCTCGAACCATTTTTTTCATCTGTATTGGAATGATTGACTGTGGATAAGTTACCTCGTATGCTGCCGGTTTGAAAAGGAGAAGCACTACGGTGACTTTGGCTCAATCTTCCGGCACCTGAAAATATACCATACAAATGTATTCGTATTTTTCAAAATAATGTCATTCGTACCAATATTATAATACGTGTAGGTATATTGATACATTGGCGACAAAAGTCTCTCGATTGGTGACTTTCACGACAATTTTTCTACTCGTGGTTAAATTCTTCGTGTAAAAAAAATACTCGAGATGTATTTCTGGCATCGACGAAAACATACGCTATATTTCAAAACTTGAAACCTTATATTGGCTCATCTTGCAACATAGTTTCATTTCTTATTTTTTTCCTTTTTTTTTATTTATTATTATTTTTTTTTGTCGAAATATTATACGCGTGTGTATCGAAGGAAAAGATATCTAGAGAGAGAGAAAAAACCTTCAAACGGGAGTAAAATACGACCACGACTTCCTTTATAAATAATATTGCTAAAACATCCAAGTATCATGTACCTACCTACGTACGTACCTATTCCATTTAAAAATAGAAGTTACCTATGTATGCCAATTCTTATACCCGAGTATCAATTCGATACGTACGTCGCGATAAGAATTTTTAAATGAAAAATGGAGGGAAAAAAACATCGAAGAAAAAAATGAAATAGCAAAAAAACCGCAATAGAACCTTTATTGAAAAACTATACGGATCGGAAATAATTGGAAATTCAACGGAAACCCTTTCATATACTTTGACATTATGGTGACCACGTTATACTTATATCACCCACATACTCCTACGACTAAACGAAGCAATTAAAGGAAAAGGCAAATGTGAACAGTTGAACACGCAGGAGAAAATCTAAGGTGCTGTGTAACACAGAAGAAAAATGAAAAATTGGTTTTTAAATAACAACATATGAAATTGAAAATTTTGCTCAGGGCCATTCTTCAAATTATTTCTTTGCTACCTACACTTTGGTTATAGAAATTTGATTTTTTTTTTTAATTAAAATTTGGACTTTCAAATAATAAATTCTATTATTTTTCATTAGATTTTTATTCATTTGTTATAATAACAAGGGAACTTTGGCAACTCGACAATTCTGATTGAGCTGAAACTTATAGCTCACTGAAAGAGCCAGAATCAAATTTTGAGCTGCCCAGTGCTCATGGAGTTTTCGATTTTTGGTGAATTTTTGAAAATGGCGAAAGTAACCCCTGGGTCAACTTTGAATTTTGGTTCAAACATATTTTTTAACTTGTAAAAAAAAAATAATGTATACTTGCATTAAAGAAAACAATAATGATTAAGTACCTACCTACTTAATAATAATAGAAAGTAATTTTGAAATTTTGATCAAAATTGGATTTGAAGATAAAATATTTTTTTACTTTGAAAAAAAAAGATCAATTTTTGAATTTGTTTGGTGAACAGCTTTTTTAGATAACAATTTTGAAGAAAAAAAGTTCGGATTTAAATTTTCGAACATTTTTTTCAAGCAACAATAAATTGTCTCGAAAGTTTTTAGAGATTTTTTCAAACTTCAACAATTTTGCGAAACTTTGAAAAATATGGAGGTACCTATTTCCAGTTCATCGAAAAAATCGTCGAAATGCATATATCACAAATACTGTAATAGGGTGGAAACTGTGAGAGGTCATGAGAAAATAGGTCTTATTGTCCATGCTACTTATGGCGTTTTCCTATAAAGAGAACTGTCTAAAACATCATTTGTATGGCAATGTTATTACCTACTGACGCGAAACAGTGTTTTCTCGTGACACCCCATGTAATGGTCACCAGAAAATGCGGCTTAGCTTTTCATTTTGGAAAAAAAAAGGAAAAAATAATTTTTAAAAATTTCGGTGTATTTTTCAAAAAAAAAAAATAATAAAAATAAAAGGTTTAAAAAACAATTTAAAAATATATATTTGTACGTACCTACTTTGAAAGAATTGAATTTTTCAAAAATTTCGGTTCAATTAATAATTATTTTAATAATACCTATCTAGGTATATAAAAAAAATGATTTGAAAAAAGAAAATTTTTTAATATTTTTTTTTTTGAAAAAAGAAATTGTACGAGCAACTTTGAAATTAAAAAAATTATTTATGTTCAAACATGGATTTTGAAAATTTTTGTTGAAAAATAGGTACCTAGTACCTACCTACATTTTCATTTTATTTTTCAAAAGGTCGAAATTGTTTTCCAAAGAACAATATTTTTCAAAAAATGAGTCATAACCAATTTTTGTTTTTATTTCTTAAATTTTACAAATATTTTTCTTTTATTTGAAAAAACGGTTGAACAGAAATTTCAAAAATTTTCGTAACAATTGTGTTTGAAACAAATTCTCTAAAATCCAAGTTTGAACAAAATCTGAAAAACTTTCAAAATAAGTACTACATTACGTAGGTAGCTAGGTACCTACTTTAAAAATATATTTTTCAAAAAAAAAAAATCTCAAAAATCCAAATTTTAAAAATTTTGTTTTCTAATTTCAAACAAAATATTTTTATGATAATTATTTTGTAACAAAAAGTTTTAAATTAACCAATTTTAAAATATTTTTTTTAATTTAGAAAATGAAGTGAAGAAAAATGTTTAAAAATTTTTTGTGTATTAATTTTTTTTTCAAAAAAAAAAAATCCAAATTACAAAATATTTTGTTTTTAAATTTCAAATTAGAATTATTTTTTATAAAAAAAGTTTTTTTTCTTAATTTTTCTTTAAAATTTAGTGAATAAAAATTTTTGAAAAATTTCTAAGCAGCATTGGTGTGATGAAGAAAATGAATTTCCAATAACCAAATATTGAAGAAAATTGGAAAAATTGTTTCAAAAGGAACTTTTACAAAAATTTTCACCAAGAAACTCATTTTTTGAAATAATTCCAAAAATTTTCAAAATTCTTCGATCAATTTTTTAGATTAAAGGAAACTATATTTTAAAAACTGACAAAAAAGGAAAAAAGGAAGGTATAAAAAAAATTAGGTACCTATTTCGAAAGAATTTTTTCAAGTTTTGTTAAAACATTTTCTTTTACCTTGATGCAAAATTTTTTTTATAAAAATCCACTTTCATTTCTCAATCAATTTTCTGATTTGAAGAAAAAATGTTATAAAATTGAAAATTTTTCCTAAGTCGATTTTGAATCTCATTGGAAAACAGTTCTTTTTTGATGAACGTTTTAGTAAATGAATTTGTAAAATTTGGTTCAAACATGGATCTTTTGAATTTGGTTGAAACATAATTTTTTGAAATACCCAAAATGCGAATTTTTCAAAAAAATGTCTTTAAATAATTTTTAACTGAACGATAATGATTTTAAAACTTGAAAAATATAGAAAATTAAAAACATAGCTTTCTTAGGAGGAAAACAATCTTGAAATTTTTTTTCGATTTTTGTTTAAACAAATTAACTAATAAAAAAATTACGGTTGAAGTATTTTTTAAATTTTGTTCGAACTCGAATTTTCAAAAGTTTTTCAAGAACATCAATTTTTTAACAGCTTTTTTTAGAAAGTTTTTCCCTATTTTGACTAATTGAAAGCACATTCTTCTTGAATTTTATTTCCACTTGAGACGTCGAATTGTGACAAAAATTGTTGGAACGTTGAAAAGACTTGTGGTTAGGACACGTCGTCTGACGCCTGCAATTCCCTTCGTATTTTTTCCATTTATAAAATAACCCTTTATCAAATTGAGCAACAACAAAATCCCAAGTCGTATAGCAAAGGAGCACTACGTATCGGCTTCTTGACGCAGGCTGATGCGAATGAAGGAAGAAACTTTCCAGCCCAAATGTCAAACAGACGTCGATTTAAAGCCAGAGCAAGCATTCGAGACAGCGTATCAATTTGACGAGGCAACACTGAATTGTAATGAAAAGACTCGCGACGAGTGTACGTTCGGGTGATTTTGACGAGCTCGTGTTACGCGACGAATACACGAGACGAGAATACATTTGGCAAGGTTAATTTACGCGGAATCGCGAACTTCTCGTGCATTGTGTGTGAAGAAGAGATAGTGAGAGGAAAAAAAAATCATATTACGTTTCGTACGTATTTACAACCCTTCTTCTTCAGTTACAGTCGTATAACTTACGTTTATCAAAAGCCAGCTTGATAAGAAGCGAGTTAAAAACTCATTATCGTACTATGTAACAACGACTCTCGACATAATTCTCGTTATAAAAAATTACACTTCAGACTTCCAACAGATGGGAAATTTTCAAGAGCTCGCAGCTCGCCTATCGAAACGTTTAAAAAAAAGTAGGTTGAAGGCGTAAGAGTATTAAAAAACACCTATTTTATATTTTCGCGAGAGAAAAGTTACGTTTTTCAAAATTTAATAAACAAATTTGTCGTCTTTGAACGAAGGTAATTATTCGAAATGCCGACGAAGCGACGCGCTTAGGCGATGTTTAGAAAGCTTCGTATTCGCGCTCTCATCACCTCCAGGCACCGGGCACGTTTTCCTGATAAGTGTTAAAAATTATCGCGTCAAATAAGCTTTAAACATCTTGTTTGAAAATTTACGTCGCAGATGTCACTCGAAGTATAAGCAGAGGAGGTACAGCTGTCGGCTATATTGCCATCATATTTTATATCGTTCGAGTTCGAGTTGTTGCTGCCGTCTCCCAAGTTGAAAGTTCAAGTTCGTTTCGCCCTTCCCCCTCGTCTTCCTCCAAGTTCGATCTAAACGAGCGCGTTAATTTTAGTTTCGATTTTTAAATTGCATCGTACAAGGTTCGGGTTGATTTTTTCGGAGGAAGTTTGCCAGAAAAGTTGACGAAGAAGGAGGAAGGTGCTGGGGGTTTAATTTCAGAACGCTGGTTTGGTTCGAATTAGTGTTTCGGGTTAAGAAGGTACAAGTCTTTGATGAAATACTTTCAGAAAATATACTTTAAACGAAAGAACCTAATCGATTGCAAAGGAAAAATCTGTTTTTACAGGTTCAGTTGGGTATTTGAATGTTTAATTGTTTTCCATCAGCATCGCAGTCTAATGCTAATTACCTGCTACCTAATTCACTGAAGACTTTTTATTCTCTAAAACAATATAAAGTACACAGTGATTTAAAGTGTAATGCACATATCGACTATCGAGGTTTAATATTTATGTTGGAAGATTCCACAATTGCAATACTTAATGCATACATAGTAAAATTTTACAATTGAATTTTACCAATGTACCTATACCACCCTATCAACTTACCTATCTATTTTGACCATTACAAACTTGGAAAGAGTGAACTGAACGGAGTTCATTTACGTAAATTAAATTTACGCAGATGCTTTCAGCAACATGATGCCATCTTGCTGCATGAAGGACTTTGAATAATTTTCTACAAAAATGAAAGTAGTGGCGTATTTAAGGGGAGGGTTTTGGGGTCCAAACCACTCCCATTATCAAAAAAAAAGAGCTTTAAAATACCTCAAAAACCTTGCATAAAAAAGATTCTTATTTTACATATTTTTTAAAGATTTCCTAAATTATAAAAAGTTCTCGAAAAGCATCCTTAATTTTTTATAAATTTTCCCAATTTTTAGTCACGATGAATTTTCATAAAATAAGATTGGTCAAATTTTTCAATTTTTGTAATAATTTTTCATTAATTTTCAAAAAATAAAAATTGGATTATTTTTTTTAATATTTCATTTTTCAAGAATGAATTTTTCTAATTTTTTGTACATGATTTTTCTTAAATTTTCAAAGGATACGAGTTTTCAATTTTTTCAAGAATGATTTTTTTCAATTTTCAGAGTTCATTTCATTTTAAATTTGAAAAAAAAAAATTATTTTAAATTTTCAAAAAAAAAATATATTTTTGTTATTTGAAAAAAAAAATCAAGATGGATTTTTTCCAATTTTTTTAGAGATGATTTTTTCCAACTTTTTAAAACTAGATTTTTTAAAATATTACAGTTCCAAAATTTTACTTAGGTACCAATTTTTAATTATGATGGAGGTAGTTTAGTCAAATTCTTCAACATACCTAGACATCGATTTTTTTTGAATTTTTTGAAAAGATTTTTTTTTTTGAATTTTTACAAATAGAAACTGTGTACCTAATTTTTTTCACCATTTTATTTCAATTTTTCAAGGATAAATTTTTCCTTTGCTTAGGAATTTTTTTGGTTTCCAAAAATTGAATTCCAAAAAATTTTTAAAATGCATTTTAAAATTTTTCAAAATTGAATTTCTTTACAATTTCTTTTAATAATAACTTTTTAAATTTTCAATTACAAAATTTTCAAAATTTTTCAATTTTTGGAATGGTTTTTTATAAATTTAAAAAAATAAAAATTAGGTAATTTTTAATAGTTATTTTATTTTTCAATGAACTTTCTTCAATTTTTAGAGATCATTTTCTCTTGTATTATCAAAAATGATATTTGTTGCTCTATAAAATTTCAAGATGGATTTTTTCGAATTTTTTTAAAAGTAGATAAGGTATTTTCTTTTATTCAAAACTACCCAGTTTTTAATTTTTTGAAATTCAGAAATTTTACTTGCAAGGGAACCTCGCCAACTCGTCACCTCCGATTGAGCTGAAATTTAGCTCACTGAAAGAGCATGCCACCCAGGCCTCACAACCAAATTTTTAGCTGCCGAAGTTGATTTTTCGATTTTTGGCGAATTTTTTAATAATGGCTAAAACTGCCTCCAAAAAAACATTTTTTGAAAAAAAATTGTATATTTCAAAATAGAATCCTGAAAATCGGTTTGTACACTAAAGTCAATCTCCCGAGTCGATTGGCACCGTTTTCAAAGCGATATGGAGCCTCCAGGAAAAGTTGACTTTTCTCCAGCGCACTGGAATCTCTCCAGACGGCGTTGTAATCAACTTCGGCAGCTGAAAATTTAATCCTAGCGTTAGTATGATGCCATCTATCGATTGACGTAGTTGAATCCAAAATCCGAGGTGACGAGTTCGCAAGTGTTTTTTTTTGACAATTTAAAAATTCTGCATTTTTTAAAAATTTCCAAAAAATCAATTTCTCCAGCATATCATCCGAAACTTCGTCTACCCCCTAAAGTCGACCCCCCGAGTCGATTGGCACCATTTTCGAAGCGATCTGGAGTCTCCAGAAAATGTTGACTTTTGCCGTCTGGAGAGATTCCAATGTGCTGGAGAAAAGTCAACTTTTTCTGGAGGCTCCAGATAGCTTCGAAAATGGTGCCAATCGACTCAGGAGGTCGACTTTAGTGTACAAACCAATTTTCAGAATTCTATCTTGAAATTTACATTTTTTTTTTCAAAAAATGTTTTTTTGGAGGCGGTTTTAGCCATTTTCAAAAATTCGCCAAAAATCGAATAATCAACTTCGGCAGCTAAAAATTTGGTTGTAAGGTCTGGGTGGCATGCTCTTTCAGTGAGCTAAATTTCAGCTCAATCGGAGGTGACGAGTTAGCGAGGTGCCCTTGTTAATAAATTTTTTAATTATGATAAATTTTCAAAAAAATTAGTTTAGGCAAATTCTTCAACATACACATCGACTTTTTCAATTCTTGGGAAGATTTTCTTTGAATTTCCACAAAATAGGAACAGTGTAAATTTTTTGACTGTTTTATTTCAATATTTCAAGGTTAAATTTTTCCTTTGCTTAAAGATTTTTTTGATTTTCAAAAATTGAATTTTAAAAATTTTGAAAAATGCAGTTTGAAAATTTTTCAAGATTGAATTTTTTCCAATAATTTTAAAGGAAGACATTTCTTAATTTTCAATTACAAAATTTTCGCAATTTTTTAACTTTTTATGTAGGGCGTTTGAGAATTTTCAATTGATCCTCTCCCTCCCCTCCAATTTCGAATAATATAATTAAATTATTTACGTAGTATTATACACAATTAGACGAGAGGGAGGGATCCAATAAAAATTTTGATAATGACCAAAATTATTTTTCACATCTCAATCTACAACTTTTGTTGCTAACATTTTTCAAATTGGCCCGCTCTTTCCTTTAAATCAATTAAATCACAACACTTTCATTTTTGTACATAGGAAATTATTCAAAGTCTTCCATGCAGTAAGATGACATCATTTTGCTGCAGCCATATGCATTTAGCACGATCCATTTGAAAATAAACGTGCTGAACTTGAACGAGAACAATTTTTTTCCAGATTGAAAATTTCGGAAGCTCGTTTGTTTAATTCGGTTGTTTCATTAGTTTTAATTGATTAAAATTGCAGTTATCGCATGAAATTGATCGAATCGAAAAACTAATCACAAATTTGAGTTCCAAGTGTCAAACTACCATGATTTAGACTCCTTCAGCGACAATTTTGCCCAAAATAGAAAAGTTTGCATTTTTACACACATTTTTTTTCTCATGTTGAATTTTTAGTAAGTATTTTTAAAATGGTTATTTTTTCAATTTTGGTCAATGCTCGGCTATAAATTAAAAGCGCGGCGAAAATGCAAATGTCTTTTCTACCGCGCTACACATTCCGCAATATAGGCTGCAATATTTTATCAGATTTAAACGGGAGCTAATTCCTCGTATCGCTAAGTCTGGTAATTTAGCTTTTAAATTCCAAGGCCCGAGCCCCACACAGTACTTCAGCGTCTACTTCGATCCATGCAAAAGCCAAAAAAAATTTCACTCGTAAAAAATTAAACCACGAGATTAGAATTTTTTGCAACCACATAAGGGGAAAAGCTTCCTCGACTCATAAATCAACGTTTTGCCAAATTAATCTCCACGCAGTTCTCCTTTTGCGGTGGGCATTGTACCTACTGGAGAGAAAATTTTCTCTTTTCTACATAGGTACATCTCAAGCTGTTTTTTTATTTGCGAAAAAATACGTACGTATAGGTTGTGGTGTTTTTTTTTTTTTTTTTTTTTTTTTTTTTTTTGTAGAACGCTTTTCCCCAAATAAAAACAACAGTTTCCGGATTAGAGATAATATTTATTATTCCACTCCAAGTACGAGGTATAAAACGTTAAACTATAATGCTAACTTTTGAAACAATTCTATTCTCACGAATGTAAAGCCAGAGCCATTATGAAAATGCGTACGTTCCTGTTGCTATTGTAACGTACTTAATAACAGCGGAAAAAAGAATGAAATTATTTTGAACAGGAATATGTTCGCGTTTAGCTACCTCCTACAAGTCTCGTCAAGGTGATATTTATTTCGGTTTCGTGTCTTTTTCATTTTTCACCTTACTCGATTAACGTTTCAAAGTGGTGCTTAATTTTTATTATTGCTGGAATTTTTATTTTTTTCAATTTTACTCAATTTTACTCGTTTTCATATTTCGAAGTTGCTGTACTTTTATGATAAAAATTTTCCTACACAATTTTCGAGAATCAAATTTAAAATGATTAAAAATCAAAAAAAAAAGAAAGAAAGAAAGAAAAAGAAAAGAAAGGAAAGAAAAATTGAAATGAAAGTGTAAATTGCTAAACATATTTATCGATTTGAAATTTTGAAACATTGGTTAAAAATTTGAAAAAATGAAAAATTTAAAATCCTCTACAATGCAAAAAAAATTCAGAATTCAATGATGAAAAATTAAAAAGACTGAAAATGAAAGAAATTTAAGTAAAATAAAAACGTTAAATAAAAGTGTATACCAATACTTGTCATTGGAAAAATTTAGTAATGAGAAATGAAATTAAAAATAACTAAAAATTGAAAAGAATTGAATTGAAAATTGAAATCTACTTGATTGAAAAAATTGGATAAATGATGAAAAATAAAATTGAAGAATTGAAACAGATTATTTTAAAACATTATTTTGGAAAATCGAAAAAAAAATCATTGTCGGATAAAAAATTTGAAATTCAAAAAATTCAAATTAAATTACAAATTACTGGAAATGATGAAAATTAAATTTAGATAAATTAGAAGAAATTTAATCCAAAAAACTAGGAAAATATTGTCGTATCTATTAGAAAAGGGAAAATTTTAAAAATTACAACAATTGAATCAAGTTTGAAATGTTGGAAAAACTTAACACTTGAAAAAATAAAAAATAAAAAATAATACCTATTAAAAATGACTTGAAAAAAATTCTGAATTGAAAAAATTAGACACTAATAAAAAATTAGAATTTGAATCCAATTTTAAATGTTTAAGAATCAATAAAAAAATCAAAATAAAATTGAGTTTTTAAAAATAAAAACGAAAAAAAGATTTGAAATTCAAATAATTGGAAAAAATGAAATAAAAGTGAAAATTATTAAATAATGAAAATGATATTCAACAAACAAGTGGAATAAATTTAGAATTTTTAAAAATTTGAAAAACTTCACGCTTGAAAAATTATCAGTGAAAAATTATCAGTGAAAAATAAAATTGAAAATGATTTGTAACTAAAAATCGACAGAAAAAAAAAGATTTGAAAATTAAAATTAAAAAACTTGAATAAAATTATATGAATTTATTGGAAACATAATAAAAAATGAAGTTGAAAAATTGGGATACAATTTAAAAATAAAGTAAGTACGTAGTTTACAAAACTGAAAATATTTTTTTTTCAGATTTGATTCCTTTACCAATTTCAACACCATAATAGAAGCACCAGCACGTATTTGGTAAGTTTGTTTTTTCATTTATATTTATTCTTTTCAATACTTCTTTTCTAAATACAGTGAACACTGAAAAAAAAAGTAAAAGTAAAAGAGGAAAGCCTGAAATCTTCCTTCACCGCGACCAATCCATACTTTTGTATTTGTTGCTGAAAATTCGGCCAGTGAACAAAAAGAAAAAACATTTATTGCGAGGTTTTTTCAAGTTTTTTTTTAGCTTTTCCCCCCTCCTAAATTCGTATATACACGTCAGAGAACGCGTTCGATAAAAAGGAAAAACGTGCTTCAAAATAAATACAGCTGATCCTTTTAAAAGCTTAATATTCACTCGTAATTGGATTATTATGTCAACTGCTCGAATTCCTCGGGCTATCGACGGAGCATTCGAATAGACGGGGAGCTCCGCACCACACCTAGCCCAACGTCCGACTAAGATGGTTTCCTTTCCTCCTTTGGTAGCAAATCATCTTCGTTGCTGCTCCAATCTCATTTCCAGAGAGAAAGGAGGAGAAAAAGTCGCTTGCAAATTGGGAATTTTTTTCCCCTTTGGAATTTCGCATGACGAATAAGAAAAATGTACCGGAGTTTTATTTTTAGATGAACGAGATGGTTGTAGGTAACTGTACAGTGTACACACCCGACGATTTAGTATGCAAATTGCAGGTATTTCACCTTGCGAATCGGTTTTTTTTTGACGGTGTGCCACCACTCTTAATTTTTTTTGAAATTTTTATGGTGCTTTTGCTAGTGGATAAATAACACGTACTCTGAGAAAAAGAAAATTATTGTATCTGTGACCCTTGATTAGAAAATGGCGGCTTGAAGTTTTTAAAATGACATAACTCGGTCAAAAGTTGACCAAACTTTTTTGTGGGGGGGGGGGGGGTTGCTCTCATCACTTAGAATCTTTTGAAAAAATCATAAAATTTTTATATTCTTTTGATAAAAGATAGAATCTATTGAAAAAGTCACAAAATTTTTATCTTCATAATTATTTTGATGAAAGATACCTATAATTGCATAATAAAGAATTTAAGAATTAGGTGAAAAAGTGGCCAATAGTAAGCACAGATGGAGAAAAATGAACTTTTTTTTCTTTTTGCATCGATACAAAATTTCAATTCATTGTTTTTTTGACTTTTTCTCCAAAGAATTGAGTACTTTTTCTTTCAAAAAAATGTTGTTTTTTCTCCAAAAAAATTCAGATTTTTTTTTGAATTGAGGAGCAAATTGTGACCTATCGGCGATTTTGGCGGTTTTGAGTTAGTGGTGCCATCTAGTATGGGGTACTCAGGACCACATTTCCCACGTTACTCGATAACCCGACCGTGCATATTGTGCTCAGGAGCGCCACCAATGTGATCCTACAAACGAGATTTTTTTGGAAATTCTGCAAAATTTTTGGTTATTTTTGTGTTTTTGGATGTGTTGAAGAATTTTATTCTCATTTTTTACTCATCAAACAAAAACTTTATGCGTAAATAATTCGAATTAGTTTCATATTTTTAATAATAACATTAATAACGATCATAATAATAATGAAAAAAAGTCATTGATCAGTTATGTGTTATTTTTTTTGAAAAAAAATGTAGAGGCTTATTGCAGGTAACCTACCCATCACCATTGAAACCGTTTATTCGACTAAAACTCGGCTCAAATACAACGAAATCAGCCATTTTTAGAGAAATTTTGGTAGTGTTTTCATTCCAAAGTGACCTATCCGGCAGTTCTTCCCAGCTTTGGCGGCTTATAGCACGGTGGTGAGGGTAGGTGGGGGAAATTTTTTTTCGGGGTTCAATGCGGGATATAGTCGTCTACAAAACCAATTTTTCAACAACAAAATTACCTCCACTCCTTCTGGGCATATCTTGTTTTTCATAGTTTTTCTCAATTATCTCGAAACGACTTTTTCGCCGATAGGTCACTTTGGAAATTTGCTCCACAATTGAAAAAAATATTTTTTTAAAATAAGTCAAGATGGTACATAGGCCAACTTGAAATTTTTTTATAAAAAATAAAAAACCCCAAAAAATATTTTCTTTTACAAGAAATTGAGAACTTTTTCAAGCTGACTCAAAAAATACTGATACCTAAGTATTTTTTTATTACAAGAAGATTTATATTTTTTCTTCCAATTAATTTGAAGAAAAAAAGAATGTTCCAAAAATACTGAGAAATAGATTTTTTTTATATAATGTCTGAGAGAATCACAGATCTCAATTATTTTTTTTTTGTTTAGATAGTTTATTTATTGTCGCTTTTTTCAGCATATATAAGCTATACAGCGACAGATCAACAGTTTACAAAGAAATAAGAAAAATTAGATTAAATTTGACATAGAGATAGATGAAATAAAGTTGATTAAATTAGAGAAATTATCAGAATTAAAGAGATAATTACAATGATTGATATTATATGAATTTTGTGGTAATGTGTATCTATTATTAATTTCTGCATTTTTGGAGTTTCTGAAGTTGCAGTGCTGGAATTGAGCGAAATTACGAAGTTGAACACATTTTGATCCTAAAATTTGGCCAAGTTATGTCAAAACCCCAAATTGAAAATTGTTCCAATTATAAATTTGTTAGGGGGGGGGGGGGGGCATAATATATATATTTTTTTGTTGAATGCATAGCGTTGACAAGCGGAATTTTCTAAGAACTTTGCATGACGTCATTTTGATTTTTTATTTATGTAGTTTTGAAGAAAAAATGGAAACTAATTTCATCTCGTTTTTTTTCACAAAAAAAAATAATTTTTGATTTTTGAAAAATAAAATGCATGGAGTTTTCAAAAAAAGAAAATTATATTCGTTTTGCGTTTTGATGATGTCATTTTGTAGAAATTATTGATAAACTTTTTGGAAAATGAAAAATTTTTAGTGTCAAAATTGAAGAAAAACACGACTTTTTCTTTATGCCTCGTTTCCAGAAAAACCATGCAACCCACGAGGTTTTTCCTCGGAATGTTTTTTATTCAGGAGAGTCTGGTCTGTAGTCTGACGAGAGGGTTTTGTAAACTTTTGATTTGCCGACGACTTCTTTCGAGTTGAATGGAATACTAAGATGAAATTTATGAAAACGTTTGATAAAATCAGAGGAAAAAGTAGGAATTTTGCAAAAAGCCTCTTGTCAAACTACAGACCAGGCTCTCCTGAATAAAAAACTTTCTGAGAAAAAACCTCGTGGGTTGCATAGTTTTTCTGGAAACGGGGCATTAAGAAAAAGTCGCGTTTTTCGTCAATTTTGACACTAAAATTTTTTCATTTTCCAAAAAATCTATCAATAATTTCTACAAAATGACATCATCAAAATGCAAAATGAATATAATTTTCTTTTTTTGAAAACTCCATGCATTTTATTTTTCAAAAATCAAAAATTATTTTTTTTTTGTAAAAAAAAGCAAGATGAAATTAGTTTCCAATTTTTCTTCAAAACTTCATAGATGAAAAATCAAAATGACGTCATGCAAAGGTCTTAGAACATTCCGCTTGTCAACGCTATGCATATAACAAAACAAAATTTTTGATCCCCCCCCCCCCCTTATAGGTCCGTCTCCCTATTTTTGTTATCTTGAAATTTTTTTATGACTGGGTGTTTGATATTTTAAAGGTTTTTGACAAAATATAAAATTAAATAAAAATTATCCAATTTATCAATTTCGTTGCACTAATGAAACCTTTTTATAAATTAATAAAAAATAACTATGATTCTAGATTTTAGGTAGAAAACAAAAAAAAATGAATTAAATTCATCCAGTTTTAACTCTTTTTTTTGGCAACAAGACATGAGCATTTTTTTTTTAATGGTGGTCCTAAAAAATGGAGTTACTTTTTATTCCAAGAAAATGAAGATTTTTTTTTTTTTGAAAATTGTTTTTTTTCTTCCTTGAGAACGCGAGAATTTATTCTACAAAAAAAAAACTAGTTTCTTTCTTCTCCAAAAATTTGAAAAATATTTTTCCTTCCAAAAATTGAGATTTGACGAAATTTTTTTTCAAAACAACTGAGATTTCATTTTGAACAAAAAAAATGTTGTTTTTTTTGTTCCTGAATGTTTAATAATAATCAAGATCATTTTCTCAAAAATTCACAATTTTGTTTCTCTAAAAATAAGAGATTCATTTTAAGCAAAAATAAGTTTTTTTTTCTCTAATACAAAAAAACGTAGGTACCTAAAAAAATTTTCCCAAAGAAAAGAGACATTCTTTTCTTTATATTCTTTTTTCTCAAAAAAAAAAAAATGAAACGATTTTTACCTGAAAATTTGAGAAATATTATTTTTCAGAAAAAGTGGAAATATTTTCGTAATTCGATTTTAAGAAATTTCTAATGAAAAAGTGCGATCGTGCGCGAAAAAAATCGATAAACGTGTTGATGTAGAAAATGTTATCCGCGTATCTTGGTAAACAAGGCAGCGAAGTTCGAGTCAGAATGAAAGATGACGTATGAAAGCAACGACGATTAAGGGTGCAAAATTAGAAGAAAGAAAAATTAATACGCAAATATTTACAACGATTTCGCTCTCAGCTGCCTAAAAGAATGGCGCAGGCAAAAAAAAACACCGATGAATAATTAATTTTCAAGGAGGGAGTGAAATTAATTAACGCCTTTTACTCGACCCTGCCTCAGAGACAGAGAGAGAAAGAGAGGCAGGTATGTTTATACATAGCAGAGTAATTACCTTTCTAGGCTCCCCCTGGCCCCTTCGTGAAAATATTATACTACAAACCGAGCTACTAATAATGTTCAAAAGGAAGTAGGACACGGACGTAGGTATCACGTACGATGCTTTATTGTTAAACGTACGTACCTGGTGGTATATTTAGGCGAGAAAACGCGACTAAAATTCGATCCTCGGGCCCCCTCCCGAGCTCCGAACCTCGCCGGCGTACTTACATTTATAAAAATAATCTCGTTAAATTACGAAATAAATTAAGTTAGCGTAAAACACGCGCCAACTATGTAATCTGAAGTCGATTACGTCGAGAAAGAGAGAAAACTTTGATTCGAATACGCTACAGGCAGTCTTTCGAGGGTGGGAGGGGGAGAGACGGAGGCGGTGAGTGAAAAAAACGCACAGTGAAAGATACCAGCTTTTGGAGATTTTTCCTCATCGGGCTCGAATCGTCGACTTTGATAATTCCAAATAAATTGAAAGGGTTAATTTTGTAATTTCAAATACTTTCATTCGTTTTCTTTTTTCTACCCACGCATGTTGCCTGCGAGAAAGCACTTTTCTTTGGCTTAAATTTCACCGGTGCTCGGAAATTATCGTCGTACGATTTTTCGCCACATAAAATTCTCCAATTGAGAAGCTCCCCCTGGCACGCCCTGCGTTCGAGACCGCGGCCGCAAATTAACGCTTTCGAAAGTGACGGATAATTTTGATTTCCTTCTTTGAAGCCTTTCTCGGCGAAGAGGAAACGAAATAAAAAGAGAAAAAAAGAAATTCCGCATTATCTTGCGAAATAATACGTCCTCTCGAATCGTTTGGTTTGAATTTTTAAAGCCACCAGACGTCAGTTCGAATAAAAACTTCCGTTTCTATTACGGCGAGAAATTGCGCGTAAAAATTATCTCATTCATTATCAAACAACGCAAGCTGGGCGAAAATTTCGCCCAAGATGAAACTAAATTGACCTGGATGATGGTGGAAGTGTCAGGGTGGGGGGTGTGACTCGTGCGAATTCATTAAATGATTTGAAATTTTTATAAGAGGGTAAGGACTGCTCTGAATAGAAATGTAAATATTAATTTTGAGCAATCGATGAACCCTTTTTTGGTGTAAATCGACGAATGAAAATTTTAAATCCTTGTAATTTTTTTTTAAATTCGATTTTAAATTTTTTTTCAATATCGTTGAGTACTTATTGATTTTGATGAATTAAAATTTTCCGTCTGAAATTTCAACTGCTTTTATAAACACAGATCACAGATTCTCTTTATTTCGATTTTTTTGTTGAAAATTTTAAGTATTTCGAATTTTAGTTCATAGTTTCTCAATAAAATAATTACTAGAAATTATTTTCATTTTTCTTGAAAGTACTTCTTACATTTTTTTTCGAGAATTTCCGCTCAAAATTTAAATTTTTGCGCTTGTTTTGTAACAATTTTTTCTTGATTTATTTCAAGTTTCAGTTCTTTTATTACCTAGTAAGAAATTTTTTTGGAATTGAAAAATTTTTAGATCTCAGTAAACTCGAAATAACTCCAGGTTGTCTACACATGGTAAAATAGTGAAATAGTAATGAAATTTCAATCACAAATTTTTGTCCATTATTGTTCCCTTCTATTTGAAAATTTTTCTGTAATTAATTCGAGTTCTAAATTCTTTGAGAAGGTGACAGGGGTTCTTCATTGCCAATCATTTGGTTTAACGAAAATTTTGTGAAAATTTGAAATCGCCAGGAATTGTATAAAATTGTGTGACAGGTATTGAAAGTGCTTTGAAAAGATTCTCCAGTTTACATAGTGATGCTGAAAATCTGAAAAGTGCTGATTTTTGCTCAAAAGTCCTTATTTTTTTGTATTTATAAAAAAAATCGTTTTCTCTCGATTTTTGCTGAAATTCACTTGAAATTAATTTTTCTTCCCATTTACTTTTTTCTGTCAATTTTCCAAGTGTTTTGAACTGAGAGCATTAATTCTTTCATAACTTTCAAATTAGAGGGAGGGCGAGTGCTCGTAAGACATCCTCTTGAAGATTTTACAAAATTCTAAAAGGTGCTGCAAAAATGTGCGGAAAACGATGAATTTTGATTTGGAAATTTTTGTTTTTAATTGATTCTCATATTATTCAACGTTTTCTTTTAACAACTAAGTATTTAAAAAATAAATAATACATTAATAAAAAAAAAAAATACCAAATTCATCAGTCATTTTATATTTATTCTTAATTTTTTTCTTTTGTCATTATTTTCCTCTCTGTTTGATTTTCAGACGTTTTTGATTCGTATTGTCTTTTTCTTCAAATGTAAATTTCAAAAATTCTTTTTTTCTTCAATTTTGTTCAATTTTTAGTAATTTTTGATCAGTATTTTCAATTTGTTTTCATGTTTTATTATATTTGCTTGAAATTTTTCTATTATTATTTTTTTCTTTTATTCAACTCTTAGTCAATTTGTTTTTGATTTTAAACAAAATGTTCAATCATTCATTTTTTTTAATATTAATTTTTTCACTGATCAATTTTATCCAATTTTGTTAAATTTTCTGTCATTTTTGATATTTTTTCTATTTTATTTTATATTATTTTATTTTTGTTCTTGTCTCTTCCCCCATTTAAACTGCTAATTTCAAAAAAATTATTCACTCAGTTAAATTCTAGATAATTTTTTCGAAAATGGTCTTGTCTTATAGAAATACCATCCCTATGACCATTTTGCTAAAAATTTTCAAAAATTTTCAAAATGTTCTATTTTTAATTTAATTTTGATTTTTTCAAATTTGGGGGCCCCTGAGAAACGGCTTAAAATTCAGTTAGAGGAAAAATAAAAAATAGGGAATTATTTTCTACCAATATGTCACCAATTGACCCCCGTCCCGACAACATTTCCAAAATTCGAAAAATAAGGGCCACCCTAATACGTATAAGCGTTTGACAATGAGGGAACGAGCACAAGCGGAATATTCCCATCGTAATGTTTGACTTTGCTGTGGTTTAAACATTGAAAATTTGTAATTCAACCGTTATTTCATCATTTATGTACCTGAAAACAAGTAGATAGGTATGTTGGAACAATTGTGACAATAAAGGCAGCCATAATTTTTTACCAAATGAGATATTATTTTGCGCGTTAGCGAAATGATGTTTGAAAAGTACATTTGAGTTGGTGCGTGGTGTGCGTCAGTGCAGCACGTACCTTTGTATGCCATCTGTGCATTCATCATCATTATTTATTGGTATGTTATTGCTTTTCTGTTGTTTTTTCTAGTACGTATAAGGCAAAAATTGGGCGAAAAAAATCATTATTTCTGGTTCTGCAATAAGTTACACAGTGATTACGCTTACCAATAGATATCAATTGTTCATTTGTTCCAAAGAATCGCTCGAAATGATTTCTTATATGAGTTTGTCATTACTTTTCGCATACGTTTTCATTTTAAATTTTGTAGTATCGGTACCGAGCCAGAAGGGCGGAGAAGAATCATATGATACTACTCGATCGGGTTATGAAAAAATGAATAAGTAAGTATATTTTACATTGTTATTGTCGTAGATTTTTCATTATACGTGCATAGAAACAATGTTGTTTCATACTCGTTTAGAGGTTGGGAACGACTAACGTCTAGTTTGATAGTTTTGTTTACATTCATGGGGTGCAACTTCGATAAATTTTTACCAAGTCCAGTGCTACATAATACTTTATAGTCAAAATTGGAAGGGAGGAAGGGGTCTAATCGAAATTTTTGTAATAACTAAAAGTATTTGTACAACTTCAAGCTACAACTTTTGTTTGAAAATTTTTTCAATCGGGCCCCTTACCTCCCCTCTGTTTTTAAAAATGTATTTGAAGGAGTTGGATTATCCAAAATTGGTGAAGAGGGAGGGACCCGATTGAAATTTTTGTTATCACCAAAATTATTCCTAAAACTTTGAGCTACAAGTTTGTTGCAAAAATTTTTCAATTGGACCCATTTCCCCTTCCCCCTTCAATTTTTAATTAGTATTTTGGGAGTGTTATGCAAAATAAGTGGAGAGAGAGGGGCTCAATTGAAAAAGTTTTCAAAAAAAAGTTGTAGCTTGAAGTTTCGCTAATACTTTTGGTTATCACAAAAATTGCGATTGGACCCCTCCCTCCCCTCCAATTTTGGATAATCCAACTCATTCAAATACATTGTTGAAAACAGGGGGGGGGGGTAAGGGGCCCGATTGAAAAAATTTTCAAACAAAAGTTGTTGTAGCTTGAATGGGGCCTTGGAAACATTTTTATTCGTCGGCAATAGGCATAACTAAACATACTCTTGATAAATGGATTTCATTCTTTCGATATTCCTAGGTGGTAATATTTGTGTATAAGTAATTTTTTGAGAACAGAAATATATATTTTTTTCGTAATTTTTCAAGTACTTCCTTCAAGGTAATTTATGTTCACTAAATTTCATTTCAGTCCTCCTCCATGCATTGAGGGTAACCCCGCAAGTGCACTCGCCGCTTGCAAAAGACTGGTAAACAAAAAAGTTTGGTCCGTTATGAAAGCCGAGTGCCGTAAAGATGGAAAAGTAAAACTAACATATGGTGGCAATGAAGTAGCACCTTTTTCCGGAGTAATGGCTTTGTGTCATTTGGGTACTGACACAACAAACAACATTTATATTCTTGGAACTACGTGTCCTCGTGGCCATCTATTTATATGGATTCAAAGCGAAGACCATCCAAACGTATATGTTTCAAATGAAAGAACCTATAATTAACAATAGAATATTTTTTTACATTTTACATAAAATATTATACAATATGGGTGTAGAATATTGAAGTAGAATATACCATTTACATTATTTATTTCAAGTTTACAAAGAAGTAGTTGTTGGTTTAAAATTTTCATAATAATTTTTCAGTTTTAAAACTCTTTTTCAACATCAATTAAAAATTTCATCTGGAATAATTTTTCTTTATTTTCTGAAACCCAATTTTTTTATACTAATTTCCGATTTTTTGCACGTGTTTTTTTTTTTGACAACTTAAAAGTTTTGCATTTTTTTTAAATTTCCAAAAAATCAATTTCTCCATCATATCAAAACACGTGCGAACTCGTCACCTCGGATTTTGGATTCAACTACGTCAATCGGTAGATGGCATCATACTAAAGCTAGGATTAAATTTTCAGCTGCCGAAGTTGATTACAGCACCGTCTGGAGAGATTCCAGTGTGCTGGAGAAAAGTCAACTTTTCCTGGAGGCGCCAGATCGCTTCGAAAATGGTGCCAATCGACTCGGGAGGTCGACTTTACGAAAAAAATCATTTTTGCCATGTAATAAGTACCAGTAAAAATTTTCCTTATATTCAATTTCTTTTTAAAAAATTGCTCAAAAAATTTTTTTCTCGCTATTCGAGTTCATTCTGAGAGATTGCTGATGAAAAAACTCTGAATTTTTCAATTTTTTTCATTTTTGAAAAAACTCATTTTTGCCATTCAAAATTTCCTTAAATTCAATCTCTTCAAAAAAATTTCTAAACTTTTTTTCTCATTATTCGGATCTATTCTGAGAGGTTTCGATGAAAAAATTCAGAATTTTTCAATTTTTTTCATTTTTGAAAAAAAAAATTATTTTTGCCATGTAAATAGTAAGTACCTACCAGTGATACTTATTACATGGTGAATTTCAAATTGTCCTTAAATTCAATTTATTTGAAAAAAAATTGCTCAAAAATTTTTTTCTCATTATTCGGATTCATTCTGAGATAATCTGATGAAAATTTTTTGAATTTTTGAATTTTTTTCATTTTTGAAAGAATACTTTAGTATACAACCCGATTTTTAGGATCTATCTTGAAATTTACAATTTTTTTTCTTCAAAAAAATGGTTTTTTGAGAGGTTTTAGTGATTTTCAAAAATTCGCCAAAAATTGAAAAATCAACTTCGGCAGCTAAAAATTTGGTTGTGAGGTCTGGGTGACTTGTTCTTTCAGTGAGCCAAATTGCAGGTCAATTTGAGGTAACAAGTTCGCGATGTTCCGTTGTGAGAAAAATTTCATTTTTTCTTATTCTTCAAAATCCCAATTCCTTGAAAAAAGCCAAATAGGTAGAAGAATTTCATTGAAAATATTGAAATAATTTAGTTCGTATGAAAGAAATCATTTTAAAATTTTCTAGAAAAAAAGAAAGAAAAAAAAGTCGATAAAAAACTTCTAGATGGTCTGATTTTGGTGAATTGAATAGAAATTTTTTGGGAAAGAATTCTCTATAAAAAAAATTCTTATTAAAATGAAGAATTTTTCGCGGAGAAACAAGTTTGAAAATTTCTGTAAAAAATTTGGATTAAAATCACCCGTGAAGCATTATTTTGCGACAATAAAAAACGACGGTAGAACAGTACGTCGAAAAAATGTCAAATGTACGACCATAAAATGGGCGTAATATTGTCGTATAAGTATGCGCTTTTTCAGTGTTGCCAATTATGAAAAATTAAAAATCCTAAATTTTCATATTTTTTTTAGAAAAATATTTAAATTCAGATGCCTACATACAAAAATATGACATTCAAAAACAGAACTAACATTTAAAAAAATTGAATTTTTTAGACCACACACAATCTGAAAAAGAAGATCTTGAAACTCATGTACTAAATCCATAAGAAAAAAAATAATAAATTTTTTCACGCGTAAGTCAGGTTTCTACAAATGATATCATTGTCATTTCACAAATTAAAAATTAAGTAGGTATATAAAAATGTTTTCAAAAAATATAGCTTTAAAAAAAATATTAAAATATTTCCCACAAAATTTAAAAAAAAATTGATTACTTATACATCCGCGATCTACAAGACGTAAACTACTAAAAGCTGAAACAAATGTTCTTGATAAATAAATTTAAAAAATAAAAAATAAATTATTGGCATAAAAATTTTCCAAAAAAAAATGTGTATTTTTTTAATTTGGTATAAATAAGTACCAATATTAATTTAGATATAAAAAGTTAATTTATAAACAAATAACTGAAGCACAAACCCTATTGCAACAAGCGTGTAGCTTGTAGCTTGTTTTGTTCTAGATGACCTCCTCTATCCGATGGTATGATCAAAAAAATCAAAAAAAAATTCTAAAGTGCTTAAAAATGCTCTCAAAGTGACCAATTTATACTACAAAATCGCTTTGTTTTTTTGGCTCTCCTGTAAAATTTACATTTTTGATCTAAGCATACTTTCCTCGTGTCATGTCACATTTCTCGAATTTCTAAAATCTACAGAATTCCTAAAATTTCCCAATTTTCAATTTTTGCTAAAGTTTTTTGATTGAAAAATTTTCTAGACTTTGAAAATTTATTTTTTTCAATTTTTAGGAGTTGATTTAATTTTAAAAATCTATTAAAATTTGAAAATTCTCTATTTTTGAATTTTTATTAAATTCTTAGTCTTCGGTTAATTTTAAAAGCCCACAAAAATTTCTTAAAGAATTATTACGAAGTTGATAACATCAAGTTGGTGGGTCCAAACTTTTTCATTTCCAGCCATCATTTTTTTTTCTCTCGCTATAAAATGGGCAACAAAAGCATTAGCAAGTCGAAATTTGATTATTGCAAACCGTCAACGTCAGACGTCTAACCTATTGACCATGACGTAAATCTCGTCCAGTCGCACAGTGCGGAAGAATAAACCGATCATTTTTCATCATCCAGTGTCATTCGACAGAATAGATAAAACGTTTTTGCCTCTCTTGACGATATCCACCGACCATCCTTGTCTCGACCACAGTCAGTCAGCGAGACAAGGTGTAAGGTCTAGAAAGAAAAATATTTTCCATTTTTTTTTCCCGCCGTCGTCTTTCAGTCCGGACTTATAAAGGTGTTAAGATTGATAGTATGAGCAAAGACGAGCGAGCGAGTCTATAGTGCGAGTGATGTTCGAGATATAAATGATGTCGGAGAAAACGTACAATTTTTCTAAATACCCCGAATAGATGCGATGCAGTCGAGGTGCCAGGCTGTTGGTACTTTTATATACACGTATATAGGTAAACCTACCTACACAACATATCAAATGTGTAAACGAACTAAAGCATCTAAGCACACAGCAGCGTTGAGACTGCAACCAAAAAAGCATACAGACTACGAAAATATGAAATGAACGAAATTCGAGCTCTCGAAGTTATATTTTATAACGTCAGAGTACGTTATTACCGCCACTTTTATGGCGTTCGCTATATTTTTTATCATGTATCGTTATAAATTGCCAATTGCGTCTGTGTAGGTGTATCTCTATCTCCCCCCCCCCCCCCAATCACCCATACATGTTTCACGAATTGAGGTGTATTGTGAAACCAATATTGATCATATAACCAAGAGTCGAGACCAAGAGGTTCGTCTAGGGTGTGAGAAATTTGATGTCGACCTGGTATTTCGGATTTTATTCCAATTGCTTGGACATTTTGTCGAAATTGAGTAGTTTTTGATAGACAATCGTTGCAGAAGCGAGAAATTACGAGGATATAATAAGGTTTTATTGGATTAGGATTCGAGCATTTACTGCCAACTGGTGATAACTTGAGGCGAATTCGGTTCAAATTTGCAGTTAACTTTTGTGAAATTGAACCGAAAATAATAATGAAGATTGGATTTCACGTGATTGATGACTTGAAAAAAAACTCACGAAGTTGATCGTTTCGATGGTTACAGAAATTAATGATTTTAACCAAATTGTTGCAATTAATATAATTTCTCTGATTAGTGACGTTAAAAAATTTATAAAACTGATTATTTTCTGAAAAATGTTAAAATAAGTACACCCTACAGTTTTTTTAAAAAATTTTTTTTATAATTTCAATAAAATTGATACGTTTTCAAACATTGATAATTTCCATGGTTTTTCATCAATATTGCAATAATTCATAATTTTTCAAAAATTGATAGTTTTGCATATCAAATTGCTGTTTTTTTTTTATTTATTGAAAATGTGATTTTTCAAATTTTTTTTTTCTCTCAAAATTATTCGAAATAACTTGAAAAAAATTTACAATTTCATGAAAAATTTTATGATCTAGGTATATTATGAAATTGATAATTTTTCGAACGTTGATAAATCTACCAATGTAATGTTATCAAGGTGAAAAAAAATTGAATGAATGACGTTGTATTTCAATGAAATGGATGATTTCTAAGCAATTAATAAAATCGGTATCTACTCATTATACATTACAAAAATAATATTGATTCTATGTACAAAATTTGATAAAATTTGTGATTTTCCAAAGATTGGTAATTAATTTAACAAAAATTGATGAGATTGGTTGTTTTCTGAAAAATTATACTCAATTTTTTCTGTGATGATTTACTTAATTGATAATTTCGATGAATACAAAAATTGATGATTTTAGCAAAAATGATTGTTTATGTTTTTGCAAAACGTCATTGATAATTTTTCTAGCATTGATCAAATTGCGATAATTTTATAACAATTGATAATTTTGTTATAAAATCTGTAGAATTGATTATTCAATTACTTTTTCTAAAAAATAATTGAAAGAAATGTATGTATTTGATGATTTCAACTTTAACAAATAATGTTTTTAAAAATGACGATTTTGATAATACGTAGATAATAGGTACACAATTATTGATAATTTTTCAAACATTGATGAAATTGGTTATAATTTTATTGTTGATTTTCAAAACATTAATGATGATGGCGATTATTGATAATTGATTTTGAATTGGTGAAGCTGGTAATTTCGCAAAATTGATAATTTTTTAAAAATTGATGAAATTGGTAATGTCACAGTAATTGATAGTTTTACAAAATTAATGATTCTTCAAACATTGACGAATAGGCTTATTGATAATTTTTCAAAAATTGGTGAAGATGGTAGTTTTGCAAAATTAATGATTTTTCAAACATTGATGGAATTGTTGGTTTGACAGTAATTGATAATTTTTCAAAAATTGATGAAGCTGATGATTTTTGAAAATTGATGAAGCGGGTAATTTTTCAAAATTGATGGGTTTTCCACAAATTGATCACATTGGTGGTTTTACAATAATTAATAATTTGACTAGATTAAAGAATTCTAGCTTTGATGAATGTTGTTAATTTTTCAAAAAATTTATGAAGGCAATTTTGTAAAATTGACAATTTTACAAATATTGATGAATTTGGTTGATTCACAGTAAATTGATAATTTTACTAAATTAATGATTCTTCAAACATTGATGAAAATTGATAATTTTTCAAAAATTGATGAAGCTGGTGATTTTTCAAAATTGATGATTTTTTCACAAATTTGTCACATTGGTGGTTTCACAATAATTGATAATTTGACTAGATTGAAGAATTCTAACTTTGATGAATTTTGTTAATTTTAAAACAATTTTATGAAGGCAATTTTGTAAAATTGGTAATTTTACAAATAATCAAATATTGATGAAATTGGTTGATTCAAAGTAATTGATAATTTTTACTAAATAAATGATTCCTCAAACACTGATGAATATTGATAATTTTTCAAAAATTGATGAAGCTGGTGATTTTTCAAAATTGACGAAGCTAGTAATTTTTCGAAATTGATGTTTTTTTTAAAAATTGATACATTGATGGTTTCACAATAATTTATACCTAAATTGACTAAATTGAAGTATTCAAACTTTGGTGAATATTGCCAATTTTTCAAAAATTTTATGAAGGCAATTTTGTAAAATTGATAATTTTTCAAACATTTAAGAAATTGGTTGATTCACATTAGGTAATTGATAATTTTTCAAAATTAATGATTCTTCAAACATTGATGAATATTGATAATTTTTCAAAAATTGATGAAGATGGTAGTTTTGCACTTTTGCAAAATTAATGATTTTTCAAAAAATTATGAAGCTGGTAAGTATTCAAAATTGATGATTTTGTAAACATTACCTACGAGTATTAATCATTTTTCCAAAACTGTCGAAGCTAGTGATTTTGCAAAATTGATGATTTTGTAAACATTACCTACGAGTATTAATCATTTTTCCAAAACTGTCGAAGCTAGTGATTTTGCAAAATTGATGATTTTTCAAATATTGATGAAATTGGCGATTTCGCAATTTATAATAATTTTATTGTTTGAGTATTACCAATAATTTTTCAAAAATTACTTCAGTCCAAAATTTCAATAAAATTGACGATTTAAAAAAATATTTATAGCGTTCATAATTTTACAAAATTTATAGAATTGTTTTTTGAATAATTATGATTTTTAGCTGATGACAAAAATAGTTAGATAAGAATAGATAATTGTACTAAATCGATGTTTTTACAAAAAGAATCGACCAAATTGGTACCTAATTTTAGAGACTTTCGTTAAATTTTTATTGCGAATTTATTCAGAACCAGTCTTCTCGAGTGGGGGTAATTTTTCTTTGAAAATTTGAAAAGCTTTCTAACAAATTCGACAATTTTTCACGCGATTTATTTATGAACTTCTCGAGAATGTATCTCGCACGTAGAAAAAATGATACATCAAAAGTTACCCGTTTATATACGAACTCGTGTGTGAAGGGAAAAAAACTGCTGCTGGTACAGTGAAATTCTTCGAGGTTATTGCGCAGAAATATCAATCTAGCAAAATGAAGTTTGTATAGTATGTGTAGGTGGGTAGGTAGGTAGTTGAGGCACCGGGTATTCGCGTTGTTAGGATTATTTGTAACTTTTTTTTAGCCAGCTTTCGTTTGGCGAATCAATATACCGCCAAATATCCGATAAAGAAAGGTGTCGAGGGGGCGAGCAGAAGATGATAGAAAAATAGCGCTCTTTGTGGTTCGGACAACTCAAACAAGTCGTCCTTTTTTTCGTCTTCGTCGTCGTCAATTCTACGTGTTTATGAATGATAAGACGATGTATTTCCTTATGTGTGTCTCGGTCCGTTTGCTTTTGATCGGGTTAGTAAACTGCGAGTGTGCGAGAGGAAAACTTCTCCTCTGGCTTATGCTCTTGTGTTAGATGTATACGATGTGTTGTGAAGTCATTTTTCACGCGAGTTTTTTTGCATCCATTCTACGAGCTTTAACGCACGAGTGTATGTATTTGTACATAAGAGGTACCTAGGTATAGGATAAGAAAAACGGGCGCATATTTTCAATATTTTCCAATCAACTCGGCGGGATAAGTTATAGATGCGGAGGACGACTGAAGGTAGTATGGGAAGTGGATGGAACGAGAAACGAATGGCTTACGAGTTCGCTTGTTCGATACGTTAGGTAGGTATAGTATACCACACCTCCGAAAAATGAAATAGGTATCGCATAAATTACCTACGCGGCGTGAGCTGTGAAATAGGGTAACTACTCGCGAGGCTACGAAGAAGAAACCACGGTGTTAGGTTGGGAAAACTGTGCAGTGCACTGCGAACGAGTCCGCGAGCTCGTTTCTATCTTAATTTAGTTTAAAGTTTGCCCGCAAATTGACATTTTTAACCATAAATGAGTATTAGAGTATTTTGTGCGTATATATAGGATAGAGGATACAGCTTCGGTGCGAGAGAGGCAAGTGCGAGGCACGATGGAAAGAATTTTACAGGGTGTATGTTGGCTGGCTTGCGGTCGAGGGCAGTGCGAACTCGGCTGGCATGAAGGTTTAAATTTTGCGGTTTCTTTGATGGTACGCGGCTGCTCGAATCGTGGTTGTATGGTTTTTATGGTCGTTAAAGTTGGGAATTCATTTTGGACATGGGTTGCCTGCAGAGGCGATGTGAAGATGCGAGACAGAGTGTGGTTTCTTTTTTTGTTTTGCAGTTGGCAGTTTGCAGCGAAGAGGAATTTTATTTTTTGGAAAGCTGCAGTTTTTAGTATAGCCCCCCTCCCTCCCAAGATTACCTTTCACTAGTGTCTAGTATACTCACAAGGGAACCTCGCCAACTCGTCGCCTCCGATTGAGCTGAAATTTGGCTCACTGAAAGAGCATGCCATCCAGACCCCACAACCAAATTTTTAGCTGCTGAAGTTGATTTTTCGATTTTTGACGAATTTTTTAAAATTGCTAAAACCGCCTCCAAAAAAACATTTTTTGAAAAAAAAATTTGTAAATTTCAAGATAGAATCCTGAAAATTGGTTTGTACACTAAAGTCGACCTCGCGAGTTGATTGGCATCATTTTCAAAGTGATCTGGAGACTCCAGAAAAAGTTAACTTTTCTCCAGTACACTGGAATCTCTCTAGACGACAAAAGTCAACATTTTTTGGAGGCTCCAGATCGCTTTGAAAATGATGTAAATCGACTCGGGGGGGGGGGTCGAGTTTAGGGGGTAGACGAAGTTTTGGGGATATTCTGGAGAAATTGATTTTTTGGAAATTTTTTAAAAATGCAGAATTTTTAAGTTGTCAAAAAAAACACGTGCGAACTCGTAACCTCGGATTTTGGATTCAACTACGTTAATCGATAGATGGCATCATACTAACGCTAGGATTAAATTTTCAGCTGCCGAAGTTGATTACAGCGCCGTCTGGAGCTATTCCAGTGCGCTGGAGAAAAGTCAACTTTTCCTGGAGGCTACAGATCGCTTCGAAAATGGTGCCAATCGACTCGGGAGCTCGACTTTAGTATACAAACCAATTTTCAGGATTCTATCTTGAAATTTACAAAAAAAAATTCAAAAAATGTTTTTTTGGAGGCGGTTTTTGCCATTTTAAAAAATTCGCCAAAAATCGAAAAATCAACTTCGGCATCTAAAAATTTGGTTGCGAGGTCTGGGTAGCATGCTTTTTCAGTGAGCGAAATTTCAGCTCAATCAGAGTGACGAGTTGGCGAGGTTCCCTTGTCAGTTTATTTACATGGATGTTGGTAGATCAAGTGGAAGAAGGGGTCCTATCAAAATTTTGGTAGTGATCAAAATTTTATTTCTAGGACTTCAGGCTACAACTTTTGTTTGAGAACTTTTTCAATTGGACCACCTTCATCAGTTTTTTTCTGGCAGTGAGAATCAGACCCTCATCACTTCCTCGCCCACAAGGCTCCTGGTGATCATGAATTCGACTGAATTTTTGTTAAAGTAGGTATAAATATTGTAGTTGTGCATATTTTGCAAAAGTTTAATTGAATAAGAAAACTTGAATTCTCTTCGTCTTTAGTGTTAACTATATTCAAATAGGCGCTAATATCAATTCAGCACATTCGAAGAAATCTTAGTTTCTATCTGAACATTATTTTCCAAAAAAAAATGAGAAATTTATTCACTTCAATCAAATTGAAAAAAAAAAATTCTCTGAAAAATTAAAAAAATTTCACTCCGAAAAATGATTTGAATTAGGATATTTACATATTTTGTTTATTCCAGAAAAATTGAAATTATTCTTCTAATATAAAAAATTGATACATAGATACTATAAGTATGATGAATTTCAACTTTTTTTTATTTGTTTGGTAGGTATAAAATTTTTGTTTTCAAAAGAAAAAAAGTTTTTTTTTTCAAAGAATGAGATTTGTTTGAAAAAATTAGGAGATTTCTCAACTAAAAAAAAAATGAATGATTTGTTTGTCCCATCAGATTGAAAGAATTTTTTACTGCGAATAAGTGTTGTAAAAAAAATCCAAAGTATTGAAATTTGTTTTTTCAAAAGGGGATTTTTTTTACTTTTTCGAAAAAAAATTGGAAAATGAGATTTTTTCCCAAAATCAAGAGATTTCTATGCATTAAAATTTTTTTCGGAGGGAGGGGAATCTCTACCTTATTTTGGAAAAAATCCCAATTTCTTAAAATGAAAAAAAAAATGAATTTGTGGAACGGAAAAAAAATTCTTAAAGGGAAAAAAATTTTGGTACGAAAAATTTTTAAAATTATTTTGGAATAAAAAACATTTTTACACTACTAGCCTAATATGTAATTGCTGAAATTATTTGAAATTCAATCGTTTTGAAGTAAAAATACTTTAGAGTAATTTTCTGAAAGTGAAATCATTTTTTTTTGGGGGGGGGGCGTTCTGTTTTTTGGAGAAAAATTCTCACTTTTGGAATGAAACAAAAATTTAAAAAGGATTTTTTGGCTCAAAAATTTTTTTAAATTGTTTTTGAATAAAAAAAATTACACAGATGTTTTTTTTTGAAAAAGAGAAATCTCCAGTCTTCTGGAGTAGAAATTTTTTCAGAAGAAGAAATTTCAGGATTTTTTTAGAATAAAAAATATCCAAAAAAAAAGTTTTTCGTCTTTTTTTGGAGAAAAATATTAGGTATAAAATTTTCTTATGTTGAGATATTTTTTTAAATTTCTGTGGAAAAGTTTCTCAATTTTGTCTTTGTGAAGAAAAGCATTCTTTTCATTTTCAAAAAAAAAAAAAAAAAACTGCGGGATTTTTTTCGAACAATAGGTAATTTTAAAAATTCTTCTGAAATAAAAAATTTTCAATTTTTCGGGGATCATTTTTTTTCTTTGATAGTAAAATAAATTTAAAAAATATTTTTTAGACTTTGGGATAGGTAAATAAAAAAATTGAAAAAATGTTTTTCTATAGAAAAAGTCATTAAAAATTTTTTTATGAGAATTTTTCGCGTGAAAATTTTTTGTTTCATTTCCAGGAAAAAAAAATCATTCTCACATTACAACATTTATGAAAACAATTTCAAGCATCCACTCTTAGGGAAGAAATCGAATTACACCCTTGAAAATTCTAAGTACTTATTCAATAAACTTTTTTCTTGAAATTGTAGATTTTTAGGTTACAAAAAAAAGTAGGCCTCGGAGGGCATAAACATAACTTAGGGATTCAAGGGGCATGCTCCCCCTCCCTCAATAATTGTTTTAATAGCTATTTACCACAAAATATAGAGAAAAAATGAGGAATTTTTTTTAAAATTTACCCCCTCATATTTCTTCCAAGTTACGCTTATACCGGAGGGGACCTGGAAATGTAGAAATATTGGTCATGAAAAGGGTCATCGAAAAGTCATGAAAAAGTCGTGAATTTTCAACAAAAAAAAAATCCAGATAGCCACCCTGAACTTGCGTACCCTGCGATGAGAATTCTACCTAAAATATTGCTATTTTATTGACAGACTTTTTTCTTCATTTGACCCTTTGCATTTCTCTTTCACACTAATTGTTTTTGTTCGCTATCTACCGTGTTCGCTCTACTCGTAGACATATTACGTGTTTTTCTTTCTTTCGAACTCTGTTCGCAGTCTTGCTTTTCCCCTGCCTGCTGTTGCCATTCTTCATCGTGTGTAACCCGCGTCAAAACACGTCAATATTTTCGAAAACTCGCGCTCGCTGTGTAGTCAACAGAAATAAACTAAACGCATTATTTCAGCGAAGAAAATTATTGTATGAGGGGGAGAAAAAGAGAGAAACAATGGAACGTGGAAATGTTTACTCGTGGAAAGGTTACTTTATAAATATAGATGTGACGTGTTGAGCTCTGTGCAAAGGTACAAGTGAGATGAAAAAAGTATTGGAAGAAGTATAAGAAAGACGTCAAAATAAACGAACGACTTTCGACATCAGTCGCTAGTGGAAAATCACTGCTTCGAGCTATAACAAAAGTACCTATAGATAAGTTTGCTTATCAGAAATACATAGAAAAGTCACGTGTGGAAAATCAAATCTTAAATCATACGAAATATCTTCAAAGACAATTTATTTTCAAACGCTGTAAAAAGCATCGCTCTATAATAAACCTAAAAATAAAATCGACTTTTTAAATATACTCGAGTTAATTCACTTACACCTTCGCTGAAAATTTCGAAAACCTCGACTCGGCTAAAAACAAAATAAAAATTGAAAAAATAAGTCAAATTAGTTAACAAATTGAAAATATACCTAAACTTTTCCATAACCTCGTCTCGTACTTAATGGAACCGAGCTGTACCAAAAGAAGGGAAGAAAAATTATAAAATTATGAAAGCATTAAATTTTCGAAAACATTTTTCTTTTTACGCTTTTTCTTCTTTTTTTGTCGTCATCGAAACACACGCAGCGGCCAAGGCCGAAGAACACCGAGTTTTAATTTGCGTTTAATTAAAAACTTGCCGAAAAAGATTCATTATTTCTTTATAACTTCGCTAATCCCAAGGTATAACGATTCATTAACAAAGTTTCCTTTTTAAATTTATACTTATAAAGTTGTTTTTTCAAAATGCTTTACCGACTTCGACGGGATGTAAATTATACTCGCGAAAAATATTCTTCGTCGAATTGATCATTTATCATTTCTCAGCGCTACTTTCTTCACTTCCTATTTTTTCACGTACACTTTGTTCATTTCAATAAAATTGTAATTTATCTTACTCTCAAACGAACTGTATAGAATGGCGTGGAGCGACGAGGGTCGAACATTTCACCCCCGTTCCACTAAACCTATGCCGTGTTTTGTTAAATGAAACGAGCAATCTGGATTTTCGCACCCTTATTAACACGTTTAATAAACCAGTCGTAGAGTGAAGTGATGCGTTAAGAAGAATAGACGCCTGATGCTCTCCTTTTACACCGATAACTCTCCCTAGTCCCTCTGCATCCTCTTCCTCTCCCACAGTCTTCTTATTCGCGGGATTATGCACAACTTCAAACGAACCAGAATTTTATCAAATTTGAAATTCTTTCTATAAATAAATACAACCTGAACTTGGTACGTGTCTTTTGAAAATTACCAATTTAAAATAAGATAAAAGAAGAAGCAGAGATCGATTTGCAAAGAGTCGCGTATTTAAATAAGCTGCAAAAATTTTTGTGACTGCGATGTTGCCGCATTTATGAAACAGAATTGGACGTAATTGTTGTTGAATCTTATCAAGTCCAACATACTACATAGATACTTGATATTAAAAATTGGAGGGCAAGCTGGGGTTTTATCAAAATTTTTGTAATAACCAAAAATATTCCCAAGACTTCAATCCACAACTTTTGTTTGAAAATTGTTTGATTTGGACTCCTAACCCCACCAATTTTAAATAATATACAAATAAATATCTAAGTCATATTATGCAAAATTGGAGGGGTGGAAAGAGTCTAATCGAAAATTTTATAATGCAAGAATCATTTCAAAGACCTCAATCAACAACTTTTATTTGAAAAAATTTTCGTTGGACCCATCCCTCCCAACCAATTCCGCCTAACACTCCAAAAATACTAATTAAAAATTAGGGGTGGGAGGGAGGAAAGGCCCAATTAAAAATTTTAAGATCCTAAAAAAATTTTTGGTTATTCAGGGTGTCTTAACAGTCATGAAAATCATGAATTCATGAAAGTCATGAAATTTAAAAATGGGTTATGGAAGTCATAAATTTTTTTTAAAAATCACTAGGTCAAGAAAAGTCATGAATTTTACTCTTTGAAGTCATGAATTTTTGATAATATTAGGTACCTAGGAAAAATTACAAATTCGCTTAAAAGTGATATTTTTTCAGACTGATCTTCTCAAAAAAAAAAAAAAAAAATTGCATAAAATACCTACCTACTTATTGTGATTTCTTTGAAGATAATTAATTTTCTTGAAGATTTTTTTTTCTGAGGTGTAGGGAAATCTCTATTTTTTGGAAAAATCCCCATTTCTTAGAATGAAAAAAAAAAAAATTCTGGAATGGAAAGAAAAGAATTTTCTAGAACGAAAAAAAAATTAATTATTTGGTAAAAAAAATTTAAAAATTGTTTCGGAATAAAAAACATTTTCACGCCACTAGCCTTAGGTAGTTGCTGTACAAGGCGTTAAAAAATTCTCATTTTTCAAAAATCAAAAATCTAAATTTTATTGTTTTGGAATCGAATTGTTATGAAGTAAAAATACTTTTCTTACTCTAGAGTATTAAATCTTAATTTTTGGATTTTTTTCTCAATGTTATTCTGACATTTGAATTTTTTTGGGGAGAAGGGTCTCTGTTTTTTTGTAGAAAAAATTCTCATTTTTGGAATAAAAAAAAATTAAAAACGAATTTTTGGTTAAAAATTGTTTTGGAATAGAAAAAATTAATCAATTAATTTTTTTTTTGAAATAGAGAAATTTCAACTTAATTTTTTGAAGATTATTTTTTTCTTTCATAGTAAAATAAATAAATAAATAAAATATTTTTAAACTTTGAGACGAAAAAAAGAATAGAAAAAATGTTTTTCTGTTGAAAAAGTTGTTAAAAATTTTTTTAGGAGAATTTTCTGCGTGAAAATATTCTATTTCAGTTCCAGGAAGAAAAATTGTTCTCGTACATTACAACATGAAAACAATTTCAAGCATCCGCCTTTTAGGGTCGAAATTGAATTACACCCTTGAAAATTCCAAGTATTCATTATTCATTCAACTTTTTTTTGAAATTGTATAGATGTTTTGGTTACCAAAAAAAATGGGGTCTTGGAGGGCACAGGCATAACTTAGGGGTTCATGGGACGTTCGCCCCTCCCTCAATATTTTTTAATAGTTATTTACCACAAAATATAGGGAGAAATGAGGGAATTTTTTCCCCTCCCCATATTTCTTCCAAGTTACGCTTTTATGCCGGATGGGGCCCCCTGGAAATATAAAATATTGCTCATGAAAAAGGCCATGAAAAAGTCATGACTTTTCAACAATAAAAATAAATAAAAAATTAGACACCCTGTTATTATAAAGATTTTGATTGGACCCCTACCTCTCATTCGATTTTACATAACATCAGGTAGATCAGTGGCTCTCAATTAGTTTTGTTCATGTACCCCTTTTTGAAAACAATTTTTTTATGCATCACAATATTTTTAAGGTTTTTTTCCCCTCAAAATTGTTGGATGTATCTATTCTCTTAAAACTTGTACAATATTGCTTCTAGAATCATTGAACAAGTTTCAAAAATTTAAGAAATTGCTGATGATTTATTGTCGATGTGCCACAATATTTAAAAAAAAAATTTCTAATTATTTTTTTATTTTAATTTTTATTCTACGATCAGTTGTGGATTACAGAACCAGTTCCTGAAAAATTTATTAATGAAAAACTTCAATATATTTGACATTCCAATCAGAATGGAAATCTATTCCTTACTTTCATAGACAGGCCAGGACCTAAGAAAGATGCTTCTAGTGTTCGAGAGACCACTCCTGGCGCAGTTTCACATAAAAAAAATATGTTAAACGTGATTCGATTAGAATATCGCAGACAATGTCGCGTCGATTGTTGCGTAGACGATGAATTACTACCGCCAGATTAGGCGTAATATATTCGAATTTACGCGTTCGAAATTTTATTACAAAATCATGCGACACGTTACATGGGAATAAAATTCTCTATGCAATAAAGAAGCTTAGGCGATGCTGATAGCAGTGAGTGGGATTCGAAAGAAAAACGCTGTGAACTGATTAGCTCCTTGTCTGTGGGTGTGTAAATATGTGCTGTGGTACGTGTCACGGTGCACTAGAAGAGCTAGGTAGGGGATTTTCTCTTCCACTGTAGACTGTACTCTTTGCCTGGCGCACGAAGATTCGAAGGTACTTAAAGGATGTATAGCTAAATGTCGTCGACAAATAAGATAATGCAAAAGGCTTTAGCCGAGGTTTTGGCACTGAAAATACCTTTATCTAATATCTTTTCGTCGTCTTTGCGACTTTGCGTTGTATACGAAATGCGAATCGTCGCCATCGTATTCGTAGTATGAGTATTTTTTGATGTAGGTAATTGAATTTGTAAAAGCTGTTTTCTCTGCACATAAGTACAACGAACGCGAGATCGAGATGAGAGTTGGATATTTGGAGCTGACTCAGCTCCTAACTGAGCATGGAAACTTTTAGTCGTATCTGCAGTTTCGTCAGAAGCTGATAGACGACTCGTGACAGTTATGTGGGACATCTAGTCAAGCGAAGACGTCCCGCACATACTCTGGGACTGCACTCATCCCAAAGCCGAGCACTTGGCCTTGTCCCTTGCCAGACTTGTTTCTGTATGGCGGCAAGCGATTTGCTGTCTTCTCCAAGAAGGCCCGGTCCTTGAAGATGTGTCAGCAGGAGAGATATATCACCATGCTGTCCCTTCAAGTATCCGAACACAGCAGGAGATAGTTAGTAGTGAGATCCGAGTCTAGCAAGGGTCACATAGTGGTACCAGGATTTAGTTTTAAGTTAGATTTCAAGTTTTTTAGTCTCAGGAGAAGTTTTTTGTTCAATTTTAAGAAGAAGATTATTGTTTAAATTAGAATTAAAATGGCAATGATCCTAAGTGCAGGGTAAAACATAACAATTATTCTAAGTTAGGTACCCACACTTAGCCACGAGAACAAAAAAAGTTAGATATTTGTATCAAGAGGGGTTACTTACCAGGTGGCACAGATTCTACGCTTCCTCTGGGCGTTTTGACGGGTAAGTCGAACTGGACGCCGGAGGCTGAGGCTATACTACCCCTGGGACTCTTGCCTAGTATTCCACTGGAGACATCTTGCAGAGGCAAACTACTGCGAGAGCTTCGACTATACGAATACATGGATCCTTCTGACGTTACGCTGCCTCTGGGTGTTCTCGATATGTCTGCTACCAAACTCCCTCTGGGAGTGCGATTTCCATCCGGCACCAGGCTATTTCTAGGACTTCGATTGGTATCTGGTACCAAGCTGCCTCTGGGTGTGCGATTTGCAGCGCCCTCCGGCAGTAAATTCCTGCCACTGGTTTCGGGCACGAGACTATTACGCGGACTACGATTTGGACTGACGTCCGGCACCAGACTGTTTCGCGAATTCCTCAAAGCCTGCACGTCGGCCACCATACTAGGTCTGGATTGCCTATTGTATAGTTCGGGATCGGGAAACAGGCTGTTGCGAGAGCCACGATTGAACACAGCCGGATCGATACTTCCGCGAGGGCTGCGATTGTACGCGTCATCGGGCACCAAACTACTTCGCGGACTTTTCGACACCTCCGCACTGAGGCTGGAGCGCGATTTACGAGTCATCGAGTCGGTATTTTGCGAGAATCCGCGCGAATAAGTCTCGTCCGGAGTGACGCTGTTGCGAGACGATCTCATCGCGTCGTAATTGCTGCTGCGAGAGTATTTCTGCGAAGGCGGGAATTCGCTCAGGCTGATGGCGTTCTCGATCACTTTGCTGGATGACGTCTTTTCCGGCGAATAGACCGGAAATGTAGGAGTGTTGTGTTCGTCTGTGGCAGTTACGGTTATGCTGCTGCTGCGAAGACTGGAAGAATACTCGCTCAGGTTGGAGCTACTGCCGCCTCTGGGTCGAGTGTTGGCGCTGCCCTGGTAGGGTTCGACTTCGCCGCCGATGCTGTGCTTTTTTTCGGTGCGTTTGTCGCCGTAGTATTGGTCGGATTTTTCGTTCTCGTAGGCGACGCTTTGTTTGCGCGCTAGGCTGCCCGTTGATCGGTGCGGCGAGCCGCTGGTTGATCTGGGAAGCTTGCGACGTCGCGACGACGACGAACGATGGATCATTTTAAGGCGATTGTGTTACTCCGAGCCGTGTGCACCATCTGCAACGAGAAAAATTCGAAGGAATTAACGTGGGAAATTGTTTTTAATATCAAGAGTTTGAAAATTTTCAATTTCGAGGTGAAACAGATAGGGCTCTTAATTTATACTAAAAATGGAAAATTGACTTTAAGAAGCATTTTTGATGTACCCAGGTATACGGGGAAAAAAAAAAAAAAAAATTTAAACGTGTGATTTTTGAAAAAAGTTCAGTATTCTTTGCACTCCTTTGTCTTCACAAATAAAAACTTCGACTTCAAAATAATCTTCAACTTATTACAAGAATCGTCTGTTTCCCCAAAAAAAAGATTTTCCATCTTCGAAATAACTTTGCACATTACTTGGAGAATTTCTTTATTTTCTTAAGTTTTTTTTTTTTTTTTTGGAAATTTTATGCACGTTGGAGTCGTTGGAATCATAAGAAACGTAGAACTGGCAATCCGAAATGGGCATTAACGAGTTTGAGATATTCCAAAATTTTTGAGTTCGGAAATTTTGAATTTTTGCATGTCGAAGTCATCAAAAGCGATAATTTGAGCCTCGAAACGATTTTTGACCAGTTGAACAAATCTTTGCTACCATTTTGTACATTTTAAAATGAATTTTGAAATTTTTTTGCAACTTTCTATCATTATAAATTAAACTGAACTTCGAAACTGCTGTACACAGTGTTGGTACATTGAAGAATTTTCACTATTTTCAGAAAATGAATGAAATTTGTATTCAAGTAGGTATTTTTGACTCATTGAAAATGAGAATTTTTGATTCAAAAAAAAAAAAAGTTTAAATTAAAAAAAATAACGAAGTTTTCTAAATATTTGGGTTTTACTTTTTTTCCCTTAAATTTCATGCATTTTATAAAATTGTATAAAGTGAATCGCCATTCGAAATAACATTTAAAAAATTTTGATAGTCTCAGAAGTATTTTGTATAATGAATAAGAAATTTACTAGCTTGTATGTGTTATTTACGTACATTAATAAGATTCAAACATTACGAGAAATGAGGAATTAATGAGCTGTAAACTGAAGAATTTTTTGAAATTTTCGAGTTTTCATTTTTGAAAATTTTTTACTTTTTTTTTACCTAAGCTCTGTCTTTAAAAATTACAATTTCGCTTCAAAATGACTTTCGTTCAGACATTTTTAAGAAATCAACAATTTTCAAACGTATGATTTTTGAAAAAAAAAAAAAAAAAAAAAAAACAGGCTTCTCATCAGGATAAAGAACTTGACTTCAAAATTACCAAAAATATTTTTAAACATTTCGATGACACGATTTTTAATTTTTTCAAACTTTTCAATTCTCATGACATTTATTTTTTTTGATCTTGGGTACATATTGATTTTTTTTTTAATTTGGCTTTGTCAACATTTTTTCAATCTTCTCAACTTCTAATGCATTAAAATTTTTCAATTTTTCTTAATTTCTCAATTTTTTCAAAACATTTTGTTTTGTATTTTTTATTTAATTAATTTCCTATAAATTTTCCTATTCGCATGGTAGGTGGGTAATCTAATTTCTTATATTTCAAATTTTGTGTGAATTTATTATCCCCTAATTTTTAAATAATTTTTTGTCAATTTACCAAATTTCTCATTTTTTTAAATTATTCAAATTTCCTGTCTACCTATTTGTGTTTTTTAATTTTTCTAATTTTTTAATTGGATATAATCATCTTTGTAAATTTTCTAATCACTTGAAATTTTCCGATTTTTCGTGATTTCCCAATTTTTTCAAATTTTTGATTTTCTACAAAATTTTCAATTTTTTATTTTTCAAAATTTTTAAATTTTTAAATTTCCTGCTTATTTGCAATTTTGTAATTTTTTAAATACTCATTTTTTAGACTCTGAGGCACAATTACATTTTTCTCATCTCTGCCAACCTCAGTGAGCACATGCCCACTAACTATTTCATCTCATTGGCAAAACTATTTCATACTTCATTCGCGAATGTGAAAATTTCACAGTTCGGACAGATTTTTTTTCCCTTATGTTTTCCAAAGTACCTCTCCACAATCCACATTCGTCATTAGAATTATTTCGGTAGTTTGTTGGTTCGTAACACCGAAAGACGAATCAAAGATCGAAAACAAGTGTGTTGTGAAAATGTATAAAAATTGGTATAGGTACTCTCGTTAACGAGCTAGCTGCCTCTGTACTTCTCTCTGCTTATGTCCTATCTACGTAACATAAGTATACGTGAATTAGGGAAGAAATAACGAAGACGACATAACGATCAAGTATACAAGTACACAAATGACGTGTTGTCGAAAGGATAAATAATATCAATCGATATAATCGACGAAATAACGAAAGAAGTATGCATTTACGTGCAATTGTGTACTTAAGTAAGGGTATTATAGTTATCGTGTTCGGGGAAAAAGTGTGAAAAAAGTCTCGAGTGTACTGGAAAAGAAAACGTCATAGCTGAAGAGATATCTGTTAGTGTATGTACACGTCGATGTACAGGGTGTTCCATGAAACATCCGTAATAATTCAACTATAAATGCAACTCGAGTAGGAAAGCAAAAAACATTATTGTGATAAGTTGCCTAACTATCTCGATTTTGAAGGGGCAAGTATAGTTTCAAAAAATTCGAAATTTCGTCAATACAATAAAATTCATGAAACAGATGTAACTCTTCGAGAGGAGTAAAACCAGTTATGTTGAAAATTTGTCTATCTATGAAAATAAAGGCGCTGCGCTACATAGCTTCAAATTTTGAAAATACCAATTTTCAATGTTCTGTACCGCCTCCATTTTCGAAAATAGACAAATTCTGTACATAACTTTTTTTGTTCCTCTCAAAAAGTTGAATCTGTACCATGTATTGTTTTGGTAGAATTTTTCAATATTCAATTCATGTCTCGATAGTGCACCTTAATAATTGAGGTAGGCAATACTTTCAACAAAAATTTCTCTTTGTCATAACTCCTTCAATTTCAAAGATGGGATTACAATTTTTCTCGGGGTTTCGAAGTGCTACGTGCTGGCGGGGTCGAAATTTTGCTTAGAAATACCAAATTTTCAAAGCTTATAGCGTCTTCAATTTTCGAGATAGGCAACTTATTGTGATGAAGTTTTTTGGTTTGTCTACTCGAGTTGCATCTACTCGTATGGTTAAATTATTGCGGACGTGATTCCCCTCTACTTCCTTTACAAAACGTTCCTCAGCATCACGTTCCTATCTCTTTTAGTTTTTGAGTGAAACATTTATTTAATAGTCGACGTGTTGGTTAAAAATTTTTTAAATTTTCAAAGTCAAATTTTTATGAATAATTTGTACCTACTCATTAGAAAAATTCTAACTCAAAAACTAAAAGAGATGGAAAGATGATGCTGAGGAACATTTTGTAGAGGTAGTAGAGGGGAATCATCTGCTGACAAAAAATAACTAGGTTAATATTGCAATTATTTTTTAAATTGCAAAATTTCGAATTTTTTACACAATTTTTTTTTTTTGGTAAAAATAATTTGTTGAACATCCTATTGCATTGATTTTGGTGACTTTTTTTCAGACATTACTGCAACTATCCTACTTTATTTCCCACAAGTTTCATCTCTCTACCAGTCTCCAATCAGAAAAAATCAATTTTTAATTTCAAGTGAAAAAATGAAAAATAATTTTTTTCACCATGCAGTATCTCAGCTAGAGTGGTCCAAAATTTATCAATTTTTAAAAAGTACCGCTCCCAACCGCTTAATATGTTCTATCTGATGATAAAACACACCACAATTTTGTTTTTGAATTCGGATAATATTTAGAGGTCCCTAAGGAGGGGGGGGGGGGGGGGATCAAATTAAAAAAGTTGAAAAATTTTGAAAAAAATACAGTTTTGAAAATTTCAATTTTTTTTGTTGAAAAATGGTTATAAGGTGGGTAATACTTATATGAAAAGGCCATTTTCGATGATTTTTCATCTTTAGCCTCATTTTTATGGGACATGAATAAACGTCACTTTTTACGATTTTTGAGAAAAATTGAAAAAAATGGTTGAAAATAGAAAGAAAGGTTTTACTCGATGAAATCGTTTTAACAAATATTTAGAGGTCCCTGGGGGGGGGGGGGGGGGTCAAAGTAAAAAAGTTGAAAATTTTTTAAAAAATAGACAGTTTTGAAAATTAAAATTTTTTTTTGAAAAATAATCATAAGGTGGGTAATACTTATATGAAAAGGCCATTTTTTATGATTTTTCATTTTTAGCTCCATTTTCATGGGACATGGAAAAACGTCACTTTTTACGATTTTTGAGAAAAATTTAAAAAAAAATGATTGAAAATTGAAAAAAAGGTTTTACTTGATAAAATCGTTTTAACATACACTTACACATTACTACCCAGAAAGATCATTTGCAGTGATTTTTCATCATTGACGTATCGGTAAAAAATTTTCAAAAACTTGCAAAAATGTGAAAAAATCACCAAAAGTGACGGTTCCTCAAGTTGAAAAATTGCCTTAAATGATCTTTTTGGGTGGTAATGTGTATGTTAAAACAATTTTATCAAGTAGAACCTTTTTTCCAATTTTTAACCATTTTTTTCAATTTTTCTCAAAAATCGTAAAAAGTGATGTTTTTCCATGTCTCATGAAAATGGGGCTAAAGATGAAAAATCATCGAAAATGGTCTTTTTATACAGTATTACCCACGTTATGACCATTTTTCAAAAAAAAAAAATTCAAAACTGTCTATTTTTCAAATTTTTTCAAATTTTTGACTTTGACCCTCCCCCCCCCCTAGGAACCACTAAATATTATCCGATTTCAAAAAAAAAATTGTGCCCGAGCAGAACAATCAACAAATTATCGAAATAAAAAATCGACAGAATATCGAATTCGATAAAGTGTCACGTTAGTTCCGCCTAAATCGTGAAATTATCTTTCGATATATAGATAGATTATCGACGAATTATAGTTAGTAAAAATTTCGAGATTATAGTAAGATATTTTATCGATAATCTATCTATAATATCGAAAGATAATTTCACGATTTAGGCGGAACTTTTGCGACACTTTATAGAATTCGATATTCTGTCAATTTTTTTATCGATTTTTTATTCCGATTTTTCGTCTTTTACTAACTTTTTTCTATAATTAAAAATCATTAATTAGCATAATTAATACATTAAACTATGCCTAAACACATTATTCATGTTACGGTAAGAGGATCATTCCAGAAAAAGTAAAAAAAAATTATAAAAAATCTGCCACCCGTGGGGCTTGAACTATCTACCTCCTGCATGGTATTCCTCTACCATAGCCACTATGCCATACCTTATCGTTGAGAAGTTAGCAATAAAACGCTTATAATAGGCAGTTTAGTACTTCCAGACGTGTTGGACTTAGAAAAATTTTCACCAATTTTTAAAATTTGGAAATAATTTCAAATATCGTCACAAAATCGTTGAAAAATTGAGTTCGAGGAATTTCATATTACGTGTCGATAATATAGTTTCAAATATCGTCACAAAATCGTTGAAAAATCGAATTCGAGAAATTTCAGATTACGTGTCGATAATATAGTTTTAAATATCTTCACAAAATCGTTAAAAAATTGAATTCGATAAATTTCAGATAATTTGTCGATAATATAGTTTCAAATATCGTCACAAAATCGTTAAAAAATCGAAATCGAGAAATTTCAGATTACGTGTCGATAATATAGTTTTAAATATCTTCACAAAATCGTTAAAAAATTGAATTTGAGAAATTTCAGATAATTTGTCGATAATATAGTTTCAAATATCATCACAAAATCGTTAAAAAATCGATCGAATTCGAGAAATTGCTTATTATGTGTCGATAATATAGTTTCAAATATCTTTAGAAAATCGGTAAAAAATCGGATTCGATAAATTTAATATAATCTGTCGATAATATAGTTTCAAATGTCGTCAAAAAATCGGTAAAATATCGAAGTCGAGAAATTTCATATAATCTGTCGATAATATAGTATTAAATAACTTTACAAAATCGTTAAAAAATCGAATTCGATAAATTTAATATTGTTTGTCGATAATGTAGTTTCAAATATCTGCACAAAATCGGTGGAAAATCGGAATCGATAAATTTAATATTCTTTGTCGATAGTATCGTTGGCGAATATCGTCATAAAATCTTAATAATATCGAATTCGATAGTTTTTAGATTTTTTGCCTATGAAATTGTACCGATAAATCTTTATAATATCGTGAGAACATCTATAGATTTTCAAACGATTTTTTATCGATACGTTACATCTTCCGATATTATCGATCGAGTGTGCCGCTCGGGTGGTGTGTTTTCTCATCAGATAGAACATATTAAGCGGTTGGGAGCGGGAATTTTTAAAAGTTGGCAAAATTTTGGACCACCCTAATCTCAGCCCCTTCAATACTAAGGGTATGCAAACATACCTACACTTTGTTGAAATGAGTTGCCCTCTTACCAGGTTGAAGGCTGTTATTCTTAACTGGGACACCCTGTATAACGAGCAATGGAAAGGAAAAGGATGCGGCGATATGCGGTTAATACGCTCGTACGTATTTATATGGTAATCCTGGTGTCGAAAAAGTTTATAGTGGGCTTTTCATCTATATAGGTAATACGATATGCTAGGGGTAGAGAGAGAGAGATATAGAGAGCCAGCCTCGTGTTAAGTGTATAAAACACAATATATAAGGCGAGTATTTACTCGACTACGATATTAAAGGTAGGTAGGAGAGGTATGAGTATGACATGGCGTATTAATAATGTAATTTTTTTCCATCCTTTTTAATCCACGTCGGGGTGTTGCGATGCCAAAGTCAACATCGAAAAGGAGAAAATAGAAGGGTAGTCGCCTTTGCGCCTTGTATAGTGTTGAATTTCGACGACGACCAAATAACAACCCGCTTCGTGGCGCGTCAACTCGTTCAAACCATTAAATAAGCGAACGAGGAGAAAAATAGCCGGCCAGGGAAGGCGTAAAGGCTAAATAGAAAAAATACACGAGCGAGTTGAAGAAAAAAATACACCATTAACCGATTCTGTCAGTTGAACTACGTGTTGTATAGGTAAGGTACCTATACCTATATGTAGAATTAAACATAGACACACACGCCGAGCTCTACTCTTACGTGTATAATTTGCGATGTAATTTTTACACCACGTCGCTTCGTAGCGCCCCTAAAATGAAAGTTTTATCGTCTAGATGGGTTCGGTTGGGTGGGTGTGTGTGTATTTGTGTTTTGTGTTTCGCGTGTTTTGTTATTCGCTAACCTGTTTATTTTTTTACACGTCAAGATCCAGCTACGTTTTACGTACGTGTAACACTTTCGTCTCTTTCAATTTATTTTTTCTTCTTCTTCGTCACAGCGATGACTACCTACGAGCGAATGGGAACCGAAAAAAATGAACAAAGAAAGTGAAGGATTGACGTGAACGAGCGAATTCGTTTTCATAAAAGTTTACCAACGTGCCTTACCTTACCAACTTACGCTACGTGACAGTGGTGTAAAAATAAAAAGCTAATAATTTCCTTATATTCGAAGTGTGTTTGCTTTGTTGATTGTGTACACCAGGCGAAGGCGACGCTGGAAGCTGCCTTAACGCTTGAATTAGCTCGGATGCGTTAAAAAGCGTATTATTCTCGTATTTTCTTAGGCACGATTCGAATGAATGCTGCGTTGTAGATACCTACTATATTATACTGAAGGTGCCTAAACCTACTGTATATACGTATAGCCGTGATTTGCATGAGTGAATTCGTCTTCGTCTTATAGTACGTGATTTTACCCTGTTCGTGCTTTCGCCTCGGTTCGAAAAAGAACCAACGCCGAAGTAAACGCGACGATCGGTTCTTATCCGATTTTACGCTTTGCAAAATACATACGTACGAGGGTGTTTTTGAACGATTACTGACTTTATGGTGGCGATATTGCCTCAAAGTAGGTATAGAATGTCCTATTGGGTGGTTTTTTTCGTCGGTATATTTCACGAATTTTGAAAAGAATTGCAGCGAAGTGTTATGAATTATGGGGAAACTGTCAAGAGTATTCAAATCTGAAGAAAAAAATAGGTTGGTAACTGAAATCAAAAATGAAAAAATGCTGAAAATTGGAATAAAATTTTTAAAAAGCACAATAGAATTTTCGAAATTGATAAAAGACGAATGTAAAATGGGAAAAAGAGATGATTTTATAAAAATACAAATTTTAAACCAAGTAGGAAATTGGAAAAAATGAAATTAGATTTTTGACAAATAATATAAAATTTTAGAAAATTAAAAAAAAAATTTAAAACCGTAAAATAACATTTTTTGAAATTGTGGAAAATTCAAAATTCAATGAAATATTCTCAAATGTCGTAATACTCTTGAAATTCAAAAACATTTACTGTTGGAAAACATATTGTACCAAATTACTCAAATGCAGGAGGGAGGAAAATTTTTCAAAAATTTGAAATTATGAGAAAGGCACTATTCTTGAAATTAACGAAAATTGGAAATTGGGGAAAAGAGATATTTTTTCAAAAATAGTAAGAATGATACCTACGATTCTTGAAATTGAAAAAAAAAATCAGAATTCAAAAAAATTGAAAATGGGAAAAAGTGGTAATTATAAAAAAATATATAAAACTAAAAAAAAAAAAAAAAAGGAGTTACCTTCTTTTTGAAGAATTGAATAAATATTCTTTTATGCTAACATATTTGAAAATCCCAAAAACATTAAAAAATTAGCAGTTGGAAAAAGTATTACGATTATTCAAAAATGGAATTAAAAATTAAAACAAAATTGTGTGAAAGGCCCAAAAAATTGGAAATTGGAATAAAAAATAAAGGAGGCACATTCTTGAATTTCAGTAAGTACCTAATTCAAAAAAAAAAAAAAAATCAAAAAATCAAAAAATTGAAATGATTGCAAATTGAAATGCAGAGGTACCTATTACCTACCTAGGTTTGTAAATTTTTAAAATTTTCAAAATTTTCAAAATCAGCTATTTATATTTATTGATGTTAAAATTTTCTCAAAATTAAATTTCGGTCATTTTTAAATTTTGATAACTACATATACATTTTCAAAATTCAATTAAATGTCAAGGTTCGATGAATCTTTAAAATTTCCACAATTTTGAAATGTTTATAAATTCAGTAGGTACCATGAAATTCAGTCAAATTGTCCACAAAAAATTTAATGGTCAAATTAGTTTGTAGACTTTTTATAAAATTTGATATACGAGTAGATACAATTGGACAGCAATCACTTGATTAAATTCAGATTTTTTTTATTTCAATTTTCTTGAATGGAAAATTTTTTAATTTTCCGGGATTATTAAACTATTATTTTTTTTCGATTTTTTTTTTTTCAAACAATCTGAAGTAGGTAAACATGTTTTTAAATATTTTTTCAGAAAAATGTTTCGATTTTCTTTTTTTAGTAAAAAATCTTCCAATTTTCTGCATTTTTTTTTTCAAATATCTTGTAAGATAGAATTTCTTATTTTTTGGGAGTAGAAAATATATTTTTCATTAAAAACAAAATCATTGGGGGGGAGGTGAAGAGGATTTCTCAATATGAGTATAATTATGTATTTCTTATTTTTTTTTAAAGCAGAATTTTTTCGATTTTTCTTTTTAATTTTCATTTTTTTTCGAATGAAAAATCTTTTCAAAAAAATCTCCTGATTCTTTGGATGAAAAGTCTTTCAATTATTGGGAAACCTTTTTTTTTTCTTTCTTCTTTCTTGGTAGAGAGAAATTTTCCAGTTTTTTTGGAGTAAAAACTATATAAAAACTTAAAGAGTATTTTTCATCAACCTATTAAAAAATTTCTCATTTTTTTTTTTTTTTTTTTTCAACATTTTAGATTGAGAAATATTTTTGATTTTTTGGAAAAAAATCTCGTTTCTTTTTTGTATAAAATTATCGTTATTTTTTCAATTAAAAAATCTATTTTTGTACCTGAATAATAAATCTTTCAATAATTTGGATTTTATTTTTAAATTATTTTTCCAGAGTGAAATGACTTTTTTTTAGAGTAAATTTTTTCTTTTGATTTCTCAAATAATTATAATTATATATTTTTTTGATAGAGAAATTTTATTTTTCTGATAAAAAATTTTCTCATTTTTTCAGGTGTTATAAATTCTTATTAATGTAGGTATATTTCATAAATCATTTGAATAAAAATTCTCTAAATTTTTTGAATAAAAAGTCTTTCAATTCTTGGGAAAAAAATTTCTATTCTTACTTTTTTTTTTTTAGGAAATAATTTCCGATTTTGTGGGATGTAAAAACTAGAAATAGGTATCTAATAGTATTTTTCATTTATTAAAAAATAATTAGCTACCTACTATCTTTTATTTATTTTTAAATTAGAAATATTATTCTTTCAACTAAAGAATACTTACCTATTGTTGTTTTTTTTTTTTTTTTTTTTTGTCAAGTAAAAAAAAAATCATTTTTTTTCTAAAAGGAGAGCATTTCTCCTTTTTTTTTGGAAAAAAATTTCTCGATTTTTTAGGAATAAAAATCTTTTAATTTTTGGATTTTTTTTTCAATTATTCTTTTTCTAGAATAAAATTTATCGTGTTTTGGGAGTAGGTATTTATTTTATTTTTTTTTTTTATGAAAAAATTTAATAATTTTCTAGGTGAATGTACCTACTTATTCATTTTTCATAAAGAGAATTTTTAAATGTGCTTTTTGGTTTTTTAAAAAAATTTCAGGCAAAAAAGGCGATTTTTTCATGATTTCTAAATAGAAAGAAATTCTTATGCAGAATTTTGTTAAGTTATTTTTAAAAATAATATTTTAAGATATTTATTTTGAAAAAATTTTCAAAGAGTTTTTACCTAAGTAATAAAAAAAGTGCGGGCGCCCATGTTAATTTATCGCATAATCACCAATTTATTAATTTTTTGAGGGAGGGAAGTGGGTACGCACAAAAAATTGTTTTCAAAACGAGGTTCATGAACAAAACTAATTGAAAACCACTGCACTGCTATAGAGAAAAAATGGAAAAATGATGCGTGTCATCATAGTAATTTTTAAAATAGACATATTAATATTTTTGACAATTTTTGATAAAGTTCAAAAATCGTACCATTTTACAATTTTTCTGAAGTTTGAATTTTGAATACTTTATAATTTTTAAATTATTCAAAAATATAATAAAGTTGAATAAAATTGAAAATTTAAAAAAAGAAATGATGGAAGTTGAACTTGAAATAAAATTTAGAAACAGAAATGACGATAAAAAACGAAACGTGCAAAAGTAAGAAAATCATGGTAATAATAAAATTTCAAATCTCAAAATAAAAAAATATAGGGACCAATCCATACAACTTTAAAATTTTCCGTTTAATATGAAAAATTGAAACGAACTCGAGGATCGCGAAGTTTTGTTAAAATTCGCCCGAAACGAATCGCCTAAAATATTAAAATCTGTTTTTAGGGTCGATTCTGGCAATTTCGTATCTTTCTAATGGAATTGTCGTGGTATATTTCGGTTGCCTCGCCCTCTCACCCTCTTTCCGCCAATTGACTCGCTGCTCTCATTCCAAGATAATTATTCGTTATACACCTGGGTAAACTCGACAGAATTCAGCATCAATTCGCAGCGAAACTTGATACGTGCGATATTTCACATCGAAAATACCACTCGCGGGTACCGGAGCGTTACGCGGATTAAAATTTTAAATAAAACCCGCGCCTGCCTGCGAAACTTTCTGCCCAAAAAACTCGTCTCGCCGCTTCCAGCTCCTGTGTCGTGTATTTAATTAATAAAACAGCAGAAAAGTTTATACCAACGCATAACGAACGCAATGCAAAACGAAATACGAGCTGAGGCAACTTTCAAGAATACAAGAAGGCGAACTTCGAACGCCCATGCAAATTATAAATCTGTACTTGACAACGTGCTACGTTTTATATTCGTTCCACAACGAGATCGAGACGCGTGTTACTTTGGTTATCAAGCGTTCCTCTAGCCCCGCCCCCCTCCCCCACAATCGTGTATTATGTTGGCTGTCTTTTGTCGAGACTCGAGACTTACCACATTCGTAGTTTTCTTTCGTGATCTTATTTTTTTGGTTCACTTTGCCACGATGGAAGGCGAGAAACTGGAAAAGGAAACAAGTCAAATTTTTTCCCACTACGACTCGTAAACCTCTTAAATGACGAAGTTCAAGTCTGCAATGTGAAGGTGAATAATTGATTAGGAGAAAAACTAAAAAAAAAAATCACCCTCGAGATGTAGGTAGCGATTCATTCTCTGGAATTTTTTAAAATCCGGCTTCGCGCAGGTTAATGTCCTCGGAAGGTCGTCGTTGAGAGGATAAAGAAAATATAGGAAAAAAAACTGTAAACGATAAACGAGTTAAATAAATATGAACTAAACGTACGCATAAATTATGCGAATAGATTAGCTGATTTTTATCGACTTGTGTTACTACGAGTGAATGATGCGACGTGTTGCTTCGGCAAAGTATTGTAAAAATTTACGGCGAACCGGGTAGGCAAATTTATTAACTCCTATAAAAGTTTCAAGATTACCTACCGTATCGTTCGATTTTATGGTCTGAAAAAATAACTAGGTACTCGAATAGGTTAAATGGCTATAAAATTAACGATGGACAAATTGAAGTCGTTGTTCGAGTGACGAGAAAGATGAAGAAGGAGGAGAAGGGATGACAAGGGGATAAGTTCTCGCGAAGAGAATCGTAGAATTGGGTTTCTCTCGGTCGACTGCGTTATAATTTCTCGTTTTTATAATAACGATGGTGTGGAGGTAATTGGTATGGCTCGCAGGGTGAAAGAAGACAGAAGGGGGCAGCAGTTGTACTAAATATAGTTTGTAGTTTGAGTACACATATCGTTCATTTTTCTATTATTTATTATTTTTTGATTTTTTTTTTTTTTTAAATTATTGTTCAAATTATTTTTTAAAAATTGATTTTAAACGTTTTGTTTCAGAAAAGTTTTTTATAAAAAATTTTTCTAAAAAATTCCTAATGAAAAATAATATAACCTTTGGATTTAAAAATTTCCTATGAAAAAAAAATAGAAAAAAAAATAGTTGAAAAGACTTCTTTGTAGAAAAATTCTCATGTATTTTCATATCTCACATTTTTCCACTTTGAAAATTTTCTGCCTAAATTTGGACAGAAATTTTCAAATAACTTCAAAATTTTATTTTCA